>CM052665.1:44618173-44717739 GCA_028533165.1 Leontopithecus rosalia
TCAATTTTTTACTGTTGAGTGTTTTGTTAACTATGGGCTTACTGAATATGGCCTCCATTGTGTTGAGGTACTTTCCTTCTACATCTCAATTTCTGAGACTTTTTAATTACAAGAGGTTGTTAAATACTTTTGAATGCTTTTTCTGCATCCTTCAGATGATCATACGGCTTTTGTTCCTTACTCCATTCAAGTGGTATATCGTGTTTATTGGTTTGAGTATGTTCGGGATCCTTGCATTTCAGAAATAAATGACCATGATGAATGGGTCTTTTAATGCGCTGCTTATTTCACTTTGCTCCTGTTTTGTTGAGAATTGTAGCAGCTATGTTTGCCAGGAATACTGGCCTATCGTTCTCTTTATTATGGTGTTCTTCTCTGGCTTTAGTATCAGGGCGATGCTGGCCTCACTGAATAAATATTAATGTAGATCCTCATCTTCAGCTCTTTGGAGGAGTCTGAAAAGATGATATTCATTCTTAAAATGTTTGGTAGGACACTGAGGTCTATTGGGGAAATAGGGGAGGGACAGCTGGGGGGAGCGGGGGAGGGATGGCATGGGGAGAAATGCCAAATATGGGTGAAGGGGCAGAAGGCAGCAAAACATACTGCCACGTGTGTACCTATGCAACTATCTTGCATGTTCTGCATATGTACCCCAAAACCTAAAATGCAATAAAAAGAAAAAAAAATGTTTGGTAGGATTTAATATTGGAGTCATTTATTCGTGGGCATTCCTATGATGGCCATTTTATTACTAATTCAATCTCCTTACTTGTAATTGACATGTTCATGTTGTTTACATCTTCAAAATTTACTTTGAATAGTTGTACATATTGATAAAGTGATCCATTTTCTCTAAGTTATCCAATTTGCTGAAATATAATTACACTTGGTTACCCCCACAATTATGTGTAGTATCAATCATCAAAATTCTTTTATTTCTGATTTTATTTACTTGAATCTTCTCTTTTTTCTTCTTAGTCTAGCTAACAATTTATTAATCTTGTAATCTTTTCAAAAACAAAGTCTTGGTTTTATTAATCTTTTTCTATTGATTTCTAGGGTTTTTTTAGATTTATGCTATGATTGTTTTTATTTATTCATTTATTTCTTCCAGTAATTTTGGACTTTATATGTTCTTTTTGTTCCTGAGGTGTAAAGCTAGGTTTTTTGTTGTTTGTTTGTTCATTTTTTGTTTTTTTATCCTTGAGATTTCATTTAGTTAATGGGGTCATTTATTGCTACAAAATTTCATCTTAGTTCTGCTTTCTGCTTCATTCCAAAATATTGGCATGTTGTGATTTTATTTTCATTTGATTCAAAATACTTTTAATTTCTCTCATTTTTAGAATGATATTTTTACTTTCTATATATTATCAAATTTTCCTAAATTTATCCAACTTTTGATTTGTGGTTTCATATCATTGTGATTGAAAATGATACTTGGTAAGATCACAATCTTCTTAAATATGTTAAGACTATTTGTGGCCTATTATATGATGTGTCTTAGAAATTGTTTCCTGTGCTTTGAGAAGAATTGTATTCTGCTGCTGTTGGATGAAATGTTCTTTATATGTCTTTTAGGACCGTTTGCCTAATGTCTAGTTCACATCTAATGGTTACTTATCTATTTTCTGTATGGATGATCTGTCCATTGCTACAAGTTGGGTATTGGTGTCCTCTGCATCCTCTGCTATTATTATACTCTCTCTCTCTATCTTTCGCTTTCTCTCTCTGTATCTTTTTTTCTGTCTCTCTTTCTCTTTGTATGTGTGTCTCTCTCTCTTTAGATAAATTAATATATATTTAGCTGCTCTGATGTCAAGTGCACATGTATTTATAATTGTTATATCATTTTAATGGATTAATCCATGTATTATTGTATAATGACCTTCGTGGTCTTGTTTTAGTTTTCATGTGAAATCTATTTTACCTGACATAAATATATCTGTATCTGGTCTTTTATGAATTCAATTTGTGTGTGCAATACCTTTTTCCATCCCTGCACTTTCAATCTGTGTGTATCTGTAAATGTAAATAAACTTTAGTTGAGTCCATTATATATATATATATATATATATATATATATATATATATATATATACATACATATTCAACCACATTGTCTTTTGACTAAGGAATTTATTTTCTTTCAAAACAATCCCTAATACCTAAAGAATTGCTATCAGAATTTTCCTATTTTCCTTTCCTCCTCTCTTGCTGTCCTTCATTGTAATAAGAATTCTTTCTAGAGGTATACGAATTTCACAGTGAGTAGTTCCTGATATCTCAATAACTGAAATAGATCCTGCACATTATTGCAGTAATATCTGACCACTCTAGTGAGTTTCTCTGCATAGACGTTATGAAACTGCTGTCTTTCTTTCTCTTGCTCTGGAAATCATTGTTCCCGGAAATCCATTAATACTGGCACTAACAGCAGATTCGATACCACAAAGCTTACTTGAAACCTGACATTCTTTATTCTAACTCTGTAATAAAATGATCATTATTTTTTTCACTTTAAAGGCCGTATTGCTATTATCCAGTTTACCTACAGCTAACCTCCAATTGTTCTTCACATATAGAGTCACAGTATTTCAAAGTAGAAGTTAATGATATGGATCAATTAATTAAGTCTATGTTCTAAATGCAAATTTACTTGGAATTTTCTAGTATGTGGAGATCCAAGTTTTTCAATTCCTTCATGACAAGGATTTATTCCAACTTATTCCATTATTCCTACAAGACGGCTTATTCCATCTTCATACTGCTTTAGCCATTAGAAAAGTGTCTTATATTGTAAAATTTATGTCTTTAAAGTCTGGCTATCAGATTTAGTTGTCATCAGGTGAAAAACAGAGCAGAATAAGCCTAATTCTCTATCACACATAACCCCACACACAAAACCTTTCAAAAATGCTAAGAGACATAAATGTAAAATGAGGGTGGTACAAACTTCAGAGCTGAACTCGTGTATACTTCATAACAACATAGACTAAAGGTAGCCACGCTAATCAGTGACAGTGGGCAGTTTAGCAGGTGGTACTGGAGAACCCAGCTCAGCATAGTGTAAAATGAAACTGGACCAACATATATAAAGGTGGACTCCAGGTGGGTTAATAATCTAAAAGCAAAATGTGAAACGTTAAAATTATGTGAAAATGTAGAATATTTTTGACAGAAAGCTACAAAATCAGAAATGACAGTTAATAATTTTTGTGCAATTGTGCTCACTATTAGCAAAAATAAACAAATGACAGTTTACAAGATTTTTTCAGTCCCTAAAAATGACATGGGTATTTATCAAGAATATGTAATAAATTCCTCAAATCACTCAAGAAAAGGAAAAAGTGTCCATTATTAAAATGGACAAAGGGATATAAAAGAGAAACCATGACTATTAATATATATTGGAAGAAATAAAATTGTTCAAATGCTTTAGGAATCAAAGATATATAAATTACAACAGCAAGATAATATTTTTACTGTGCAAACAAGCAATATGAGAAAATTAAATAAAACAAGTATTGAAACATATGTAAGAACAGGGAAGTGCAATTTGAGGTTTAGGCTGGTACAGATATTCTGAAGACTAACAGGGGAAAACTTAGAAAAATTAAAGATAAACACGCAACTTGTATCAACTATTCAGATTCCGGGACTGACTCACAGAAACCCATAGGGGAAGTGTGTTCATTACAGCAATGTTGTGCTGAAGCAGTGCTGGGTGTGGTTGTGTATGTATCAGTGAGATAGTAAAAAGGCAAAATCTTGTGTATGAGCTACATGAAGTACCATATAGCAATAAGAAGTAGCCATTTAAATGCATATATAGTATCAGATTAATGCAATCGTGCTGAGGGAAAAAAGTTTTAAAAAGATATACTAAAAAATTTACGTACATTTAAAATATATCATAGATTGGCCACTTTCTTCAGACACTGACAAAATGAAATCAGTTAGTAGATTCCCTGTCTCTTTCTTCATTCTATTCTAATATTTTATTGTTATTATTGTTGTGCTTTAGGTTCTGGGGTACATGTGCAGATCATACAGGATTGCTGCATAGGTACATACATGGCAAGGTGGTTTGCTGCCTTCATCCCCCATCAACTATATCTGGTATTTCTCCCCTCATTAGCCCTCCCCACCCTCCCACACCCACTGTCCTTCCCTTTGCCCCTCACTACTGACTGTAGTGTGTGATGCGCCCCTCCCTGTGTTCACATGTTCTAATTCTAATCTTTTTTATTCATTATTTGAAATTTTGAGTGTCGATATTTGTGTTTATATTTAAATACAAATATAAATAATTAACATACAAGGAATTAAGAAATATGTTAAACATCAGTATTTGGATTCAACTAATAAGATAACATTGTCCCCCAACTTTTGAGGAAGCCACAAACCCTCCAATAAATGCTGATTCTGACATTAAGGAGATGAGACTTCTTAGTGAATAAGGACTTTTATTAAGAAAATTCTATTTTTGTTCCATTTTAACACATTCCAATTACACAGTCCTCTTGTGCTTCTGCAAATAGCCATGGCAGAAAGATGGAAAAAAGATGTCTGAATTTACATTTGAAAATTAATCAGACTAGATCTCCTCTCTTCAGTGATGTGATGTAACTACTCACTCTCCAACCACTGCAAACAGCTTCTCTTAAATGCATTCAGATGGTCAATGGACCACAGTCAATCTTTACTTAGATGTGAAGATAGTGGATAGGCGAAATTTAAACTGAACTTGCTCATGGAATGGTCACTGCAAAGGCAAGGATGATCCGTAGTGATGATTAGCAGCAAGAGGAATAGCATCTTCTGTAGCAAACTGGTCGGTAGCCACAGCAGCCAGAGCCGTATCCACAGCCATATCTACAGCCAGAGCCATAGCCACAGCCTGTTCCATAGCCACAGCCATAGCCACAGCCTGTTCCAAATCCAGAGCCATATCCACAGCCATAGCCACAGCCAGAGCCATACCCACAGCCATAGCCAGAGCCACAACCATATCCACAGCCAGAGCCACAGCCAGAGCCATACCCACAGCCATAGCCAGAACTACAACCATATCCACAGCCAGAACCCCAGCCAGAGCTGTAGCCACAGCCCCCACAGGAGTTTCCGTAGTAGTTGCAACACATGGTGTCAGGAAGTGAGATTTCAGTGAAGGTGTAGGAGGATGTCTCTGAAGTGTGAGTGTCTTCCACTCTTCCAAGACCTTTATATACACCCAAGAATGCATGGGTCATCCTCACATGGCTCTATCTGCTCATTTTACAATCATTTGCCTAAAATGACCTTCTGTGTACATCTACTTTCTTAGGAATTTATAATTTGCTTATAGCTTCCCTAGGAATATTTTCATCCCCTAAAAGAAAACATGCAAGTTCCAAATATGCAAGTTTATACAACCATAATTTATTTGCCATAATTTCACTCATGGTTATGACATAACACATCACCAGTTTGACCTATAAATGTATGTTTACCATTCTGCTCTTGTAAGACCTTGGGAGTCATCTATTAAATCAGAAGTTCTATTCACTGCTCTTGATAACACTATCATTTATTCTTATCCTTTCCTAACACTTTTGGGTTTTTAATCACAAATACTTCAAATTCTTTTCAGGGATTTTGGACAGGCAATTGGGTATGTCCACGTGCTACCTCCACTCTCTGAAATCCTCTACTTATCTCTGGAAGAAAAAAAGAGTTTTCCATCCCCTTCTTCTCCATGCAGGTTATGATCTTTTCTTCCTTCTTTGAAGGAAAAAGTGTTTTTAAACTTGTGACAGATCAGTTATGTAAGAAGATGTATCATTTATTATTTTAAAAACAAACTTTCCAAGAATGTTAATTTAGAACGAGAGTAAATCCTTGGTTCACAGCTTCTCTGTTGTTGAAATCCAACTGTAGGGTCCAACTCTTAAACATACGTCATGTTTGAACTTACCGAGTACTCTTATGTTTGTTCTATATACCAGTGCTTCCCACTAAAATGTAATCAATCAATAATTTATAACTCCATCTAGTGGAGTAGATGGGGAATGAGGAAATGTTGCTCAAAGGGTACAAAATTTTAGTGAATAGAAATCGGATTTAGTAATCTCTGGCACAGATTGCTGACTATAATAATTAATAATGCATCATATATTTTTTAATTACTGAAAGAGTATATTTTAAATGTTTCACCACAAAAATATGTGTAAATATGTGAGATACTGGACTTGTTAATTGGCTTGATTTAATCATTCCACAGTACTATCTTGATTTTAGTCACATTTCTATTCTTCAAAACAAAATTTTAATAATGATTTTTATACGTAAGAAACTTTTTTGATATTTTACATTATGACGTTAAGAATTGACCTTTCTATATATTTCTTGTTCATTCTTTTTTTGATTTTATCTTCTCCCATTGTTTCTATGATAAATGAATTCATAATTCATGAGTTCTCTTCATTGAGAATGCTCTTTTTCCTAAATTCTGGGGTTCTTGTGATTACTTTACCCTCCATCTCTGCTTCTCACTTTACACACTAGTAAATCTTCAAATCTTCTCTGCTACTCCTGATTCCAATATCATGTATATACAAATAACTCCTAAAACTAAAATTGTCTCCATCAGTCTGGGCCCAATCAGGAGACAGAAATACACAGCTAGTTTAATAGGAAAAGTTTTATATAAAAATCATAAACTATAATAACAGAGCATTTTTAAGATAGGAAGAATCTATATGCTACTCCAAGACTGCAGGAGAATACTGAAGGAAAAGCAAACTTAGAAAAGGCACTCTACAGTCTGGATGAATGCATTGAAAAGTTATTGTGCTATAGTTAACTATAGCATATTACATACTTTGAAAAACTTATTAAGAGAGTGGATATCCTGTTAAGTATTCCTACCAAAGAGAGCAAAGGAGGTATCTTTTGTAGATGATGAATATTTCTATTACCTTTACTGTTGAAATGGTTTCAAGGGCATATGCATATGTCCAAATTCATGAAATTTTATACATTTACAATGTATACTTTTATATCAATTATATCTCAATAAAATGAATAACTGAATAATCAAACTTGTTCTGCAGTCACCAGGCAGACAGCAGGCGACCCTCTGGAGCAGAATTGGTGAACAAGCAATGCCCATCTAGAGATGTAGGCATGTAAAAGACTGGGAAGCCATGGGCCTCAGGCAGACTCTCGAGAGTGGGTAGGGACATCCTGTAGAGGGAATCTGGGTGTCTGTTTGTGTAGGAGCCCTACAAGAGCAGGGGCCTCATGAGTGCACAATCTCTAAGGTGCTAGTTTTCAAATAGACAGGACCAAGTAAAAGTTCTTCCCGGGCTAAAGCTCAACGTCCCTCAGGATCCAGGATATTCCTAACCCAAGGCTGAGATGGAGTTTTGCTAGATGTCCTCACACCCACACTGCCAATACTCTTCACTCCCCTCCTGTGCTGCACCCAAGAATGCAGGAACCCTGCTTCCTACTGCATGTCCCTGTTGCATCCTCTCCTGAGAAAGCTGGAAGCCATGCTCACAGTGAAGGAGAAATACTTAAAGGAACCCCATCTAGCCGCAGAGAGCATCTACTGAAGGATGAATTGGATGCTGAGGGGCCATAAACTGCTAACCAGCACAGTCTCTCCTCCATGTTCCAGAGGCTCTGTAGTAGAAATAGCTTTCCCTGGAAAACAGATAGATTAATTTCCTGACTGATTGGATTCCTAATTGTATGACCATGGAAAATGTCTTCAACTTAGATGAACCTCAGTTTCTGCAACTGCCAAATGGGAATAAAAATAATTACATTTATTTAAAATTTTATCAATAGGCCTACAGAAAATATATAGGAAATATGAAGAGAGTAGCAATAATCCTAATACGTAGTGGAGACAATATATTTTCTTTCTTTTCCCTTTTTTTTTACCCAAATAAAACATTCTTAAATAGTAACAGCTTTTCAAATTTCTGTATATACTTGTATTGATCTGTTTGTTATACTAAAATTTTGAGATTTGAATTTTAATTTTGCTATTTTTAAAATCTGTGATATACATATGTATAAATATACATATGTCAATTAATGTTTTTATACTACACTCTCGAAAGCAACCAGATGCTCTCAGAAAATGAACTTCCATGTAATTGACCTAAGCTTACCTTGCCTGAAGTATTTTATACAATAATGTTTTGTAAAAATATAACATCAAGCAACGCATCACAGGGCTTTGCTTCATCGCATATTTTAAATCTCATAACCATAAAAATTTATTGAATTGACCAACACCTAACTTGGAACGTGCCTGTGTATTAAATAGGGAGAAAGTAAGTTTCTGCATTCCCTGATAGTCATAGGATTGCTATGTAAAAGTGAAGTCGGTCTCTGTTTGGAAATGCGACCATAATGCAGATGAAGGTTTTGGAAGTGATGAGTAATGTGTCATTATGACAGAGCCCTCCTGATTCATGAGGTCAACTCGAAAAGTTCTGTGAACATCATGATAGCAAATATACATTTCCCCTCTTTACCCTCTTTTCCCTTCAATGTCAATTTAATCTGAATCAAAATGTGATTTTATCCAATTCCACATACAACAAGATGGTTTTCTCCATCAGTGAATGCTTTTTCTGTGGAAAATATTTCTTTCTCAGATATCTGTATTCGAGACTTAACATCATCCTGGGAAACCACCAAACTAGGAATGATGAACATCGTTTTAACAAAGGAGGAGACACAGGCACAGAAGGGTAGAGTCCAAATCAAAATCACATTTCCAAGTGTTCCTGATCCAATATGCAACCTATAATTTTCTCCGGTGATAAATTAGTAACCTCTCTTGAATGTTTTCAGCTTGTAGGAGCTCTTGGCTTCCTGTCTTTAACAATCTCATTTTATTATACAAATTTCCTTTTGTTAGTAGTTTCTGTACAACCTAAAGCTCTCGCCATCCTGGATGGGGAGATTCTATGTAGCTTTAGACCCTTGTATGCATATTTGTTTCTCTGATTCCTCCTTAGTATATCCACAATAAAGTCTCTAATGCCGCTTTTGGATAGCATGAAATATTTTATCTCCTGACGTGATTGTATATCTAGAAGACGCCATTGTATCTCCTGCATCCTCTTTAGGTTTAAGCCTCTGCAGATACTTCACAAAATCTAAAAGACCTGCCTTACTTTGCTACTACGGTTATTACCTCACCTCAGCCATCATATTCAAAATATGCTCATCATCTCTGGTCGACTTCCAAACCTGTAAAAAGTTATTTCTCTCACCCCTTTCCAGTTGCTTTTTACCACTTTTTTCCACTTTCTTACCACTTTTTTCAGTGACTTTGACTCTACACTTTGTAGTCACTATTTAAATTACAGAATCAACATTTTCAAAACTTACTGTAGGAAGAAGTTTTAAGGTTCTGTTAGGTTTATCCAGTTCCCGTATATCTTAGTTACCTCATAAAAACCAGAATAAATAGTAAGTTATCCCACACTCAAGCACACTCAGAGCTGAATAACCCTTTCCAGCACCAAATCTCACTGTTTGGCTCTTACATTTAGAAAACTGTCACATATTATATAACAAGTCTGCCTTTTTGTAATTCAAACATGTTCATCTAATTCTGGCTCCTGGAACCAAGAGACTAATTTTAATCTATCTTCTATATAAAAATCGTTAAATACATGGAGAAAATTAGTATATTTTCTTGTCTTCAGCACAAAGTGCTATGAGGTACACCCTTCTTCTAAGCATTCTCATAGCTTCATCTTTTTTTTTTTTTTTTTTTAGATGGAGTCTTGCTCTGTCACCCAGGCTGGAGTACAGTGGTGCAATCTCGGCTTAGTGCAATCTCTGCTTCTCGAGTTCAAGCAGAGAACCTGCCTCAGCCCCCTGAGTAGCTGGTACTATGGCCTGCACCACCACTCCTGGCTAATTTTTTTAATTTATTTTTTTATTTTTAGTAGAGACAGGATTTCACTGTGTTAGCCAGGTTAGTCTCGATCTCCTGACCTTGTGATCTGCCCACCTTGGCCTCCCAAAGTGCTGGTGAGCCACTGCGCCTGGCCCCAAACTCTATCATTTAATTACAGTTACAACATTCAAAATATTTTTACCTATCTTGAAATATACAATACATTGTCATTTGCTATAGTCACTCGACTGTGTAACAGAACACCAAAATTTATTCTGAAATACATACATACAGAGATAAATTAATGCCATATTTATGGATTGGACTCAATATTGTTAAGATGTTCATTCTCCCAGAAATGATCTATGAATTTGACTCTATCCCTATCAAAATCTAAGCAGGATATATGTATAGATATTGACAAGCTGACTTGAATGTTTAGATGCAGAGGCAAAATAACTAGAACAGCCAATATATTTTACTTGATTTGTAATTGACACATAATTGTACATATTTATGATGTCAAATGTGATGTTTCAATGCACATATACATAGTACAATGATCAGATCAGGATAATTACCATATCCATCATTTTAAACTTTATCATTTCTTTATAGTGATAACATTCAAAATCTTTCTACCTATCTTGAAATATACAATACATTGTTTTTTGCTATAGTCACTCTATTGGGTAATGGGACACCAAAATTTATTCTGTCTAACTGTAATTTTGTACTCACGATCAAAATAGTTTTGAAAAGAAATCAAAGTTGAAAGCGTCACACCACCTAATATCAAGTTACTACCATACTACCAAAGCAAAACTATGTGATATTGATGAAAGAATTATCAATAAATAAGTAATTGTTCAAGGAATAAGTAAATCTAAGCCTCCATTAATACACTGCCTGCCCGAAATTTCAGGGAAGACACAAACACTAAAGTAGTGATGAGTGTAGCACAAAAAACCCTACAAATTTTTACAAAAATAAGTTAAATTTGTTTATGAAAAAAGTATAATTTTCTCCAACCATGAAGTATTGATGTTTATGGACCACGCAAAACCAAATAGAAGAACCAATAATTTACATTTTGAATATAATTAGAATAAAATCTTCTGTCTTCAGGTAACATAATGGGATCATTCATATCTTCTCAATAACAAATAGATTTGTTGAAGTAAAGACAGAGAATATCCGATGCTTAAATGAATGTACAGAGATGATAAAATGGGATATCCTCTGAGAAGAAGTATTTTTTTTCTCCCATAACTACCACCTCTACTACCATCTTCTCTACCTGCAGTTAGATGGCTTCCTCACCACTATTACCCATAACGATCATCACTGCCACCTCTTAATCTTAAAATATTATTTCAAAGGTAGGTTCTAAGAAGATGTTCTAGTAGCAAGAGGAGTAGCATCTTCTGTAGCAAAATGGTTGGTAGATACAGCAGCTGCAATCAGAACCAGACCCATATCCATATCTGGAATCATATCCACAGTCTCCACAGGCGTTCCCATACTAGTTGAAACTCATAGTGCCAGAAGGTGAGATTTCGCTTGGAGGTACAGAAGGATTTTTCTGAAGTTTGAATGTAACATACAACACTAGAACCTTTACATCCTAACAGAAAGAGCCAGGACATACCATCAATTTCATTATTCATGTAAAAAATGTTTAATACCTAGTATGTGCAAATCGGCCCACTCGGTTGATACTGAGAGGGCTTGGTGTTTTCATAGCTACAGTTTATGCCTTAAATAAACACATTATTATAGATTTTCCAGTTTTATTGAGGATCCATTCTTTTTTTGTCATCCAGGCATTGTCTTGAGCCAATTACAAATCTCTAAGAACTGTTTCTGTCCATTAGCCAGTCATCTGAACACATGATTCCAAAGATATATTTTATATATCAAGGCTCTGTGGAGGATTAGGCAGTTGATGTTTAAAAATGCAATCATTAAAACAAGTCTGACCAATTATTTTAACTAGCTTGCTAATTACCAATTACTTTGTAGGTGATGTCATTGGAACCCACTGCTGCCGTATACAGAAACTTCTCAACCTTTCATGTTACAGAGTTCCTATGAATTCAAATAGCCATAAATATAATATCCTAATAACATATATTCACTCCTGGAGAAATTCCTTAACAAATATTTATCAGCTCTAGATGTTTATTTAGCTCAAACTAGAACAACAACAAATGAATATCCTTTATGATAACAGCTGTTGAATGTTTTATAAATTTTAAATTCCTTTGAATATTTTTATTTTAATTGAAATCAAAACATAAAAGAAGTAGGTATCATACTATAGATACTGAGGCACAAAAAAAAGTTAGGAAACTTACTAAAGGCACATATGAAGCACAATATGTATTCTTCTGTGCTGTGCTACATAAAATCTTGCTTCCTGATCATTAAATGCTTAAACACTTATTGTAACAGGGATCTCATTATTGTGCGTGGTTATCTACTTCACTGTGTAATTATTCTGTTATAAAATACACCATATGCTTTAAGGTCTCTTATTTTTCTCAGTGTCACTTGGGATCCTAGATAAAATTTATTTAAATGTTTTATGCCCAGGGCATTCACACCAAATATGGCTGATGGTGCCTCTCACCTTTTCATTTTCACTTGAAAATAATTTGTCCTTGACGTTCATTGGAATGGCTGGCTTCCTAATCTCTGCTGTAGTGCAGATATGTTATCCTGGTTATCCAAGACAACACACGTCTTACGAGGTAATAGAGAAAACAGAAGAAGTCTGTGGTAATAGGTTTCTATTACTGCATAACAAATCATCACCAAAATAGCAGCTTAAAACAATATCCATCATTATCTCAGTTTTCATAGATGAGAAGTCTAAGCACAACCTAGCTGGGATCTTGCCTCAAGGTCTCACATTATCGTAATTAAGGTGTCAGCCAGGACATCTGCAAAACTTCTTTGCCGCATAGCTTGAGTTGCCAGATTCTATAAATATGCCCCAAATATTGCATGAAACACACTTATACTAAAAAAGATATATATTTTTAATATGAAATTCACATTGGTTTATTTTATGTTTGATCTGCCAACGCTAAACAAAATGTAATCATCGAAGGGATAGCCCACCATCTTCACTAAGATTAGAAACAGGTTATCAGTCCTTCCCACATTCAAGGAAACTACACAAAGGTACAGGTTATTGGGGGCCATCTGAGAATAGATGCGCTCACACCTGCAATTTTTTTCTTTTTGGCTCAACTGTGATTACATTTCTTCCAAGAGAGATGATGGCTATAGTAATAACATTCCAATATATGACCTTTTTTCATTTGCATAAACTTAAATGGTACAAGCGCAATTTTGTTACATAGATATATTGTGTAGTTGTAAAGTCCGGGTTTTTATTGTATTCATCGCTCAAATATGTACATTTTAACCATTAAATATTTATTTTTTTCTTCCCTGCCTAGAAGGATATTTCTTCTATGATTGATCAACTTCTATTCATCCCTCATATTTCAGCTAGAAATTTGTCTCTTTTTTAGAAACATTCCTCATCCTTCTTTCTACTTTTTCTTAATCCTGGCCCTCCTTCTGATTTCTTCCCCTGTACTTCTCAAATACTTCCGTGTGTAACTCTTTTATAGCAATACTCTGATCTTTGTAGCCTGTGGCCTTTTATGCCTTTCCTACACTTTTGAAAAGCAAGGATGAAATATTTTACCTCGCTCTTCATAGTATATAATGAAATGTGTTTTATTAGGAGCACAATAAATATTTGATGAATGAGACTTCACAGTTATCTAATTAAGAAGTGGTTCTACATCTTTGAGAAAACAATCTATTCATACATGCCCTTTGTCCTACTTCTTCTCTGAAACTGAAAGAATTCAGTTTCTTTCCAGATTCAAGGGTGTCTAGTAACACAGAATTTGTTACTAGACAAATGGATGGTAATTCAGCCATGGATGGCTGAATCTTGACTCCAGTTCTGACTGTCTTTTTATATCCCAATGAATACTGGATTT
The DNA here is from genome assembly GCA_028533165.1 of Leontopithecus rosalia. Classification (NCBI taxonomy): domain Eukaryota; kingdom Metazoa; phylum Chordata; class Mammalia; order Primates; family Cebidae; genus Leontopithecus; species Leontopithecus rosalia. The sequence goes on from CM052665.1 coordinate 44,632,130, forward strand.
CAACAGCCCGACATATTACAGTTGGCCCCTCCTTCCGGATATAGACACAAGAACAGAAAAGGAAACACCGTATATACTCACTCATAGGCGGGTGATGAACAATGAGAACACATGGACACAGGGAAGGGAGTACCACACACTGAGGTCTATTGGGGGAATAGGGGAGGGACAGCGGGGGAGGGGGAGCGGGGGAGGGATGGCATGGGGAGAAATGCCAAATATGGGTTAAGGGACAGAAGGCAGCAAAACACACTGCCACGTGTGTACCTATGCAACTATCTTGCATGTTCTGCACATGTACCCCAAAACCTAAAATGCAATAAAAATAAAAATAAAAAGAAGTTCTCATTCTGTATTTTTTATATATCGGCATCACGATATTCACAATCAGGCTTCAAAGCTCAAATCAATTTCTATAGTATCCTAGAATAGGATGGGGGTAAAAATAGTTACATAAGATCAGTTAATTCCATACCTCTCTCTGACTTTGTAACTTCCTCCTAGAATAACTCTTAACAGCGAGAGAGCCAATCTGGGTTTAAACACATCCAGTAATAGAGCACCTAGTGAGGAAGTAATTCTTGTTTCAGATGGTGTCACATATCAAAAAGAGATCCTGTGTTGAGGAATTTATGATATTGTTATACATTTAATCTAATTCGTTTCTCAACAAAGACATAGGGCGCATCTGCAAAACTAGTATTGCTAATTTTGCAACACCAGTCTTGAAGATATATAACTATACATACCACCCCAAATTCCCCACAATTCTAAGTGCTAAGGAGAAATAGAGACTTTTTAGATATTTGCTTCCCTAGATGTCTCTCTATTCTCTATTGAAGTCTAAGATCTTACAGGTTCTGCCTTCACCAAGTTTCTTATGCTCATCTGTTCTTTTTCATTACCTTCACTGAAATGCAGACCACTTTACCTAGTTTCCTAATCATTATTACACTTACCTTTTGAGCTATCTGTCTCTTCCATTCCAACCCATTTTTGTGTTATCAGCATTTTCCTGAAGCAGATTTTCTGTGGTTTTCAGTGTGTGTATGTGTGCATAGTGCATTATTGTTGATTAACATGGAAAAAAAATAGACAGATCCAGAGTCATGAAACAGAAATGCTTAAGAACAAAGTCTTAATTAAAATAAATTAAGAATACAAGACTCAGCCAATAAGAAGCCATTTATTCAGGGATGATATTTAAAATATGTGACATCTAGTATGTTGCAGGCACTGACCAGCAGAATGGAAAGCACAATTAAAATGAGCAGCTTAGAATTAGCCCACCCAGTCTTTGAAGAGGTCATAGAAATATAAGACAAAAATATAAGTCAATAGCATGTCTGAAACAAGAAAAAATAGAAAAACTTGTTAGGGCCAATGAAACTTTTTTATTTGGAAATAGTCACAATATGGAAACATAAAATAAGAAGGTAGTAGGTTTATATTTGGACCATGGCCAGAGTTAGGTCTTCCGTCTTCCAGAAACATCATGGAGCACCTCAGGCCCTCACAATAGCAAGCAGGATTTCAAAAGACAATCTGTTTTCTTCAGGCTCTGACTACTATCTATTCAGTGGAATTTGATGGAATTGTAGGATATTGAAACATAAATGGCCTTAAAATGGTCATTTTAGAAGACAAGATGCATGGCAGTTATTTTCTAACAGCAAGAATAACATCTTCTATAGCAAAATGGCTGGTAGCCACAGCAGCTAGAGCCAGAGCCATATCCACAGCCATACCCACAGCCATAGCGACAGCCATAGCCAGAGCCATATCCACAGCCATAGCCAGAGCCATATCCACAGCCACAGCCATAGCCAGAGCCATAGCCACAGCCATAGCCAGAGCCATAGCCACAGCCACAGCCATAGCCAGAGCCATAGCCACAGCCACAGCCATAGCCAGAGCCATAGCCACAGCCAGAGCCATAGCCACAGCCACAGCCATAGCCAGAGCTACCGCATGAGTTTTTGTAGTAGTTGCAACACATGGTGTCTAGAGATCTGTGTTTAGTAGTTCCGTAGAGAAGCAGTGGGGTGATTCTGAAGTCTCAATGTCATATTCTGCCCTGAGACCTTTATATACCACCAGAAGTGGGTGGAGCACACAACACAGACTCTGTGGCCTCATTACCACAGCAATTTTCATTTTTGAAAAGCTTATTATTCTAAGGACAATGAGTGCTTCAGGTAATTATGTCCAGGATTTGCCCCCAGCCAGTCATGAGAATCATAAGAAAACAGCTGTAACCCACATGTGGAACAAACATACCTTGTGGAATGTAATCAAACCTAATTTAGATTTTTTACTCCAGAGGCCATTATCTCTCCTATATTTCCAGGTACACACATACTTGGGTACTGGAAGATGTCCTAGCATTTTCTATCTCAATAATAAGCAAGAAATCCCCAGACCAGAGGGGAGAAGCAAACAGCAAAGGCACAAAATGAGGAATTCTTAGGTTACACTTGCAAGAAAGTAGATGGCGCCCGTGCGGGATGGCCACTGCAATGGTGGCTAGAGCAAGAGACAGTTGAGGCAAAGATCTGAAATGACGTAAAACAGAGGTCAGACACAATATAGTAAAATAAAAGCAACAGGACTTTTTTCCGATGCGCCATAACCACCCTAAGATTTCTTGGAACTTTTCAATGTGTTACTTTCTTTGAAACATCTTGTCCACTTTACCAAATTATTTTTAACTTTTATTTTAGGTTAGGGGTAAATGAGCAGCTTTGTTATATAGGTAAACTCATATCTCGGGAGTTTGTTGTACAGATTATTTCATCACACAGGTACTAAGCCTAGTACCCAATAGTTATTTTTTCTGATTCTCTCCCTCCTCTCACCCTCCCCCTTCAACTAGACCCCTGCATGTGTTGTTCCCCTCTTTGTGTCCATGTGTTCTCATCATTTAGCTCCCAATTATAAGTGAGAACTTCCAGTATTTGGTTTTCTGTTCCTGCATTAGTTTACTGCTATGGATGATAGCTTCAGCTCCATCCATGTTTCTACAAGGGACATAATCTTGTTCTTGTTTATGGCTATATAACATTTCATGTTTCATATGTACCACGTTTTCTTTGTCCAGTCTACCACTGATGGACAATTTAAGTTGATTCCATGTCTTTGCTACTGACTTCCAATTTTTATCTGCCAAAATCTTACTGATCCTTCAAAGCACAGCTTAGGCTATATCTCCCATAAAAGCTTCCTGCACATTCACACTATGCATCAAGTATCACTCCAACATTCTTCCAGGCATCCACTTGCCCAGTTCTATTAAAGTTCTCAATATGTTATACTGGCATACTCTTATTTTGTTTATATGGTTCCCACAGATAATTCGCAGTTATTTTAGGTCAATAACTTTGTCTTTGTTTTCTGTGAATCTAACAAAGTAAGAGCACTCACTAACTTAAATGAAATTTCTTCCAGCTGTAAATTTTTTAATTTTAATTTAGAGTATGTTATATGAGAAAAACAATAATAATTAATATTTAAATTTCCCTTTATAATTCCTCTATCTCCTCACCAACATCTGTTATTTTTTGTCATTTCAATCACAGCCATTCTGACTGATATAAGATGATACCTCACTGTCGTTTTAATTTGCAGTTCTGTGATGGTTAGCAATGTTGAGTATTCTATTTGCTGATGGTATGATCTTATATAAAGAAGAACCTAAAAACTTTACCAAAAAAAAACCAAATTCATTTATCAATACGTATTGTATATACCATGTTACATATATTGTATGTTATATGTATATAATGTATATATATATATATATATACAAGAATATAGTAACCCAAACAGTATGGTAGTGGTATAAATATAGAAATATAGATTAATGGAACAGAAGAGAGAACCTGTCAATAAAACCATATATTTGCAACCAGCTGTTCTTTGACTAAGTCAACAAGAACATACACTGGGGAAAGGACACCCTCTTCAATAAATGATGCCGGGAAAACTGGATTGCTATATGCAGATGAGTGAAACTGGACCTCATCTCTCATTATATACAAAAATCAAGTTGAGATGTATTAAAGACTTCAGGGTAAGACCTGAAACAATAAAAATATGAGAAGAAAACCTAGGGAAAACTTTTTCTGAACATTGGTCAAGGCAAAGAATTCAAGACTAATACTTCAAAAGTATGCAACAAAAACAAAAATAGATAAATGGAGCCTAATTAAACTAACAAGCTTCTGCACAGCAAAAGAAATAATTTACAAGTAAACAGACAACCTGAAGAATGGGAGTAAGCCATATGAAATAATTATTTCATGTTAAAAATGGTTGAACATTAGCTATATAACAATAGCAACCTAATAATAAATACAATAAAAATTTACTGAGTTTTCACAGTGGTACAGCTGGCATACTTTCTTCAAGCTGATACTCTCAACAATTCTGAAGTAACGCTATTTTATCATTTTACCTTTTTTATACTGAGGTTCAAAGGAGCTGAATAATGTGTTCATGATCCATAGCTAATAAATGATGAAGCCTATACTAGAGCAGTAGTAATGTAATATGACTCTGGAATCTACACTCTTAATTGCTATACAGTTTTGCTTTTAGAAGTGTGATTATTTGGATTACTGTGAGGAAGTGATATCTTTCAAAGGAGAGAAGAGCTAAAAACAATGTTTCATGTAGAGAATCTGAATATCAACTTAAAAGAGATGCTTGAGGTTTCTAAACATAAAACAATCAATATTGATACAATTACTTATCATTGATTTCTATAGACATCTCTTTTCTCCAGTCCCTTAAATCATATATAACTGTTGTAAAACATTTGAAAAACAGATTTCTTCCCAGAGACTGGGGGAATATGGACAGTGGTATGCTGTTAATTGTTTAATGATCTCAGCTGAGATTGGGAGTGGTAGTTTCTGATTTGCCAATTTTCATGGTGTAAATATTTCTAAGCATGACTGCTTTCAACTTACAATAGATTAACAACTGGCTTGCAAAATTCCTAAAACCCTGTACCATATTCTAGTACTTTCATAATTTGACTTTCATGTGCAGAACTTTAATCAGTGTGGAATTTCTCATGCATATGGTGTGAGGTAGGTATTTATATCTTTGTATCTAAACAGATGGGACATTGATCAATCCCATTGCTATGGTTTAATTTTTGCCCCTTCAAAACTCATGTTGGAATTTAATTGTCATAGTGAAGGTATTTGCAGATAGAACCATTATGAAGAGTTTCAGTCACGAAGGCTCCACCCTCATAAATAGCCTAACACCATTATCACAGGAGCAAGTCTGTTATTGTGGGAATAGGCTCACCCCATCTTGCTCTTTCTCTCTCTTGCCATCTCTTGGTCTTTCACCAGGTGATGCCTTCTGCCATGTTTTGATGCAGGAGAAAGTCCTTCACCACTTTGATACTGGATTCTCCAGCCACAGACCTATGAGCTAATAAATTTCTGTTTATTATAAATTACTCAGTCTCAGGCACTCTGTTGTAGCAGCACAAAACAAACTACAGCACACATTTACTAAATAAACTATTCCAGAAGAAAAATGTGTCTATACGGGAGACTTTGCTCCTCCCCTGAAGTCTGTAGCACTGGAACTGTGGTCCTATTGCCTCAGACTGATCTACTCCTTATTCCTGGATAGCATGGTTAGACTTCCTCATCTTTGCTAGTGACATAACTGGCCCTCTAGGACAACACTCTACAATAGAAATATGTCATGAAAAACATTGAGAAATTTGAATTTTCCAATGTCCACATTTTAAAAAGATAAAAAGAAACAGGTGAATTAATTTATATTATATTTCAGTGACCCTGTCTCAAAATATTATCATTTAACATACAATAAATAATGTATTTGACACTTTCATTCTTTTTTCTATTAAGTCTTTAATGTCTACTGTATATTTTACACTTACAGCGCATTTCATTTTGGACTATCCCCATTTTGAGCACTCAACAGCCCCATCCCGCTAGTGGCACCATATCAGACAGTGGAGCTCACCCAAGAGACCTGATAATTATTTTATGCCAGTGGACACTGATTAAAAGTTCTCAATGGAGCCTCCTACCTTTTCCATAAACTGACAGCTTGTTTTCTTCTTTCCTTGAATTTCTTGGCCTTGAATTCCATTTTCTGTCTCTTGTAACTGACCAAATCTACCTCATCCTTTATGCCTCTGTTCCTATCATTCTCCTTTGGAAGCAATTTCTTATCCTTGTCAAGCCTTCTCTTTCCACATTCTGATTTAAGTTTCACCCTTGAGCTCTTCTTGGTAATTCCATAATACCTACAATCACACTTGCTATGTATGATTAAGATTTTGTGTCCAGCCAAAGATTTTGAATTTTTAGAATGGACTACGTGTTTTCTCTCTCCATCTCAGCACCAATCACAGCACATAGCTGAAACATAAATTTTAAGGTTTGTTAAATGACTTAAAGAACAAATTTTACAATATAGGTTTTAGAGCCTCTACAATATGTAATAACTTATCCCAAAATAAAGACTTTCCTATTTTTTATAAGGGTTTTATAAAGTTTTTAAAGCTTTAATCATTTTCTGACCACAGAAAGTAATGTGGAATATAGTTTTTCCTTTCCTCTATAATGTTATTACATATTTGAATTCAAATATTCATTTTTCCCAACCTCCACCAAACAGGCCACACCTACATGAGCATATACACACACACGTGTGCATGCGCACACACACACACACACACACACACACACACAAACTTCTCCAATTTTATCCTGTCTCCATTAACATTATCATAATTTTCTCATTTCACACAAGCTGAATGTCTCAAAATTTTCTTAAACTGAGAGAATCACATCAGATTTTAAAGATATGTAAAGTGTTATCCACTGCTTGCAATACTGTAATAACTTCAGAGTAGAGTTCCAGAGAGTGCAGTTAGTCCTCAGATCTGACTCACAAATATTCCAGATGTAAAAGCTAGCCTGCTCTTGGAAGAAACCCCAACTGTACCTCAGTTGGACAGATTCTATCTTGGACATAGCCTTTCTCCTGGGTTGATAGTAATTATAGAGCTATCTTTCTTGGAGCCAGGCATTTTGTGAGGTCACTCAGCTCCAGGAACCTCAGAGAGTCACACCTGATGTAATAATCCCTGTTGTGTGAATGAAACAGGGACACGTTTATTACTGCTGATTGTGACACGTTTCTGCTGAATCCAGAAGACATTCCCTGTTGTAAGATTTAAATGATAGAGTTTGGATGATCTAGAACTAGAGGAAAGGACACTCTAATCAGAACCCAAAAAGCAGTAAACACTCCACATCAGAAAGTCATCCAGGAAACGAGAACAGGCCCTTTATTCCCACTTTTAGATTTATCACAATCTGAAAAGAACTCCATTAAGATACTAGACCTTGCTCTTTTCTAACTGAAAAATGTGTCATCACCCTCATCATACCCAAACTTAATGAACTTCTCTCCACCTTGGCATTCATTTGCTACTGTCCTTTTTAGCCTTTCTTTGCTGCTGGAAATGTTGTATTATGAGCTCAAATGTCAAAACCTCAAAATACTTCCCAGAGCTGTCTCTCCAGTACTTCAAACCTTAATCTCCTATCCATTAAGCTGTTTTATTCCCTCTGTAGCAATTAACTGTCCTAATTTAGTATAATAAATTTTTGCTTTTTTATTTTTATTTTGTTTGTTTGTTTTATTTTTGGAGGTGGAGTTTCACTCTTGTTTCCCCGGCTAGAGTACAATGGTGCAAACTCAGCTCACTGCAACCTCTGCCTCCCAGGTTCAAGTGACTCTCGTGCCTCAGCCTGTCAAGTAGCTGGAATTACAGGTGCCTGCCACCATGCCTGGATAATTTTTGTGTTTTTAGTAGAGACGGGGTTTCACCATGGTGGCCTTGCTGTTCACAAACTCCTGACCTCAAGTGATCCCCCCACCTCGGCCCCCCAAAGTGCAGGGATTAACAGGTGTGAGTCACGGCACCCAACCTATTTTTGCTTTTTAAAATCTTCATCTATTAGACTGTAAACACTCTGACAACAGGACATTTGTCTATAATTTTTCTTCTGTGTCTTCAGTGTCTAGGAGACACCTATTCAATAATATTTGTTAAGTGAATTAGATAACATTTCTCAACCTCCATGTAAGCAAGCAAATATATTTGTACTTTTGTCAGATGTAGATAAATTTGATAGTACATTTTTTCTTCTAACTTACCCTTTTCGTAGGTTTTGATTCCTCATGCCTAACACCTGAGTCTGATTCAAATTTTTCAACAATCCCAGAAATGATCTCTTCAATTGCATTACTTCATTAAGCACTCAGCCTTCATCTCCTCTCAGAGACTTTTGTCATAACATCCTAATAGATGTCACTTCCCTTCCTTTTCCCCCTTCAGCTCCATTCTAGACACTCAGGGCCATTTCCAAAGCACAGCTCTGAATACTCTGTGATTTGTGCTTGGGTATATGAGAGCCTGAGCATGTTGCATGTGAGAAGCAGGTAGAGACGACATTATTTATGATGCAAGTACAAGAAGAAATAATTGCATTATATCAAGATAGTACCTCAGGTTCAGCCCACATACTGAATTTAGCCCGAATTTCAAGAGATGCCAAAACACCCCAAGAAAGGAATAATTCTCAAGCAAGTACACAAAGATTTTTAGAAATAAAGAACCATTTTTATTGCAAATAATTGACTTCCCCAGCTGTAGATGTTATGATCATTAACACAGCCACAACAGAGAATCAGATTAAGGGAGCAAACGATAACATTTGGAAAACAGTCAGATGATACTATGGATCCTATGGCCATGATTTCATTCAAAGAAACGTGAGGCTAGAGGCCCAAGACTCTCTCAAGCATGTAATGTCTTGAATACAGGAATCTTGGAGTATGAATCCTTGAGTCAGCATTATCTTTAGGGTGTCATTTTAGAAGCAAATGGTCCTCTGATAGTGATGTTTTAGCAGCAAGAAGAATAGCATCTTCTAAAGTAAAATGGCCGGTAGCCACAGTAGCCAGAGCCAGATCCATATCCACAGCTAGAGCAGGAGCCGTATCCACAGCCATAGCCAGTTCCATAGCCACAGCCATAACGGGAGCCAAACCCACAGCCATACCCACAGCCATAACCAGTTCCATAACCACAGCCATAACAGGAGCCAAATCCACAGCCATAGCCGGTTCCATAGCCACAGCCATAGCTGGAGCCAAATCCACAGCCATAGCCGGTTCCATAGCCACAGCCATAGCTGGAGCCACAGCCACAGCCATAGCCACAGGAGTTGCCGTAGTACTTGCAACACATGTTGTCAATAGGAGAGAATTCAAATGAGTTTCAAGAAGATGCTTCTGAGGTGTGGATGTCTTCTACTTCCCTGAGACCTTTATATACTGTCAGTAATTGCTAAAGCCTATCATTCATTCCCTGATTTAGCCAACAAATATTTAAACAATTATTATGTGCCAGTCACTGCTGACCATCAATGATGTTTTGCTTAAAATGAGCCAATTATGTTGGAGACTCTGGTTTCATCTGAGGAGGATCGTTTTAATCTGCTCTGCCAAAGAACTGTGTCAATGAAATCATGTGCCTGAGTGTAAAGCTGATATCAATTTTCAAAATCTCCCTATCGGTAAATATATATCTTAACTAACAAGTTTTAGAGGGATCATAACAAAATTTGGGGGTTTCTCTCTCTCTCTTTTCTCCTAAAACACCTACCTCTACCCACAGAGAAGGAGACCCTCCTATCTCCTGGCCTGAGTCATTACAACTTCTTAGCAATCTTCTTCAACTTACCCTGCACTTTCATGCCTACCCCTTGTCCAACCTCCCTCAAATCCCAAGAAACACATTCACGTCTGATCATTCAAAGCCACACTGTGTGCTATCCGCAAGCGCTTCTTACACTTTCTTTCCATATACCAGGCAAACCAAGACCCTGGTGAGGCAGAGAAGCCCTCCTTTTACTCCCATTTCTTAAGCTAGATAAGTAACTGTCATTGAGGAGCCTTTTAAAACCTAACCGGCTTCATTTGGATAAGGAAGCAAAAAAAAAAATCATTCAACCAGAATCTCAGTTCTTTCCTCCAATACAGATTTCATCAAACTTTGCATGATGAAATACGGGTATATTCCTAGAATTTAATAAATCATTTTTCTTCTCCTTTCACTACTATTCCTTGAACATTTACTTCAGAAGCTAAAGGAAAGCGGACAATTTTAGGTTGCTGATAGCAAAAGCCCACCTTAAACACCTAACACTTCTATGATATAAAGTAGCATAAAAATAAATTTTGTCCCCTTTCCATGCATGCATTTCATGCTACTCCTTTAAAATTCTCAGGTACTCACAGTCATAGCCAGATCCAGAGCCACAGCCACAGCCGCAGCCACAGCCACAGCCACAGCCACAGGAGATAGGAGTGTCTCAATCTTCTACAAAAATGTTCAATTTCCCATTCCTTGTACTTTAAATACAAAGAACCCTCTTTCTTTCCAATAATCCTCTCTATCACACTTACCTTTTCAAGGTATAAAAGAGGAAAATGAATATCATTTTTTCTGCCATTAGTATTTTTCTCATCACCCTCAATTACCAACTAAAAAAATCCCTCCCATTTATGCATCAAAACTCAGATCTGGAATCACTTTCTTCAGGATGCCTGTCCTCATTGCTGCTGCAGATTACAATTTTCCTTCATTTAAGAAACCTTTCTCTTTTCTTCCTCTGTCAGTCACTTGTCTCATCTAATCACTCTGCTATGTTTCACCTCTAAAAAAGCATAAAGAAAATACATCTCTGTTTCCATTTTTTCTTTTCCTTCAGTTTCTTTCTTTTTTGATCTTTGAAATTCAGAACTATAAATTCTGCTTCAAAGTAGATCCTCTTCTTTGCCCGTTTATGCAGATGAATGTAATAAATTTGTCATGCTTTGTTGAAACTTTATCTTGTTTACTAATAAAAACATGATATTCTTGAGGAAAGAGACTATACCCTTCATATTAGAAATTCCGAGCACACCTGGAATTCAATCCACATTTTACTTAAGAGGAACTTACAGGTCAATGGAAGTCAAAGATTAGACCCAGATTGAAGCCACTACTGAGAGGTATGACTGTAGCAAATGATATTGATGCCACACGGAATTTTTTTTACTGAGGCTTAAAACATGGTCAGAATTCAGGAAAGATTTCAACCATAAAATTTCCATGACATTCCAAAATTGTCTGATGTGTATGGCAGCTTTCTTTATTTTCTCAAATTTTTAAAAAATCTTATCTTTATAGTCCTAACAAGACCATAGTGATTCTTCAGGAGGATACGTGTCATTAGTGCTTGGACCTGTTACTTATGTATATAGGTGTGTATTCATGTATAAAACTATATATATGTTACCATCCATTACCTAAGTTGAAAAATTCCATGAGCAAGCAACTTATCTCTCTACTTGAAGGATACAGAATATCCATCGTCTATGCAAAAAAGTACTTAGATAAGCAAAGGATTCATGGGGAAAATTTTTTCAATAAACTTCAACTTTGCATTCCTATCCCTAAATGATTGAAACATTTATCACATCCATAATACAGATTAAGACTAGAATTCCATGTCATTGATCAGGGTTCTTCGGACATGTATAATGACATTTATAATCCAGGTGAGTTAGATTAGTGGGAAGTGATCACACAGACACCTGCTCCTAGTTATTGGTGTTATAAGAAAGACATGGAACTTTGCAGAAATGAGATGCCATGCAGAACTCAGCAGCTTGCCTTGACCTGAGATTTTCCTCTCTCCTTGGTTCTTCCATGGGATACACAGCTGCCAATAATATTCTTTGTGCAGTGTGGTCCTGTTGGAATCAAGTAAATAAACAAGCTCCTGCTCCTGGCTTCCTTTTCCACTACTGTTCACATGACCATACTGAAGAACTGACACTGAAACAGTATGAAATTCATTTAAGAGAATATTTACAAAGTGAAGCTGACTGGTTCTTGAAGCAAACCTAGATGTAGAGAGAGATGAAAAGCATGTCAGGGGTCCTAGTGCCTCGACATCTTAATCAATATTGCTCCCTAGCTTTCCTGTATCTTTGTATTTCTAAAGTATTCCTGAAGTTCTAACATCATGTCTAATCCAAAGAACAGAACCACAGATCCATTTACCTGCTCTCTCTCTCTTCTAAGTAAAATGCAAAGAATCCATGCTTTTTCTACAGTGGTTTTCCTCATCTCTAGTTTTAGTTTTCAAATTATAATATGTACTTAAACATTTGTTGGTTGCTTTGCTTTCTAGGCTTCCATTTAGTAACTCAGTTGAATTCCACAAATACTAACTGGGCCCATGCCATAGAAAAGATGTTGACTTGGGAACTTAAAGTTTTCAAAGTTAGATCACGTGTGGTTTTTGTCTCAGAATCAAGCATCTACACAAATAAAGTGGATCCCCCACAAAATAATCTTAGTTTCTCTTAGGAGCACCCAACCTTTTTACTGCGCTTACTTTAGGGCTCATTTCTTTCCACCCGTAAATAAAATAGACACAATGGAGCTAGTGCACATCCATATCAGTGGTTCTCAATGATGGCTGTTTTTGTCCCCTTGGAGACACTGAATAATGTTTGGAGGCATTTTCAATTGTCACAAGTTGGGAGAGTGGGAGAAGTTACTGGCATTACTGGCATCAAGTAAACCAGGAAAGTACCTAATCCTTCAAAGCATCAAGTAGTCCCCAGCAACGAAGAGTAATGAGGTCCAGAACCCTGATTGATAGCTACACATCTGCAAGTAGGCTTCTAATGCTATAGGTGTCTAATCCAAACTAAACCCTTCTTCTCACTGCATGCCCAACATCTGACCCTTCTATCACCAAACATGCAGTCCAAAACAGTGGGGTTTTCCTTGTTTCTTGTTTGTTTTTAACTCATCTTTCTTGTCAAGGTTTTATTTAAATCACCATTTTCAGAATCAGGTAGTCTCTACACTTTTAAGTTATTTTTACTGTAACAGCCATGAAATCCAAGTTGGAACAGAATATACACTCAGAAAGATCAATTCTTCTCCTGGGTACTCGAATTTGACAACAAAGGAATGAGTGGTGATCCAGCACTTTATTAAATGCCTTCAGCAGGGATTTTCACAAAGCTGCCAATTTCGTTTTCTGATAATCTTTATCATGAGACATTTTTCCTTTAGTCAAGAAATCTTTCTATTTTTTCTGCTATCAGTCACTGGTTTTATCTAATGACTGCTATGTTTCATCTCTAAAAATAAGCATGAAGAAAATAAATCCCTGTTCCAATTTTTTCTTTTCCTTCAGTTTCTGTCTTTTTCTGTCATCCTTGAAATTGAAAATTATAAATTCTACTTCACCACATTCCGTGGAAGAAACACACTCCTTTTCAACACTACTGCCAATACTCACTTCCAGGACACAACACCCGAGTTATTGAAAAGATCTTCTATCAAGATTGCATTACTTCTAATCTTTTTCATTCTGATCTCTGGATACTATTCCATAAGGGCAGAAACAATCTATATTCCCTGAAAATCCAACTCTGAATACATGTCTGGCACATAATTTGCACTCAATATTTCTCTACCATAAAAAATATGACTAAGTCAAACACACATCCTATTGTTTGTGTAGCATTTATAAGCTATAAGATATTTGGATATATGTTTAAGTTTGCTGGACCAGTTTCTTTTTTCTAAAATGAAATCTAAGCATTCTTACATCATTTTTTATAGGTTTCATGCCTATGCAGTGCTTTGGTCCAGGAAGTGTACTCTATAAATGCTATTCCTTTATTGCATTTTTCTCATACCATAGTTTTGAATTTTCATCTAATAATAGGTTTTCAAATACCCATACTTATTTTTACTGAAATGCTGATTTTATCAGACTTCAATGTCATAACTTTGTAGTGTAAAGGAGGTTGTTTCATGGTATATATACACACACATATATATAAGCTCTAATTTAAATTTTTTCTAGGATGAAGAAGCAAAACCCAACAGAAAATACATTACCCTCCCAGTAGCTTTTTTACACCCTGACTGAGCCACTCTGTAATTTATTACTAAACATACAGCGTTATGCATATGTCATTAGGAATAGCATCGTGTGTATTTTCAAGCTCAGCAATTATAAGACAATTTTATGTTGCATTTATAAAGCATATCACTTGAAAACATGTTTAGCTACCAATCATGTGGTGTTAGGTAAAGAAAGCTCATGTGATTCTTTTTTTCTTTTTTTCTTTTTTTTTTTTTTGGAATTCCACTAGAGTCAAAAGATCGGCCTATAACACAAAAATATTTTATTTTTAGGACTATGTCTATTTTGATAGCTTCATTAAATGTCATCTTACAGTAAGAGTTTTAATGAAGATCAAGGATGTATCATACAGTAAATCCCAAATATTAATATGAAATGTTTTAGAGATTTCCATAATTTTGGATGTACATAAATTTCCCCACTTATTGTATAGTGCATTTTTTTCTAGCTTTCAGTTCAAGATGATGACTTAATCATCTTGTTTAAACCTTCATTAAACCATGAAAAAATTCTCTGTAACCTGTCCATCTATATTACCATTTGTAAAGTGTCTTTACACCCATTACTTCAATTCATTCTCACAATCTGGTGAAATAAATAGAGCAGATACTAGTCAAACTAGATTTTAAGAAAAGAAGCTGAAATTCAAAGCGATTAGTCCCTAGCTCAAAGTCACATAGCTGATGAGTGTCATCCATTAAGCACCTCTCCTGGTCAGGCCCTCTGGCTCATGGATGAGGTTTGTGCTGTTCTCTGGATACTCTTCTTAGACTAGAAAAAGGCTGGGAATTTCCTCAATATATCTGCTTTGTTATTAGAGTTCTCCCAGTAGTGTCATAAATGCATAAGAAGATGGCTTTTTTTTCTGCTGCCCTATCTCAATGACCATTCCTGTTCATGCTTCAGGCCTCAATTAAACTACTCCTCTTCTTGGAAATCTTTCCTATCTTCCCACTAAATAATCCCTCTGTATTTTATAACTTTTTTACTTATCATTAGAAAAACAATAACTTCTATTTGTAATATTATCATATAACTTTAATAAAATGACTGATTCACTGAGGACTGACTCCATTTGGACACATAGCTGATGGATAAGCAAGCAGAGGAACGAAGGAAGGAAGGAAGGAGGGAAGGAAGGAAGGGAGGGAGGGAGGGAGGGAGGGAGAGAGGGAGGGAGGGAGGGAGGGAGGGGGGAAGGGACGAAGCGGGGAGGGAGGGAGGGGAACGGAAGGGAAGGGAAGGGAAGGGAAGGGAAAGGAAGAGAGGAAGGAAGGATGGAAGGGAAGGGAAGGGAAAGGAAGAGAGGAAGGAAGGACGGAAGGGAATTCTCCAAAACTTCTATCATAACATGAGCTATGTCTCTCTTTCCTTAGCCTCTCAGTTGAATAACAACTCCTTTCCACACCAGTGAGTGCTGTGTACCCAGAAGACCTAATTTCATTTGAAGAAAGAATTCTTGAGATTTCATACCAGCCATGATATTATTTCAATTTTTCTAAGATGCTTTGCATTGTGCAAAACTGACTTTCCTCTCCCCTTAACTTTCTTGTCTCTGTCAATACCAACGTCATTTTCTCTTCTCATCATGCTTGACAGTTCTGGGTCATCCTTGATGTGAAGTTCACAGAATTTCGAGACCAGAATGAACACTAGGTCGCCACCTATCCTAGAGTTCTCACTCTGATGATTTTGTCTGTCTCACCTGTGATTGGGAAGCTTCCACCACCTATATTCCCATGGAATAGCCAATTTAGCTCTCAGGGTTATACTTGAGAAAAAAAGTTAGAGGCTATTGCCCATACACTTGAGAAAAAAGAGGCTATTGCCCATTAGTCCCCATTCTGATCTCTGGAGACAAGAAGCAAATTCATTTCTCCTGCTATATTATAAACTGGTAAATGTATTTTGATCACCCATGTCACTTCTTCCCTCACAAATCTAGTACCTTTCCTCACAAGAGACCAAAAGGATGCATTTCCACTAAGTTTCTCTTCCTTGGACATCTCTTTTTTTTTCTTTTTTTCTAATAAGACTTTTGTAAATTTATTTTTAATTTTTAAAAATAATTTCAGTTTTTAGTTTAGATTCAGTGGGTACACATACAAATTTGGGTTTTTTTTGGAGAGAAAGAAAGAAAAAAGGAATGAAGGAAAGGAAGACAGAGGAAGAAAAAGAGGGAGAGAGAACAGAAATGTTGTTTTATTCTAAAAATGGGTATTGAAAACCTCTTTTATGCCAATAATTGTGCTTAATAATGGCCGATCAATATTTCATTTAAACCTATGAGTAGGTGTGATGTGATACTGATAAGAATGTATATTTTGTGTATTTAAAGTGGAGGGTTCTATAAATGTTTATTAAGTTTACTTGTTCCAGATCTGAGTTCAAGTATTGAATATCCTTATTAATTTTCTGTCTTACTGATCTATCTAATGTTGATGTTTAAGTCTCCCACTATTATTGTGTGGGAGTCTAGGGAGTCTAAGTCTCTTTATAGGTCTTATCTATCTGGGTGTTTCTGTATTGGGTGCGTATATATTTAGGATAGTTAGCTCTTCTTGTTGCATTGATCCTTTTACCATTATATCTTTGTTGCTTTAAAATCTATTTTATCAGAGGCAAGAAATGCAACTCCTGCGTTTTATTTATTTATTTATTTTTACTCTCCATTTGGTTGGTAAATCTTTCTCCATCCCTTTGTTTCGAGTCTTTGTGTATCCTTGCATGTGAAATGGGTCTGGATGTAGCATACCATTGGGTTTTGGCTGTACCTCTTGATTAAGGGATTTCGTTGATTTAAATTTAGGATTACTGCCATTTGATGTTAGCTGGCCATTTTGTTCATTCGTTGATGTAAATTCTTCATTATGTTGATGCCCTTTACCTTTTGGTGTATTTTTGGAAAGGCTGATACTGATTGTTCCTTTCTATGTGTAATGCTTCCTTCAGAAGCTCTTGTAAAGCAGGCCTGGAGGTACCAAAATCTCTGAGTACTTGCTTGTTTATAAAAAAATTTATTTTTCCTTGGACATCTCATGTACCTCCCTCTTTCATCATGTCCAAGATTGATATATTTGACCTCCAGACTGTTTCATGAGTCCATCACTTCCTTTCCTTTATTGGTGATAAAACTCAACTCAGGCCCACATCACACCTTTCTTGAATTCTCCTAGGCTCGCGTATCTTCCTCCCAATCCATTCTACAAGATATTACAGGTTTCCATAAACATAATTCTGAATCCTGTGAAATTGCATATGTGAGTGTTTGTTTCTGTTACTTCAGATGTCAGTCATCACCAAATAGTAAATTACTGAAGTGAAATACTTGGGATAAATGTTTGAAAAAATGGTAAAGTCATGGGTAACCACACACATAAAATGGTAATAAAACAGGGAAGTCACAAAATATCTAGTAGTGGATGATTTAAAATAAGATGAATGACACAGACTTGATAGATTCAAAAATGTATTTTATTGGGAAACTGATTTGCCATGTAGGACACAAACGCTCATGGTCAGTCACGCCATTGGAAGAAACCATAAAACTTAAGGGTTAAATTTCAGGAAACAATTGGCACATAATCTTTCTTCCATTAACATCAAAGCCTCTCTATGACAAAAATAGTTCAAAGAGATTTAAACAGTCACAGCTGTCATCCTATTGTTACTTCAGCAGCAAATAATGCTCTGATCGTGATTTTCTAACAGAAAGAGGTCTAGCATGCTCTGTAGCAAAATAGATCATCAGCCATCACAAACACAGCTAGAATGAGAGCCACTGACGCAGCCATAGTTTGACCCATCCCCACAGCCAGAGCCAGGGCTACAGACACAGCTTCCACAGGGATCTCCATAGTAGTTAGGATTCACGGTGTCAGGAGGTGAGTGTCAATGTAAGCGGTAATTCTGCATGTCTGAATGATCCCCGCAGTTGATCGATCACAGACCTTCCCATGCAATCAGGGGTGGGTGGGACACACTAAGTCCACCTAGTCAGTCACATACCAATTTGCTTCAGAGGACCTCGTTTTACTAGGCACTCCAGCTGTGTTAGGAAGTCGCTCAAATGAAGTGTTACCCGGGGGTGTTCTCCAGTTGATAATGAGCCCAGAACAATACTGGCTTCTTTTCCATCAACCCTATTCTATTAAAAACATCTCACATGTGACTCATGACCCTACATAGGCCAAAATATGTGGTTTGTCCTCTAACTAAATCAAGTGTCCATGAAATTTTGTCTGGGTCTGTGTGTGTGTGCATGTGTATATGTAGATATATAGGACAATATTAATCCTGCTTAACAGGGATTTTAATTCCTGTTAAACAAGATTAGTATTATTATTCTTATTTTACAGAAAAAGTGCCAGAATTTTTTTCTTAAAAAAATCAAGTGATTTGGCCAGAACCACACAGCTGTATAATGACAAAAGTATAACCTACTTATCAGACTCCAAATTCCATATTCTTTGAGTTTGACCTAAAAAGAACAGAGTCCAAAAACATCAGCTTTCATAGAAACGTTGAAATGCCAATGTTAGCATTCCATAAATTGTGAACATCTATGACTTGTTTTTTTGTTGCTAAGAGATCCTTTCTTACATTTCATTTTGACCTTCATACATTTGTATAAACCAAATACAAATTGGCCATTTTTACCTCTGCCTTGTATGAGTTCCAAGTCTCCCTCATTGAACAAAATATCATTATCACTTGCTCATCAAGTCATGCTGCTCAGAGTCAGAATTATCTACTCTTCTTCTTCCTGAAAGAAGAGAAAGATAGGGCTGAGAGAGAATGAATCTAGTTTTGTATGTCCTTTCAATGCTGGGTCTAAGCCTGTGTAAAGTATATTATCGTTAGCCATGATCATATATAATTAAGCCATAAAATAAAAGCCTTCTTGAGATTTGGACTTTCATCATTATTGCCTGTGCCTTTCTCCACCAAAAAAAAAAAAATACATACACAATTCTTTAAAATTCCACGAATCCTTCCACATAGCAAACTCTTCCCTGCCTTCTCCCTAGACAAGTAAAGAATGATGATATTTACATGCACAAATTTAATTAGATATTTCACTACTTAATCACTAAAAAAAATTTCAGTTTACCCATCATGGATTGAGAGCACACCATAGGTAAGGCACAACCAGAGTCAACCATATTGGTGCAGTCCCTACAGTTTACAGGGCCAGTGCTCAGAAAAGCTTCCTGTGCTTGGAGTTTAATGCTTTGAAGCCCCCAGCTTTAAGTTCTTAATACTTTTATCTTTGAATTTGTGGTTTGTTAATGAAGTCTGTAGGGCAATAAAACATGTGCTGAGGGTGGGGTGTCAAATCACATGCAGTCTCACCTCTCATCTCCAGCCCACCTCCCCAGAAGAGGTCCTTGGTTTTGAGTTCCCTCACCCAGTGACTGCTGCCACCTTCTTTCCCTGACAGGAGCCTGAGCACAGGCAGGGGACAGGTCAAGATGGAACAGCTGTGAAGATCTAGATTCACCCAACGGGTATTCCCATGCCAAGAGCACATAACATTAATAGCAAACAAAAAGCATCATGACATGACAAGACAGCATATTTCCCATTTGCCCTGGACTCTGCAAATTATGTAGCTAGCCCTAGATAAAGCCTAGCATTAAGTGGATGTAAGTGGCAAAAAACACACATTCTCAGACCTTCAAGTTTCCACTAATATTTCAGGAATTGGTCCTTAACCGCCCACACCCATCCACCACTCACTCCACCTTGTTGCTTCCCCTTCACAGCCAAGTTTCTTCAACAAGTAGGCTGTGCCCAGAACTTAACCATCCTTTTACTCATTAATTTCTCAATTAACTGCAATTTGTGTTCTATCCCCATCATATAACTAAGGCTGCTCTCAATAAGTCACCAAGGATGTCCTTGCTGCCTGGTTACCAAAGAGACCACAGCATTATTTAACCCCTTTGAAGTATTTTACAACACAAACCCCCATCTCCTTACTGTATTTTAACTCCTAACCTCATTATTTTTTTTGAAAATAGATAATTACTTACAAATTACAACTGATCAAAAGTCTATATTTGCTAATTATCACCCAACTGGTCTTGCTGCAAAATATTCTCAAATATAGTCCCAAACATATTATTAAATTGGTCTCTATTAAGGTTTGGTTACTTTATTATAAAGATATCTTAATTAATATTTTGATAAATAAAACAAACATGATCAAGCACTGAATAAACAAATCCTTGTTAAGTGTTATGCCACATTGCCTGGAGCATTTTTTTTTTTTTTTGAGACGGAGTTTCGCTCTTCTTACCCAGGCTGGAGTGCAATGGCGCTATCTCGGCTCACCGCAATCTCCGCCTCCTGGGTTCAAGCAATTCTCCTGCCTCAGCCCCCCGAGTAGCTGGGATTACAGGCACGCAGCACCATGCCAAGCTAATTTTTGTATTTTTAGTAGAGATGGGGTTTCACCTTGTTGACCAGGATGGTCTCAATCTCTTGACCTCGTGATCCACCCGCCTTGGCCTCCCAAAGTGCTGGGATTATAGGCCTGAGCCGCTGTGCCCGGCCACCTGGAGCATTTTGTACAATAATTTATTACCAAAAATAAATGCTCAACAGTATGTCACTAGGTGAGGCTTCGTGGCATAGCTTGAAGTTCATTCACTATGGTGGAAACAGATGTTACCTGTTAAATACTTCTGACCTAGAAACATTATTACGCATAGTGTATAGAAAGGGCAGTATGAGATATACTAAGTACATTTTTTTCCTTATGGCAACTCACCAATGAATATCAGCAATGTTAAGTCAAGAACTTACTGAGTCATTCAGTCAAACCAGGAAAAATACCCTCCAACAAAAAAATCTATGTGCACTTAATTAAGCAAATCTTCAAAACACACACACATGTTGTGTGTGTGTGTGTGTGTGTGTGTATCTCCCTATAAAAGTATTGTGAAAGACAGTACAGTTATTTTAATTCCAGTTTTACAGAAAGGATAAAAATAACTAAGAATGAGTTTTTCCTAAGGTTTCCCAGCTCCTAAGTGGCTCCATGAAAGCTTTCAGATCCAGAGCTCACTCTTCTCTGGACCCATGTCTTACAAGATGGTTTCCCAGCCTCTTACTGGAGACTTGACATAAGAAAAAAATAACTAGTTCCCCCAAAAGAATCATTCCATCAAAAAATGTTTCCAGCTATCAGAGAAATCCCCACATGCTTCAGAGTCTCTCAGAATTCAACAATGAATAGTTCCCAATGCACTTAGCATCCCTGTGGAACTGATGCCTGCACTGGGTGCCTCTTAAAGTAATTTTTATGAATCTTGATGCACCATCCTTATCTAATGGTCTTCTCTGTTTCCAGTGTCCAGCTAGTATGGCAGGTTGATTGAGGGCTGCAGATGAACTGATGTGACATCTTCTAGCCAAGGCTTTCAAGTTATCCAAATTCTGTGACTATTTGCAAGAGAAGCCTCAGACTGCCTCTGCTAATCTGACTCTTCCTGTAAAGACCAGACCTCTGCAAATAAGATGTCATGTTATTGATGCCTTCTCCTTTTTTGGCCTCTCAGGTTATTTCTCCAACCATCCAACAGTCTACCTCCCATTCATCCTTCGAGGATGATCTTTTTGTCTCCTGGCGATTTCCACTCCCCATCATCTCTGAATTTGATGTCTCTTTTTAAATATTTTTCCCAAAGCACCCTGTGCATAACTGTTAGAAATATTATCATATCTGCATCATAACCTGCCAGCAAGGTGTGGATAAATACACTCACTGGAAAAAAAATAAATAAACAAATACTTCCATCTTAGCCAGTTTCAGACTACCAAGATGATGTCACTGATTGTGGAGCTGAGACAAGATATACGCAATTAACCTTCGCAAGTCAGCACAAGCTGGCTCTGGCACGCCGCTGCAAAAGAGGCCTCCTGGCATGGCACTGAAGAACGTGGATTCTGGCTTCAACTAATTAGCTCTGCTTCTGCCACTAATTAGCTCTGAAATCTTGGACAATTCATTTAATTTATCTGTGCCTCAGTTTTCTCATCTTAAAATGAATATAATGATAGTACCTACCTCTTAGGGTTGTGAAGATAATTTGAGTTACTATCTGTAAATCACTTAGCATAGTACCTAGCCAATAGTAAGTGTTATTTAAGAAAATTTATTTGTAACATAAATCAGAATGTGTGATCTTGTTATCTCTCCCATACATAAGAGTGCAAAGTTCCTAGAGTCTAGAACTTTATCTTGTGCTGTTAAATCTATAGCATCTAGGAAAGTCATTATACAAAATTTTATAAATGTTTGATCAATTACTGTTGATATTTCAGAATCTAGAATAGAGATTGGTCCATAAAAGGGGAATTTTTGTCTTTCCTCAAAGCATCAATACACACACACACACACACACACACACACACACAATCTTATCTGCTCCCTACTTTGAAATTCTTTTTTTAATTGCGTTTTAGGTTTTGGGGTACATGTGAAGGACATGCAAGATAGTTGCATAGGTACACACGAGGCAGTGTGATTTGCTGCCTTCCTCCCCTTCACCTATATCTGGCATTTCTCCCCACTCTATCTCTCCCCAACTCCCCATCCCCCGCTGTCCCTCCCCTGTTCCCCCCAACAGATCCCAGTGTGTAGTGTTCCGATCCCTGTGTCCATGTGTTCTCATTGTTCAACACCCACCTATGAGTGGAACATGTGGTATTAAACATATGAAAAAATGCTCATCATCACCGGTCATTAGAGAAATGCAAATCAAAACCACATTGAGATACCATCTCACGCCAGTTAGAATGGCGTTCATTAAAAAATCTGGAGACAACAGATGCTGGAGAGGATATGGAGAAACAGGAACACTTTTACACTGCTGGTGGGAGTGTAAATTAGTTCAACCATTGTGGAAGACAGTGTGGCAATTCCTCAAGAACCTAGAAATAGAAATTCCATTTGACCTACTTTGAAATTCTAATTTATTTAATGCTAGAAGATATCTCTCTACGATGTGGTCAGGTTTCTAAAACTAAATGATAATATCTGATCTCCCTCCATTACAGAATTTTATGATAAATCATGTTATTTTTTTCTGTTCTATATTCAGCATCGTTATTCTTCTCAAGCCTCTGTATTTGAAAGCCACTCTTTGTTCATAGAATCCCAGAGGTTACAGTAAAAGGAAACTTCAGAGGGCAGTTAGTTCTGCCCCGCTCCCAGATGCCAGGAATGCATTCGCAAAGTATCCATGAACTAGTGACTGAGACCAGGCGTTAGTATCTTTAGAGACAGGGAGATGGAGTCTCGCCTGGTCGCCCAGGCTGGAGTGCAGTGGTGCAATTTCAGATCACTGCAAACTTCACCTCTCAGGTTCAAGCAATTCTTCTCCCTCAGCCTCCTGAGTGGCTGGGACTACAGGCATGTGCCACCACACCTGGCTAATTTGTTTTATTTTTCGTAGAAACAATGTTTCACCGTGTTCAGCGGGATGGTCTCGATCTCCTGACCTCATGATCCACCTGCCCCAGCCTCCCAAAGTGCTGGGATTACAGGCGTGCCCCACTGTGCCTGGCTAGAGGAATTTCTTATGTTAAGAAGTCTGACCCACTGGGTCTTCTATTCATGCATTCTGATTACAGTCTCTTGAATTGTACAAAGCAAATAGAATACGGTTATTTTATAATCTTCAAATATACAGTACCACAGGCAATGTTTCCTGCTCCAACTTTTAAAATCATAAACACTATGAAACAGGGTATTTTTTTTTCTAGTAAGGGAAAGCATCCATGCTTCTCTTTTCAAATGCTAATGTTCAGCATATCTGATAATTTAGTGCTGACGTCTTTCCTTCTATTTCCTATATCTTGCCTTTCTATTATTTTTATCTTTATGGACCTAATTATGGTTTGTTTTCTAAGCAGATCACTGTGACTAGCTCACAAAATTGTGGTATATCTTCTCCGAGGTACAGAATATCATTATCATTGCTGTTCCCTTATGACAGTTAAATCACAGTAGAAAATATACAGAAAAAGGATTACCCCAAGAGGTTTTTTTCTTACAGCAAATAAAATACCAAAGATCAACAAAATCCATACTTAATACAAAGCCTTAAGTTCTTATGCATATGTGTAAATATCTTATTAGTAAATCATGAATGGTAAACTTTTATAATTTTTATCCTCAAAAAAAAGTCATCCTCCGATCATACTTCCAGAAGCCAAGCATTTTTCTGCATTTACTTATCATATTTCTTATTTTTCAAGTAGTTTAATAATGTTGCTATTTTTAATTAACTCTGTTGGTTGTTTTAACAAAAAACAAGCTCTTTGGAAATACATACAATGTATAAAATGGCACACCATGTTCAACAGAGCTTTAAGATGGCCGCCATGATCCACACGTGGCCATGCTTTCTTACAAATCCCTCACCTTGGGTATAAGAGGCAGGATGTGTAACAGCCTTCTAACCAAATGAATACAGTAGGGGAGATGGCATAGCACCCCCATGATAATGTGACTTTACAGGGCAACGGTGAAGAAATTTTCAGTTAACAGTTTTTCAGGTGAGTAAACACATGACTTAAGAAAAGAAGTTGCTTTTATCTGTTTTATTATTATTCATTTTGAATCTTACCTACAAAGCAAAGATTCATAAACAAGCCTTAATTAAAAACACATAAATAGTATCCTGGGTATAACTTTGTTACAATCTTCATCTTGTAGCTTTTTGTTTGTTTTTGTATAAACCCAAATGCCACCAATGATAGACTGGATAAAGAAAATGCAGCATATATACACCATGGAATAATATGCAGTCGTAAAAAAGAATGAGTTCACATCTTTTGCAGGGACATGGATGAAACTGGAAACCATCGTTCTCAGCAAACTGACACAGAACAGAAAACCAAACACTGCATGTTCTCACTCGTAAGTGGGTGTTGAACAATGAGAACACATGGACACAGGGAACATCACAGACCAGGACCTGGTGGGGTTGGGGGATAGGGGAGGAAGAGCAGTGGGTGGAGGGATTGCAGAGGGAAGCAATAGGAGAAATACCTAATGTAGATGACAGGGCAATGAATGCAGCAAACCACCACCATGGCACGTGTATAACTATGTAACAAACCTGCACAATCTGCACATGCACCCCAGAACTTAAAGTATAATAAATACATTTTTAAAAATAATAAATAAATAAAGTCTACATATTCCCTGACTTTGTATTCCTTGAGTATAATTTCTTTTCTTGTTCATCTTATGCTCCCATTGACTATCCACAGGTACAACTGTACATCTAGGCTGTCATTAACTATTGGCTCAATTAAATTGAATTGAATTGAATCAGGTTGGATGAAAGACTTGCAGTAATGTCTATGATACATTAAACGAAAGAAAGATTGAACTCAGAATCTTTATTAAACTATTGTACCACAAAAAAAATGCCAGAAATTTCTGGCTTAGAGCAGTTGAAATGGCACTTCAAAGAAGGAGAAGTTAGTTATAAGAAACACAAACAGAATTTGGCAAGACAGTGTCTCTGGCAGTGAAGAAAAAGGAGGAGGAGATGATGTTCTATTTTCAGACCTTCGCAATTTGCCAATGATGACGCCATTTTAATACTTATTATCCCTACGTTTCTTTATAATTAAGATGACTTCTACTCTCTCCATGTAAATTCTTTGGGATCAAGAAGATTCCCACAAAACATTGTGAGAAAATGACCCAGTTTACACTACTTGGCAATAGCAGTTATTAAAATGAGTAATGAGAACTGATAGTCATCTCCGCTAGGTATTACTCACTCAACAGAAGCTCATAAAAGCAATGATCTGGTTAACAACTTTACACCTATGGCTAATGTTGCAACCACCACAATCCCTTATTATAAACAGAGTTTATAATCACTACATCATTTATTTTATCATCTTAGTATAACAGCAAGTAGGGTAATCATGACAATGTATAAACGAGGGCCTGCCTGGCTAAGCAGGCCTATTAAGAGTGACTCTATTAGTTTCATAACAGACAGTTTCTCTCTCAGAAGCTTTAAATTACCAACAAAGTGTAATTGTTGAAATGTCTGGGAGAATGTAAATGCCAACAATAACTAGTCATTACTTTTTCTGAATTAAAGGAGAATTCCAAGTAAGCTGGTATGGGGCTGTGATGCCATTTTGGGCCGAGCAGAAACCCAAGAAAACATATGCCTGTTGTTAGAAAAGCAAGAGATGCTTCATTCATTCTAACAGCCAAGACGGTGTTTGGAACCAACAACTTTTCAAAATGAGGGTGTAATGACAAACCATGTGTGATGTTTTGCTAGTCAGGATATATTTTGTGCTGATTACACAATTTTGCTGGTCTTTTCAAGAAGAGAGAACTACAGCCACATACTGCATTTGATTTTGAAAGAAGAAGAAAACCATCTCAAAGAAGATAAAACTGTGCTCCTACAGGTGATAGAAAGCATCGTATATGCACCTGAGAATTAACAGCCATAGAATAGATAGACTTTAAAACAGGCAGCAAAAAGATTCATGAGGGTGCTATCTAAACTGTTTATAATATTAGTTTGAATAATTCATTCAAACCCAACTTTTCTTTTCTTTTTGCAAGACCCAAAATTCAGAAGATACAAAAATAAATTGCAAAGCTACAACTTAATGTGTTTTGTAGGATATAATTTGATTCTGCCTAGATTTCATATTCAAGAGAACAAGTTGATTGCTTTTTTACTTAAAATTATATGCAGAAAGTGGAACCAATTAATTTGTAAGACACTCTTGGCTTATATGATAAGTGAGTAAATATCTACCAGAAGTAGTTTTAGAAATAAATTGAAAAGTTAAAAAATAGAATGTCTGAGTAGGAGAAACTAGGAGAGATAGAAAGCAATTTAGATCATTGCTTTTTTTTTCAGTTTATCTTGTAAATAAAGTAGTATAAACATTGTCAAAAATGAAAACAAAGTCATTTTGGGATAGTCAGATCTCTTTAACAATGAATAAAATGAATAACCAAACAGCAGACAGAAATTGTTCAAGACCTTATGAAAATATTTAGGAAGCAAATCAAATGATTCTCCATGTCACAGAAAATGTAATAAATAATTGCATTAAAAAAATCCCCTAGGAATATAATAATATAATGCAATCTTTTTCACTCCTGTTGAATTTTGTGCTGGTATACCCCAAAAATCAGCAGAAATTTTTTAGCAAAAGTGTTTTATATTAAAAATCAAAGACAACACAATTTGCATCATGCAATAAAAATTATCCATACATAAGCTTATTTTGAAAAAAATGCACTGAGTTCATATGTCCATACTGGACAGTGTCTTAGGCTGGAAATACAGTGGAGAAGAAATTAGGTGCAATCACTGACCTCAAAGAGCTTTCGGTTAAAAGAAGTGTTTCCAGGATCTCTCATCTCTTAAGATCTCTTCTTGGTAGCTCTTTCTGTCGTAAATGTCTCTACTATAAATAAATTGATATAGTTTAGCAGATACATTCTTTTTAATAGCATAAAATATTTTTATTTTCTTCCCTATGACACTAACAAGAATTTATCTCCCTGTCTATGTTTTAAAAGTTTTAACTATTACCTTCAGGTCATAAATATCATAATACAGGTTCTTAAATATGAAAAAATTGAAATAAGTATAAAACTGTACCTCTCTTTGGCACCTAATATAATTAAATTCATAGAAAGGTCTGGGTTTTTCATCAATTTAATTAGAAAAATACTCAGACTCTATCTTCCTATGATTATATATCTTACCTGAAACCTGAAAAAAATATTAGACAGTAATTCAGCTATTTCAAAAATTTAAATGTTTAGTTCTTACACACAAGTTCCTACATGTGTCAACATTTCTAATTTTCAAATATTTTTCATGGTCCAAAAATAGAAAAAACCATCAATCAGACCATTTAATGTGATGGAGTAGCCACAGCACTTCCCTTTCCTGATGAACCCCTCAGGCCATTGATTAATGCAATCAATCGAGTACCAGACCATTACTTCTGATTAAGCACTCCCTGATTTTATTGGCAATTTAAGAACTCCAGCTTAATGCTTAGGAGGGAATCTAATGCATTAAATCTCATATATCTTTTTTTTTCCAGGAGGAAGACTTCATTTGGTATTCAGTACACACTAGATAAAGGGTGATCTATGGAGATTGAACTACTAAAGCAAATAGGCATGCAGACAATGAATAAACAGAAGGGAAATGTCTTACAAACACAGAGGGTTTTAACCAGTGACCTTAATGTTGAGTCAAGTGTCCTTTCCATGAACTCCTTTGGAACATAAATGATAACAAAGTCAATAATAACCACTATAACAAAGTCTTCACTGCTTGCAATCTGGGGAAAGACTTACTGACTTGAGAAAAGTAATAACTTTTGCACCAACAGTCTTTCCCAGGAGTACAAGGAGTGGAGACTTTGTTACAGTATTTGTTAGTGACTTTGCTACTTATTTTTCTTATCTGATTATTAGTCTTCTTTTCTGACTTCTGCTTGTCTCCTATGAATGTATCCCAGGGACAGCATGAGGAACATGGGATTCTGAGGGAAACTGCCAGAAACCTAGGAAACACTTGAATACAGACAAAAGGAAAGAGAGGTATGCCAGGGACTGAGGAAGAAGCAAAGAATCCCAACCCTGGACAAGGAAACATCAGTCAATTTTTACAGTAAATTTTTCACTGTACAACGGAGATAGTCATACTCATAGAGCCTGTAGTAGCCTATGGCATGTGAAAAAAAAAATGGGCCAGTTCACCAAGTGTCATAGATAGTGCAGAGAATCATTATAAACTAAGTGAAATAAGTTTACGTATGGATAATTTTTATTGTAATGATGCAAATTGTGTTGCCTTTGATTTTTGACATAAAACACTTTTGTTAATAAACATTCTATTTGATTCTTATAGTAAGCTAATGAAATGGGTAAGGTCAACAATTCTAAGTTCCCCATCTTACAAATAGGGAAACTGTATCTCAGTGATTTCATATCATATAAAAGATGGCTGGAGTACAGCTTTCTAATTTCTAATTCCATGCCTATTTCACTACACAACTAACTACTATGGAATTTTAAATTATTGTCTTAATGCATTTTTAAAATATTAAAATAATACATAATTCTTTTTGCTGACTTCCCCAGATTTTAATTTTGAGGTAGTGTATATTTTATCTTTAGTCCACTGTATAATATCCAATATTCATTAAGTGAATATAAGAGAGAGAATAATTGAATGAATTAAAATTGCAAAATATAAGACATTATAGAATGTTTTTAAACATATTTACATATGTATAAGCTGAATTCTTTGTGAATCCCAATGCTAATATAACCTTTTCATAGTTATAAAAGAACATTCAATTTAAGACATGTAGCTAGGACAACTAATTATTCACATGCAAAAGAATAAAGTTGGATCCCTCTTCTCACCATATACAAATATGAACTATAATTAGATCATCTAAAATATAAGAGCTAAGACTATAAAACTCTTAGAAGAAAATAAAGCAGTAATTTTTCACTTAGGCAAAGACTTCTTAGTTATGAAAATTTAAGGACAAGTGATGAAAGCAAAATAGATACATTGGACATTATCAAATACAAAACCTGTAGTTTTCAGTAGACATGATCAAGACAACTTATGAAATAAGAGAAACCATTTGCAAATTCTATCTCTTATGGAGAAGTTTATCTAGCATATATAAAGAATTCCTACAACTAACTCAAGGATAAAAGACAAATAACCCTGCCTCACAGCAACCTCTGTGGACTTGGCCCCTGCCCAGCTCCCCCCCCACAAAAAAGACAAATAACCCAATTCAAATATGGGCATAGGATCTGAATGAACACTTCCTCAAAAAAGATGTACAAACAGCCAGTAAACACAAGAAAATATGCTCAACATCATTAGCCATCAGAGAAATGTAAACTAAAATCCCAATATCACTTCACACCCATTAGAATGCCTATAATCATAAAGTCAGACAAATAGCATTAATAATAATAAAGGGTTGGTGGAGAAATTGGAGCCCTCAGACACTGCAGGTGGAACTGTAAAATGGTGCAGTTGTTTTTGAAAAACAATCTGACAATTTTTCAAAATGTTAAACATAAAGTTACCATTTAGTTCATAGGTATACAATCAAGAGAATGAAGACATATGTTAACTCAATAAGTTGTATATGAATGTAAGTAGCAGCATTATTTATATTGGTCAGAAAAATGGAAACAAACCAAATGTCTGTCAGCTGATGAATGGGTATAAATGCGGTAAATCTATACAATGTAATATTATGTGGCAATAAAAAGAGAGAGTAATGATGCAAGAAGATAACAATTGTACCCGTACAGAACTTTTGGTTACCAGGTAAACTTTTGCTGTGAAATTCATTGTCTATTGACATTTGATGTTTTGGAGAACCTTAAGAAAAACACTTCTTACATTTTAATGAGTCATTTTTCTTCTCTTAAATGTAAAATCTCTCATTTTAGTTTTTATTGTTTTTCTAGTATTGGGGCTTAATGCCTAAAAAGTGTTTCCTATCTAAACTCATAGAAGTATAAGCAATATTTCAAAAATGGTCACTGTCCATGAGTCACAAAAGAGGTAAAAGTATGCCTTCTAAATTATCAGGAAGAGTTCTACAGTTTATTTTATAAGGAACTTCCTAAAATATATGCCCATAGCTTAACAGATTTGTCAATAAACAGCCATGCCACATGAGAGCAATCAATAAACACAGTAGTAAAGCCTTGTTTGTTCCTATGTTCAACTGTCAAAGGAGACCATTACTTCTGAAACATTAAAACTCCTAAATGTGGACTGGTTTATCAATAGTAAAGTGAATCATGGAGTTTTTGATGAACACAAACAGAAAAATATCCTATAATGTGAATTTAAATGCATGTATTTAGAAACTACAATATATAAACTACAGTATACAAATAGAGGTTGGAAAGCCACAATTTGATGGTACAAGAGAAAATGCTTAAATGATGACTATGTAAAAATGCTGGAAACTAGCCCAGAGGCAGAGTAAACTTCAATGTCATATTGCCTGCCACTGTCAACAAGAGATATTAGGAAATTCAATACAGGCTTCTTAAAATTCATCACAGGATATACTAGTAAAGGCAATGCCAAATATGGGTGAGGGGGCAGAAGGAAGCAAAACACACTGCCACGTGTGTACCTATGCAACTATCTTGCATGTTCTGCACATGTACCCCAAATCCTAAAATGCAATAAAAACTTAAAAAAAAAAAAATAAATAAATAAATAAATAAATAAAAACTGGAAGTCAAACATCATCAGCAAGATGATAAGCATTTTGGAAACAGGGTGTTGAGTAGAGAGGGTAACCACAGCTGGAGTTGTATCATAGCCATAGCTTGAGCCATAGGGACCACCACAGCTGGAACCTTAATTACAGCCCAGTTCTGGGTATCTTCTGCTACCCACATCACAGCCATAGCCAAGGCCACATCCACAGTTCCCATACAAGCTTGTCTCACAATTGGAATGCATGGCGTCAGCATGTAAGGTTTCAGTAGCATTGTAAAGTAAGATTGATGGTCTATTCAGAGCACTGTGTCAAAACTTGCACTTCACCTGCCAGGAACAGGCGAGCCATGCGTCCTGCAGACTCTCTCTGCCTTCTCCAAGCCTCCATCAGTTTGTGGAGCAGCTATTTTTTTTTTTTTTTTTGGTGTCCTCTTAGAAAAGATTTGGTCACAGCAGTTAAGAAAGTTTTCAAGTGATCTGCTAACTTGATTTTCCCCCAAATAAATTTTCAGTCCAATATAAGTCATTTTTAATGAACTTACTCATCAGATTTTATCATCCATAACCAGCAGCACGACACCTACTGTAAAGGTGAAGGTCTCGGATGAGCACCTTTCCACATGAAAGCTGCTGTGACAAACCCTTTTGCCAATTTTATTATCCTGTTATTTTACTTAAGACCATAAACTCAACTTCTTCCTTGTTGCAGTTTAATGCATCACATCAACCAAGAAGCTATATTCCCATTAACACATAAAGCCACGGAGGCAGAATTAGGTCTGTGTTTACCTGCACTCAAAACGAGATGTAATTGGTGATTAGGCCACATCTGCCACCAAATCCAGAGTTAATTGATGAGAAAAGTTAACCCATGTATTAAAAGCTATGTTCTAGGCCAGGTGAGGTGGCTCACACATATAATCTCAGAACTTTGGGAGACCAAGGAAGGGATTGCTTTAGCCCAGGAGTTTGAGATTGGCCTGAGCAACACAGGGAAACACAGTCTCTACGAAATTAAAACTTAAACAGGTGCAGTTGAGGCAAGAGGATTGCCTGAGCCCATTTATTTGAGGTTAGAGTGAGCTATGATCATGACATTGGACTTTAGCATGGGTAACAAAGCAAGACTCTGTCTCAAAAAATTTTTTTAATTAAAAAGAAAACTAAAGCAAATTACTTTAACCTCTGTAATTTCTCGCCTGCCTAACTTGTTGGCTGTTAACAATATTTTGATAACTTATCCATCCTTCATGTGATTTTTAGTATATTTTCTTATTCAAAACTCACAATCCAGCAAAATGCATTTCATACTTTTCAATGTATGCTCCAAATCCCTTCCCTTTATTCTGCTTTTCCTTTTCCATGGCCAAGCATCACCCATCTGTTGGTAATTGACCCAAATACAGCCATACCTGAAAGAAGCAATAACATCAATCATAAACATAAGACCTTTTAAAAGTGTGGTTTTACTGAGAGGCAGTGTCATCACAGTGCAGTCCCAGATAAAAGCATACTGCCACCCTTCACTACCAAGTTTATTTCAATTTGCATAATACATTGTATCAGTATCTCAAGGGCCAATCAAAGACTCAAGAGCCAGCCTGCATTGCCAGGTTCAAAAGCCAGCTTTGTCATTTACCATTTGTGAAATTTGGACAAGTTTTACCTCTCTGACCCTCAGTTGCCTCATTTGCTATGAGGGATACTAAGTTAAGTGTTAAAGATTAAATTAGTATATGAAAAGCATTGAGAACAGTGTCTGAAAATGACTATTATTATTACATTATTAAATGTGAGCTGGGGTTATTATTGCATATATTAAAATCAATTACATTCAGAGAGCGATACAAAGAGAGAAAGAGAAGAAGAACATGTTCTATGGCCTATGACACATCAGAAATAAAACAAATATGGCACAGAAAACCGACTAAAAAAGTATTATTTGATTATATATAGCATTAAGGACAGAGAATGTTAATAGGAACCTTTGGGATTGTGAAATCTTTAGGAGGAAATAGTTATTAGCTTTGCTACATACTACCTGAGGCAAAATGTATGCTAATATTCCATTGAAATGTTAACATTTAGATGTGAATATTAGTTTTAGTTTAACAACCATGGAATACAAATAGGATGCATTTAGAAAATTCCAGGGATGAGACAGACATAAATAAGTTACTATTAATATGAATAAGGTAATTTTCATTAAGTGCTTTATATATTATTTTGTTTTTGAAAAAAAAGTAGAATACTAAAAAATACTTTTCCCCAGATTTATGAAAGCATTATGGAAAGTGAGATGTAAAATTAATTCACTTTCCAGGATTCTTCTTTACAGAATGGCTTGATATGCTGCCTACTAATGTTTCTAGAATCTTAAATATGGAAAGTAAAAAGAGATTTTAAATAAATCATGTATTATATTTTAGATAGGTTTACCTAGCTCTATTAGCATTCATGTAATTTTTCTATAACTGAAAAAGCCACAATGGAACCTCTATTTGGAAAATTATTTCTAAAAGAAATGGTGGATTTGAAATGATTAATCTATATTTTTTCCCTTAGAAATGGCAACATGCAAATTAAAGGTGGTTAACCTGGATTAGAAGACAAGTCATGGTCATTGAGTACATTACACTCAAATCTCCCAAACCATGGGATACATGCTCACAACCTCAGCATCATTGACAGAGCCACAGACAATCATCACTAATTGGACCAGACGCTTTTTACATCCCATACTGCTTTAAAATTCTGCATTCTCTCCAGCAGAGAATTCAATTATGCCAAAAAATACAGCAAAGTAAAAACAGTCACAATCATTTTATCAGAAAGTTCAGAAAATTTCAAAAACTCCTAAGTTGATTTGCAGGTAGCATGTGAATAAAGAAGGGATTTTCTATTCCAGGTAGTATAGTGATGATTAAGAAAGATCTTCCCTCCCATAACAACCACAAAATCTTGGACAAAAAAAAAAAATCACCCTTCTCCATGGGACTAACAAAGAGCAGTAGATGATGTAAAGAATCCTAGTTGAGCTGAATTTGAGAAAGAAATAAACCTTGAGAAAAGAGGAAACCATGGGAGCTTTCATTGCTGAAGGCAGATGTCCACTTTGGATATAAGCAGATCAGACGTTAAGAGAGAATTTAAGAATAATTATTACAGGCCAGGCAGGGTGGCTCACGCCTGCAATCCCAGCACTTTGGGAGGCGAGGCTGGTGGATCACCTGAGGTCAGGAGTTCGAGAACAGCTTGGCCAATGTGGTGAAACCCTATCTCTACTAAAAATACCAAAAAAAAAAAAAAGCCAGGTGTGGTGTCAGGCTCCTGTAATCCCAGCTACTTGGGAGACTGAGGCAGGAGAATCACTTGAACCCAGCAGGCCGAGGTTGCAGTGAGCCGAGATGGAGCCACTGCACTCCAACCTGGGCAACAGAGTGAGACTTCATGTCAAAAAAAAAAATGAAGAAGAAGGAGAAGGAGAAGGTGGAGAGGAAGAAGGAGGAGGAGGAGAAGGAGGAGGAGGAGAGGAAGAACGAGGAGGAGGAGGAAGAGGAAAAAAGAAGCCAGTCTCTTTCACTACTTTCACTCTTTTGAGAGTCTGATTTCACCTCAGCTCCTCAAAGTGCCTGTGTTCTCATTTCCATGGCTAAAACCAGCTTAACACCTCCAAATGCGTACTGGTTAGCTACAAGGGAAGAAAACACATTCCAGTTCAAGCATCCAACTCATGAACATCACAATCTCTTTTACTCGGAGCTGGTACTGCCCTCTTTTAATCTACAGCTGACATCACTATGATCCTTTGCTCTGGAGGCTGTAACTGACAACATATAAAATGTAATAGCAGCTGGGTAGAGCATTACAGTTCTTGAAATGAAAGGAGATTTGCCATAATAGAAACTCAATTGCCATATGCTGCATCAGCTATAAGTAGCATGTTGGAACACAGCGTGCTGCGTTCCAAAACACACCTTATCTTAACACTCAACACCTGAGGCAAAGTCGCATTCAAAATGTATGTCTTTGCAGACAGACAAATAATAAAACAGCATCTTACCTTTTATAGTGTTCTACAGTTTGCAAAGTGTTTTCATGTCTATAATCTAGTATGGCAATAAAAAATTATAAATTCTATCTTACAGAAAAGAAAATCAAGGTTTAGATACACTAAACTACTTGCAGATGGTTAATGAAATGGTAAATAGTGGGATGAATTGCATCTAAAGTTTCCTTGCTCTAAATATAGGGTTCTTTCTACAGTCACACAAGACCACATTCTTTCAAGTAGTTAATATCATAGGAAAAACATCCTGAATTTTATATAATCAAAACCTCTGGCTTTTGATTATATCTGTTATATCTGTTTGGTAAGCAGATGCATCAGTGAGCTCCTGTATACATTCATCTGTGCAATAAATATTAATTGAATATCTTTCATGGGTTAAGTCCTGGGAAGGTAAAATAGTTCCTGCCCTCAAGAATCATGCATTTGACAATAAACAAGTAAGTAATCAATTCCAAGATACTAGAAGAAGGAGAACACAGAAATTGGCACTAAGGGAAGCTTGAAGGTTTTGGGAAGTTCTAATAGGATGAGAAAAATACTTCCTGGCCTGGCACGGTGGTTCACGCCTGTAATCCCAGCACTTTGGGAGGCCAAGTTGGGAGGATCACGATGTCAGGAGATTGAGACAGTCCTGGCCAATATGGTGAAACCCTATCTCAAACTAAAATACAAAAAAAAAAAAAAATTAACCGGGCATTGTGCAGCACTCTTTAGTCCCAGCTACTGGGGAGGCTGAGGCAGGGGAATCCCTTGAACCCGAGAGGTGGAGGTTGCGGTGAGCTGAGATTACGCCACTGCACTTCATCCTGGGAGACAGAACAAGACTCGGTTTCAAAAAAAAAGAGAAACCTTTGTAATCAAAGAAAATATTCCAAGGAGAAACCAAAAGGATATGAGGGTGAAACTAGAGGAAAATAGGGAAAGGCACGACAGAGTTGGGGTGCAGCAGGTATTTTGACACCTACTGCAAAGAATTCTGTCTTTGGACCGCTCCGCCTTTCTGTCTGCATTCGCTTCCCTTAGCGATCTCATCCACGCTCATGAATTTAAGTACTTAAACATGTTGCTGGCCGCTACCACATTGATAACTCTGGCCGAGGTGCCTTCCCAGACTCATGTTCGTCTGCCTGATTGACATCTCCAGTCGGATATTTAATAAGCATCTCGAACATAAAAGGTCCAAAAATTGATCTCCCGATTTTGCCCCACAGACGCTGCTCCTCCTCCTCTTCTTCTTTTTCTTCTTCTCCTCCTTCTTCTTCTTTTGAGACAGAGTCTCATTCTTTCACCCAGGCTGGAGTGCAGCCGCAGGATGTCGGTTCACTGCAACCTCTGCTTCCCAGGTTCAAGTGATGCTCTTGCCTCAGCCTCCCGAGTAGCTGGAACTACAGGCGCACTAATACACCTGGCTAATTTTCGCATTTTTGGTAGATACTGAGTTTCACCAGTTAGCCAGGCTTGTCTAGAACTTCAGACCTCAGATGATCCACCCACCTCGGCCTCCCGAAGTGCTGGGATTACAGGCCTGAGCTACAGCACCTGACCCACAGATGCACTTCTTTTACCGTTTGTTTGACTTCCATTTAAGACTTTCCTGTCATTCAGCCAGAATCTTAAAACACCCTTGACACTTCAGTTATGTTTACACCCCACATCCTATGATTCAGCAAAACTAGTAAACTCTACCTTTGAAATGTCTCATCATTTTGATTGCCGTCACCAGCAGCTAATTGCAAATGGCTTTTAGCTGATCTTTCTTCTTCTACTCTTGTCCATTTCTGCTCCTCAGCCGGATATTATCAACATACCACCCAGAGAGAACTTGTTAAGACAGAAGACCGGTTGCGTCACTCCTCTGCTCCAAACCCCGCAAAGGAATCTCATCTAGAATAAGGGCTAAAACTTTGGTTCTCTGACTTCATCTCCTGCTACCCACTCCTCCGCCACCATCCCTGCCTGCTAGCTACAAGGCAGCTTTCTTCTTCTATACAAAATAGAGCCCAGCCATTGCACCTGCTGTTCACTCTGCTTCCAGTGTTTTCCCCTGATGAACATGAGTCCCACTTTATCCTCCTTCACGATTCGCTTGAAAGCCATATTCTCAAAGATAACTTCATTGAACATCTTATTTAAAATTTCAGCACTCTTCCTGGTCCTCACTATCATACTTCCTTTTTCTCCAAAGCCCTTTTCATCATTAGACATTAGATTTGTTATTTGTTTAAGCTCTCCAAAGCTGAACATAAATACCAAATTTGCAGCAATGTTTGTCTGGAATAGTAATTAGCAGAGAGTGCATTCTTAAAACATTAAATGAATGATAGTGGGTATGGTAAAGTTTCACACATGATAAATGTGGTGTATGGCAAAGTTTCACAGGGGATGAAATGTGAAAGCTAAGCCAGATTCCAAAATGATGGTCATTACATCTGGGGTATTCATTCTTCCTGGTCTGCCATAGACAGTTTCTGTTGTTCTCTTGTAAGTACTCAATTAATAGCACTTCCATACTCCATCTTATTTGGAGCATCTTGTGTAAGAATATGGCAAAGAATCTCCAAA
The DNA here is from genome assembly GCA_028533165.1 of Leontopithecus rosalia. Classification (NCBI taxonomy): domain Eukaryota; kingdom Metazoa; phylum Chordata; class Mammalia; order Primates; family Cebidae; genus Leontopithecus; species Leontopithecus rosalia. Next base: position 44,670,178 of record CM052665.1, read on the forward strand.
ATTCTCTTTATGTCATGTCATTTGTTCTTGGCTAAGGAATAATGATTTTTAATTAGCTCGCTATTATTTCTCTGATTATGGACAATAATTCTGCTATTCTACTACGTGCTATAATTATGCCCTGAACACAAAACTGGGGAATGAGGAGAGAAAGCATAACACACATCATTACTAAATGACTCACAGTCTTCATCATTTTTGCTCATTGTCATTTGCAATACCAATCACTTTTCTTTACTGAGTTTCCTTTCCGCAAATGTAAGTTGCCATTAGATTCACAATGTTGTTCATCATGTGAGTTCCAGAGATCTCTCAGCAAAAGAGTAAATAAAATCATGGTGAGTTTCATCATTAACACAGCATTTTGTCAACTTAAAATATTTTTTCATTGTTTCTGCAGGTAGGGAATGTACATTGTTCCTAAGGTACACAATACGGGAATAGCATGTCTAGTTATATTGTTAATCCTTTGGCAAACAGAATGTAATTGAGGATAAAACTTTTAAGTAAAGTTAAAATATAAATATATTCTAGAAGAAAATCTGTACTTTAGGGTCAGACCTAGGAAAATCTCCTGAAAACTTGTTGGAAAAGAGGAATGTTAGGCTCCAATCCAGACCCAATGAATCCAATCTGGTTTTTATCAAAAACTTGATTTGAACATGATTTGAATCCACCTTAGGGTTTGTGAAACATTGATGTAGATAGCATAAGCTCTCATAATGGTTTAATCACATGTCAATATAGGTTTCTTTTTAAATGCTTATCAATTCTTAATAATTTTGATTCAAAAATCACAATTATCACTAATTGCTATGGCATATTTCTCTTATAATCGTGAATACTTCAAAAGCATGACCAGTCCAATTTACCTTTGGACTGTTTGTTTATATTTGAAAAGATCAGAGATATCATGAATAAGGTTGGAGTTGACGCACGGTCATTCAGAATTCCAGAAGCTGAAACCAAAGTAAATGTTAATTTTATTCTGTATATAACTAGTCAATACATTCTCTTCCTTTTTCTGTTAATTTTTATCATAAAACAGAGCATCTGCTTATGTAGGAGTGCAGAAAGACATGTTTCTAAAGTACAATCTAGAACACGCTGCAGCTTTCGGCCAGGATGAATTCCATCATCCAGATACAGGTATGTCCTTTTATATCTGTGAAATTCATAAGTATAAACTTAACCATGATTCACCATTAAATAATATTACAAACCTACGGTCATTCTCACAGTTGTTCCTGCCTGTTAGTCAATTCTCTCTAGGGCATTCCCCAAAATAAATGGTTTTATTCAAATGTATCTTTGTTAAAAACTACTTGTCTGAATAACCTTAAACTACATAGTTTCCAATTTTATGGTCAGTAAGGCAGTGCCTATTTTGTCTATTTCTGTCTCTTTGGGTCTAAATTAGAGGGTAATAGGCTACTCAATAGTCATTTGATGAGGCTTGGCAACGTTTTTGGGGGGCATTGTCTTAGCCAATTTGGGCCGCTGTACAAAGTGCCATAGACTTGGTGATTTATGACCAATAGAAATTTATCTCTCACAGTTCTCGAGGTTGAAAATATGAGATCAGGGTGCCAGCATGGTTGGGTTCTGGTGTGGACACCCTTCTGGAGTGTGGACTACAGGCTTTTCATTGTATGTTCACATAGTGGAAGGAGGAACGAGCTCTCTGGAGTCCCTTTGATAAAGGCAGCAATCCCATTCATGAGAGCTTTACCCCCATGACCTAATCACCTCCTAATATCCTCACATTAAGGGCTAGGGTTTCGATATATAAATTATGTGGGGATACAAACATTTAGTCCATTGCAGGCAGGATTCTCAGAAATTATATAGCCAAGTACTGAATAAGTAGGTAATGGATTATTTTGCCAACTTTGCTTTCCATTAAATTGAATGATAATTGCATTTGAATTGATACATTATTTAAAATAGTTTGGTTGTTAGACAATTATTTACTTTTGGCTTATACCTCAGGAGAGGTCAAACAATCAAGTGTGATTGCAGTAACAAAAGTTCCTCCATTTTGTCTAGTTAACTACGGAAACAAGCCTGTCAATGTTTTCTACATAAAGAGGTAGAACTAGGAATAGGATTTATGCTGAAATGTAACTCATTCTAGCAAAGAATGGTTGCTCAAGAATCTGTGAAGTAATAAATTTTAAATTAAAAGTTATCTTTCTATTTTTGTCTCATCATTGAGCTGTATATCTATTTTTATTGACTTTTTAGTAGCTATAGTATTGGTAATATTTTTATGACACTGATGCATGATGCATTATGCTACATTTCCTCAAATCTAAACTCCACCAAATGTGTAGCATGCAATTATTTTATTCACCATTAAGGAAATGCAATGGTGCACATTAGGTCTTTAGATCTGTTTGTCCCACAAATACTCTACTTTATACCTCTGACCTACATTTCCCTATTTTCTCTATCCCTCCTCTGTGGTAATCATTAATGAGGAATATAGCTGATAAAATTATACTGTACTTGGAATTTCTGCTAAATGATTAGATTTTAGTTGCTCTTGACACCAAAAAAGGGTATTTTTGTGAGATGATAGATATGTTAATTGCTTTACTATAGTACCATTTTACTATCTATATGTATCCCATAACATTACAATGTATACCCTAAATGCACACAATAAAATTTTTTAAAAAAGAAAATGCAGTGGCACACATCAGTTGTCACATGCACATAATTTCAAAAATGTTAAAATGTGAAAACATATGCACCTAAATATCAATGAAATGTAGTAATAATTATAATAATTGCTATGGGCTGAATTGCATCTCCTCCCAAAATTCATACATTAAAGCCTTAACCCTCGATATGATTATAATTAGAGATAGGCCCTGTAGTGAGGTAATTAAGGTTAAACGAGGTCATAAACACAAGGGTAGGGGCCCTGATTTGATATAATTCGTATCCTTATAAAAAGAAATACCAGATTGTGCTCTCTTGCTTTTTCTCTCTCTCTCTCGCTTTCACTCTTTCTCTCTCTCTCCCTCTCTCTCTCTCTCTCCCTCCTTCCCTCTCTCTCTCTCTCTCTCTCTCTCTCTCTCTCTCTCTCTCTCTCTGTCTCTCTCTTTCTTTCTCTCTCTCTTTATCCATTTGCCATATAGGGACAGAGCAAGATAAGAGGCCTCAGAATGAAACCTACCTTTCCACACCTTGATCTTGGACTTCCCAGCCTCCAGAAGGGTAAGAAATAAGTTTCTGTTGTTTAAATCACCCAACCTATGAAATTTTGTTACAGTAGCCTTAGCTGACGGAACAACAACCTAATCCAGAAAGACAATTTTAAGACATAGCTTTGTGGGAACAGGAAATAAAATTTATAAATAAATAAAGTTTTATGGAAAAATAAATTATAAAATTATAATTGTATCTTTATGTGAATATTTTTGAGAAGATGCGTGATATAAAAATCTATTTTATTAGTAAAATATTCTACAGGAAACGGGCAATGGAAAGATAAGTTCAAGGAAGAAAAAAGGTGCAAATTTCTTTTGTATTAAGTTCTTGGTTAAGAATTTTTCAGTAAATAGTAATGCATAGCAAATGACTATTATACTTACATTCTATAGGTAGAATTTTAAAGTATGGTGATAATTTTATTTTAAAGTGACAACATTGATATGGTTTGGCTCAGTGTCCCCACCCAAATCTCATGTTGAACTGTAATCCCCAGTGTTGGAGGTGGGAACAAGTGGGAGGTGACTGGATCATCAGGGTGATTTCTGATGGTTTAGCAGCATCCTCCAGTGCTGTCTTGTGTTCAAGTTCTCAGGAAATCTGGTTGTTTAAAGTGTGCAGCGCCTCACCCTCTCCTTCCCCTGCTTCTTCCATATAAACCATGCTTGCTTCCCCTTACACCATGATAGTAAGTTTCCCGAGCCCTCCCCAGAAGCAGCAACCTGTATAGTCTGCAGAACTGTAAGCCAATTTAACCTCTTTTCTTTATAAAAATACCCAGTCTCAACTAGTTTTTTATAGCAGTGTGAAAACAGACTAATGCAGATATTTTAAATATATTTTTTGTATCCATATTATATTCTTTGAATATAATAGAAATTATATTTTTGTATCTAATTAAATATTAATTTGATATGTTAAATACTATATTAAAGAAATATGAGAAAATATATAATTTGTCAAAATTCTTTTGTAGCTTAAGGTAGACAGTATTAGTGTTCACCAATCTCAGATTCTCTTATTCTAGGCACCCAAATGCCTTGTATTCCTTAGAGCCAGTTGACCAGTTCTGACGAGAAAAATACAAGGGAAAAAGATGTATCTGTCTTTCAAACAAATTAGTGAGTCTCTAGTTTCTCTCCCTTCCACTGAAGACAAAGTCTCTTTGCAGATGAGGCAGGCAGAAGACGATGGGTCTCCATCCCCCTGGATTCCTAAGTTACTTCTTAACAACTCACCCCTGACATCCTACAATGGACATGTAACATCAATATGTAATAAATTTATGTTGGGAGAAGCCACTGAAATTTTAAGGTTGTTGGTTACCTCCGATGAACTTAGCCTGGGCTGAGGTAGACAGGGAATGCACGAGGAAAAGGAAAAGAGGACCATCAGCATCATGGAACCCTGGGGAAAAGAAAATTTAAAAAGCTGTTTTCATTTGTTTTATAGAGAAAAAGTAACATGAGGTTTGAGAAATAATGAATTTGAAAACTTGGAATTCCATTGTTGATCTTACAGAAAAAGGTTTTAAGGGAAGTGTTGAAATTTGGTTCAGTTGCTATAAAATGAAGAGGGAGCAGGAAGTGAAGCAGTGACAGTGTGAAATCCCATTTCAAGATTGTGACTCTGAAAAGAGAAGCCAAGGATGAAATTTAAAAGGGAGATGACTTACGAAAAATTGGTTTTTAGAAAATTGAGTGTCAATGTGGCCTGGTCTAAGTCATACGCATGCAATTTGTATAAATCCCAATGTACAAATTACAAATAATACTGAGTAATGCACGACCTTGTATTTTTCACTAAATCTTTAACGTGTCTTTGTTTCTCTTTTCAACTAAGTCATCAGTTTCTGAAGAGAGAACAAAGGCAAAAATCATATTCACGTATTTGTCTCACAGCAGCTATAGGTAACTGGTATTTAGTAGAAGCCTGATAAATTTGATTCATTGATTAATTAATCGTAATCAATAACAATGTCTTGAGAAATTAAATATATTAATACAAAGATTGTTTATATTGTGCTCTTCTTGTGAAGATTAATTAATAGCTTATGAATACCATACATTTTAGAAATAACATTATTCTTTTTGCCCCTAAAATTAACTGGATGTACTAAAAGACCTTTATATAATAGATATAATTATACCCTCTGAATGCACCTGGTTCTGCCATTAATCAATTATGTTTTCTGTAAACATTCAGAACCAAGTCAGAGAATATCATCTGAAATGAGCAATTATCTGGCTGCTACCCATAGCCCACTTGACGCTACATTTTAGGAGGAAAAGTATATGCTATTCATTTATTTGTCCAGTTACTCAACAATTGAAAGAATTTGAAAAATAAGAAGGCTAATAAGGAATTCACTGTTTTGCCATTGATAGTCACTGAATATAAGAAATATACTACTATAGACAATGAATGTGTTAAGTTTTCTGGAGAATTTCTAGTAATATTTAAGCTCTGGATTCAAAGGAGGGGTGTTATATTGTCTCAGGACACAGGGATGATCCTCTTTGGACACTCTGGACACCATGTATGTCAAAATACTTTGATGTTTCCACAGAAGAAGACTCTGAAAGAGTGACAATCTTATCCTAAGACTAAAATCTGTACATAAATTTGAATATCTTTACAGAATAGAAAAAAAAATCTGCCCAAGTATGAATCTCTGGAAATTCAAAACAATAAATAAGTCAGACAGAGGATAATTCAGGAAAGAAGTAAGCAAATCCTGCTTATAAACTTTTCTGGGATCCAATACTTAGACGTAAACTTGGGCCCCATATTGAATAAAGAATGAAAAAATACATGACAATCACAACAATACAGCAAAGTACACCCAAAAATTCAGAAAGGAGAATTAGCTATTGCTATGCAAAGGAAAAAAGTGCTTATTTTTAAGAATCAACATAGAAAACAACCCCCAACTTTAAAATTAAATATAAGTTATGTCACTCAAGCCTCCCATTACATGAAGACAAGAAACAAATCCCTAAAGGGAGAGTATCCGAGGAACTTCAATAAAAGTCCTTCAATCCATTTTGAAGTAAAGTCGGTTCAACAGTAACATTTGGATTCCCAGGTACAACAAAAAACAGAGACATTAGTTACCAAAAAATAATAACATAATAACTGGAGCTCAGATGTGAGCTGAGCAAGTGGATGAGATGACAGGCTGTGGCGATCAAGGTGTAGAAGTCCCCAGGTAGAAAATGGTAGAGTGCAGTTGGTCAATATCTTCCTCAACAAGCAGAAACGCATCCACAGCTATAGCTAAGCCACTGGAAGCATCTACAGTCACACCCACACCCACAGCCAGAGCCACACTGTAATTCAGTCTCCAGAGAGATCATATTCAGAGTCAAAAGGCCAGAAAATCCTGAATGGTACCAGCCAGAATAGCAATGATTGTTATACATCAAATTAGAACTAAGGGTGCCCTCTGATATCCAGAATCAAGTAATCAAAGTTAGAAAACACAATCATTTCAGGGCCATTTCTATGTACCTAGCAGTGGGTAGGATGCTAAAAATAAACTCTGCATCGTATTATTCTATTAACTGATTTAAAGAATATGATAAATCTCATTATCTTTTGTCTTCTTATATGAGGAGAGGATTTGAGATGGGCTCAAGAGTATTACAACTTAACCTCAAAGCATATTTAGTTTTCTTTAGTGAGTACAATCGACCAACTATAATAAGAAGTGGAAATCTTTTCTCTTTCAACCCCAGTTTTAAAGCTCTGAAACTAGACTCAGATCTACTTTGCTCAAATACACTGAAATTTCTTGGTCTTCTAATAAAATCTCAAATTTCTTTTCAAAACCTGTGATGAGGTGAACCTTCCCCAGAAACTCGGAGTTTCTGAACAAATCTCACTTGAGATAGGAAAGACTCAGTTGCTTAGAACGTTGCCGATGCACACCTGCCACCTGTCATTTACCATGAAGCTGAAATGCCAACATGTAGTTCCAAATGTAGCAATTGCCCACAAGTATTATCCAGAGATATTAGCAGACTCCAGCAAGGTAAATACCAACATTAACTAACACTGTTGACCTGAAACTATAAATATGTTTCTCTTTAAAACCATCCAGCTAACAGATAGCTAACACTTGCTGTTTCAAGGTGTGCAGGTGTTTTAATGAATACCTGTGTTCAGTAGGGATCATATTAAATTTAAAAATGGCTAGTCTCGGAATTGATTAACAACCCACGTATAGACACCAAGGTCCTGTGCAAGAGCCCAGATATAAACATGAAGACCCTGCTCAAAAGGCACATCTGAAAATGAAGAATAGTCCACACTTCAATATACAATATAAACAAACCTTATATATTTAATAGTCCTCTGGTCTGGACTTTAAACCTACAAAACTTCTGTTCCAGCTCTCAAGTTCCACTTTCTATTTGTTTTAATATTATGTTGAGAACCACCAAGTGCTGATATATTTACAAAGAAACACCAAAGCACTAGTATAATCCATGACATTCTCCAGAATTTCCAGGCAAACATGAGATACACCGTTGTGCTATCATAAATAAGAGTTCAAAAAGTAAACAGAAATCATTAAAAATACATTAATAAATTCAATAAAAAGAAAAGCCATGTTGTTTGCAAGGGGAATTAGAGTCAATGGTAATTTTTAACATTATATTAAGTAACAAAACATACGTAATAATGAAAACCCAGATATATTAGAGTAGTGGCTGTCAAAATGAAGGTTAGAACTGCATTAAAGCTTGTTAGAATTCAATGAGACATTAAAAACAAGAGTTGAGTCAAAAAGTAAACCAAGGTGGATTAAAGATTGAAATCTGAGACCTGAAATTATAAAAATTCTAGAGAAAACTTAAGAAAAACTTTTCTGGACATTGGCCTAGACAAAGAATTTATGACTAAGACCCCAAAAGCAATGCAACAAAAATAATGATAAATAAATGGGACCTAATTAAACAAAAAGCTTCTGCACTACAAAAGAAATAGTAGGAGTAAACAGACAACTTACAGAATAGGAGAAAATGGTTGGTGTGAAAGTAATGGCAGTTTTTGCTATTTAAAAGTAATGGCAAAAGCCTCAATTATTTTTGCACCAACCTAGTATTTGCAAACTACACTTCCAACAAAGAAGACTAATATGCAGATTCTGCAAGATACTAAAACAAATCAGCAAGAAAAAATAAGCAATCCCAATAAAAAGTGAATAAAGGACATGAATAGACATTTCTCAAAAGAAGGTATACAAGTGACCAACAAACATGAAAAAAATATTCAACATCATTAATCATCAGGAAAATGCAAAACAGAACCTCCATGAGATACCATCTTATCCCAGCCAGAATGATCATTATTAAAAAGCAAAAAAAAAAAAAAATGTTAGTGTGGATGTGGTGAAAAGGGAATGCTTATACACTGCTGGTGGTAATGTAAATTAATACGACCACTCTGGAAAATGGTATGACAATTTCTCAAAAAGCTAAAAGTAGATTTACCATTTAATCCAACAGTCCCATTGGTAATTTGCTGGGTAACTATCCAAAGAAAAATAATTCATTATATCAAAAGGATTCCTGCACATGCATAGTTACTGCAGCATAATTCGCAGGCACAAAGAATCAACCTAAGTACCCGTTTACCAATGAGTGAATAAAGAGAATCTCCTATACACATTCCATGGTATATATATGCACCACAGAATACTACTCAGCTGTAAAAAAAAAAAATAATAGTGAAATAATGTATTTTATGGCAACTTGGTTGGAATTAGAGGCCATTATCCTAAGTGAAGTAACTTATGAATGGAAAACCAAATACGGCATATCCTCACTTACAAGTCAAAGCTAAGCTATGGGTCCGCAAAGGCAGACAGAGTGGTATAATGGACGCTGGAGACTCAGGAGATTGGATGGTGGGAGGGGTGAAGGAAAAAATACACTATTTGGGTGATGGATATGAGACTTCACCACTGCTCAATTCATCCATGTAACCAAACACCACGTTTACCCCTAAAGCTATTGAAATTTTTAAAAAAACTGTTTTGAGACAAGATTTATAGGATTACAAGAAGAAACATTTTGGCAAGTGTCCGAATGTGATCTTCCTCAGCACTGCCGTGTGTTACTTCTTTGCCCTCTTGGCCAACCCTGCCTTTTGTCAACTGTTAGTGGAAAACATTTATTGCTGCTCAGTTCCCATGCAGCAGCGTTTAACCTGTGTGTCATGTTACCCAGAGGGTTGGTGTCACCATTTTACTGATGGACAAAACAATGTTTGGCTCAACCAGCCAGTCAATTTAGAGGAAAGGTCACTGTCATTTCATTACCTTATCTTCTCACCCTGCTGGCAATTGCAGTTTTTATTTTTTTCCTTTCGGGGAGCTGTGATATGGGTCATGAATAGTGGCAAGAAACTTAGGAGAGACAGAATTTTTTAAAACACATTGGCAGAATATGTATTAATAGTTTTTAAAACACAACACAAATATATTCATAAATGTGATATTCTACAGGAAAATCATGGATGTCTATATTCTTAATGGTCTATTTAGTGGTAAAATTTATCTGAAAATTTATTTCTAAGTCAGTCCCTATGTAATAAAAATATTAACTATTTTTTTAAAAAAAAAAGAATATTAAAAGTTTCTGCTAGGGTGTAGGGGAGAAAGTACGGACACAAAGACCTGGAGATCAGAATGGTATTATGTATCTCAAAAGCAAAAATGAAAGTCAGGGGAAAAAATGAGGCAAGTTTTTCAATAAAATGAAAGAAAATTGTTGCTAACCTGGGAATCCAGTCAGTCTATAAACTGTCAGGTTAAAATATTTTTAGACATGCGGGATCTCGGAAATTTTATCTGAAGAGTTACTAGCTCAGACAACTGCTGCAGGATGTGCTCCAAAAGGTCTCAACAAATCCAAACACAAATTCAGGCAGTGGATGATACTAAACGCAATGGCAAAGAGGATTTAAGGCAGGGTGCAGAGGCTCTCGCCTGTAGTCCCCAGCACTCTGGGAGGCCAAGGCGGGCAGATTACTTAAGGTCAGAAGTTCCAGACCAGCCTGGTAAACATGGCTGAAACCCACCTCTACTAAAAATACAAGGATTAGCCAGGCATGGTGGCACGCACCTGTGATCCCAGCTACTTGGGAGGCTGAGGCAGGAGAATTGCCTGAACCTGGGTGGCAGAGGTTGCAATGAGCCAAGATGGCCACACTGCACTCCAGCCTGTGCAACAGAGAGACCCTGGCTCAAATAAACGAAGAGGATCTGAGCTATGCAGCCGGCCTCAAGGGCAGCAAACCTGCTTGGACAGGGAACAAAAAAAGGATAGTGAGCTCCAAGAAGAATATTTCTAGGGGAGAAATGGAACCAGTGGATTTTCCAACATGCGTAATCCTATAGTGAGAATTTTACAATTCTATCAATGGGTTTAAAGAGGATTTCCTCGTGGAAAACTTAGACAGTTATTAATTCACGAAAAGGAAATGCTATTCCAATGCACCGCGGATTTGGGGTAAATATGTGAATACTACTGCGTTATTAACACATGGAAGACTGGGAGAGAGAAATTGCATGCATCTTGGGTGAAGAATACGTTTTTTTAAATTCTCATTTCACATAATAGGAAGTCAGCCTATTATGTGTAAAATTGAGAAAACAAAAAGTGCAGAACAAGATTGCTATGCACAAGTGATTAAGTTTGGGAAAAGCCTAAAACACTTGAAGGTGATCGTCACTGCATAGAAGAAATCAAAGGTAGGAAGGCTCTGGTTTTGTTGCCTGCTTTTTTGCAGAAGTTACTTTTGAATCATCCATTTAATACTTTGATCATTTTTAATATTAATTCATACTAATTGAAGATCATTTTAACTTGCAATGAATGCTGTAAAACAGAGTAATGAAGGGGGGCCTCAGAAAGGTATCTTCAGAGTCCTTTAGGACATGGTATAAAATAAGAAGTTTACTTTAATTGCCATGGCCTAGCATTGGAGTATAACATGTGTTCTGAACCTTAAAAATACTTCTGACATTTGATTCAGTATCCTGGCTCTAATTGGAGTCTACAATAAGGAAATAATCAAAGATGGGGTTAGTGGTTACTTAGTAATGTTCATTAAAATATTTTAAATGACAATTGAAAGCATCCTAAGTATATAAATATTGAGATTAAGCTAATAAAACATGCTGTATTTATACAGAATAATATGATGCAGTCATTTTGAAATAATATATATAGGGGAGTATTCAAAGTAATCACATCACAAAGAATACAAAAAGTAGTTTTTCTTATGTTTTATAATTATTATTTTACTAAGAAAATAATGCTAGTTACTCCTAAGTAGTGAATAACGTTTATGGTTTTCTAACTGGATTTTCCATACTATTTGCAATGAGCAATTATGGATGGAAAAAAAAAGGATGTTTTTATTTTTCTACAAAAGTAACCCAGAGTCCAAATTTCTGTAATCTTTGTTTCTGGAGCTAAATTCCTTTTTAAAAACAGTTTCTAGTGTTTTTCTTTAGAATATTCCTTCATTTTCTATATTCTTAACAAAATTCAGATGAGAAAATAGAATCAATATTCTAATAAGAGTTTGGATGATGCTATACAGTGGAGGAACTATCACCTCCCACACATCCTACTTGTATTAACTCACATTTGTACCAAGTTTTTCTTTTAATTATACATTATGTTGCTGATTCATCCCTAGTGTGTAAGAATGAAGAATGGTCTGGTTTCTGCAACATTTCCCCTAGTCAGTGTTTCTCCTTTCTTTTTTTTTTTTTTTAATAGACAGAGTCTCACTCTCTTGCCCAGGCTGGAGTGCAGTGGCATGATCTCAGCTCACTGCAACCTCCACCTCCTGGATTCAAGCAATTCTCCTACCTCAGCCTCCTGAGTAGCTGGGATTACAGGCACGTGTCACCATGCCCGGCTAATTCTTTGTATTTTTAGTAGAGACAATGTTTCATCGTGTTTGCCAGGATGGTCTTAAACTCCTGACCTCGTGATTTGCCCTCCTCAACCCCACAAAGTCCTGGGATTACAGGCATGAGCCACCACATCCAGCCTGTTTCTCCATTCTTTACCGGGCCCTGCCTCTCACTTGTTCCTCTTATGCCAACTTTCACTTTTGCTGATTATCTTGTTTAGGTATTTAAAATGTATTTCTACCCTTCAAGTTTAGGAATAACACTCAATTTCATAACACTGAAAAAAATGTGGTCAGGTGCAGTGGTTCATGCCTGCAATCTCAGCATTTTGAGAGGCCAAGGTGGGAGGATCACTTGATGCCAGGAGTTTGAGACCAGCCAGGGTTATATAACAAGACAGCCTCTACAAAAAATAAATGAGTAGCCAGGTGTGGTGGTATGCACCTGCAGTCCCAGATTCTCTGGAGGCTGAGTCAGGAGGATTGCTTGAGCCCAGGAATTAGAGGATGCAGTGAGTTATGATCATACCACTGCACTCCAGACTGGGTGAGAGAGCAAAGCATGCAGAAAGAATAGAAGGAAGGAAGGAAGGAAGGAAGGAAGGAAGGAAGGAAGGAAGGAAGGAAGAAGGGAGGGAGGGAGGGAGGGAGGGAGGGTGGGAGGGAGGGAGGGAGGGAGGGAAGGAAGGAAGGAAGGAAGGAAGGAGAGAGAAAGAAAGAAAAGTATGTGATGAGCATGTCTTTCTTTGTCTAGATCAATGAATCTCAAAAGATGATTCAAACATCACTCATTTCAGAACCATCTTATGCTATAATAATTAAAAATGCAGATAAATAGGCTGTATCCCCCAGACTACTAACCAAAACCTATGGAGGGAGAACTCTGGAGTGTTTATTCTTTAAAAGCATGACTGGAATTCCTACACATGCTCAAATTGGAGAAACACAGAACCCAGGTTATTAGAAAGTAAACTTCACATATTTTTACATATGTGCTAAGTTGATAAGCTACTTTCAGAAGCTGCTAGATTCTCTGTCTTCATACTTATTCTCTTTCAGTTACTAGATCAATCATTCTAGCAGAATACTCCAGATTCTGAAAGTGAGTTCTTACCCTATTTGCAGAGACAGATTCAAGAAGCCTTGCAAGCCCTATGTAGGACAAACCCAGAGAGTATTATATACTGTATAATTATATTTCTATCACCTTGTCAAGAAGACAAAACTATAGTGATTGAGAACAGATCAATTGCTTATCAGAGTTAGGGAAGAAAGTATTACTAAAAAGGAATACCATGACAGAGGCTTTTTTTGGCGGAGGTGGGGAGGTCAGTGAGAGAATTGTTCTATATTCTGATTATTATGATTGTTACACAGATGTATTTTAAAACATATTAAACTATACAATTTCACTGTGTGTTGATTTTTTAATTTTAATTTTAATTGCTAGAGAATTTTCCTAAAGATATAAAAATTCTCCATTTATTTAGATGTTCTAGATCATATTCTTGGATAAAGTTACATTTTTCAGAGAGCTTTAAATCTACATTACATTATTTTACTACCTCTACAAATGTCTTGTAATAGATTTTGCTTTGATGTTGCCCCAAAGGCTTGCATCAAAATAGATTGTAAGAAATAGACATTAGAAACATTATTATGCTAATTCTTGTGGTGTTCTTAAGGTGATATTTAATGATGATGATAATGATCATAATTTCTAAAAAGAAGATTATTTCCAAGAACAGCTAATTGGTTGACAGGCTGTAAGAGCACAAAGTTAGGGAGACGGGGAATGTAAATGTTATCCTGAGGACTTTGGTTCTTCCAGGGTTTAACTACCTAAAGAAGTGAATTCCTCTGCCATTTGTCTTCCCTATCTATTTCTAAGGTGTCAAGTTTGTTGATTCAGGAATAAGCTAAATGTGAAGGGTGAAGGGTAGTTTTTCCATTAACAAAATTCACCTTTATTGACCTTATCTATTTAAAATGTATTTTTGTCTTCCTTCATATAGCCAGTTGAGAATACTCAAGAGAATAAATTGTTCTCAGCTTTCTGTGTGGAGCAAATACCACCCTGGCATCACTGAGATTTCTTCTGACTCACAACTTTCTCCTTTTGTTATTAATGGTTTCACCACTAAAGTCATACAGAACACTCAAGAAATAAGCCATATAGACATAAAATACACCAATACCAGAAGGTAATAGACACAGAAGCCATATTTTTTTATTATTTTTTGAAACAGGGTCTCACTCTGTTGCCCAGGCTGGAGTACAGTGCCACAATCAGGGCTCACTGCAACCTCGACCCCCTGGCCTCAAGTGATTCTTCTGCCTCACCTTCTGAATATCTGGGACTACAGGCATGCACCTTCTCATTCAGCTAAATTTTTTTATGTTTTGTAGAGACAGGATCTCACTATGTTGCTAAGCAAGTCTCAAACTCCCAAGCTCAAGGGATCCTCCCTACTCAGCCTCCCAAAGCACTGGGATTGGAGGCATAAGCCACTGCAGCTGGCATTCTTAAATATTTTACTGTATAAGTTTAAAGTCTGTGTGATGATTTTTGATATACACATAGACAGTGAAATGATTATATAGTCAAACTACTTAATATAGCCATCACCTTACATAGTTACCTTTGTGTGTATATATATATATTTGTATGTAGTAAAGCACCAAAAATCTACTCTATTAGCAAATGTTCAGTGTATAATCCAATCTTATGAACTATAGCTCATAAGTTGTAAATTAGTTCTCTAGAATGATCTATCTTACATAACTGTAAATTTGCATCCTTTGACCTACATCTCCCCATTTCTTCCCCTTCTCTTCTCCTGGAAACCACTCTCTGTTTCTCCATGAGACCATGCAATATTTTTCTTCCTTTGTCTGGCTTATTTCGCTTAGCACAAATGTCTTCCAGTTTCGTTCAAGTTGTCATAAACGGCAATGTGTGGGGGATTATAAATGTTAACACAGCTTCTGCGCATTGATTCTCCTACTTGGCATTATAAACATTGAACCAGAATGAAGACAACAGGAAACCGAAAAGTATTCTTCGAAAGCTAGAACTTTATTGAGTTGCATAACACATTGGAGATTGAAGAACTTAGGCCCAATTTTAACCCACAGATTTCCTACTCAAGAGTATCATATGAAGAAGAAGAATGAATGGAGAGCATCATGCAATTTACCATGGCCTATTTACTCCTTCCTTACAGCAACATCCATTCCGTGGATGAAATGCTTAGAGCAGCAAACCATTCACTTCCTGAGAAATGCAGTAGGAAAATATATCCTTAAAGAATGAATCAAGAGGAAAGAAAAAAAGTGAAAATCACATTTATATGACTGAGTTAACGTATTTATTAAAATGTGGAAATCAGTAGAATGCAATTCACCTAAAGTTAAGGGAAAATCAAATCCACTGGGGCAATGTAAAATAAAGTACAGTGTTCTATCAAGAAAAGCTAAGACTTTTTAAAAGTGCATCCCACACAGTTTATCATCAGTCTACTTTGCACGTTCCAATACAGAGAGAATCTAAAACCCACATTTTATCACCTGGAAAGCTGTCAATAAAATATCTCTTCAAGTTTGATTCCTTAGGACATTGATTATAATATAGTTCCGATTGTCAGAACTTAATAGAGGTCTCTTGTCAATATCTTCTGTCATCAAGTGGCCAGAGCCAGCATAACTATAGCCAAAACTCACACCCCCTGGTGAATAGGTGCTAACGCATCCACAGCCAACGCCATCCCAGGGGAGAGCCACAACTGCCCTACTAGGAGCCAGGGGAGATGAATCACTGAAGAGGCCAAAGGACTTCTTGTTAGTTGAGTTTTAGTACAAAGGCTACTAAGAATGACTTACTACATCTCTCCAAAATCTTTCATACATCCCCAGTAGAGGGTGTGGTGACAAAGAGTCCCCTCGTTCCATGGCATATTCATTGCTCTTAAAATTGCTTGAGGTTGGCTGACTGCCTAGTGTCCCTTTAATGAGGCTAGTCCCTGCAATGAGAAGCCACAGGAATGTCATCAAAGTCTTGTAAAAGCAGATTCCTAGCTTATCCATCAAAAAACAGGCTTCTAAATAACCAGAAATATTCTTACTATATTGCCTAACATTGCTTGTGAGATTACACACATTTTGGAGGCACACAAAAGGGATTATGAATACTATCCAAACTATGAGGTTAAACATATGCACACTCTTCTCCCAAGAAATTTTGATATGTGATTGAGCTTATTATGGCTTCTTTCAAAACTAATGCAAATCTTCTGTTAATCATATTCCATGTGATCCTAAAGTATTTCTTTCTTACTGAGCATCTATTCCACAACTTACCTGTAACTTATTTTGTGTTTGATGATCATTTTGTATTTATCAATTATAAGAAAATATATTTTATGCTTATGAGTATTTAATCCATTTTCAAGAATGGCACTACTTTCACTAACTTTTTAACTAATTTTCAGTTTCTTCAATGTTCCTCTTTTGTCATGGAATTATGAAACATGTTTAGGCTCCAAGCATGTTAAATAGCATTGATGTTAACGTCTACCAGGTGTGGGAAAATAAGTAATAAGAAGAATGGAATGTTTCACAGAATGAACCATGTGAGATAAAACGCAGGTGTTGTTTCCTTCAGTAATTAACCCTCAAGAAACATGACTTTGTGGAGGAATCTTTTACTCTTCCAGTTTTCATCCTATATCTGACTACAGATCTGTAACCAGAGGAGAAAAACACATCAGAAATATGCCCATTAGCCTTTCAACAGAAACTTAAACAATCTGTAGATACATTCTGCATTTTACATATATTAAACATTAAGCCAGCTAATTTTCACTACTTTAACTGTTCCCTAAGATATGATCAATAACATTGGGAAAAGGCCAGTGAAATGACACAAATAAGAAAAAAATATCACAGCATCAAAGTCAAACAATTTTTTATCTAAAAAAATTTTTTTAATTATTCAAAATGTTACCTAACACTCAGAAAAGTATAGCAGAAGATAACATGGAGCTTCTTGTATATTTCGAAGAGTTAATGAAAAGGCTATATTCAAAATGTCATTTAACCCTGTATTGATTATTGATAGTACGTAAATTCACTGTAGTACAGGGATTCAAATCATAAAAAGAATCCTATTAAGGCTGTATCTAACATTAGGTAGAAGAGCAAAGTGTTGGCGTTAAAGTTGAAGAATTTACTAATGTGTTTCTTTATTTTATACAATAAGGTATATTAGATACTCAAGAATATAATGCAACCTTGCATAGACTTGCTTATATTTCTGGTTTTATCTCTTATTAGAGTGTAATTTGGTTAATAGCTAATATAGTGAAAGGACCACAATAGGAAAATCAGATTTGAACTCTGGTCTGAAATCTATATATTGTTTGTCTAACTTTTCAGAGTAACACCACATTCTGTGCCTCAATTGCAAAGTTGTAAAGAAGATGTAACTGCCTTGTCTAATTCCAGATTTTCTGAAGCTCTAATAAGATACAGTGAAATCATAAAGTATAATATAAATTCATGATAAAATCATTGTTTTCTTTCATTCATCCCAAATCTAACTCATAAAAGTGGTTCATGAAATGATTCCATATTTGTTTGCTGAATCAATTCACTTAATATGCTAAGCAGTGTTTTACAGACATATCACACACTGAAACTCCTGGAAAGAGATTTATGTGCTCTTCATACAAAGTGTATCACTGACCCTACAGGTCTCTCGATGTGGGAGGAGGAAAGAAGGCAGCTTGAAAATTTGCTTTTTGAAAATGTTTCCGGTTAATGCTGATCTCAGTGCTGGTCCAGGGACCACATTGAAAAACGTGGTTCTAGAGATGAGATAAAATTGAAGAGGATAACAAGATATAAAAATGTATGTGCATAGTCACATATGTTCATGTGAATATTCAGTTATCTTTTTAATTGAATTTCAAATTAAACATGTATGCAACTATATTTCAATATATATAGTCATTCTGTATTTTTTAGTTAAGATCCAAAGTAGATTGGTTGGATTTGATTATTGGCCTTTGGATACTAATATGCAAATTAAATTTACCTGGATGTCACTAATTTCTCCTTTCAAATAACCCAGGCTTAACATCTTTTGGTAATACTGTAAAATCAGTCTTCATTTTACTAAATTTAAAACGTTATTTTTATTGTAATAAATGAAAACATCACCACCGTAAACATATTTACACCAGAAAATGTATTCAAACCACATGTCCTATGTCAATACAGGTAAGTTTTTTTATTAAAGAAAGCATTCTCATATTTCAAAAAAGCATCACAAGTCTGAATAAGGAACTCCTGGAGAAGTTCAGACACTTACAGGCTGAAGTAACACATCTTGAAGTGAACCCAATCCGCTGTAAGCAGAGGCTGGATTTGCTCAAGCAGCACCTTCGGATTCAAAGAACAGCAGAATCAGACGGCAAACTAAAGAACAAAATGCCCTGGAAGTGATAAAGTATTCAATAAGAAGATTAATCAGTAAACTCCTGTTGCCCGATCTCTTGTATAGCCAAGTAGCTGGTATCCTCTGTAGCTACAACAGGCAGAGGACTGCAGGTAAGAAGGCACTGCCATCGCCACAGGCAGCACTGTAGCCCAGGGAAAACCCATAACTTCCCAGCAACCATTTCCGTAGTTCTCAGAGAAGAAGTTATATCACGTTGTCCAAGGAATAAAGGTTTGATCAGGCAGCAAGGTCAATGGTTACATACAGCACATAATAGGATCCTTCTTCCTTTGTGACTCATGTAACCTCACCAGAGGCTGTGATGAAGAAATGTACCTCCTTCCTTTATTAGATCAAGGGAATTAGTAGTCTCATTAATTTCCTAGATCTCCTTGGAAAAAAGAGATCCTCATTATTCTTGAAAGAAGTTTGAGCTGAAGAAGGATTCTACTTTATGGGATTTTTTTTTCTGTAATGAGAAGTTACTGCAGTATCTTCAAAGTCTTTGGTTAAAATAGACTCCAAGTTGGATCCTCCAATTATCAGGCATCTCAAGAACAAAAATAATGTCAATTGCAATACCAAACTGTGCTTTTGGTCTGCAGGAATTTACTAACTGTCCTCATGCTTCATAAAGCCCTATACCAGGATTTGAAGTAGAGATATTAAACAGTTTGTAGACCTAACAAACCTTTCAAATTACAAGCAAAGGCAAAGCAGACAAGCCTACAATCAACGTACATCTATGCAGCTAAATGCCGTAGTTATAAAAGGTTGAGTGGAGGTAGTGAGGCAGGAAGAATAGTAGTCGTTTGAGTGCATATAAAATGCTGTAGATGAATTATACTTCAAGTTCTGATGTTAGGACCAGTGAGAGTGTGGCATAGTACTTATAAACTACAAAAGCAAAGTTTGAAAGCTGCTGGCAAGCACTGAGATCTGGGATGAGTCTCTAGCGTGTCTCTTTTTTATTTCTTTCTTCCCTGGCTTTCTATCTCTGGGCAGCACAACTTTGAAGAGCTTATTCATCCCATCATTCTAAGGCAAGGCATAAAGTCATTTTTGACATTTATGAAAAAAATTACTTATAAATACTCTCTATTTGATATGTCTAAAATCTAAGGGACACAGTTAAATGAATGTCACTGAGACCTGGGGGAAGTAAAATTGCTGCATGATGTTACTGCTTCAGCCTCTCAGTGGATCCTGTCCAAATGGCATCTGTAGCCTGTCCTGACATCTTGGGAGGCTATTTCTGGGCTCATAGTTTACACATTCATGGGCTCTCTCTGGAGTATCACAAAAAATCCCAGCCAAATATTGCTGTGTTCATGGTTTGAATAAATGATTTCAATGGATCTCATCTACAAGCTTAGAGATGATATACTGGACAGGGAAAATGTGGCAAATATACACCATGGAATACTATGTAGCCATCAAAAATGATGAGTTCGTGTCCTTTGTAGGGATATGAATGAACCTGGAAACCGTCATTCTCAGCAAACTGACACAAGAATAGAAAATCAAACACTGCATGTTCTCGCTCATAGGCAGGTGTTGAACAATGAGAACACATGGACACAGGGAGGGGAGCATCACACATGGAAATAGGGGAGGGACAGCAGGGGATGGGGAGTTGGGGAGGGATAACATGGGGAGAAATGCCAGATATAGGTGATAGGGAGGAAGGCAGCAAACCACATTGCCATATATGTACCTATTGCCATATATGTCCTGCATGTTATTCACATGTACCCAAAACCTAAAACTCAATAAAATATTTTTAAAAAAAGAAAAAGAAAAACATAGCAGCCTCCCTTTTTCATTCATAATAGTTTTATTGAGGAGATAATATGAGTTCAATGCTATGCCTTATTTTGGGAACATGGGGGTGAATAATACAGAGCGAAGTCCCTTTACAGAGTGTTTTCAGTTCTGCAGGATGCAACTGGAGTGGATTCTGGTTAGCAGAGAGGAAGGTGGCAAGGCTTCAGCATCCAACACACCCAGATTAGAAACCCCACTCTGCCGTATTCTAGCTTTGAAACTATGAACATGTCATTTGAAGTTTCTAAACTCCAGCTTCCTCAAGTGTTAAATGGGGATAATAGAACCTGGAATAAAACCAAACTCACGGGGTTGCAAAGAGTAACAATGACCCACTGCAGGCCCAGAAATAATATTGCTTAGTTTTGCCTCTGCCCTAATTATGTTTGCCTCTGAAATGACTGAAAAATTATGCTGGACAACATGCAAAATGTTAGCCTAGAATCTCAAATAAGCCAAATTGAGACGATAGTCAGCATCATAAGAAATTAATGAGATAAAAACATGTGCTTACCAAGAATTTAGCTCTAAAGTAATTATGCTGTTCTAAAGATGTATACGAAGAGGAGTAAGTGGGTTTCTTTGTTGGTTGGTTGTTTTTCTGTTTTGGTTTGGTTTGGTTTTTGTTAGTCTGTTTGTTTTTTGAGATGGAGTCTCACGCTCTCTCTCCAGGCTGGAGTGCAGTGGCATGATCTCGACTCACTGCAACCTCTGCCTCCCGGGTTCAAGCAATTCTCCTGCCTCAGCCTCCCAAGTAGCTAGGATAACAGGCATCTGCCACCAAGCCTGGCTAATTTTTGTATTTTTAGTAGAGACAGGGTTTCACTGTGTTGGCCAGGTTGGTATTGATCTCCTGATTTCGTGATCCACCTGCCTCGGGCTCCCAAAGTGTGGTTGGTTTTTAAGTATGATTTTCTTGCACATGTCAGAAATCTATGGGTTGAAATATGCACTGGGCAAAAGCTATACACTTTGGATGACTCTGAGAAAGGCCACTGTTTGTCTGAAGGAAAATTATGAAAAACCAAAAATCACCCACATGAGTATGAAGCATTTCTAGTTTCTGCTTTGCCTTCTGTGTCCAAAGCTATTGTCAAAAGAGCAAGAAAAGCCTTTTCTGGATAAGAAAAGATTTACACTTTGGATTAAATTTACCAAGTGCCAACATCATCTATTCTTCAGTTTTTTACGTTTGTGTCCTTCTGCATCTTTACTGAGAAGAACTCAGATTTATAAGGCATTCGATAATCTTCCCAAGATATCCATTGTGGCTGAAAGCTTTTTGGGAGGTCTGGAAAGCAGGGCCAGTATGAATCTTTGGGAAAGGTGACTTCTTATGACTATGAGATTACCCTGTGCTAGGAAGGCTCCTCTTTAACCTAGCTTCTTGGTGAGAAACTGCTCTCAAATCCACTTAGGAACTGACCTTTCTATAACCGAACCCATGGGAATAGAATATAACCCTTAAGAAAGATATAGACGCAAAAAGGACAAAAATACAGGAAAAGAAAAAACAGGAGGAAGGGAAAATTATTTGGCCGTTTCTTATGTGCAGGAATAACATGAATAGAGTACAGACCCCTGCTTTTATCAGATTCACTACAGCTCCAATATCCTACATTTTGGGGTATCAACATTTCATGGTCAACTCCTTTGTTGGATAGCGTCACCAAATACACTGGTCACATAAAGGGTGCCATCTGGAGAACATTTTTCCGCCAACCTTATAAGAGAGGGCAGATGTCAGATCCCTTCAAAATAGCCATTAAAGAATACATGAGAAATGTTAACTAGGATATCATGTAACATATTAACGTTCGTTAGCCATGAAAAATTCTGTGGGACTCTGAACTCCCCTGTGAGTCAAACAGGTAAATTCAAATTAACATTTGTATATTCAGTTACCACTGGTGAATTATCACTTGTGGTCAAGGGATCGGGAAACCTAATGATGAGGAATGGGGATCTAATTGGACTTACTGGGGGATCTCTCTAGAAGGTTCTTCTATACCTAAGATGACTTTAATATTCAAATCAAGTTATCAGTTATACAGACTGTATTAAGCAGGGAAGTGTTAAAGATAACACAGCTTGGTTTTCAATTAGAAGAAACAAGCAATTGATGGTGAAATAGAAAATCAAAACAATACTTCCTGTGTGACTTTGTGAGATAACCCTAACTCATAAAATGCACAGACATCAAGCTCCCAACCCACGAATGGCTATGAATTAAAGAACAGCACTGCAAGATGGTAGCAAACAGATGTTTCACATCTTTTTCGTGTTTATTGAGGAAAGCGGCCTGATAATCTAGTCATATATATTGAGTTTCTACTATGTACAGAGCACTAAACTGGGCTCAGATCAATACCAAAGTTGATAATGCAATTAGAAATGAATACATAGCTACACTCTATACAGGCTACCATTAAGCCTTAATGTAGCAGTAAATGTTCATTCTAGGCTTTTCTTAAATTTACCTGTAACATTTTACTTATTGTTTTCATTTTTATGAATTCTATAAGGATATGGCGAAATTATCTTGGTTTTTAAATTCAAAATAAAAGAAGAGAACTGAGCAGCCCAGAAAAGAACAGCCACAAAAACAGACCCTGTAATTGTTCTAAATTGACAGCATAAAATCACATTACTTAAAGGGATATTTTTTTATACAAATCCCCAGACCCCATAGATCCTCCCTTCAGAATGTTCAGGGGTGGGATCTGGGTATATGCATTTTTTAAAGACCTATAGATGATATAATTCAGTTTCAGTTTTTAAAAATAATCATCAAATAATGTCGAGTAATGCAGGTGTGCTAGGAATTTGTGCATTTCTATGCAGTAGGAAAAAGTGAATTTATAAAATCCTTCCATAATGTACTTTTTCCTTTTAGCAGATCATGGCATTGAGCATTTAGCACCAGACTACTGGATATCTACTTAATAGATTCTTTCTCTGTCTAAAAATAGTAGACATTTTTATAGCCAAAGCAATCTTCAGTTTGAAACTTTCTAGCAACCACATATTAACTCAAGTTGAAAGGTGCTAAACCCAGATGTTGTACCTCCTGTTCTCCTTTAGGGGTTTAAAGAATGTTCCACGCTCTATCCTTGTCTTGTTGAGACGTGCTAGGCACCTTGGAGTAAAAGCCTTTCTTTTATCAAGACTCAGTGTCATAAATAAATGGTGTGTGTGGGTGGGTAGTGTACATCTGTAATGATCTGAAACAGTGCTTCTTAGAGTGTGGACCTCAAATCCCTGTGCTAGAAGCCCTCAGGAGCTCTTAAAAATTTAGATTTCTGGCCTGGCAGGTGGCTCACGCTTGTAATCCCAGCACTTTGGAAGGCCAAGACAGGAGGATCACAAGGTCCAGAGATCGAGACCATCCTGGCTAACACAGTGAAACCCCATTGCTACTAAAAATACAAAAAAATTAGCCAGGTGTGGTGGCACATGCCTGTAGTTCCAACTATTCGGGAGGCTGAGGCAGAAGAATTGTTTCAACACCGGAGGCAGAGGTTGCTGTGAGCTGAGATCACGCCATTGCACTCCAGCCTGGGTGACAGACCAAGACTCCATCTTAAAACAATAAAAAATAAAAAATTTAGATTTCTAGACCTAACCCCAGATGTATTGAGTCAGAATCCCTAGGCGCAAGGCATAAGAATCTAAATTTTAAGTCAGCTACTCAGGTAATTCTCTTGCATACTGCAATTTCCAGAAAGCTGGATGAGATACTCTCAGAGGTCGCTTCAATCCCAGAGTTTTATATGTCAGTCATCATTACAGAACAAACTGATAATCTTCTAATTTCAGTTGGATGCTCTAGTTTCTGAAAAATCCCTCTTTCCTTTTTCTGTTCTATTTTAACTTGCATTTTTAATTAATTCACTGTTCTCAGCATGAGTTAACCTTGTCTACTATTGCTAAAAGGGAAAACAACCAGATATTTCCTGATTTTTTAAAAAAAGATATACATTAAAGTATGGTGGAGAAAATACTCTCTTCTGAAATGACCTCTTTAAATAGTCTTTATATTTTTAGCTACAAAGTGAACCATATGCAATATAACCTCTTGCATATACGCAATAAAAAACAGGGTTAAGTCAAATCTTGTTACCACCAAAATATTTGTACTACACATAAGATGTTTTCAATAAAAGGATTGAGACATTTTTTATTTGGCTTATAAAAGGAAATTGCTCTCTTCTCTAAAGGAACACAGAGAAAGGCTGATATATCTTCAGAAATATTCATTATAGCTCATGTCTTTTAAGAGTGAAACTCACTATCTGATGTTGATTCCACAAAGATTAAGAAACTTGCCATGGTTGCGAATAACCTCAGTGCTTCTAAGCTACAAAATAGATACCTTAGATCATTTGATACAGGAGATTTATCCCTTCACCTAAAAAAAACGCTAAGATTTCCAAAGGATGTCTGACATTTCTGTATTACTCAGTGCTCCAGAATCCTTCACTAGAGGATGTGGTATTTTATTCCATAATCCTTAGTCCCTGGGAAAGGGAACACAGTGGGTTTCATTTGGACTAACACAGAAGTGACTGAAAAAGTTCCTCTTGTGTTGGGTTTTCTTGCAGAGGAGCGGAAGTAGTGAGATGAGAAGGGACACCAAACAATAAATGGTGCTCCACTGGGTTGGAGGTGGGCATCATAAAATTTAAAGAAGGTTCAAACAGGCAACCTTTTTATTCATCTCCCACAACCCACCCTCTTACCAGCTTTATCACACAGGATCAATAATTCTTTGCTTTCTCACTGTTTCTAATGCCCACATGAGAAAAATAAATTCACTCCCCCCAACCCCCAATGTAGCAGAAAATATACACATGCCAAGAAAGGAAACTTCACTCTAGCATGAGAATATGATGCCAGTTGAAACTAGTTTATTGAGATTTTGACAGACATGTTCACGACTTCATCATGACAAGTCATGAGCGTCATGAAAAATTCAAAAGTAGTTCATGTCCAAGACAGATGTCAAGTTTCCAAATATGTCCCAGAGAACATCAGCCAGGGGAGGCAGCTTGAGGAAGCGTCTGGTTTTTCATTTTCCTCCCCTGGGACTCGAGGCAGACTGGAAAGCAGTGTCTCTGAGGTTGATGAGCAAATGGGGACTGAAGGAGTGGATACGGGAGAAACTTGGAGATATGCTGCTCAGCCTTCAAGGAGAGAAGATTCTATGCCTCGGGGATTTCAGCCAATCAGTAGAGATCAAATGGCCAGTATCTCCTGTAGCCGAAAGACCCACAGCCGTTGTAGCCATAGCCGAAGCCATAGCCCACTGGGGAGTAGGTGCTGCCGTAGCCACAGCCCACGCTGTATCCCAGCGGGTAGCCGTAGGTGCCCCAGTAGCATCCTGGGAAGACAGCACGGGAGAAGTTGTTGCAGTACATGGTGTCAGGAGTGGATGGCTTAGGTAGCAACGGAGTGCGTTTCCTCAGTGGGATGGATTCCTAGTCTCAGAACCTTCTTTATATACCCCGGCTGTGGTGTGTGGTGAAAAGCACAAGGCCCTCATTTTCATTCTTGACACCAATTTACATTCTAAAAAGCTCATTAACTTGTTTTGCCCTTGTTTATGATGTCTTTACAGTTGCCTAAGAAAGCTCTCATGTGATACAATGTGGGGAGAAGATGCCTTTAAAAAAATTACATCCCTTCCTAAAAAAATTATTGCCAGGATTTCAAAGCACATTGTCTTATAGACCCTATGTAACACCCTGTAAGCAGGCATATAATATCAAGAAACACTCTCAGGTTATTAGCTGTCATGCAGTCCTCTTGCTCTCTGAATTTCCACAACACACAGTTGGAATTCAATAAATATGCGTTAAATACATTAATAAATAAAATAACAAATGGAGAGCGAGTCCATCTCAAAATTCTCAAAATTAAAGTGTCTTAGAATACATGTGCTTCAAAGATTCTCTTTCTTTGGAGTATGAAAGACAAGTGCCATAGAACTCATCAGAAAAACTCTTTTTTTCTCTCTCTATCTACAGCTACCTTGTTTGGGAAACTGGTTAAACATGTAATCTTAATCACAGTCCCCTCCTAAACTATACCCAATATCACATTTCTAGAAGACTGCTCTAATTCATACTATTGAAATAGTACTAAAATTAAAAATGGAGTATTTGGATTAATTCTTGTACTGAATTGTTAAACAAATTTAATTTTATAGCCGGAAACATATTCTAAACTAAATGTTAAAACTAATAAGATAAACACAGAAAAATGAATGAAAAAATTATCATAAAATTAGAATATTTTTTCTCTGAGATCTGATAAAACCAGATTGTCTGAAAAATGTGATGATATTATAAAGGGCCAGATGACAACATGAAATGAGTCATTTCACTTTTAGAATTATCATTCACCCCAGGATAAAGAAGGAATGTTATTCCTCTCTAAGCAGACAGTTTGTTCTCAAATATGAATTAAAGAAGGGAGAAGACTGATCAAAACTACCCTGGATCATGTAAGACCTGATGTATTATTCCCAGACACCTGCATTAAGATTTCTTTTTTTTTTAATTTATTTTTTTATTGCATTTTAGGTTTTTGGGTACAAGTGCAGAACTTGCAAGATAGTTGCATAGGTACACACATGGCAGTGTGTTTTGCTGCCTTCCTCCCCTTCACCCACATTTGGCATTTCTCCCCAGGCTAACCCTCCCCAGCTCTCCAGGCCGCTGTCCCTCCCCTATTTCCCCCAATAGACCCCAGTGTGTAGTACTCCCTTCCCTGTGTCCATGTGTTCTTACAGTGGTACCTAGCAGAGAACTTACAGAACAAATAGCCAAAGAGGACACATGGAACAGAAATAGAAAGGCACAGAGATAATAGGAATCATTCTAGAAGGCCACAAAATAGATGTGTATTACACATAAGCTCCCCTACATTTTACTTCATAACCAGAGGTAATTTTGCTCCCTGCTTTCAGCAGCTACAGATCAAAGACTGAATCCAAGAACAAGACGAGACACTTGGAAAATGCAAAACCATGCCACTATTCTAACCGGTAGTAGATTCATTATATCAAAGGCATTTTTTAGTAGATATTTAGTATTTTTTTAGTATATTTTTAGTTTCTTTTTTGAGGTGGAGTCTTACTTTCTTGCCCAGACTGGAATGCAGTGGCTATTTTGGCTCACTGCAGCCTCTGCCTCCTGGGTTCAAGCAATTCTCCTGCCTCAGCCTCCCAAGTAGCTGGGATTACAGGCACGTGCCGCTATGCTTGGCTAATTTTTGTATTCTCAGTAGAGATGGCATTTTACCAATTTGGCCAAGCTGGTCTCAAATTCCTGACCTCAAGTGATCCACCCACCTTGGCCTTCCAAAGAGCTGGGATTACAGGCCTAAGCCACCATACCTGGAGATTTTTTGATACAGACATGCAATGCTTAATAATTACATCTAGAGAATGAAAACACCTACAGTACCCTGCTTCTTGAGCAAATCTGGATGGCTGCCTATGGGGATTCAGCATTTTAAATTCAAACAATACATGTGGCTTATAGCTAAATAAGTTCAAGGAATTGAAATTAGATGTATTCCAGAATGTAAAGGTATTCAACAGCAGATTATTCCCTAAAAATCAGAGAATGATTTACGTTCTATTTCTACTAGCATCACATTACTGTTTCATGATGGAAAATTTGGTAGTGTTGGGGAAAAAAAATTAAACAAAAAATAGCATTGTATAATGGAAAATTTAAAAGTTTGAATTAATATTGTCAAAGATCAGTTGATGCTCTATTTAAATGAATTCTCCCATTCACCTACCCAATCTGACAAGACGCTAGCCTTGCCTTCTGCAGCACAAAATCTAGCTCTGTACATGAATAGTAATTAAAATATGTTGTCTTTTTTAAAACTTAAGCCCTATTTATAGAGAACAGCTTGAATTTTCTCTAGAAAGTCTACAGAAAATTCCAACAAAAGAAAATTTTAGGGAAATATATCATTTAGCAACAAGTCATTTAAAACTTAATAGCAAACTTAATCCTATATTGAACCTATGAAAGCTTTATTCTGCTATTAGGCTTATCAAAGAAATAGTCAGGTTTTCATAAGGCCTAAAAAGTGTACAATGTTGAGAGCCCTCTTTGTTAAAAAGTACACAATATGACAAATATAAAATTAAGTACAAAAGTAAATATTTGTTAAGATGCTTAAAAATCACAAAAAATTGAACACTAACAAAAAATACAAATATTACAAAATTCAGAGAAAAAATATTATTTGTGTTATGAGTTGCCTGGCACACTACTGTAATAGTTTTCTTTCCCGAAGACTAGCTTCCAGCTCCATCATTTAAAACTGTTTTCCCCTCCACTACTCATCCTGTGCCCTGTGCCATGGGAAAAACTCAGGCTGAGATATGGCCTCTGGTCCTGCATTTTCACATCACACACCCTGGGTGGATCAGCAGAGTGCTGGAAGAATTCCTGGGAGCCATTCCCACGTAAGAATGGCTAGAAGTAGCCTAATTAGATACAGAAGTGACTGCAAAACACATACATATATCCCACCATGCCCAAACTGAATGTATCACTGACTCTACTTCTCCTTAACCAGATCCTTAAAATGTCCACAGTCTCCAGTGCCACCCTACATGAGGGGAAATGTGATTGTGAGGCAGCCCAGTAGAAAGCAGCAGCATTTCAAACCAATTGCTGTAAAAATATCTCCTTTTGTAAATCTTCCCCCCAAATAAGCTATGTAACATGAAGGTTTACGAAAAAGAAAAATATATTCTCACATGTTAACTAGCATGGTAATAGACTGATCATTGATGGATATTTATTGGCTTGGATAAAATTTATGACCCTCTTCTCTTTTAATAACAATCCTAAAACGTTGTTTAATAAATAATTTGACTTTTTCTTTCGTATAAGACATTACATAAATAAAGATAAGAAAAAATCCTGCTTTTTAACTTTCTACAAGGGAGCAGGAAATATATTGTGTACAATTTTCAGAAACAGAGTCAATTACAATATGCACAACAAAAATGTTCCTGTCTTATCAGCTTCAAATACAATGTCTACACCTTCAACATATTGCAATTTATTAGAAATGAAAACTAAATTAGAATGGAATATTTTTATTTGTTTTTATTTTTGTTCTCATTTGGGTTTTTGTGTTTATTTGTTTGTTTGGGTTTTGGTTTATTTTGAGACAGGGTCTTGCTCTGTCACCCAGGCTGAGTGTGTGGCATAATCATTACTCTGCAACTCCACCTCCCAGGCTCACATAATAGAACGGAATGTTTTAAATGAGTTTTAGAATATGTATCAGTGGTTACCACAGAATACAAAAACTATCTTCCACTCATTTTTTTAAGCATCTATTCTTACAGACATTTATTGATCATGTATTGTGTTCCATACATTGCGTAGGTGCTGGGGATCCAAAGATGAATGAGAAATGGTAACTAAATGAGAAATTACAAATTAATGAAATACCTATTATATATTCCGTTATATGTTCTAGCCTAGAAGTCCTACTGCCCCTTGTAAACTTCTGGAGTAAAGGAGACAGTGGATGATTTTACCTAAAGTAGGGGCTACTTGCAGGAAAATTTCAGCATGAAAGGGATAGATACATAAACTGGGTATTGAAAGGGGGTATTTTACTGGTGGACATTGGCTAGGAAGATAGTTGGATATAGGGAATATTCCAGAAGGAGGAAGTACTTTAAAGCAAAGTCTCAAAAATATTAAATAGTCAAGTGTCTTTCAGGAACTACAAATAATTCAGAAAGATCATAGCCTTGGATATAAAAGAATAATTAATGGAAGGTGATGCTGGAAAGGCAGTCAGGGGCACATATGACTGTGTGTGCTGTGGAAGGAAAGGAGCCACTTTATACAATTTTACACCTCAGAAGTGACATAAACAATTTTACACCTCAGAAATATCACTACTCAGAGAGTGTGGAGGATGAATTAGAATAGGGAAACCACAGAGGTAGAAAGACCAGGTTTAAAACTTTATTAGGAATGCTTTTGGCTGCAAGTTACAAAAACCCCATTTGGAAAGTTGATTAAACAGAAAGTTTATATTTCACAAATAATAGGAAATGAGAACATAAGTAATTCCAGGGTTGCTTCAGGCCTTGACAGTGTCAGTGTTCAGGGCTGGTTTCACGGTGATTCCCTCAGCAGGTACATACTTTACATTCTTATGCATCAACATCCAAAACCAGGAAGAGAAAGAGGACTTTTTCTCAACAATTCCTCCTCATTTTGTTTCAGGAAGGAATATGGCTAGGACATATTCATTTGGCTAGGACAAATACATTTGTTTCAGGAAGGAATATGGCTAGGACAAATACATTTGTCCTCCCATGGATTTCCTTTGGGGTCCATTGTCCAAAACTGAGTTGCATCTCATGATTGAGTTATAGGGGAAGGCAGAAAAATGTACACCTGCCTTTTCTGCCTAAATGATGTGAAGCAGGCTCTGGAAGCACAGAAAAAGGGAGAAAGAAATTATTAATTTGAGAATTGTTTGGGAGTCAGGTTTAACCAGTGTGGGGTTAATTATTGTCTGCTGGGATCATCACCCAATGTCACCAAGGGGGATTTTGACACCAGGCAATCATGAAAGACACTGTGAGAAGGAATGACAAAGGCCAGTACCTTCCAATCTTTTCGCATTATACATTCTTATAATGTGACCGAGTAATCTAACAAGACTCACAGAGAGGAGGCAGACATCCCAGGAGCTCTGGCACCTGAGATTCTGCCAAATCCGGCAGATCAGCCACACCTCTGGCACACCTGTAACTCATTGCTGATGTCCTAGAATTATGAAGCTCTGCAAAGTAATTGGGACAATTAGAGATAATAAAATAGCAGCTAAAGGACAATATTTAATAATTGCTACAAGGAAGAATACAAAGAACACAACTTCATGCTTCCAGAATGTCAAGTTACTTATCCCAAGAAAGATGCTCGCTTAGACTTTCGATCTAAACTCCTAACTCTTGTCTTTCAGTTACTATTGCCTGATAAACAGATACTATGACCCCCAAAAGTGATTTTCTTTCAGCTAATTTACTAGCTTGCATATAAAATTTAATTATTGTTGTCTAGAATCTCATAATAAGAAACTGTATCTGGTTTTTGCTATGAAACCAAGTTACACCATGCCTTAGGATGATGTCATCTGAATGAATAAGAACTGATATTTAAGATTGCCCTGGGCACCCCTGCATATGCAAATCCAATGTGTCTCAACATGCTGTCAGTTTTACCTTCTTCAAGTCTGTTGGATCCATTAATTTCTGTACTGCCTCAATTGTTTCTTATTGTTGCTAAATGCCACACATTACCACAAAGTTGGTGGTTAAAATTTATTATCCCTACAGTTCTGGGTGACAGAAGTCTGAAATCAAGGTGTCAATAGGGCTGGCTCCTTCTGCAGGGACTGAGAGGACAATTCCTTTATTTGCTTTTTCAGTTCTTTGAGGACATCTGCATTCTGTGACCCATGGCCCCTTCCTTTCATCACTCCAATCTCTCACTTCTGTTGTCACATCTCCTGCTACTAACTCTGACCCTCCTGCCTCCCTCTTTTAAAACCCTGCTAAATCCGATTCAAACCAAATAAGACTTCACTGAGACGTATTATAAATAAACTGTCAAAAAAAAAAGCAAAGAAATGTTTTAAAGCAAGAGAAGAGATTCATCATATACAGGGGAACCTCCACAAGAGTTTAAGCAGATTTCTTAGCAGAAAGCTATCAGGCCAGGAGAGAACAGAATGACATATTCAAAGTGCTAAAAGAAAAAACCTGCCAACCAAGGACACTTTATTTGACCAAGTAGTCATTCAGAAATGAGAGAGAGACAAAGACTTCCCAAACAACAGCTGAGGAAACGTATCATTACTAGGCCTGCCTTACAGGAAATGCTACAAGCAGTTCTTCAAGCTGAAATGGATGTTAATTAGCAATATGGAAATATATGTCAGTATAAAATGCACTGGTAAAGGAAAGCACATCGTCAAACTGAGAATATTCTGATACTGTAATGGTAATGTATAAATCACTTATAATTTTAGGATAAAGACTCAAAGACAAAATTACCAAAAAGAACTTTAGCTAGGATAATTTGTCAGCAGATACATAATAAAATAAGGTTTAAATATTGACATCAAAAATGTAAAGTGTCGGGAGGCAGCAGAAATGCACAGTATTTGTTTGTGATCAAAGTTAATTTGCTATCAGCTTGAAGTAGACTTTCACCTAAGGCTCACGGTATTCCAAAGCAAAACCTATCGTAGTTATACAAAAGACAAAGAGAAATGAATCAAAGCATACGACTTTAGAAAATCATCTATTTACAAAGAAAGACGGGAAGAGAAAAGAAAGGAACAAATTGCAAAACAACCTGAAAACAATTAACAAATTGGCAACAGTAAATCTTTACCTATCAATAATTATGTTAAATGTACTGCCCACAAAAGACTTGCTTCACTTTTAAGGATGCACACAGATTGAAAGTGAAGACATGGAAAAAGATAGTCCATGCAAACAGAAAACAAAAGAGAGCAGAAGTAGTTTCAGACCAAATAGACTTTAAGTCACAAACTGTCACAAGAGACAAGAAAGCTTATTATTTAATGACAACAGGGTAAATTTATCGATACATATAATAATTCTAAACACATATGTACCTAACATGAGCGCTCCTAAATATATATAGCAACTATTAATAGATCTGAAAAAAGATAGAAATATATTTATAGTACAGAGCTTCGTGCCCCATTTTCAAAAATGAATAGGTTATCCCGACGGAAAACCAGTAAGGAGACATTGTACTTGAACTTAGACCAAATGAACCTGACAGGTGTATACAGATAGTCCATGCAACAGCAACAGAATACACATTCTTCTCAAGCACAGACAGAACATTCTCCAGTATATATCATGTTAGGCCACAAAATAAGTCTTAATAAATTTGAGATTGAAATCATATCAAGCATCTTTTCCAACTATAACTGTATGAAACTAGAAATCAATAACAGGAGGAAAACTGGAAAATTCACAAATATGAGGAACTTAAACAACATCTTCTGAACAGCCAGTGGATCAAATGAGGAATGAAAAACATCTTAGCTGGGCATAGTGGCTCATGCCTGTAATCCCAGCACTCGGGAGGCCAGGGCAGGTGGATCACTTGAGGTCAGGAGTTCAAGACCAGCATGACCGACATGGTGAAACCCTGTATCCACTAAAAATACAAAAGTTAGCTGGGCATGGTGGCACACGCCTCTAGTCCCAGCTTCTCGGGAGACTGAGGCAGGAGAATTGCATGAACCTGGGAGGCACAGATTGCAGTGAGCTGAGATCTTGCCACTGCACTGCAACCTGGGCGACAGAGTGAGACTCTTTCTCAAAAAAAAAAAAGAAAAGAAAAGAAAAGCATCTTAACACACTAAAAAAAAAAAACTAGAAAAAAAAATCAAAACTTTGGAATGCAGCGAAAGTTCTAAAAGGTAAGTTTATAGCAATAAATTCTACATTAAGAAAAATCAGAACTACAACTAAACAACCTAATTTTATATTTAAAGGAACCAGAAGAAAAAGAACAAACTAAGTCCAAAGTTATTAAGAAAAAAAGGAAATAAGGATCAGAGCATAAATAACTGTGGAGTCTAAGAAACATAGAAAATAGCAAAAAACTAA
The DNA here is from genome assembly GCA_028533165.1 of Leontopithecus rosalia. Taxonomy (NCBI): domain Eukaryota; kingdom Metazoa; phylum Chordata; class Mammalia; order Primates; family Cebidae; genus Leontopithecus; species Leontopithecus rosalia. The sequence goes on from CM052665.1 coordinate 44,704,404, forward strand.
GAGATGATTTTTTAAAACATTAACAAAATCGACAAACCTTTAGCTAGACTAAAAAAAGGGAAAAAGACAAATAAAAGAAGAGATAATATAACTGATACTACAAAAATATAAAAGATCATAAGAGACTACTGTAAACAATTATATCCCAGAATAATTGGATAACCTCCAATAAAAGGATAAATTCCTAGAAACATGCTACCCACCAAGAATACATCATGAAGAAATAGGAAATCTTAACAGACCAATAATAAATAATGATATTGAATCAGTAATAAAGTATCTTCCAACCAGAACCAGATGGCTTCCCCATTGAATTCTATAGAACATTTAAGAAGAACTAATACCAATCTTTCTCAAAGTCCTTCAAAAAATTAAAGAGAAAGAAATATTTTCTAACTCATTTTATGAAGCCAGCATTACCCTAATACCAAATTCAGACAAGGACACTACGAGCAAATGAAATGATAGGACGATATCCATAATGACCATAGTTGCAAAAATACTAGCAAACCAAATTTAAAAGCACATTAAAAGGATCATACACATGATCAAGTAGAATTTACCCCTGATATGCAAGAGAGGTTCAGCATACACAAATTAATCAATGTGATACACTTTACACATTAATAGGATAAAGGATAAAAATTATTTGATCATCTCAATCAATGACCCAGCAATCCCATTACTGGGTATATACCCAAAGGATTATAAATTATTCTATTATAAAGACACATGCACACATATGTTTATTGCAGCACTGCACAAAATAGCAAAGACTTGGGACCAACCCAAATGCCCATCAATGATGGACTAGATAAAGAAAATGTGACACGTATACACCATGGAACATTATGCAGCCATTAAAAAGGATGCATTCATGTCCTTTGCAGGGACATGGATAAAGCTGGAAACCATCATTCTCAGCAGACTGACACAAGAACAGAAAACCAAACACCACATGTTCTCACTCATAAGCAGGTGTTGAACAATGAGAACACATGGACACAGGAGGGGAACATCACAAACCTGGGCCTGTTGAGGGGTGGGGGGATAGAGGAGGGATAGCAAGGGATGGGGGTGAGGGGAGGGATAGCATTAGGAGAAATACCTAATGTAGATGACAGGGTATGGACGAAGCAAACTACCATGGCACATGCATACCTACGTAACGGACCTGCACGTTCTGCACATATATCCCAGAACTTAACGTATAATAAGAAAATAAAGAATCTGACAAAATTAAACTATCCTTCATAATAAAAATTCTTAACAAATTAGGTGTAGAAGGCATGTACCTCAACATAATAAGTGAATAAATCAATAACAGTCTCAGAAATAAAACAAAGTGTTTCTATTGCTCCTATTGCTTTTAGGATAATATTTTTTAATCTTTAAACTAACCTAAAAGTTCTCAACTCCCTCTTCGCTAAGTTTTGCTGTCTTTTGGTTCTTCAAACTTTACATGCTCCTCTACTCGCAAGCTTTGACACATGCTGTTTGTTCTGTATGGAATCCTGTTCCTTCCTCCCCTCCTGATCAACTCCCATGCAACCTTCACATGCCAGCTCAGTCACTTCCTTTGGGAGGCCTTTCTGCCATTCCTAATTAGCTGGACCCCATCTGTAACATCACAGCAGCCAACCTCTTTCTCCTATCTGTAGGACTGAATCGCAGTTGCCGTATAACCTTCACTCATGTGATTGGTATCTGTCTGCCTCATTAACATCCTTGTTTCCATGAGACCAAATGGTGTTTTTAATGAGCTTTGATTCCTCAGTGCCTCGCTCACTACTGGGCATAATATAGGTTTCAGTAAGTATCAGCTGAATGAATTAATGAAAGAACATTCTAAACCTAACTTGGCTACCTACTTGCTGTGAAGATTTAGGCAAACCACTTTTCTGGGCCTACTGTGACCAGACTCTAAAATGAGATGAGTTGACTTCCTGGGACATCCCACCCTAAACATTGTATGATTCTGCCAACAAAATCACTGATGAGTCACTCTCTCATTGGAACTTGGTCAATTAGGCATGACTACCCGGGGTGTTTTTTCTCATCTTATTACACATTCTTACTAAGACAAACTAGTGAGTTTCCAGCTGCCATCGCTTTGAAAAACAAAATGTAGTGACAGGAATCACAGAAATGTTGAACCTTTACAAGAATACCAGAAGAGGTTTAAAAGTTTAATCTGTGCAAGAATCTCCCGGGATACTTGTTTTAAATGAACATTTCTGAGCTCCATTCCTATAGATTCTGATTCCGTGCTTCTGATGTGGGGCCAAGAAATCTGAATTTTTTTTTTTTTGAGACAGAGTTTGACTTTTGTTGCCCAGGCTGGAGTACAGTGGCATGATCTCAGTTCACCACAAACCCACCTCCCGGGTTCACGCAATTCTCCTGCCTCAGTCTCCTGAGTAGCTGGAATTACAGGCATGCACCACCATGCCTGACTAATTTCATATTTTTAGTAGAGATGGGGTTTCTCTCTGTTGGTCAGGTTGATCTTGAACTCCCAACCCCAGGTGATCCGCCCTCCTCAGCCTTCCAAAGTGCTGGGAGGAATCTGAATTTTTAATAAGCAGACCAGGTGGTTCCAATAAAGGCACTGCTTTAGTCAAACTTTGAGAAATTTGCAATGCTCCTTAATAAGATACCTGAAAAGGTGTCCTCTTTAACAAAACGTACAACACAAAATGGGATGGATGTGAAATGGTGAAGGAGGAAACAGAGACACACTTTTAGCCAGGCTTAATGGCTAAGACCCGAGTTGATGTGACATCGTTATGGACAACTGTGCTCCCAAGAGGACATCTGACAATGTCTGGAGACATTTTTCTTTGTCATAACTCAGGGTGGGAAGGGGTGCTACTTAGCATCTAATGGGTAGAGGCCGGGGATGCTTTCAGAGAATCTGCAAGGCACAGGACAGCCCCCACATAACAAAGAATTACCCAGCTCAAAATGTCAATAGAGCTGAGATCAAGAAACCTGGTCTGAAGTCAAAAATCACACCAAGTCAAATAAAATCAACAGGCAATATGCAAAAAAAACAAAAACAAAAACAAAAAACTGTCATGTGACAGGATCCGAACTTGCTGACCAGGACTTAGGCTAATTAAAGACACAATTTCAGTACCATGCTACCACAGCACTTTTAGGGACAAGCCACGTTTGTGAGGCTTTGTGGTTAATTATCACAGCAAGCATCTAGTTAACAAAGTTTAACTTCATTTGATGCAAAACCTATGTGGTTTTCTTAAGAAATAACATGATACCACAGCAATGCCTAGATGCGTAATAGATTCATGGACTCTGGTTAGAAACACCTCATATGTGATTCATAATGAACATGAAAAAGCAGTTCAAAGGAAGGCACGTTTCTGCAGCATGCTTTTTACCACTGTAGAATAGGAAGGTCAGTTTGGGCATCCATCCTCTATTCTTGGGGATACAAAATGGAGAAATTAAGGTCCTCTTCTTATGACACAAAGGCAGAGATAGAATCAGCAACTGGAATTGTGTGTAAATTTTAATCAAAGCACCAGCCTGCAAGCTGAGTTAGCGGGAAGGGTAACAGATATGGTCAGTTGTATCACCTCAGTGTGAAGACGATCTCACTGAAGAATAGAATCATGATGCTTCGAATCATTTACTCATTGATTGGCCTTTGGAAGACCAAGGGCAAATCCTTCTGACAATCTTTAAAATAATGTTTCATGTTACTGGCGAATAGCAAATGAAATGGCAAGCTCAAAGTATTATGTTTTCTAAGTCTTCGCTGACCAAAACTAAACATAAATGAAATTTAAATTTAACCAAAAAGTATGACCAGTTACAAAGACTTCTTTCTTAAAATTTAAGGTTGTTCATAAGGAAAGTCATAAAAATTCTGAAGTGGTGTCCCAGCGCATTAGACATGGAAGCTTCAAAATGGAAATCAGAAAGCACACTTGCAAAGTAGATTACTAAAAGGGGAGGATGATTGAAATAGGGAAAAAAAGAAACAGGATGTGGTGGTGCAAATACCATTGTGAAAGATAATGTCAGAAGACTCAGAGGCAAGTCACTAAAAAGGAATTGGTGTCTCAGAAATAACAGCTTATTTTCAGAGACAGCAATGCTTAACATGTTTAGTTTTATAGAACACCCAAAGAGCTCCCTGCCTAGCAAGTTTTAGAATCTGGAAATATTTCCTTTTATCTAACAGAAGGCTCTCCTGCTACAGCTTTAAGTTATTTTCTTCTATCCTCAATGGAAATGAAAAACATAATCTGATATTTCTGTAAATAGCAATAAAAAATAGAACAAAAGTATAGGAAAAATAATAAAAAAGAGAAAACTTTCTTTTCTTGATAAAAATATTAATACTATTTCATCAATTATTTTAAGAATCAACAGTGAGAAGTATCTCCCTTTCTGCTTCCTTTGGGATAAGAGTCAACAGAACTGGGCCAGTCCTGAAACTTTATGTGCACACAAATCACCTGAGAATCTTGTTAAAGCGTAGACTCTAATTTAACAGAGGAGAGGCAGGAGATTGTGAATCTTGAACAAGCACAAGATGATGCCAATGTTTCTTGTCTGCAGATCATATTTTTTTGAGACAGGGTCTCACTCTGTTGCCCAGGCTGGAGTGCAGTGATGTGACCATGGCTTACTGCAGCCTCAATCTCCCAAGGCTCAGGCAATCTTCCAACCTTAGCCTCCTGAGTAGCTGAGGCTACAGGTACACACCATCATGTCTAGCTAATTTTCATATTTCTTATTTATTTATTGTTTTGTAGAGACAGGGTTTCATCATGTTGCACAGGCTGGACTCAAACTCCTGGCCTCAAGTGATTCTCCCACCTTGGCCCCCCAAAATGCTGAGATTACAAGTATGAGCCACCATGCCCAGCCTGCAGACCATATTTTAAGTAACAAGGAACTGGGCTTTTTCTCTATGGTTTTAAATAATTGTATCAATTCAAAAAATATTTATCAGCTGGGTGCAATGGCTTATGCCTGTAATCCCAGCACTTTGGGAGACCAAAGTAGGTAGATCACCTGAGGTCAGGAGTTCCACACCAGCCTGGCCAACATGGTGAAATCCCATCTCTACTAAAAATACAAAAATTAGCGAGGCATGGTGGCAGGTGCCTATAATCCCAACTACTCGGGAGGCTGAAGCATGACAATTGCTTGAATCCTGGAGGTGGAGGTTGCAGTGAGTCAAGATTGTGCCACCTTTGGTGATAGAGAGAAATTCAGTCTCAAAAAAAAGAATTATCGATTGTCTGGGATCCAGAGCACAGGTGATGTAACACTGAATAAGACATGGTGCTTGATCTCAAAGAACCTACCAAATACATGGTGTAATGAGGGAATCACAGCCATCAGCTAATGAAGGCACCAGTAAGAAAGATAAACAGCAGCCCTGATAACACTAACAATAAACTAGAGCACCCCCTACTTCCCATCTGCAACTTCCAGAACAGCAAATCAGGTGAGGTCAGGCTGTGATGACAACAGAGTGAGACAAAAATCAGATCCTTCTGTAATCATGTCTGAGAAGGGAGAAAAACAAGTGCCGTGAGCTACACAAACCACAACAATGACCACACATTGCCTTTGATGACTGCTGCTTCTTTACCATTTACAAACGTATCCTGTTCCACTTCCTAAATAAAATTATTTGAAACTAGAATCAGGCTGTGATAGGCAGAATAATGTTCCCCCAGAGCTGTCATCATTCTAATCCTGTGAATATGTTATACAGCAAGGCTGAATTAAGGTTGCCAATCTGTTGACCTTAAGACAGGGAGATTATCCTGGATTACCTGGGCAAAACCAGTGTCATCACAAGGGTTCTTATAAATAGAAGGGGAAGACAGGAGACTCCTGGATACGTATCAGAATCAAAAACAGAGCTGAAAGGTGCCAGGCTGCTGTCTGTGAAGCCAGAAGAAGGGACATAGCCAAGAAATGCAGGCAGCCTCAACTGGAAAATGCAAGGAGGTGAATTCTGCTCTAGACCATCCAGAATGAGTGCAGTGTCACCAACACCTTGATTTGAGCCCAGTAAGACCCATTTGAAACTTCTGACCTCCAGAGCGATATGAGAATAAATTCGTGTTGTTTTAAGCCACTAAATTTATGGTGATTTGTGACAGTGGTAATGGGAAATGAATATGCAATGTAGACGAGGTCTCTGCCTCCTTCAGTCTTCTGGAAAATGACCTAATTGAAGCCCATATCCTGTAACGAAACCCTCCTCACACTCTCTTATTGAGATATCTTGCAGATTCTCATGCTTTGTGGTCTCCGCTGTGTCAAGTTAACAAGCCTAACTTGTTCGACCATAGGTTTCTGGTGCTCTTGGTTAGTGGGCTTCAACAGCGCAGTATGAACAATATGACATCAAAGTAAACAGACATAAGACTGTTCACCTGGGAAAAGGAAAGCACCCTGGGGTGGAGGAAGACCTTCTGAAGGACCTGTAGGAGTTCACTAAATTAAAAAGAATGCAGAAGGGAACAAAAAACCATGGTAGGCCTCACCCCGGGGGAAAAGGAAGCCCATTAAGATGTAGGAAATAAGGCTAGAAAAATTGGTAGATCTGCGAGCATCTACTTGATCGTTGTCCTGAAAGCTGTGGAAATTTTTTTTTAGTCACCAAAGAGTTTGTGGAAAAGAGCTACATAATTAGACTTGCATTTTGAGAGATTATTGTGCCTGCTGTATGGAAGATGGATTGGAGACAGCCTGGCAGAATGGATAAGTAACTGGGCTACTAACCCAGGCAAGAAATGATATGGGTGTGAACTGAGGCAAAAACATCAGGGATGAAGTCCTGACAACATTTCTTAGAGCCAGTGAGAAGGGAAAATCTAAGGACTTGGTATTAAGATAAAGAATAGAGCCTAACAATTATTAAAATCTTTTTGGAAAGCTTGTGAAAACTCTAGGGAATCTTCTTCACAAATGAATGATACAGCCTGAAACAAATTATTTTACTTTTGAATTTTGGCATCTTCAGTAATAGGAGGATAATAAAATCTACCTCTAATAATTATTATGCAAATAGTGAAACTGTCTATTACTGAATCTGTCACATTCTTGCTGCAAAAGGAAGTCTGTTGTTGTTGTAGCTTGTTAATCCCTCTGGACCCTCGTTAAGGAATTTATAGTTTTTAGGTGCAAGTTGTCAGTTACCTACAGATTTCGCCCTCCTTATTCCCCAGAAGCCATTAAATTATAGCAAGGGAGTGAAGGAGTGGAAGCCAATAATGACAGAGAATTGTACGAATGATGTCAATTGAAGAAACATGAACTACATTTCTGGACGTTGCAAAGGAGGTGACGGAAGGTCACAAAGAAAGAGAAGCCATAGCAGAAACTGTGACAAGAGGGAGCTCAAGGAAGGAGCAAGCCTTCAAGCTCCCAGAGAGAACTGAGACTCACAACACTAAGAATAATAAATGCCCGGATTAAGGCTGAAGCAGAGGAAAGGTGATATGAAATCTAGTTGAGGAACAGGGAGTACTGAGGCCACTGGTGTAGTCACTTGGTCAGCACAAAAAACCTTTACACTCTGGCATTTGAAGACCTTCCTCCTACCAATAGGTCAGCCTCTCTTTTACCTTAAGCAAATTCTGCCCCTCAGTGAATTCTGCTCCCACACACAGAGCTCTAGTGCAGCTTCTGAGTGTGTCATTCTTAAATCAGAAGGGACAATTAAGGATCATAGCAATGACTGTCATAGCATATGATATGTAGCAATGACAGCACAGCATTGAGCTCCCTTAGCACCCATACCTTTTTTTTTTTTTTTTTTTTTTTTGCGATGGAGTCTTGCTCTGTCGCCAGGCTGGAATGCAGTGGTGCGACCTCTACTCACTGCAATGTCCACCTCCCGGGTTCAAGTGATTCTCCTGCCTCAGCCTACTGAGTAGCTGGAACTACAGGCATGTGCCACCATGCTAGGCTAATTTTTGTATTTCTAGTAGAGACAGGGTCTCACCATGTCAACCAGGATGGTCTTGATCTCTTGACCTCGTGATCCAACTGCCTCAGCCTCCCAAAGTGCTAGGATTACAGGCGTGAGCCACTGCGCCTGGCCCTTACTTTCTAAATACCAGTTTGCACTTTAAAAACTCGGGACTCCTGGGAGAAATCCCTGATTCTATGATTAGAGCAGAAAAGCCCAAGGTGAGCCAGGTGGGAATATCTTGTTGAGTCAGAAAGAAAGAAAATGATCAAATAGTGATAGGGGACATTTCCAAAGGACATAGAAGCCAGCACAAAGGTATTCCCACTGTCCAAATCTGAGACAATTTGAAGATCAAAATAAACATTAGTGGATTATTATTATTATATGTTAAGTAAAATAAGAATCCATGAACCCCTACTGATAAAAGCATTGGCACATATAAATAAGCAAACAAAAAAATAATAAATGGAGAAAAGAGAAAGTTCTTTCTTACAGTAGAATACCAACTAATAAATGTAAAGGGGTTTATTAATATAAAATTAGAAATTTATGGATGAATCATAAAATTGACAAGTAAAATCTTGATAAGAAATAAGTTATTTATATAGTGTCAAAGTATCAATGCACAAAATAATTATTCACTACAAAGGGGAAAGAGCAACTTTACAGTAAGGAAATGTAAAAGATACAACTTTCCCCAAGTGATTAAATTAGTATCAACCAAATTTCCATTTACCAACATGATGTGCCTCCTGATATGATGTGCTGGGAAGGATGAAGCATCACTTCTATGATGTTTCCAACAAAAGTGCGTGATATAAATCTAATCATGAGGAAAGTCAAACCCAAATCAAGACAAATTCTGTGAAATGACTGCCTGCATTCTTCAAATTGGTTGAGGTCAAGAAAGGCAGAGAAAAGTTGGGGTACTGGTCCAAATTAAAGAAGACTAAGGAGACATACACAATACTGGACTGCATCCTGAGGTGCAGGGGGAGAAAACTATGAAGGACATTAGTGAGACACGTGATTAAATTTGAGTATGCACTTTGGGTTAGAGAATAATATTATACTAATATTAAATTTTTAATTTGTATAGTTATATTGTCTTTGTTCTTAACATAAATGATATGATACCTGACACCTATTCTTAGTGGCTATCCAGATGGATGGATGGATAGATAGATAGATAGATAGATAGATAGATAGATAGATACACACACTATATGCATACATCATATAGCATATATAATATTTGTAATAATACATTCAATGGAGAAAAATGTAAATCTGAGAATGCAGGGCTTTTTTGCCCTATTATAGCAAATTTTTCACAAGTTTGAAATTTTCAAAATAAAAATTAACAAAATACAAAACATGGCCTTAAAATAGAAAATAAATGTTAGTCGTAAAGATAGAACCTAGAGTCTTATGGGTGGTAGAAATCTCAAATCACCTGCCCAGTACCCAACACCCCTGGAATCTCTCCACCAATAGGTCATTCTGCCTATGTATTAGAGTCTTGCCAGTGATCGTCGATTTCATCTTTAGATAGCCCTATTCTTTTTTCCATTTGCACAGCCATATTTATCTTGATATGTAACACATACTCCCTCTCATGGTCATGTTTACATACGGAAGCTTTCCTTCTGTGCAGGCCTGTAATACTTTGTATATATACATGGTTCTTATCACAGACTGTCTCCAATTTTGCGTCCTGGGAAGCAAATGAGTAAGGAATATCTATCTGTCTTTGGATAGTCCTTTACAGCACGTTGATTAACATAAAATAGGAGACTATTAAAAGCCCTTTAAATATTGAATAAAGTGTATTTGATTCTCGAGGGCAAAGATGTGTTTTCGTTATCTCTAAGATTTGTGTCCCCAAATCTTAAGCCAATGCTGTGTTATACTATGTGATGGGTGTCTCTTAAATGAATAAATCTTGAAGACAGTCAGCTTCTCAGACCAAAAACACCTCTGCCTAGGTGTTTTTACAACTGCAAAACTATTAACACAGTGTCCACAGCCCAATACTTGATGCATGAACTTTACACTGGACAATACAATATTTTGCACCCATACAGCAGAGATTTAACAAGTAAGTCAGCGAACGATCAAGCACCTTCTCTCAGGCAGAGGTACAATAAATACGTGATACGTAAATGAATGAGTTTTAATTCAAACATGAAGTATTTTGCTTCAATAAAGCAGAGATTTTTCAGTAAGCAAGACAGGGAGCATTTTCTAAGCGCAGACCACATATCAAGTGCTTTTGATGGCAACTATTATTTCAAAGAATAGACGCTTCATTTTTAGTACTAGTTATATGTATAATCAGAAATGAAGAAAATGGAGTAAATAAAACCCATCTATCAAAAAGAATTAAAAATGGTATGTGATTTTAGTAGTTGGCTTCCCTTTATGACCAAATTTTAGGAACTCCTAAAGATAGTTTAATAACTAAGTTGATTAGTTCCAATTGTTCCAACAATCTGAGAGGTTCAAATCTCACCAGAACTGAGTTTTATAAGCAGTAGGAAAGGAGAAAGGAACCCAAATGGAATCGTGTCACTAACAGAAAGAGAAAAGAAAACATGTTTTAGCATTCAACAGCTAAGAAATGTTTCTGCTTTATAATCAGCATTGAGAAATGCGAACAATTGCAGCATATGTGGGTTAAATTTGGGACATTTCCAGGGAGTTTTTAAAATTGAAGTATCAATATAAAAATAAAAAATCATTAAGCATCACCCTATCCTGACTATATAGTCTGAAATCAGAATTAAATTTGGTTAAAGTCACCCATTACAGATCTAAACTGGTTGATGAATTCAAGAGCATAAAAACAAAGTAAAATAAATAACCAGAACAAAAATGTTTATGCTGAAGGAAATAGATTTATTAGGATACTGACAGGAAATCCCCTTCCTACCCACACCCAGTTTGCAATACATTAATGTTGATGTAGAAGTTAATAACACATGAGCAGAGCAACCACGGGAGGCAAACTACTGTCTCACTGCTAAAATTCAAGTATGACAAAAAGGAAGCATCTTGCTTCTTTTGGCTGTAGATGAGTATCAGTTCAGTACTTGAGTCCTGGGTGATTTGTCCAACAGCATCAAAGGACCACAGCAGGAGGTCAGCAAGAAGATGGAAGACATATCACCCAAGCACATGGGAAGTCAGGAAGACAGTCATTGCTCTTCAGGTTGCAGAGAATTGATTTAGAGTCCTGTAGTCACTGGAGCCATTGGTCCATCAGTAGGTGCTGTAGCCAAAGCCAGAGCCAGAGCCCCATGGCCTATAGAAGCTGCCACCATAGCAGCAGTCCACGTTGTTGATGTTGCTACCACCAAAGCCGTAGCCCAGGGAGCTGTAACCATTGCATCCACAGCCGTAGTTCAGGGGAGAGCCCAGAGGCACAACACAGTTCAAGGGAGTGGCTCTGAAGGTCCTGTGGAAGTTGGTTCCATAGCAGGGATACCCTGGGAAGTAGCTTCCACAGCAGAAGTAACGAGTCATGGTGGCAGCAGCTGAGAAGGCTTTAGAAGGATTGTGAAGGGTAAGTTACCCAAGTGTGAATGAAGGTCTCTTCTCGCACAGGGCTTTTTATACCTCAAGCTGGTGGGCACACACCTCTGTCTAAACATCTTCCCACTAATTAGCATAGGTAATCTCATTCTTTTCTAATAAAATGCTTATAAGGAATGCACAGACTCATTGCCCACATTTTTGTTGGCTTTTCTCTGTACTATTTTCAAAGCCAATGACCATACTTGACATGCAATTGAATTCTTTTCATCAGAGTCCCATAGTTTAACTACTGTGCTTGATTGCATCATGTGAGACTCTTTAAATTCTCTGATTATAAACTCTTCCCAACTGACATAGCTAGACCAAAAAAGCTTTGGCACGAATGCAAACACTTCAAGCCAAGACAAGGCCATATATTGATGTCTTTTGAACATTATTTTGAAATATCAAACTGAAATTCTATAACCTCTTGAAATTTACTCCATGTGCCATTTTAAAACAATTGTATATCAACTGTTTAATGGGTACGGAGTTTCCTTTTGGAGTGAAGATCACTGGAACGAGACAGAGGTGTTGGTTGCAAAACATTTTGAATGTACTAAATATCACTGAATTTTTCACTTTAAAATGGCTTGGTTTATGTTATACAAATTTTACCTCAATAATGTATTTTTAGTTTTAAAAATCATTGCTACACAAATCCATCCAAACGACTGTTTTTACAGAGACTGCAAGGGTGCCAAATAATAAGTTGGCTGTGGACAACCTGCAAGTAATTTTCATCTATTTCATTTATGAGCATTCTGTTTGTTAATATATATTTTATTTTTCATGGAGAACATACCATGTTTTCTTGTAAATCATCTTGAACATTGCCAAACTGTCTTTTGTGGAGCCGCCACACTGGCCCTGAGTGGGATGATGCCCAATTTCACAGTCATGTTATACCACGCTTGCTTCTTACTGACTCCTATAAAACAAGCTTGAATACATGATTCATTATGAAATACCAGTTATATTTAAGGATGCAACACTTTCTGCTGCTCTTATTTTGCCTTACGTAACCAATTCTCACGAAGAACATAAACCAGAAAGAATCTGAGCTCAGCAGAGCTAAGTCTATTCCAATTTACAGGTTTAAGACACCATCTTTCTATATGTGAATAAAAGTCAGGATTCTCTGAAAGTAAAAGAAAAAACTTCCCGAATACCAATTTCTTTTTTATATTCCACTTTAACAGACAATCATAGAGTCCAACAGGCAAAACTAATCATTCCTCTCAGACATCTCTCTCTAAGATTCTACCTCTCTCAGATTCTCTGACAGAGAGCTGCCAACAGAACACCCTATAAGTGTATATAATTTCTTTTATTCTACAAATTAATTATATGTCATGGGAGTTTACATAGAAAATTAAAAATAAATTATATTTTCAAATTCAGTTTAACAAAAAAATGAATTAAAATGGTAAAAGGCTATGTCCTTAGGGTGCAAATTATATAAACTCTACATCAGATAATCCAGAAAACTCAAAAATACATTTGTGATTAGGAGAGGGCAGGGGTGACTAAGAATTAAACGTGACAGAAGGGTGGTGACTTGAAAAATTTGCTGATTCATGCCGGGCGCGGTGGCTCAAGCCTGTAATCCCAGCACTTTGGGAGGCTGAGGCGGGTGGATCACGAGGTCATGAGATCGAGACCAACCTGGTCAAAATGGTGAAACCCCGTCTCTACTAAAGATACAAAAAATTAGCTGGGCATGGTGTCGTGTGCCTGTAATCCCAGCTACTTGGGAGGCTGAGGCAGGAGAATTGC
>CM052665.1:44717839-44746092 GCA_028533165.1 Leontopithecus rosalia
GAAAAAAAAGAAAAATTTGCTGATTCAATCACGACATTGGAACCTGTAATTTGTATATCCTGCCACCAGGTGGCAGTGGTATTTCAGTTACTCCATATAAACTATAGGACTGGATTTGAAGTTAAGAATTTCTTTGAAATTCAGAATTCCAGGAGCTCTCCTCTCCCACCACCGCCTGATATTCTGGAAATCTATATTTTTAATGGGTATCTCAGATAATTATCATGAATAATCATCCTGATAAATTCCGAGGCCAATTTGTCACGAGAATTCAAGAAACTTTTGTTGGACTGTGTGAAATTGCCCAGAGCTGCTTATCTCTTATTGGCAGGAGTGTTTGGCTTCAGTCGCAGGTGAATTATTTCCTTTTACTCTGGATGATAGAGGTAATTAAAGAAAAAGCTTTAGTTTGTCTTCTTCCATTTCTTGATCCTGTCTGCTTCTTGTCTCAGGACACACCTGATTAGAAAGGGAAGGTAACAGCAATGTGTTCAGGCATCTTCCCAGAGGCAAAATCCACTTGTGTGGGAGCTGGTTTTGTTGCCCATAATCCAAAGAAAAAATTATATTTTCTCCTTTGCTTGTTTTTACTTTCCTGTCTCTTAACAGACTTTCCCGGAGAAAATTATCAGCCAACTACTTGATTGCTATTCAATAATTTTTATTTTAAATATTGGTAATAACAAAAAGTATTCATTGGGGACTTACTCTGTGCTAGGGTCTTAGAACAGAATTTGCACATACTACTTAACTATTTTAGCTCTGTATATAGGAAAAAGATTTGCTATGCACTATTCTAGGCACTTGACAAATGTGAATTCATTTAATTTTTATAATGATCTTATGATGTGGGTGTTATGATTCTTTATAAGAAAACTGAGTCCATAGAGTTTAAGAGAATTACTGAAGGTCACATGGTTCATAGCAGAATCAAACTCCAAACTCATGCCATCTGCCTCCAAGCCATGCTCTTAACTACTTTACTATCCTGCTTTTGATATGCCATTAAAACTTTAAAAGGCTATAGCTTCTATGTGCCTCAAATCTATAATTCATTGCATCATTTTCTTGAAGAGCGTATGGGTATAGTTTTTGCTGCTAGTTTTCGCTGCTAAAAACTAGAAAACAAAAAAATTAAAGGCTAATTTTTGTTGCTATAACAGACAGATCATCCAAACTTCCATGTTTAGAAATTTATTGCATGCTCACACTACAAATCCCTCTCAGATTGGTGAGTGTCTTGGATACACATCATTCTCATTCAGAAGACTTAAGCTGACAGTGCTTTCATTATCTGAAACATTACAAACAGGGCCGATGAATAGGGTAACCCACGGTAGCTTTTAAAGACTCTCCCAAAATATTATATGCCACATCCACATTCTTCTCATTTCCTAAAGCAAGTTCCACAGCCACATCCAGCTTTGCAGGTCATGAAGAGCAATGCTACCATGTGCCTGGAGGGAGAAAGCCCACAGTGTCTCAGAACAACATGAATGACTTCCATGGAGTTTCTAGTCCTTACATGGGCTAAAATAATTTTAACGGATTTTAACACATTTTTCAAAAGATTGGATAAGAACAGGAATAAAGGTTTTTTTAGGGCTTTACATACGATATTTTTAGATGTTCCTGATAATTCTAATACTGAACAATTTTAAATATGTAGGTTTTCTAGGTTATTTGTGCAATTCATTTACTCGTAGTCTGCCTTTGGTATTAGATTAACATATAGCTTTATTTCCTTTTATTTGTCTTATTTTCTCCATTTCCCCCTAATTACTGTGTGCTCTAATTGAGGGAAAAGTTGCCATAAATATTAGTTTTGGAAAGAAAAATCCCTCAGTTCAGGGACAGATTAGTTCTAATACCAGATTTTATTTGACTTATTTGAATGCACATATTTCTTTAAAGAAAAGAGAAAATGGGACCAGGCACGGTGGCTCAAGCCTGTAATCCCAGCACTTTGGGAGGCCGAGGCAGGTGGATCACGAGGTCAAGAGATCAAGACCATCCTGGTCAACATGGTGAAACCCCGTCTCTACTAAAAATACAAAAAATTAGCTGGGCATGGTGGCGCGTGCCTGTAGTCCCAGCTACTCAGGAGGCTGAGACAGGATAATTGCCTGAACCCAGGAGGCGGAGGTTGTGGCGAGCTGAGATCGCGCCATTGCACTCCAGCCTGGGTAACAAGTGTGAAACTCCATCTCAAAAAAAAAAAGAAAGAAAAAAAGAGAAAATGAATCAACAGTAGTATTTACAAGGAAAAAAGCAATAAGGAGCCTACTTGACATATTCACTTGGATATTTGACTCACCGCATGCTATTCTTCCTCCCTTCCTATAAAACAGTTGAAAAGATCTCCTTCTGCCTGTCTTCCTCACTGGAATTCCCTGAAGGTAGCCACCTCTTCTGTCTTGTTCACCATTGTATCTCCAGCATTCTGTGTCATACCCGACTATTACATAATTGGGATTCAATAAATATCTATTAATCTGTTAAATATATGAATGAATGTTTGAATGAATATAACGGAAGATAATACCAGTACAGCTAGAGATGATAGACTTCCAAATACCCTCCTGATGGCAAGATAGATATCTGACATCTGCTTGCCCCCAACAAGTCTGGCTCTGGGTGGACATAATCCCTGGCCTCCCAGACTGTGTAACGCTAGTTCTTGGACTCTTTGTAGGCCAGGGATCAACCCATAGTGGGCCTTGATTCTCCTGGGCTCAGAAGGTAGGGCTGTGTTTGGCCTTCTAGAATCTTGTGTTTTGATGAGATAGATAAAAGACAGAACTTATGGCTAGGTGTCGTGGCTCACACCTATAATCCTAGGACTTTGGGAGGCCAAGGCAGGTGGATTGAGGCCAGGAATTTGAGATCAGCCTGATCAATATGGTGAAACCCCATATCTACTAAAAAATACAAAACTTATTGTTAAGGTGTGCCATGAAGAACAGGTATGATTTCAACAGGTGGAGGAGAAAAAGGATATTTATGAAGAAGGAACACAAAGGCAAAGACAGAGCATGAATGTCTAGGTTTGTTTGGGGATTGGTGAGCTGACCTATTTAAATTGAAGACTCAGCATGTGTAAGAAAGGAGAACTGAGCATGTGCAAGAAAGGAGACCTTTAAGGAGAACTTTCTAGCAAATGAGTGCCAGAGTTAAAGAAAGGATGAGTGTACGTGCAGAACAGGTGCAGGACGTAGACAAAGAGCAGCTACTAAAATACTTAATTGAGGAAATGATGCAATTGGGACTGACTTAGTGTGAATGATGGATGCTAAAGGAAAGCTATGGAGAAAGGGTCATCTTTTAGTATTCTATCCTTATCGTCAATACAAGAAATAAGTGAGAATCTGAGTTAAGTTGGGGCAATACAAATGGGAAAAAAGAAGACAGATCTGAGTGAAATTGGGGAAGAAGAATATACAGAACTTGTTTAGCAATGAAAAAGATGGCAGATATGAAGAAAAAATGATATCCAACGAATCACTCTTGGTACCTGGATGAAAGGTGCTTCTAGTAATGACAATAGAGGAGTTAAGAGAAGGATTTTAATGGTAAGCACTCTCTTATGCCAATAGGTTGTAATTAAATATTTGGAAATAAAGAAAAACAGCTTAGAAGAAAATGAGCTAAATATAATAATCAGAGCATCATCTTCCAAGAAGCGATACTTCAAGGAATGTTAGATAGGTAGAGAAGACCCACCAGATAAAACAAAAGGCTGAGAAGAGAACATTGGGGATGTCTAGTTTTAGAGGGATGAGAAGTCAGAGGACTCAGAGTCAGAGAGTCACGGTGTTGGAGCTCACAGAAGCCATAGGACATGGGGATTTTCAGGGCAGAATAGTCAATAGCACCTAATGTCACAACAGAGCTGGGGAAGAGGGGGATCAAGAACACTTCGCTGATTTGGCAAGAATCATGTATTGATGATTTTTAAGGGAGAAAAAGGAATAAGGGAGAAATCCGTATTGCAAGTGACTAAGAATTGCAGCACCAACAAAAAAGTAATAAATGTAAACTCTGCAGATGCTTAAGGGAAGAAAGAAGAACTATGAGAAAATACAGCTCAAAGACTATACAGATCAGGGTGAAGTTTCTGTTCTTTGGGTCTTTTAATACTAATAGAAATTCTGAATATTAGAGCTGGAGTAAATGCCAGTCTAAACTTGTTTTTCCTTCTATACATGAGGAAAATGAGACTCAGAAAAGAAAGTGAACTGCCCAATACTGCATCATCAGTGTTGATTTGAGCCTAAAATCAAAATGTGAAGTTCTTGTCCGTTACAGATTTGAATTGAACCAACTACTCAACAACAGCAAAACGTATTTGTTGCCTGCACTGATACCCTGTGGTTGGCAGACTCAAAGGCAACCCCATGATCCCTGCAACATAGTGTCCACACCCTCGAGAAATGCATTCCTGTGAACATGTGTGGAGCCAGTGGCTCGCTTCTACTAAAAAGTACGGTGAAGGTGGCAAGATGTCACATCTGTGATGACATTTAGAGACTGTAGTGTCTAGCTGGCTGAAAGACTGTCACTCTTGCTCGTGTTGATAAAGTAACCATGCTGCGGAGATCTGGTGACCAGGAAATGGAGAAAGCAGCCAGCCAACAGCCAAAAAAAAAGGCAGCGCACACCTGTAATCCCAGCACTTTGGGAGGCTGAGGCAGGCAGATCACAAGGTCAAGAGATCGAGACCACCCTGGCCAACATGGTGAAACCCCATCTCTATTAAAATTACAAAAATGAGCTGGGCATGGTGGCTCGCACCTGTAATCCCAGCTACTCAGGAGGCTGAGGCAGGAGAATCTCTTGAACTGGGGAGGTGGAAGTTGCAGTGAGCCAAGATGGCGCCACTGCCCTCCAGCCTGGCGACAGAACAAGATTGTCTAAAAATGAAAGAAAAGAAAAAAAAACTTGAGGTTCTTAACTTAACAGGCTATTCCACCAACAATATACATATGGAAGTGAATCTCTAACCCAATATCTTCACAGGGCAAATATAGACTGAGGCCCCACTCAAGCCTTGAAGTGAGACTGCAACCCCAGCACACACTCTGGTTGAGACTTGCAAAGAAAACCATGAAGCAGAGAACCTAGGAAAGCTGTGCCCAGAATCTTGACCCCCCAGAAAACTAAAATAATAAGTGGGTGCTGTTTTAAACTACTAGGTTTGTGGTAATATTGTTACATAGCAATAGAAAAGGAATACAACATGCACGTGTGCATACAGTGGCAGACCCAACCTGCCACTGAAACAGTCGGCTCCAAAATTTGTCTCAAATCCATTCACATTTTATTTCTACGGTCACCAGCTACCAAAGGAAGTAGCTCTTGACTCCCTACAATTTCTGCTTCAAACTTGAGGTGAATTTCTCATCTTCACACTGCCAAGCACAGGGAAGAAGGGGTACAGGCCAGCTCACCCAGCCCCTCCTGAGAAGCTCACCAGACTATCAAAATCTCCTGCACCTGCCCCAGCAGAGCTGTGTGAGCCCAATCCTGTGTGCTTTCTGTCCTTACAGGATTTCATATTTCTGTTGTCTTCTGATAGCAATCTTTTTTTTCCAGGATTCTTACAGTTTGTTATTTTTAAAGAAATTCTCTTTATATCATTTCTAGGTCTGTGGGGAGAGAGTAGAAGGCAGGCTCCTGTGTTTGGTCTGTCATTTTGATACAATCTTCTTTCCAGGGTAATTGTGATGGTTTCATGCTGTCTCCAAAATATACGAACAAAAAAAAATCCATTTACAGACATTTTTTTCAGTAACTAAAGTCTAGTGGAGACTTTTACAATGGTTTTTGTAAGTACTATGCAGCCACTACAAATTACATTTATATGGAATGTTTAATGGTGTTGCCATAAGTTCATACTATAAGGATAAGTTATAAGACAGTATAAAAAGTATATTGAAGCATCATCCTCCTTGAGGTGAAATGTTAAGCCATGTGAATGAATGATGTACACAAGAAAACAGAAGAGGGCTGAGAACAGACCTCAGGAAATCCCCAAGAGATTTCAAAGAGAGACAGAGAGAGAGAGACAGAGAGAGACAAAGAATTGGAGAGAGAGAAAGCTGCAGACAGAGAGAGAAAGGCACCAAACAAGATTGTGGACATGCTGGAAGGCTTCCTAAAGTAGGATCCAGGTGAGCTGATTCTGGAAGACAAGTAGGAAGGATCCAATAGAAGTGATCAGAGGAATAATGGACCAAGGAATGAAGGGAGAAAAACAAAGAAAATGAGAAAGCATTTAGATTTGGAGACGCTGGTGTCGCAGAGCCCAGCACACAGCCGAATTCAATAAGCATTTTAATACATTAATAAATTGGTACTAATTGGCTAATTAACAAAATCAGGAAAGCGGTTCAGATAAAAGCAACATGGTAGCACTTGTATAGCAGCCCGACCTGCAGTGTGAACCCTGGACTCTGAGGAGTCTGGTCCTGCAGTCTAAGCTAAACTCTCTGCTGCCCTCTTGTCTACAATCAGCATCACTGCACCACACAGAGCAGCCAGAATCCTGGGCAGCCTGCAGTCAATGAGTCACATGTATGAGTCTTCTAACTTTGAGCTACCCGTGCTCTCTATCTCAATATCTTCACAGGGTGAATACAGACTGAGGCCAACAGGGAGGTACCAGGAAATGGTAGCTCTCAAAAAGCAATTGATAGGTTATTATTAAATACCTTTAATTTAACTCACCTATGTTTCTGAGTCCCTATGCACCTGTCATAATTATTCTGATGATGCCTATTGCTATACTTTCTTTCTAAATTGCTTCACTCCTTGGTTTTATCAGTGGGAAACATGGCATGGGCTTTAGGCAGGAACTGAGAGATGTCCTTTGGCTCAGTCTAGTCCAATAATATGTTTTCCCAGTTTTCCAAGCAGAAAAAAACAAAACTGAAAAAAAATTCTTTTAAAAAACCCAGGTTATCAAAGTGCCTAAACATCATAAAACACAGGCCCTGGGTCACCCTACAGTGATTTGTCTTGAAATTCTGTGCATCCTTTCATATATCAATTTATAGAACACTCTTGTCTGTGCACAACAGCTATAGAGAAAAATCAGAACTTTTTCTACACTGGGCTAGATGCTCTCTATAAAATCAAAGTTTAAGGGTCAGAAAAAATTGGATCAAATTTCAAAACTAACAGTGAACGAATGAAGAACTTAACTACAGAATTATGAAAAGATTTTTTAAGTTCTAGTTTTACAATTCAAGAGAAAAATAATCATTACGTGTATTTAATCATTCAGTCAAAACTGTATATTCAGTTACTTTTTGACTCAGAGATTGCCTTCTGAATATCTATCCCAAAGATGCAATGGCAAAAATTTAAAATGACATATGCACAAAGCTATTCATTGCATCATATTTTGTGAAAGTAAGAATCTAGAAACAAGTCCTATATCCATTACTAGGATACTGGTTGAATAAACCATGGTATATCCAGAGACTGTGGGAGTAGGCAACTCTAAGCCAAATAGGGGAAACTCCCAAGATCCCAGCATAGGGGGTTATATTCAGAATTACTCATCAAAAAAAATCACAGTGTGGAGTATTTGCATTATGCTACATTCTGGAAAAAAAAAAAAAAGAATAGGAGAACGATCCAAGATGGCTGATTGCTAACATCTCAGGATCGTAGCTCCCAGTGAAAGCATAGAGAACGAGAGGACGCCACACTTTCAGATGAATTTTTGTCGTTCACGGACCAGAAGATTCCCAGTGGAGGAGCCCCACGGGTCGCCAGCACGACTCTTGTGGCTGGCGCAGCACTTTTGCCAGCACCTCGGCGCGGCAGCTCTTGGTGCAGAGTAAACGGGACTGATTCCCCTTCTGACCGACGTTTGGAGCTCCAGGAAGGCAGAGTCGCCTATTACAGACTCAGGAAGGAAGCCAGACTGGAGATTCCCAGGCAGAAAAGCACCATCAGTGTTAAAGCCGCTGTTTAGGCCGGTGCAGTGGCTTGCTCAGATTTCGGCCCTGGGAATTAACAACTTGGACGTCTACTCAGAGACCTAATTTGAAAGTTGGTAATTACAAAGATGACAGGTGGATAAACTTACAACAATGGGAAGAAACCAGCAAAAAGGCTGAGAATACTCAAAATCAGAATGCCTCTCCCTCTACAGAGGATCACAGTTCCTCATCAACAAGGGAACAAGGCTTGATGGAAAACGAGTGCATCCCATTAACAGAATCAGGCTTCAGAAGGTGGATAATAAGAAACTTCTGTGAGTTAAAAGAACATGTTTTAGCCCAATGTAAAGAAACTAAGAACTTTTAAAAAAGGTTTGATGAAATCCTAATGAGAATAGACAATTTAGAGAGGAATATAAGTGAATTATTGGAACTGAAGAATACAATACGGGAACTCTGAGAAGTATGCACAGGTTTTAACACTTGAATTGATCAAGCAGAAGAAAGGATATCAGAGGTCAAAGATCAACTTAATGAAATAAAACAGGAAGACAAGAATAGAGAAAAAAGGATAAAAAGGAATGAGCAAAGTCTCCAAGAAATATGGGACTATGTGAAAAGACCTAATTTACGTTTGATAGGTGTACCTGAATGTGACAGAGAGAATGAATCCAAGCTGGAAAATATTCTTCAGGATATTATTCAGGAAAATTTTCCCAACCTAGCAAAGCAGGACAATATTCAACCCCAGGTAATACAGAGAACACCATAAAGATATTCCTCAAGAAGAGCAACCCCAAGGCACATAATCATTAGATTCACTAGCATTGAAACAAAGGAGAAAATACTAAGGGCAGCCAGAGAGAAAAGTCAGGTTTCCCACAAAGGGAAGCCTGTCAGACTTACAGCAGATCTCTCAGCAGAAACCCTACAAGCCAGAAGAGAGTGGGGGCCAATATTCAACATCCTTAAAGAACAGAACTTTCAGCCCAGAATTTCATATCCAGCCAAACTAAGCTTCACCATTGAAGGTAAAATAAAATCTTTTATGAACAACCAAGTACTTAGAGGTTTTATTACCACCAGACCTGCTTTACAAGAGCTTCTGAAAGAAGCATTACACATAGGAAGGAACAACCACTATTAGCCTTTCTAAAAATATACCAAAAAGTAAAGAGCATCAACATAAAGTAGAATTTACATCAACAAATGGATAAAACAGCCAGTTAACATCAAATGGCAGTAATCCTAAATTTAAATCAACTAAATCCCCCAATCAAAAGATACAGCCAAAACCCAACAGTATGCTACATCCAGACCCATTTCACATGCAAGGATACACAAAGACTCAAAGGGATGGAGAAAGATTAACCAACTAAATGGAGAGCATAAATAAATAAATAAATAAATAAATAAAAAGCAGGAGTTGCAATTCTCGCATCTGATAAAATAGATTTCAAAGCAGCAAAGATATAGTGGTAAAAGGATCAATGCAACAATAAGAGTAACGATCCTAACACCCAGATACATAAGACCTATAAAGAGATTTAGACTCAACAAGACAGAAAATGAATAAGGATATCCAGGACTTGAACTCAGATCCAGAACAAGTAAACTTAATAAATATTTATAGAGCTCTCCACTTAAAATACACAAAATATACATTCTTGTCAATACCACAGCATACCTACTCATAGGTTTAAATGAAATATTGATTGGCCATTATTAATGCCCATTTTTAGAATAAAGCAACATTCCCATTCTCTCTCCCTCTTTTTCTTCCTCTTTCTTCCTCTCCTTCACTCCTTTTTTTCTTTCCTTCTCTCCTTTCAAAAAAAAGAATATACAAATAAGTATCCATATTTGCTTGACTTTTTAAATAAACAGTGAATAGGTAATTCAAAAACTCATTGAAATAGTCACCAGTGGGGGTAAGAGAGAAGCATGGAAGGGACATACCTTATTTTACTGTTTTGACATTGGGATAACAAATATTTTAATAAATTTCAAAAACTAAATAAAAGGAAAAAGGCAATCTGAAAACAGAAAACAATGTGAAATAAATGAATCTAACTAAGTGTCAAATCAGTAGCACAACTCAGAGAATTATTTCAAGTGACTCTGGAACACAGAATTTTGGTTGTACATCCCTAGAGGTAAAATATCCTCAGATGAAAAGAAATATTAAAAAGCTTTCAATTGTATTCGGTAATCTTATTGTTCACAATGACATTTGTTCTATTATTTTGAAACTGTCATGGGTAATTATAAGATACAATAAATAAAAACTAAGATTTTCAGCATAAGAGAAAAAAAGAAGTTTAAAAATCAAAGAAGAAAATGTGAATTTGAAATATCAGAAAGATTCACTATGTTTCTCTCTCAAAAAAAATGCAGATCCCCTGGCTCTGTTTATTAAAACTGAAATGACAACTCAGTAGCAATGTGGACTCATAGCATCAAGACTGTGTGCTCTTAATGTCACTTTGTAGCAATAGGAAAGAGCTCCTTGGGAGCTCTGGAGCTCTTATGCAGGTCTGGAGGACGACATGCATAAAATGAGCTTGAACCACCTGTGCCGGAAAGCACATGAGCTGTCAAAGACACCTGGAGTCACAGCAAAAGAACAGAAGGCAACCTGGCAGTATTCCTACTGGCCAAAGGTGACATAATATAAACACAAAAATAAAAATTACTATAATTGGTTGAAAAAAATTTTTTTTAATTCCATGAATTGTTAATAATATACAAATAAATGAACTGGCAACATTGGAGGTTGCTATGGCACCAAAATTTTTGTGGGGGGGACAGTAGTCAGTAAGTAAAGTTATAAAATATGCACTTATCTTCCCTATTCTATATAAACTCTATCTAAGAGTAAAATGAATAATTGATGAGAAAAAGTTAATCTTCATAAAACAACTTCACCTTATAAAGGAATGGCAAGAAATAGAAAATTCCCCTCCACAACACTTAATGAAATCATGGGCGCTGGCAATGATCATCAATGGATCCTAAAACTGTTAGGTAAAAAATTAATGTGAACTGTACGGGGTGGCCAAAAGGTCTGGAAGCATAGGTATTATTTTAGCTGGTATTGCCATGTGACATCACTAAAACATTCATGATACATTTGCCTGTGATTTGAGACTTGGTGGCCACTCTAATAGGTAGATTAAACATATGGAACTCAGACTTACTAACTGATCCCAGCAACACTACAAGAAAGTCAACCTGTGCCTCCTGATGTCTGCTGTGATGCAATGAAAGTATACAGAATTACTTAAGAGATACCTTTTCTGAAAAAGGAAGAAAGAAAGGAAGGACAAATGAATGAGAAGGGAAAGAATAGGAGGGGAGGAGAGAAAGGAAAAGAATGGGGAAGGAAAGAAAGAAAAAGCCTGAATTTAATCAAACCTCTATATCAGAGTTTCTCAACCTTGGTACTGTTAAAATTTTTGAGCTACATTATTCTTTGTGTGAGAGCCGTTCTTTGCAGTGTGGGGTATGTATTTAGTAGAATCTTCAGCCTCTACCATTAGATGCCAACAGCACACTCCCCAACAAAATGTGACAATCCAAACCGTCTTCAGACATTACCTAATGTCCCATGGTGGTCAAAATCATCCCGTTTTAGAATCACTGTTTTAGCTCTCACTACCATTTTAGATTAAGACAGGATTTATAAGAACAAGTAAATGAAACATGAAGAAGCAATGATCTAAACCTAGAATGAGTTATCACTCCCCATCAGCAACAGAGCCCTTCAGCCATCTGACTGGTTAGTGATGGAGAATCCCTCTTTCAAGAATTGACTTTCTTGGACTATTCCTTTTTTAAATGTCTAAGTCAATGTTATCCGAGAATCAGTAAATGAAATCAAGTTTGTGTGCAAGCAGTTCATTTGGGAAGAATTAACTCTCGGCAAGCTGAGGCGGCTAGGATTGTTACATGCCAGCCCCCTAGTAGCACTCATTGTAGACCGTGCCTCTGCATGTTAATTCCTTGGCACTTCCAGCCTGCGCCACACAAGAGCTCCAGAGCTCTCTACAGATCCAGGGAAAGGCACTCAGACATAGAGATTACAGACGCTGACAGCTGGAACCATGCTGGAGAGAGGTTTGGGATCATCTGAGAGTTAAGATCAAATGATATTTGAGATTTGTTTTAAAATACTTAAGCAAAGAAAAAAGTAAAGGAAGATAAGCAAAACAATATAGGCAAATGTCAATCATTATTGAAGTTGCTCTCTGAACAAGAGTGCTTTTATCAGTCTCTCTGATTTTGTGTTTGAAAGTTTTTATAAAATTTATTAAGAATAATACCACTACCTATCACTGTATTTATTATTTCAGAAACCATTAACTTCTGAGAGCCCCATCTCTTCTATTTTCGCTAGTAAACATTTTTGTGAAGTCTCAATACTGCACACAAAT
The DNA here is from genome assembly GCA_028533165.1 of Leontopithecus rosalia. NCBI lineage: Eukaryota > Metazoa > Chordata > Mammalia > Primates > Cebidae > Leontopithecus > Leontopithecus rosalia. Next base: position 44,730,231 of record CM052665.1, read on the forward strand.
ATTTACTAGCTTCTTCTCATCATCTATAAAATAGTATTGGGTTGGTCCAAGAGTAATTGCAGTTTTTGTTATTGAAAGTAATGGCAAAAACCGCACTAACTTTTGCACCAATCTTAATAAGTGAAAATTACATAATTCCACATTTTTATGCTGTACACAGTATTTGAGTCCGAATAAAATAAGTACTTGTATCATGTCCCAAACTATATATGTAACTTCTATGAAAACATTTAGACCGTGACAAATATTAATGAAGAGCGTGTACAAAACAAAATTAAATAGAGGCCAGGCGTGGTGGCTCATGCCTAACATCCCAGCACTTTGGGAGGCTGAGGCAGAAAGATTGCTTGAGGCCAGCAGGTCGAGGTTACCACAAGCTATGACCGCACCACTGCATGCCAGCCTGAGCAACAGAAGGAGACTGTGTCTCTAAAATGAATAAGTAGAAAGATGGACACTTATGTTTATAACTTAGGAGAAGAACAAGACAAACTATTTCGGAAGGAAATTTAGCATATAGACACCAAAAGGAGAACTCCGTAATTTATTAATGATTTTTAAATAGACAAAATAGCAGTTCTATGCCAAAAGAGAGGACATTTACACCAGGGTGTCAAAGAGCAAGGGGCCGTTCTGTGGGCTATCTCATATGGAGTACAAGAAATACAAGTTAATCGTTAACAATTAAATGGAAGGTTATATTTCCTTAAAATATATTCATTACTAACAGTGACTCAATGAACTATAGAAGTTTTTAGAAAGCTCAACAGAATTTATTTTACAATGGTTTATTTCACAAATATGAATAGAAATTAATCTAAAAAATAGTTCTGCAGCTTTGCCACAGCCCCTGAACCATACAAGCCTCCTGCACATTAAGATCTTCACTAACCCTTAGTGAAAAGTTTCACAGGAACTCTGGCATAATAGCGTGACATGGTGTGTTACAACTTTTTAATAAAGGAGATTTATTTCATTTTCGAATATCCTCAGAAACTCTCTTCTGCATCTTGTTTCATAATAGAAAAAAGCAATTGACAAGATACTGTTATGCTTTTTATATTTTTACATGTATTCTGCAAGTCATTCATTCATTTTCAAAATACTATTCTAAGAAACACTGCAATCTTATCCTTTTCTTTTCTTTCAAAGAAATATAAAACTTGTAAAACATCTTTCCACGTAAATGCTCGAATTTCAAGAAGTTATTAACAAATGAACCATCACATCTGTTCAAACAGGAAGCCACATTTTATAAACTCTAAATCAATTTGCAAGAAAAAAGAGAGAAAAGGAAAATTTTCCTCTGTACTTTTGGTAAAGAAATATCACATGCCAAGATTGGAAATAACTTATAATCTTATGTCTTTCCTGAAATATCACAATGGCTTCTAATATCTCTCTGATTTCAGACTCTCCTCTTCCTACCCATTTTGCAATTGTTCAAATGTGTCTTTGTAAAACCCTGTGTCATTATGCTGTTGGCCCGTTCAACAGCTCTCATCCGTTTTCCATTGCTACTGAATTTCAAACATTTCAATCAAAGATAAAGCCCTCCAAAATCTGTCCCCAGCAAAACTTTCCAAGTATGTCATTCACTACCCATTCCTCTTCCTTTCTGTGCAACGGGGAACTTCAGTGATCACCATTTCCCAAATGTGATTTTTTTTTTTTTTTTAGACAGAGTCTTGATCTGTCACCAGGCTGGAGTGCAGTGGCATGATCTCAGCTCACTGCAACCTCTGCCTCCCAGGTTCATGTGATTCTCCTGCCTTGGCCTCCTAAGTAGCTGGGACTACAGGTGCATGCCACCACATCCAGCTAATTTTTGTATTTTTAGTAGAGGCAAGGTTTCACCATGTTGGCCAGAATGGTCTCGATTTCTTGACCTCTGCCCGCCTCAGCCTCCCAAAGTGCTGGGATTACAGGCATGAGATACTGCACCTGGCCCCAATTTTTTACTTTTTATTTCCACTGCTTATTGGAATGACCCTTTCTCTGAAATCCCCTCTGCCTTTGACAGAGCCTCGTTTCAGTCATAATTCATTTACATGCCACGTCTTCTGAGAAAGTAACCTGACCAAACATCAGAAGTGATTTTTCCTACCTCTGAATTCCATTAGCCCTTGTTAGAGCAGATTACAACCCTTGTTAGAGCAAATGTACCCTTTATGCTTTTTCTTTACCCGAATTAGACCATGAGCCTTTTGCAACGACAATTGCAGACATTTTCCTTAGACCCACCTAGCCGTAAGTCTGCCAAGTTCCAGCAAAGGAGCAATATTCAACAGGAAGAAAACAGCCCATGCACTCACCCCCTCTAACTCAACTGGACACTGCTGAATGATTACTTCTTGAATGGGTTGAGTGAGACATACGGACGAAACTTTGGGAGACTGAGAAAAGTATAATTAGCTTTCCTAAGAACAGGGATAATAAGACAAGTTGTAGGAGAAAAAAAAATCCAGAGGGGAAGGAGGAAGATTAGAGAAATTAGGACTGAAGAAGGGAGCCAGGAGGAAGCAGAGGAGGAAGATGTAGGGCAAGAAATGAAGAGATAAAAACACAGGCCATGAGAAGAAACCAAGTGACAATTCCATGGGGAGTGGAACTTTGGAGAGGGAAAGAGAGATGAAAAGAAGAATTTTAGGAACTTTAGTTGCAAGGTATGCATATAATCTCCTTAATCCATCAAATGCCTTGATGTTGAAATTTGTGACACCTTTTAAGATGTGGCAATTTGCAAGACTAGCTTTAAGGGTAGCACTGTTAAGAACAGAACTGGCTAAAGGGAGTCAGTTTACAATGTATCACAGTTAATTCCAGAATCATACTACATTTATATTTGAATATTAGTTTGGGGTCCTGGTACACATGCAGACTCTACAAAAGCTAAATATTAGGAAATTTTATGTAAGGTTTTGATTCGCTTATTCTCTAGTATTAATTTCATTATCTTTGCAATATTTCTTTATAAAAGGAAACTCATCAGGTATTATTAAAGAAACACAGTACCTTAACTGCAGGAGCAAATTAATACTTGCAGACAATGTTCTATCTAATATTCCAGATACTGAGAAGCAAGATCCCTTTGCAGAATTGAGCCTGGACAAAGTCTATTTCTACTGCCGTGGGCTGCACTTTACACAACAAAGGGCATTACTTTTTGACTGGCTGAGGAATGAATAAAAAATGAATAAATTAAGTTTCTCTGTCTCTATTCAGAATTATAATTGAGATTAGCAGACTTTTAAGTCAGTGAGTTATTTCCATTACTATATTAACAAATCTGTGTTTTGTCTGCCAAGAATATTTCAAGGCCCTGTGAGTCTCCCACAAAAAAAACTCTTTTTAAAACTTATCATTAGACTCTAAAATTGCTTCTCCTCTTTTCTCACAAAAATATCATTCTCTTAGAGCCAAACAATCCCAGTTAGGTATAGACAGCAGGATGTAGGGGTTGGGGAGGGGGTAGAAGAAGCTGAAAACACCAATTATGTGAAATTAACTTATATGACCACTGATCTTTAATCGGTGACATTTCAGTGACAGAAGGGAATCATTTGGGTGGAGATTTCATTTCCAGGGATCTTCAAGACTGCCGTAACCACATCCTAGGTACTATTTCACCTATAGTAGATTCAACATTGAACATAAATTTTTGGAAGATAAATCTGTGCACTCCATCCTCTCCCCCATTCTCCACTTCTGAAGTAACTGAATTAGCTGGGTCAAAAACTTGGCTGATGAAGAATGGTGATATTTAAAATATCATACTTGCTACTACACTTTGAAGGTTAAACAGAAGCTTGATATAAGACAAATCCAAGATCTTGCCAAATGGAGTTGAGAGTTAATATGCACCATCACATCTTAGCAAAGACTTGATCATCTACATAAAGTATATGCTTTCAACATACTGCTCATTACTGTCATCTGAGAGTAAATGCTTTGAAAAAGATAAATATGAAAATGATTCCTTGAGCTGCTTGCAAGCGTCAGGCCCAAGGTATACCATTGAAACCATTTAAATAAGTGAAAGAATGTGACTGCCACGGTGGCTTTACCATCTGTGACCGTTTACTAGAAAACAAAAACAGAAAATCTTTACCTCCCTTAAGCAGAGCAAACAGAGAAAAATAAACAAACAGGCACCTTTTAGAATTTAAGAAAGCTTGTCCTTGAGCATTTAATATTTAAAGAGATAATTTCCGGAAAAAGACAAGCTGGATGCAGGCAGCTAATGTCCTGACAGCATCCATTAACTCAAAACTGATCTTTGAAACTTAGCCAATTCAAAAATGTTATTGCAGGAAACACACCACCAAACACCTTAACCTAAGAAGCACCATGTCCATGATCCGTGACCCAAGGTCGTCAAAACCTACTGTAGCCCAGCAAGGACCAAGGCCCCATGAGCAGCAGCTAACAACATGGACACTGCATTGAAGACATTACTAACTGTTGGATGAATTCCACTCCATGTTCCCAGCTGGTCACAGGGTAGAAGGAAAGGTACACCATCTGGACTGAACTGCCCAGGGTCAAAGTCTTCCTAAGTTTGACACTTGGAACCAGTTTATACACCTCTACCATAGAAATATTATTATTTCTAAAGGACTGTTTGGAGGTTATAGAAGATGATAAGGATGAAATATGTGTCATAAGCATTAAAATGCAATTTGTTCTTGTCAACCACTCATAATTAACACAAATACTCTAACAACTAAGAGCAAATTCTAAAACCCAGTGAATAAAATTCCATTTGCATTATATGTTTAACCCCAGGGATAAAAAAAATGTATCTTGAAATCTCACATCCAAGAGATATCATTTAGAAAATGAGATATGACGCAACCTACAATGTGTTGTTACTCTCTGAAAATTTTTCATCAAGTTAAATCAGATATATATTATCCAAAGTTAAGAAATTTAAACATTTAAAATCATAAAATAATTTTTTTAAACATTTTAAATTATTTTTCTAAGAGTTGAAAGTTGAATCAATGAGTAAATTTTTAATAACAATACATATAAAAACTAGAAAAAATAGCAAAATCAGTGAAATTTTTATTGTTAGGTAAGCTTTAATCGTTTTTGTAATGTGAGGAGAGTAAGAGTAGAAATGGCTTTAAGGATTTTGTTATTTCTGTCTCTTAGGTTTTATTAATAGATTCACAATGGAGACAATTATACTAGGCTCTTGCTAGACAATAGATGTAGCACTATGATGGGATCTTGGCATTGCACTTTAAGAGGTAAATAAACGTTGATGTGATGTAGAAGGACAGAGTGCATGAAAACACATTTATGTACAGAAAGGTTAAAGAAACTTGGGTTTTTGAGCTTAGCTTTTAAAGACACAGAAGAAATAACAATTACTTCCAAATATTTGAATAGCTATTAAAATTACAGACACTAGAATTAGAAATAATTCCTGGCAGCTACAGGAGACTATATATCATTTCTTTTCTGAGAATAGTACATACTATTAAAAGAGGAGGATGGACAACTATTGAATGTCGTTAAAGAGATTTTAATATTAAACAGAGTAAGTAAAAAGTTACACTACATCATATACAAGGTCCCTCATAACTCAGATTTTATGATTCTATAACTTTTTTCTTTTATAGCTCAATGTAAAACAAGTGCAATATATGCAGCTGAAATGTGCCAACAATCTTATGTGAACCATGTATGCGTTTTTTACTAGCATAGCTCTACAACTTAAGGGTGATATTGGCTTTAGAATCAGAAGAAAAATAAATTGAGTTAGAAAAATGTCTTCTCACAAACTTGAAATGTGAAAAATGTTAAATGTCCTTTCAGGAAATACAGAAAAAACACCCTTGCTGACTTCCACTTTGTGAAGTGCCAGGAAACATCCCTATTGAAAAATAAAAATAAATTAGTCATTTTTATGCCAGTATCATGCTGTTTTGGTTACTATAGTTTTTCAGTGTAATCTGAAACCTGTTAGTGTGATACTCTCTCTAGCTCTGTTCTTTTTGTTCTGGATTGCTTTAACTATTTGAAGCCCTTTGTCTTCCAAAGGAATTTTAGAATGGATTTTTTTTTTCTATTATCCATTGTGCTATGAGAGAGAACAATTTTCCCCTAATCCTCCTGTGTCGTTAAAGACAAAACTTTCACTTCTGGGGTAGAGAGTGGAGGTTTAGGGTAACACTCTGCATTCATTCCTTTTTATTATCTGATTTGATGAGAGCAGGAGAAAAAAATAGGCAGGTTAGGTTCAAATCCCTCTGGGTTCCCTCTGAGAATATATACATTCATTTCCTTTGCCATGTGGTTTTCTGCCTGCTGTGATGTGGTGACTTGCAGTTGTCTGGCACTTACCTATGACTGTGTCCTAAGCATTGTTTAGGGGTGAGTGGAGAGGGGTATTAGAGTCTAGCTATGAAAAGGCTGTATTTTCTTATTCATTTCTAGGTAACAAAGCTGAGATAGTTTCAGTAGCCATCTGCTGAAAACCTATGTTTATTTTTTGAAACTGGCTGTATGAGGAAAAGACATATGATGAATTATTTGCTTCCAAAACACACACAAGTTTTGCCCAAATGACAGAAACACTTCATGTTGTATGCAAATTCATGCTGGCATTGTCCGAGTGACCATGTTTATTTGGGCAGAAGAAACATCCACTAAACACAAAAAAGCAGCAGAGAGGGAATAGACACATAATAAATTTAGAAAGAAACAAAACAAATCTTTATTCAACATACAGAGATTTTTGTTCTTTTTGTATTATGCAAAGTTATATATAGTAGCTATTGACTGCACTAAGGGAGAAGAGTTCACTTCCAATTTACTATAAATAGATGAATGAAATACAGCTGGTTTTGAAACTTTACTAAAACCTTACCACAAAATAAAATGATTTTTCACTGCCTATGAAAGGATTCTATAAGAAATGAAAAGAAAGTATTGCACTTAAGAAGAAAAAGAAAAATTATTTAAATTATTTTTAAATAATTTATTACAGAGAAAAGAAAATGTTAAATGCATATGTCGTAACCTCCATAAAATACAATTAAACAAAAACTCTAGGAAATAAAAGATAAAGATAAGATTAAAAAAAGACAAGGTGAGATAATCTGAGATGCAAATTGTAGTCAAAATGTTTCAAATAATATAACAAAATATTAAAAAGAGTCATAGAATATATATATGTATACATATATATATATATGGGGGTTTTGGGGGTTTTTTGGTTTTTTTGGAGACAAAGTCTCACTCTGTCACCAGACTAGAGTGTCGTGGCACAATCTCAGCTCACTGCAACCTCTGCCTCCCAGGTTCAAGCAATTCTCCTGAGTCAGCCTCCCAAGTAGCTGGGACTACAGGCACCCATCACCACACCTAGCTAATTTTTATTTTTAGTAGAGACAGGGTTTCACCGTTTTGGTCAGAATGGCCTTGATCTCTTGACCTCATGATCCGCCCGCCTCAACCTCCCAAAGTGCTAGGATTACAGGCATGAGCCACCATGCCCAGCAGACTTTATATTTTTAGTACATTGAATACAGAGTAGAATTAGTATGATAGAAATAAGTCTATAAAATGAAAAGAAAGCTTCAAAAATCCCAAATGCGGAGGTTAAAAAAAAGATTTAAAAAATAAGAGCAGTGGTTTCTATTTTCACCTGGAGCTAAATGGACCACAACAGAATAGAGATGATAGTAAAATAAAATACACTAAATTTTGAAATACTGGCTTCAGTATTTTCAAAACAAAAACAATTGCTTATTGCCTTAAAAAGTCTAAAACATTAGTGGTAGGCTCATGCACCTATAAGAGCTATGCAAGAATATAAATATGTGAATCACTGTAGTTAAAAGCCAATCAAGACTTTGGGGATTGTGGCAAACAGAATACATATCCTATCTAAAGGCCCCCAAAATAAAAATTTTAAACAAATTTGCAAGTCAAAAAGCATGTGTATTAGCTAAATCAGGCTCTCTTCCAGTTGGTAACCCTGGCCAACAAATTAACTTCTCTTGATTTAAATCCCTTTATTGTTTTCTTTCACATATATAGTTTTTTTATTTATTTATTTATTTTTTTTTTTTGAGAGGGAGTTTCGCTCTTGTTACCCAGGCTGGAGTGCAATGGCGCCATCTCGGCTCACAGCAACCTCCGCCTCCTGGGTTCAGGCAATTCTCCTGCCTCAGCCTCCTGAGCAGCTGGGATTACAGGCACGCACCACCGTGCCCAGCTAATTTTTTGTATTTTTAGTAGAGACGGAGTTTCACCATGTTGACCAGGATGGTCTTGATCTCTTGACCTCATGATCCACCCGCCTCGGCCTCCCAAAGTGCTGGGATTACAGGCTTGAGCCACGCGCCCGGCCTATATATATTGTTTGATATATATATGCACGTGTGTGTGTGTGTGTGTGTGTGTGTATAACAAAACAAATGAAAATATTGCATTCAAGAAGAGAAAGCAAGGCATTTTAATTAAATTATTTATTGTAGAAAATAATAAATATATACATGCATGTATAGATTTATATACACACAAATAATATATACAACCATACCTACTTCTCAAAAGGTGTGAGTTATTCAATTAATTTCAAAATGTATAATAAGGCTCCTAAAATACAGTCTGGAAGCAAGAGCCACATGCCATAGAAGGTGATGGCACATCTCGAAACCAGTTGAATGGATAACACTGAAGCATAGCGCTGAGCTTCCAGGCAGGCTCCTTGTAACTGGACTTAAGTTTGGGAATCACAGAGGCAAAGTATGAAAAGATGTGCAGAATCCTTATGATTTATCAGTTGTGGTCTGGCCAAAAAAGCGGAATATGAAAAGAATTCAGAAGAGGTTTGACTTTAAATAAATTAACTGTATTCAATTCAGTGGTAAAACAAAAGATGAGAGATTGCAGACCTAATCATACCAATAAGAAATAAGCAGTAGTAATAAACACTGAATATACCATGTTGGTTCCAAAACCCTTTCCATCTGAAGTGAACAGACTTAAAGTCCCCAGTGTCACAGAGACTGTCAAAGGGTTTGGTGACCCCAGACCTAAAGGAATTCAGGTAGTTAGCTGACCTCTTACACTCTGAGCCATTGACCATGAAATTTGTAGCTAAGATTTTGACAGGAACAGAATAGAAACCTTCTACATCAACATCTCCAGTAGGCCTTAAAATGTAAGCCAGGTAAGTTTGTTGATTCAAAAACAACAATTGTGGTATTTCATATTCTCGCTCATAGGCGGGTGATGAAAAATGAGAACACATGGACACGGGGAAGGGAGTACTACACACTGGGGTCTATTGGGGGTAATAGGGGAGGGACAGCCGGGGGGGAGCGGGGGAGGGATAGCCTGGGGAGAAATGCCAAATGTGGGTGAAGGGGAGGAAGGCAGCAAAACACACTGCCATGTGTGTACCTATGCAACTATCTTGCACGTTCTGCACATGTACCCCAAAACCTAAAATGCAATAAAATAAATAAATAAATAAAACAGTTGATTTTAGATACCTTTCCTTAGGAGCATCAACCTCCATATTAAAAAAAAAAAAAGTCAACCTATGTCTGACTAACACTCTGGCCCACATGAAAAGACAAGACAAGGCTCCATTTGTCTGTCTTGGGCCTCCAGCAGAAGTCACAGTCATTTCCATGCCTTACCATGACAGTTTGGGGCAGGATCAGGTATTGTGAGACTCCACCCTGTGCCTAATCAGACCATGACAAGACCCCAAAATGGACATACACTCACTGAAATATTTGAAATGTCATAGAGAGTCTGGATGAGTGAGCGTGGTTGCAATTAAAAACACTCCTCCAAAATTTTAGTCCAAGACGCCTCATCACATATTTCAGACTCTATTCATCAAAACTGAACACACCTCGAAAACACAATCTGCTAAATGAAGCCATAAAATAGATGAAAATATGTGATCATCTTGTTGACTTTGGTGACATCATTATACTTATTTAACAAGTAGAGCAAAAATAAAGAAGGGAGCATGTTCAGAATAAAGTGAACTCAACAGTCAAGGTCAACAGAGCTCAGTCTCAAGTAAATACGATCTGGAATTTCGACAGCTACACGTGGTGACTGTTGTATTGGAAAGACCAAGATAACAATTTGTGATTAGCTAAGAAATGATTGTCGAAACCTAGGAAAGCAAAATAATTGTATAAATCTGCATAAATCCATAATCCCTGAATTCTAAAGTGTGGGGATTGGTTGATGCTGCGGGCTCAAGTTCAGCTGAATCTTCAGCCTTCAGTAACTGCCACATTTCCAACCAGAGCCAAATCCCCTTGACTTAGCACTGCTATCCTTTCTGTTTCCTCTGGTGCCACAATTCACTCAGCCAAGGTTCCAGCCACTGGAGCTAAAGCTGCCAAACCCAAAACTATAGCCCAAGGAAGAACAGTTGAAAGCCTGCAAAGTCAAAATGGCCAGGCCTATATGCATCCCTGGAGAGAAAACCCAAGATGAGAGCCCAAGAGAGAATGGCACCATTGAAGCAGGAATGTTCCCAGAAGATGAGGTCTGGCTCATCGAGTCAGGGTTTGTAAATGAGGTTTATCGAGCAAAAAAGTTGCCAGAGCTTGATGTCTCTTCTCACAGGCACTGGAGGATAAGGCTTCACCCAGAGCCGTTCTTTCTCAATACCCCCATCCGTTTATTTGGAAGATTGTTCTGTTTAAAGACAGGCAAATACGTGTATATATGTACGCATATACAAAGTGAGTTTATATGAATACACAGCATTCTAGTGTTCCAATCACTGATGGTAAATAAGAAATGTACCCTTTAAATGGCAATGTAGGCCGGGCACAGCGGCTCATGTCTGTAATCCCAGAACTTTCAGGGGCCGAGGCAGGTGGATCACCTAAGGTCAGGAGTTCAAGACCAGCCTGGTCAACATGGTGAAACCCTGTCTCTACTAAAAATATAAAAATTAGGTGTGGTGGTATGTGCCTGCAATCCCAGCTATTTGGGAGACTGAGGAAGGAGTTTAATCACTTGAACCCAGGAGGCAGAGGTTGCAGTGAGCCGAGATCATGCCACTCACTACACTCCAGTATGGGTGACAGAGTGAGACTCTGTCTCAAAAAAAATAAGAAAATAAAACAAAATAAATAAAAGACAATGTATGGTGACTGGATGGGGCATGAAGGCCTTCTAGGAACCGGTCATGCTCTGATTTCCTAGTCTGATTTCCTGATTTATGCAGATTTATACAACTCTTCTGTGGCACGTACACTTTGAAAAATTGATTGTGTTGCCATACTCGTGTACTTTCTTTTTACTTTCTTTTTATATTTCAATGTAATTTGCATTTAAAAAGTCAATGGGCAGGTACAAAATTGCAATCCATTCCTCACTGGAGTAATTGTGGTGAATCAAGTGCATTCTTACTCCTTAACTCCTATTAGCATTTATTTAATATGTTTGGCATATACCTCCCTGTACTTAAGGCTTCGCCTATAACTAATGGTTTCAAATTAACATCTGACTGCAACATTTGGCAAAATGACTCCCAATTGCATATGTTTTTTATCTATAAAGGTCAGATACCACCGCACATTGCACAAAGAATAAACAATATATCAAGGTGACTGAGAGTTTGGGCTCTGAAACCAGGCTGCCTGGGTTGAATCCAACTCTCTCACTGCTTTGTTGGTGTATCTGAGAAAATTTAACCTCTTTGTAATTTTTTAATTTGCATAGTAGTAATAATAACAGTGCTACTTCCTAAGTTAGGATCATTGTGAGGATTATTTTTATTAATTCATAAAAGCTCTTAGAACAGTGCCAGCTCATGGTACGTTTTAACTGTGACTTCAAAAGGTGGAAGTTTATTTTCTCTCATACAGAGGTAGGCAAGGTTGGTAGACGGCTCTACCATCCTCAGTACATAGATTCCACATGGGGGTCTGAGTCAGCTGCTCCTAACTTTTGCCACATCATAGTAGGCAAGAAAGTTGCCAAGAGGAACAAAAAACCAGCTCTTTTAAGAATTAAAGTGGGTGGGAGGAGGGTAAGGATTGAAAATCAACCCATCATGTACTATGCTGAGGGCTTTGCTCATGGGACTTCTCAGTTTTCGTAACTACAAGAGCCAATCCCTCATAATAAATCTCTTTTTGTATATTTATACTATATCTGTGTTTATATCATAATGGTCTGTTTCTCTGAAGAACACTCACTGTATAGAAATTAGTGCTGAGAAATTGCACACATTTCTCAAAATTATTGCTATATAACAAATATCTAAAAATGTGGAAACAGCTTTGGAACTGAGTAGGGATAAAGTCTGGAAGAGTTGTGAGGTCCATTCTAGACAGTCTACATTGCTGTTGTGAGTGGACAAAACACAAACTGCTCTCACAAACAGCAATCAACACAGAAGACCTTTTTTTTTTGAGGCGGAGTTTTGCTCCTGTTGCCCAGGCTGGAGTGCAATGGCGCGATCTTGGCTCACTGCAACCTTTGCCTGCCTCCTGGGTTCAAGCGATTCTCCTGCCTCAGCCTCCAAAGCACCTGAGATTACAAGCATGTACCACCATGCCAGACTAATTTTGTATTTTTAGTAGACAGGGGTATTCTCCATGTTGGTCAGGCTGGTCTTGAGCTCCCAACTTCAGGTGATCCGCCCACCTTGGCCTCCCAAAATTCTGGAATTACAGGCATGAGCCACAGCGCCCAGCTAACACAGAGGACTTCTATCACCAAATGTGTGGGGATCTCCTCTAATCAACAAGAAAGAAATCAGTTTTTCAATGGACACCAGCTGAGTATCCTCCAGTTCAGTTCTGATACTGTCTACCTGGAGATAGTGTCAGATCCCATAGGTTAAGGGCTCGGTCCCACAAGACCATCTCCTACTTCCAACACCAACTGCAAGCTCCGAGTTATTTTCCCTGTGGGACGGACCAACCAGCTATACAATGAAATTCCCACAATTCCCTCCTTGGATTTAGTTAATATGCTAGGGCAGCTCACAGAACTCACAGAAACACTTACGTTTACTGATTTAGTACAAAGATACAGATGAAGAGATCCATAGGGCAAGTTATAGGGGAAGGAGTGCATAGTTTTCATGCCCTCCTCAGGCATTCTACCCTGAAGGAACCTTCACATGTTCAGCTATTCAGAAGTTCTCTATACCACAACCTCTTGGGCCTTTCATGGAAACTTCGTTGGATAGGCATTATCGAAGCATAGACAACCACATAAGACGTGACTGGACTAGTACTAACGGAGTGAGTGGGAAATCCAGCAAGGCCTGTCTGCTCATATTTTCATTGGCTTTTTTTTTCTTTGTGCAGCATTCCTTCCTGCAGCGTATGAGGCCAAACACTTACTGAAATTAGGGTCTTATACCTACAATCAAACAAGGCAGGTCAGAGAATGTCACTATGGCCAGTTCCAAGATAGAAAAATGGGTAAAGATTAGAGTATATTTTTAGTTTCTATGGCCTGCCTTGGGGAAAAATAATAAGGGCTATTGGAGTTACCAGCCAGGAACCATGAACAAAAACTATGTCTATATAAAATCACAGCTGTGAATAGACCTATAAAGCAATTATGGTGACTCAGGAATAAAAGACGAGAGATGTAGAGAAAACTTCAATCTTCTTAGATGATATATAAATAATCTTGAAGGGAACGTTGATAGAAATACGGATGGTGAAAGCTGTTTGAGGACATCTCAGATGAAAATGAGCACATGTTATTGGACAATATAGAAATGATGATCCTTGTTATAAAACGCCAAATAATTTGACTGAATTTGTTCATGTTCTAGTGTTTTGTGAAAGGCAGAACATGTGAGCAATGAATTGGATATTTATTTGATGCTATTTCTAAACAAAGTGTTAAAAGCACAGCTTGAAGTCTCCTGACTGGCTATAGCAAAATATGGGAAGAGAGAAGTTTCCTAAAGATGGAATTGTTAAGCAAAAAAGGAAGCAGGTCTCAAAGACTTGAAAAACTCTCAACCTATCCATATTGCAAAAAAAATGAGAAAGTGTATTCAAGAGAGAACCCTTAGTGTTGTCTAAGGGTGTGGCCAAGAGTTCCTTGGATAAAGAGATTAATATGGGTGTAAACCATGAACTTAATAAGCCATTACAGCTGGAAGCCAGCTTAAACTGAAGAGGAAGAAGATGGAAAGAAATGAAAGAAGGCTGCCAGACTTCTTGGATTTTACAGGCCAGAAAGATAGAGTCATTCAGCTGAGAATGTGCACTATTCTTAAAGAAAAGGGGAGCATAACCACAAAGATGATTCAGGACCATCAGGGCTGCCTTCTCATTTTCAAAATGGGGAACCATTGACTTGCTCTCAACAGGCCATATGGCCTCTGCCTGCAGTCATGGGGACAGGGCCATTTAAAGCCATTTTTGTGAGGGGCCAGCCAGACCTGGGTGCATGGGACCTCCCAGCAGAGCCCTAGGGCTGCAAACTCTACCAAGTAGAGCTGGAAGTAAGGGGTCAGGACTTCCACACAGTGGATCCAGAAGGTGGAACCACTGACTCAGTAGGTCTAGAAGGCAGCACTCTTCCCCAGTGGGCCTGAAGCACGAAGCATCAAACCAAAGGGGATTATTCTGAAGCCTTGAGATTTTGTGCCATTTTCCTTGTAGTTTGGACTTACATAGGACCTTTTTATCCCTTTTTTTCTTTTTCTATTTCTCCTTTCTGCAATGGAAATATCTGTTCTATGCCTGTCTCACCACTATATTTTGGAAGCACACACCTTATTTGGTCTTGAGTCTTGCCCATATCTGACTCAGATGATGTTTAGATGAGTTGTTGGCTTTTAGACTTTTGAGTTGATACTGGACCAAGTTAAGACTTTTGTGACTGTTATGACAGAATTCATTTATTTTGCATGCAAGAAAGACATGAATTTGGAGTGGGGAGGGGTAGATTACTACACTAAATTTTATGTCTCTCCAAAATTCATATGCTGAAATCCTAACCTCCAATGTGATGGTATTAGGAGGTAGGGTCTTTGAGAGGTAATTAGGTCATGAAGGTGGAGCTCCCATGGATGAGATTAGTGCCCTTATTAAAAAAAGACTGAAGAAAGTTTCCTTGCCACTTTCCACCAGATGAGGATACCGTGAGATGTACCATCTATGACCAGGAAGCAGACCCTCACCAGACACCAAATTTGCTGGTGCCTCGATCTTGGACTTCTCATCCTATACAAGTATGAGTAATAAATTTTTGTTGTTTATGAGACACCTAGTCTGTGGTATTGTTACAGTAGCCCAAAAGGACTAAAACAGTCTCTCAGAAAGGTTTAAAACCATTCCATCCATGAAACAAGAGGAGGATGTTATTAAAAGAGGAAGCCATAAAATAAAAATTTTAAGCTCTTAAGAATAAATTATTTTTAAAATTCAAAACTTCAACATAGGAAGAGGGAAGATGGCACTGTAGGACCAACTCAGGATTGCAGCTCCCAGTGAATCCGCAGAGAGTGAGTGCACACCGCATTTCCATACAGATCTTTATTGTCCACAGACTAGGAGATTCCCAGGTGCAAGAGCCCCACAGGCTGCCAGCACAGCAGTTTGGGCTGGTGTAGCTGTTTGGGCTGGCGTGGCTGTTTGGGCCAAGGCCGCAGCTCAGCGGCACTCTGTACAAAATACACTGGTTTGGTTGCCCTGTTAAACTGGCAATTGGAGATTTCGGAAGGCAGATTAGCACATTCATCTGATTAAACAGGACTTAAACAGAAAGCCAGGTCAGGAGATTCCCAGGCAGCAACGTGGTTTGAGCTGATGCAGTGGGTCACAGCATGGGAAATCACACAGATCCCGGTGCCCTTGCAGCAGGTGAC
>CM052665.1:44746592-44813826 GCA_028533165.1 Leontopithecus rosalia
CAAAACCATTCAGGACATAGGAGTAGGCAAGGACTTCATGACCAAAACACCAAAAGCATTGGCAACAAAAGCCAAAATAGACAAATGGGACCTAATCAAACTCCACAGCTTCTGCACGGCAAAAGAAACAGTCACTAGAGTGAATCGGCAACCAACAGAATGGGAAAAAAATTTCGCAGTTTACCCATCTGACAAAGGGCTAATATCCAGAATTTACAAAGAACTCAAACAGATCACTGGTCATTAGAGAGATGCAAATCAAAACCACATTGAGATACCATCTCATGCCAGTTAGAATGGTGATCATTAAAAAATCTGGAGACAACAGATGCTGGAGAGGATGCGGAGAAATAGGAACACTTTTACACTGCTGGTGGGAGTGTAAATTAGTTCAACCATTGTGGAAGACAGTGTGGCGATTCTTCAAGGACCTAGAAATAGAAATTCCATTTGATCCATCAATCCCATTACTGGGTATATATCCAAAGGGCTCTAAATCGGTCTACCATAAGGACACATGCACACCAACGTTCATTGCAGCACTGTTTACAATAGCAAAGCCCTGGAACCAACCCAAATTCCCATCCATGATAGACTGGACTGGGAAAATGTGGCACATATACACCATGGAATATTAAGTAGCAATAAAAAATGATGAGTTCATGTCCTTTGTAGGGACATGGATGAATCTGGAGAACATCATTCTCAGCAAACTGACACGAGAACAGAAAATGAAATACCACATGTTCTCACTCATAAGGGGGTGATGAACAATGAGAACACATGGACACAGGGAAGGGAGCACTGCACTGGGGTCTGTTGGGGGGAATAGGGGAGGGACAGTGCAGGGGGAGCTGGGGAGGGATAGCATAGGGAGAGATGCCAAATGTGGGTGAAGGGGAGGAAGACAGCAAAACACACTGCCACATGTGTACCTATGTAACTATCTTGCATGTTCTGCACATGTACACCAAAACCTAAAATGCAATAAAAAAAATTCAAAACTTCAGTAAAAGATTGGAAAGATAAAATCAGATGATTTTTCTACATATTACAGCAAAAAATATAAAAGAATAGAAAATGTAAAAGAAATGAGAAACAAATAGGATCATTCTGAGAGATCTAAAATATAACCAATCAATTTTTGAAAACAGGTAATGATTGGATGCACCTTACCAAATAAATGATAGAAGAGAATTTTCTATAAATGAGGGGAAGAAAATCAGGAAAAAAGGAATATTCCAGAATATTCTGGAAGGTTGGAAGACACAGCGTCTTAGTTCATTTTATCTCGCAATCAGAATATTCTAATTAAAATGATCCATTGTGTATCCAGAATGGTGACTAAAGATAGATTTCTATCTACTGTTTCAGTTGTCTACTGCTGTATAACAAATCACCCATAGTCAGTGGCATAAAACTACGACTACCTTATTATAATCATGGATTTTGTGGATCAGGAATTCATACAAAAGACAGTGAGGATGGTTTCACTCTTTTCCATGATGTCTGGATTCTAAACTGGAAAGACTTGAATGTCTAGGAGTGATCCACACAGCTAGAGAGTAGAATCCTCTTGCAGCTTCTCTACTCATGTTTCTGGCACTTGGGCTGGGCTTATCTTAAAGACTGAGTTTAGCTCAAGGCTGTCAATCTGATCACCCACACATGGCTTCCACACAGGGCCTTGGCTTTTTACAAGGCAGCTAGGCTCTGAGAACAATATGTAGCTTCCAGAGAGCAAGAGTTTCACAAGAACCAGGTGGAAGGGGCAAGATCTTTCATGACTTAACCTCGGAAGTCACCTAGTATCACTTCCTATAAACTTTATTTGTTGAGGCAGCCTATGACTTTATTTGTGACAAGCAGTCACAAGTCCAGATTCTATAGGAGAGAATATAAACTCCACCTCTCAATAAGAGAAGTATCAAAGAACTTGGGGGTCATGTTTCAAAACTGCAACTTCTACATACATCACTATGAAATTTCATAACACCAAGGATAAAAAGAAGATCCTATACTTCCAGGAAAGAAGGTAGAAAAATGAGCACAAAGGAGAGTCTGCTATTGCAATCAATGTTGCAAAAAACAACAACAACAACAACTAAACACAGAGAAGCAAAACTGTCTACAAAGTGGTAGAAAGTTATTTTCAACCTCGTATTCTCTACCTAGTCCATCACTCAAGTTTGAGAATAATAACACATTCTCAGATGCAGCCATCCAAAATTCAGACAACTTACACTCTACACATTCTTAAGGATTTACCATAGGAATTGCTCCAATGAAACAAAGGATTTAATCAAAGGCTGGAAGACACAGTGTCTTAGTTCATTTTATGTTGCTATAACAGAACGCCATAGACTGGGAAACTTATAAAGAAAGATGTATTTGGCTCGTGGTTCTGGAGGCTGGGAAGTCAAAGACTGAGGCTCTACATCTGGCAAGTGACTTTGTGCTGCCTCAGATGTAGCAAAAGGTATCACATGGTGAAAGAGGGCATGAGAGGCTGAAAGTTCATGAGATAAACAGAGAAAACAGGAGCTGAACTATTATCAGGAGCCCACTCCAGTGATAACTAAATGTGGCCCAACGCAAATTATAAACTTTCTTAAAAACATTATGAGATCTCTTTTATAATTTTTTAACTCATCAACTATCATTAGTGTTAGTGTATTTTATTTATGGCCCAAGAAAATGTTTCTTCTTCCAGTGTGGCCCCGGGAAGCCAAAATATTGAACATCTCTGCCCTAAACCTTTTCTCGTAAAATTATTGCTTTAAAAACAGCACAGGAAAACAGATTTGAGCTTCACACTCCTATCTCCTTGTTGAGTCAACATGCAATATAAAGCTTGTTTTTTCTCCAAAAATCCAGTGTCATAGCATTGGCTTCTAGTGCATTGGACAGCAAGCCCCTTTTGCTCTGTAATAGTAGAGTCTGGAAAGAATGTGGCCTTGCCACTGAGCACTGTCTTCCCTGTTCTGTGTGACAATCACTGTAATAAACAACGGTCTTCATGATAGCTTCGCTTTTAAAAAAGAATAGGATGATGTCTTTACTTTATAAAACTGCATCCATGACATATGAAGACCAACAGATGTTTTTCTTTTTCTCTTCCAGAGCACATAGGGTCACACACCTGTGGGAAGATGAAACAGGAGTAGGAGGAGTTTACAGTAGGAGTATGTTGGCCAGAGTGGTAGTGCCATTGGTGAGAACAGTCACAGAAACACCAGGAAACATGAAGGACATGCACCTCATTCCCCATGACTTCTCCTTCAGAAGGTTCAGGACACATTTTATCTTCAGAACAGCTTATTTTACTCTTTGTATCAACAGAGGCCACAATTGAACTTTCTCTTATGAGGCTTAAAGTGCTTTTCTAACTAAAATGTTCATTTTTATATCTCAAATGCTTGTTCTTGTTTTCCTTGCAGATTCCTAAAGGAAATTGAGATTGCTTTCTGGCCCTTATTCTTTAAATGCTTGTCATTTTTGCTGGTATCTCCTCCTAACCTTCACCTTTCCAGGGAGAAAATCCATAATTTTTTTCTTCTTCTTCTTCAGAAGCTAGGTTTCTCCTTGAATAATTTAGTTACCCTTCATGTTTACCTCCTCTTACATCTTAAAATCCAATGATACCTGTAAACAATTGTTCAGAAACAAAAACAAAAACAAAGCCAGACTAACATAATTTCTTCTTCCAGAGGCATGTGAATAAATACTCCAGTTGGTCATGTGATGTGACTTTAGCGTGGTTGACAGAGGAAAAGATTCACTTGGACCACACCTCCTTAACCTGTTCCTGGCCTCCCTTCTTTAATCACACACTCACTCCTCACTAAGATCAGAATAAAACTTGAAATATCAATATGAGGATATTTGTGAATGGCTAAAAACTATTCTTCATCTCTCCACCTCTAGCCAAATTTTCACTACGTTTCAGCGGGAAAATAAATAAATAAAAGTCAAAAGGACTTCTAGGTAGAATTAAACAGAAGATAAATGTATTGAATCAAAATAAATTAAGGGTGTGTTGTAAAGTTAAAATTTGTATTTTATAATGCATACTTGAAAGTGTTGTATTAACAGAAATATATTAGGTTAGTAAATTCAGAAGGCTTTCCATCTTTTAGGAAGACCTAGGAAATCCTGGTTTCATTCTTATGAATGAAGAAAATATTAACTTTTGATGAAGTGGAGCAAAGGCAACATTCCATATTAAGCTAACTATAGTAAGAAAATTTGGTGGTTACTTAAGCACATTGCCTTTCTACCTCTACTTTGGGAAAGAGACTGAAAAAAAAGTTGGGATAAGTTTGTGAAGTAAGATCATGAACATGGATCGTAAATTTAAAAGACTGAAATGAATCAGCAAGATCTAGAATTTCGGAGGAGCCTGTGTAAATAAATAAAATAATCATGAGCACACACTGCCCCTCTATTCAACCTGGTACCACTTTTTTGCATGGAAAAAAACGCAGAGTGGACATAAAAGAACTCATTCTCTCAGAGCTTTATAAATTGACTTGGGTTGTGAATGGCATGCTTGCTTGTTACCATAATTGTACTTTATGTCCCTTAATGCCACCAGAGAGGACCAAGTCCACTGAGGGATCAGCACAGATGGAAGAAGTTCTAACTGACATTGCAACGTGTTTGAGCTCACAATGTGTATCGCATTAATAGCTAGTGCTGAGCTAATACAATCTTGTACTATCCCACTAGCAATTCAATGTCAAGTTTTGGCTTTCATCTGTACTGAGCCCAGAGATAATCTTATGAGTATTATTGTACTATATTTTTTCTAATGATTAGGTTGCTAAGCCATAATGATTTTAAATGGATTCTATTTTTCAGTTCAATTTAGTCACATTTTTAAAAAAGAAAATTTCTTCTCAGTTTCTAGAGTTGTAAAAAAGTAGTTAAATAATTCAACTCTTTTGACAGAAAGTTACAGTCCTACTTCTTTATGTGCTATGTAATTATGGTTGAAATAACAATTAGATTAAAAGAACCAAATGCTAAACTTTCCATAAGTGGTCCTTGAAATTTGCTTGTTTAATTGGTTTGTTGTAAGTACAGTGCTCTCAGCTGTTCCAAGGTTGTACATGATTTTTAACCTTAGATGTAATGTTTTCCAAACAAATCAGACTAGAATGATCAAGGGAGAAGGAGTGCGTAATAGCAGGCCCAACAATACATATCCAAATCCTAACCCCCAGCTCTCATAAATATGGCCTTATTTGGAAATAATAGAGTCTTTTCAGATGTGGCTTAGGATCTTGAGATCATCCTGGATTTAGGATGAGCCCTAAGTGCAATGATGTGTATCTTTACAAAAGACAGAAAGAGAAGAGACAAAGAGACACAAGACAAGGCCCTGTGAAGACAGAGACAGAGATTGGAGTGATGCTGTCACAAGCCAGAGATCACCTAAAGCCCCCAAAAGATGAAAGAGGCATGGAAGAGTTCTTCCCTACATCCTTCTAAGGGAGCGTGGCTCTGTCTACACTTTGATTTCAGAATTCTGACCCCGCCATGGCAAGAGAATAAATTTTGTTGTTTTAAGCATGCAGTCAGTAGTGATTTGTTACAGCAGACCTAGGAAACTAATACAGAAGGCATCATGGAAATACAACATCTCAATGCCACTTTGGAGAATGGGAGGAAACTCAGCAGGAAAGGGACATAGAAAGGATGTGTATGTATGAAAACCCAAGGCATTCATAGATAAATTTCTATTTTGAATGAATTATCCTGTTCCTGCATACAAATGGTCACATATAGACTGGAAAAGTAATTGTGGCCTGGTAGAGCATTGATGGTCAGCCTCCAAATACATATACAATACTTTGTTGAGTAATATAGTACCTTACAGGTCTGTTTTGTTTCCAAGTTTACAAAAAGTCTTCACATATTATCTCATTTAAATCCCACAGCAAACTTATGAATTAGACAGCAAAGGTATTACTATGTAATTTCTTTTTTTTTTTTTAGGGGAAAGCACGAAACGCAGTCCCCCACTACCACAAATTATGCAGTTGAGTTTCCCACATTTGGGAAAATCGCAGGGGTCGGCACATCCAGACTGCAATAGCAAAGCCTCGCCCTGGGAAAATCACCTTCGTGATCATGGTATCTCCCCTGCCAGGTAAGTATTGCTATGTAAATGTTATAGGTAGAAATGGATTCACCTCTAGTTGTTAAGTAACCTGCTCAGGGTTGCACAGCTCATAAGTGGTTCTCAAGAATGTAAATTTTTCACTTGAAATCCAATATTCTGTTCATTACATCTTGATGATTTTAGTAAATGACAATAACCTCAAAAACTATGATTATGAGATCACAATGGTGCAGTAAGAATATTAATTTGGATAAGAGGTTATAATTAGGCAACCATATTAGCCAGCTCTTATAATAGTCAGGTATGAAAGAATCAAGGCCGAGGTCAAGCTGGTGTCAATGCAGGCACATAGGGGCACATGTGGAAAATGCTGATGAGAAAGCCTCAATCTATGTTAAACAGTGTCCCGCATGCCTTACCAATTTTGTCATATATTTCTAAATCCTTTCCTACTTTGAATTTTCTATAAGCATTGATTGCATTCCTGTTTCCTGAGATATGAGATATATTATGTTTTTTCTGGCTTCTCCATTTTGCATAACTTTCTGGACACTTTGGTACATCTTTTTTTCTACAAAAGAACTAGCAACAACTGCTAGCCTCGTCTCTGCATCAGGTAGGATTTATTCTACATGAAATCTAACAAAAAGATTCCAGAATTAAAATTGGTTAGATACACACACACACACACACACACACACACACACACAAACGGATTAATCATCTAAACCTATTGTACTCATATGAGTTCAGATAAAATTCTCTGATGACATAAACCATTTACATTGAAAGAGACTACAAGAAATTGTTATTGGTTTGGCAGATTAGAGGAGCAGATAGACTAAGATTGAACCCCAAAATCTGAAAAACTCTTTCTTATACAATTAAAATTTTTAAATAGCAAGATTGGATATACCTTGATAACTAAAAGAAAATAGTTTAGCTAACATAGCTACATTTTGACAAAAATTACCCATGTCAGATTGACTATATACACCTCAATGCATGACTTCAGAGAATGTGTTTAACTAGACTCTGGTCCTTCAAGATATTCTAGGGAGAAAAAGTGTTTGGGATTTATTCCAAGGTACATTTCACACTGAGCCAGTCACAATGTACATCAGCACATTGAGACTGAAATAGAACATACAAGAAAGAAACCAGCGTAACTTTCCTTCACTCAGCATTTTTCACATATATCTCATCTGGAATTTTTTTGATGGGGGGATAAAAGAGAAAGGAGGAGTATCTCTTTTTTATCAAAAAAGAAGGATTTCTTAAATCCTTCTTTGGGTGCGTATGCTGCACTATTCCAACATGAATTTTTCTGTGGGTTAATGGATAGGTTTGATTTAACACACATTTATGTGGAGATTGTCTCCACATAAATCCATGGAATTAGCGCTCCATATAATGCTACTCCAATATGTTATTCCACGGCGCCTGCTGTGGAATAACTATTTTCCTTTGTGCAAGTGGCAGTAGTTAGGGGCAAAATATGAAACAATTCAAATAAATGACAAGATGAGCCAACCTTGTCAACTGAACTGGTGTCATTATTTTTGTCAAGAAATATAAGATTACACACAGAAACTGAGAAAGCGAAAAGAAAAGAGAAAAAGTGCTGATATTTTTTAAAAAGTATTTGGGAAACTACTTTTATCTTTTAGTATTATGCAAACTATGCTCTGGATGAAAAACATCTGGGTTCTTTGCACTGAAGAACAAAACACATGAAACAATATTGCAGAAATATAGATCTCAAGGTACAGGTAAAGAAGATTGTGACGATTCCAAGCCTACTTGCAAACTCTTCCATTGCTGCTGATTGCAAAAGAAAGTGCCATGACCAGTCAACACAATACAACGTGTTCTCTAGTCCACAATTTCCAAAGCTGATCCAAAGCAGCAGACCTCAGAAATTAAGGGAGGAGGGTCCCACTGATGACTCAGAATGGAAGATATTGTGCCAGATATGTATTTTTCTATAAAACTGTAAGACCAAGGTTTTAGGCAAGTTATCGGTCCCATAAGAGTACAAAAGCAAGTTCCCAGAGAAAAAGGTGTGATTCTCTCAGTCAGGAGAGAAAGGTAAGGTGCAAAAGGAAGAACAAATTCCTGGAGTTTGATATTACCTTCTGCCTAAAAACATCTATATTTTTTCCCTCATTAAAAAGTGTGTCCCTTGGCTGGGGGTGGTGGCTCACTCTTGTAATCCCAGCACTTTGGGAGGCTGAGGCAGGCAGATCACCTTGAGGTCAGGAGTTTGAAACCAGCCTGGCCAACAGGGTGGAACCCTATCTCTACTAAAAATACAAACATTAGCCTGACATGGTGGCATACATCTGTAGTCCCAGCTACTTGGGAGGCTGAGCCAGGAGAACAGCTTGAACCTGGGAGGCGGAGGTTGCAATGAGCCAAGATCGCACCACTGTACTCCAGCCTGGATGACAGAGTGAGACTCTGTTAAAAAAAATAAATAAATAACAAGTGTGTTCCTACCTAAGGACCTTCCTTTGCAGTGTGTATACTAATTGACTGAAAAATCCCTTTCTCTAATCTTAAGTAGCAATATTCCCTCGTTTAGAAAGACATTTACTTAATTTTGCAGAGGAATTAAAGCAACAAATTATAGGATATATATACTGTTTTCGAAGAGTGGATAGGCTATTAAACCCATGAACTTTTGATATTCCTCAGGGGACTGCTCTTTCCACAACAACTTTATTACTTTGTCCTTTGTGAAAGCTACTGTCAAGCCATTGTCAACCGAGTATTTCACAGTATCAAAACACACCAACGATTTGTGAGGGAAATCGCGTAAATTTATTTCTAGATGCAGCAAGTGATCAATAGAAATACATAGAACTTGATCATGAGACAGTCTCCACATAAATCTCAGTGTGTTGAATCAAGCCTGCCCATTAACCCACAGAACAGTTCATGTTGGAATAGTGCAGCGTATACACCCAAAGACTCAATTGTTCACCTGATCGTACCCTCCTGGAGTTCTGTCTATCTCAAATGCAGTTAGCTCTAAACAAAAATCATTACCTATCGCCCACTGCATGTATCCTTTTAACATGTTCCTCCTCTAAAGGACACACTATCCACCCAGTCTTTCAGAACAGAAATTTCAAAGCCATTTTTGAGTGCCAGTTCTTTTGGAGGTCACCCTTCACCTTCAACCTCACTGGGATCTCTGATCATCAAGAAAAGACAACTCTAAACACCCTGTCGCGAGGATTTATTAGTTACATTAAAAAACTAAACTCATCATTTGATATTCAAAATACCCAACATAGAGATTATTGATTTACACTTTATCTTCCTCCGTTCATGGTTACTCAACACGCTGGGCACAGTGACTCATGCTTGTAATCCCAGCATTTTGGGAAGCTGAGGTCAGTGGATGGCCTGAGGGCAGGAGTTTGAGACCAGCCTGAGCAACATAGTGAAACTTCATCTCTAGAAAAGTTAGCTGGGCATCGTGGTGTACACTCATAATCTCAGCTACTTGGGAGGCTGAGGTGGAAGGACTGCTTGAGCCTGGGAGAGTTTCAGGCTGGGGTGAGCTGTGATCATGTCACTGTACTCCTGCAGCCTAAGTGACAGAGGGAGACCCTGTAAATATATATATATAATTAACTATATATATTTATTTAAATATATATATAGTTAACTATATATATTCATTTAAATATATATATAGTTAACTATATATATATTTAAATATATATATAGTTAACTATATAGTTAAATATTTAACTATATATTTAAATATTTAAATACTTAACTATATATATATTTAACTATATATATTTATATAAATATATATATATTTAACTATATATATTTATTTATATATAAATATATATTTATGTAAATATAAATATATATTCATTTATTTATTTATTTACAGGGTCTCCCTCTGTCACTTAGGCTGCAGGAGTGCAGTGACATGATCACAGCTCACCCCAGCCCGAAACTCTCCCATATATATATATGAAACTCTCCCATTATATATATATATTATATATATATACACATACATATATTATATATATGTGTGTGTGTATATATACATTTAACTGTAAATATATATGCGCATTTTACCCACAATCATGTTATTGTGAAGCCACACTCACTCCAAACACGATCAACATTGTTGGAGCCACATCAAACCTCACTGTTTCCTGAACGCAGTATAAGCTTTCATGCCCCCACAGTGTGTGGCTTGCTGTTTAATCTATGGGAAGCTACCCTCCTTTTTTTCCCCCTCATTCTGCCCCATCGAACATCACTACTCCTCCCTTTACCTTGTGGGCATCATGACCTCATCTATTCTTTAAGACCCAGTACAAATAATTTCCTTCAGGAAATCTTCCCATAAGTCTCCACCCCAGAGAAAAATCGATCCTCCTAACTTAAAAGATTCACAGCACTTTACATACACTTCTCTACTGTGGTACCTATTTCATGTCAACTCGTTACTTACCTGTCTGCTTCCTTACTATATTACAAACTTCAGAGAGGCATTGTCCAAGTACTAACAGATATTCAGTAAATATGCACCAGATGAATGAACAATTAGTTGAACGACTGGTTAAAACTGTAAAGTCATTCCAATACTCTGATTTTAAATGTGAAAATGACATCTCAGAGTTACTGAAAACTCCCTTTTCAATATATCTCCTGAGGTCATCTTACACATTTTTTTCTCTTGGAGATACGCAAATTTAGGGGATGAAATGAGTATATAAAGCCATCAAATAAGAAATGAAAAAAGGAAAGGAGTAGGAGGAGAATCTAATCATAAACCATCAATTTTCCCTATGACCCTGAAGAGACCAGTCAGCAGCTTTGAAAAATCACTCACTTGATAGATTCTGCTCAGAATTAAGTTATCTGAGAAAAAAAAGAATCAGAGAACTATTATAAAGTGTGAAAGGTTTTTGGTGTTTTGCAACTGGTTTATTTGGCATTAGAATGTCACACCTCACTTTGAAACGACAAAGCTACCCATCAGAACATTACACAACTCAGTCAGCTGTATTTAGTCATAGATGTATTTTGCATTTTCAGTTAAAGTTGCACCAGAGATACAGGCAACCTCAAAGAAAATCATTGAGAGCCACTCACATAAAACATAGCCTAGACATGTTAATTTAGCAGCATATATGGAACCCTGGAGAACTTGGCAGCCTTAACTTTGAATCAGAGCAGAATTTGATCAGTCAACCTGTCTGACCCTTTATATCACAGAATGTAGATGATAAAATAATGTAGTGAGCCTTCAAGATTATGCTGCACTGGCTCTTGCTCAAGTCACATGGATATTTCCATCTTTCTTCTTAAGATTCACGTGTCTTGGTCTTCTCACTCGTATCTCACATTAGAAAAAGAGTGGAATCCATCTCATGGAATCCTGGCACTTCTCTTCCCCAGTCTTTTCCAAAATTCCTTTCACAGAATGACAGTCTCACTAGAAGCTCCAGATAAATGGGTTCCATAGTTCTAATATACATATATATACATACACACACACTGAATATTATGTCCCACCAGAAGAGATTCATAGTGCCTAGTAACAATATTAAATATCTGAGAGGACCAAGGAAACAAATCATGTTAAATTAACTGGATCTGAATTTCCCAAACATCTGCCCTGCTGAACACTTTTATTTCTGCTACTGTTTAGATCACATCAAACAAGATGTTTGCAGAAATTTACAAATAAAATACAGGACCCTAGTTACATTTGAGGTTCAAATAACAGAAACGTCTTAGTATGAGTATATCCCAAATACTTACTTGTCCCAAATGAAATATGCCTATACTAAAATATATATATATTTGACAAGACCAAAGCCAGCAACAGTGAGAATTTGACAGGGCAGAGGGATGATGAGATCTTGTGAAGATGTCCCGAGGTGATAAAGAAAACAATAGAATTGTGAGATAGGAGATGGCAGACTCATCAACTAGAACCACCGACCAGTTTGCAGGTGCTCGTTGCTATGCCAGCTCAGCCTTCCGGTACGATCATAAGCCCCTAAGGACAGTGGAGGTCACATCAAA
Organism: Leontopithecus rosalia; assembly: GCA_028533165.1. Lineage (NCBI taxonomy): Eukaryota > Metazoa > Chordata > Mammalia > Primates > Cebidae > Leontopithecus > Leontopithecus rosalia. Next base: position 44,758,804 of record CM052665.1, read on the forward strand.
TGGGACAGGGCAGACATTAGGAGGAGTGGGCCAGGTCTTTGTGCTTAGAGAGCCAGCTGAGTCCTCTAGAGTAAAAACAGCTCCCTTAAGTATAACATAGAATTACTTTCCTTCACAGCCTTATGGCAGGATATCTGATATGTGTTATGAGCAGGATATCTTTTATCTGTTGTTTATGTCTTAGCAACAGATATAAGACTCTAAGTTACATTTGAATTTCAGAAAAGTAAAAAATAATTATTTTGCTAAATGAAACAGGCTTAGAGGCCCTTGTCAAAGAGCATAGAATCTAAGAGGAAATCGAGAATCTATGTAAGTAGATGGCCCACCCCTGGTTTCACCCACCCCTGGGCCACCTACTTACATAATAACTCATTAGAAAATGTGAATATTTTTACTATAAATATGAAGGCAACGCTATTCAGCCACAAAATCTGAATAGTGTTGCCTTCATATTGATAGTAAAAAATCCCCCAATCAGAAGTCATTTAGTGATTCTATCACTGTCTCTTTTTTTCTTTCTTTTTTTTTTTTTTTTGAGACAGACTCTTGCTCTATCACCCAGGCTGGAGCACAGCGGCCCAATCTTGGCTCACTGCAACCTCCATCTCCTGGTTTCAAGCAATTCTCCTGCCTTAGCCTCCTGAGTAGCTAGGATTACAGGTACCTGCCACCACACCTGGCTATTTCTGTATTTTTAGGAGAGATGGGGTTTCACCATATTGGCCAGGCTGGTCTCAAACTCAAGACCTTGTATTCCACCCACCTTGGCCTCCCAAAGTGTTGGGATTACAGGCATGAGCCACCAATTGGACAACAAAGTCACTCCCTCTCTATTTCCTCATCCATTAATTAAGGGGGTTGTATTAAGTTAGTTCTAAGGTCTCTTCCAGCACTAAGATCTTACAAAAAATATTGTTACACAATGAAAATAAGGGACAGACCTAGATAATGTCAGGTGATATTATGTGGTTTACGTATAATAAAGATAAATACAAAAATTATGTGCCTTAGTTTCACTTATGGAGCTATTTTCTGGTCAATTTCTATTTTATTTCAAGTGTAAAATATCTAAATTATTTCCAATTATTGTAGACATTACCAGAATTAGCTCCTTTTAAATGAGCACTAATTGCTAAAGTCTCAATTTTAGTCTGGAAGTATTTTGCCTGGGATTTAAAAAATAATGCCTCCTATAAAGATGGATCCTTAACTGCTGTGCACAATCCCTGAATTTATTAGACTAGTGCCCAGATGAATCCCTTCCTATGAATTCTTGTTTCCTAAAGCAGGGCTCCTTTGGTGGGCAGATGAAAATAGAAATCTAGTTCAGATTCAGCCAGCACTTTAAGAGTGCCTACTGCGAGTCAGACTTTAATATCACATTCTTTCATTCTCACAGTCACATTTTAAGGAATGGCAGACACAAACTAGCTCTTCACCAAACCCATTTTCTCCTCTTCCTTTGCCCACATCAAGACCATATAAACCAGACTCCTTTTAAGAGTGGCTACATCAATGGAAACTTCCCAATGAAATGTGAGCAGAAGCCATAGGGGTCACTTCCAAGGCAGCTCACAAAAATTTCCCGTGTACTCCCCTTGCTCTCTGACCTTCTGCAGCTACCCTGGAAGCCATGAGCTGAAGCTACAAGAGGCACCAGATAGAAAGTGCCTATGTCCTCAAATCGTATTGAAGAAGAGCTACCGACTAACCAGAACACCTACTCAAGGCTTGAAATGAGCAGGAAATAAACTCCCATTGGGCGAAGCCACTAAGACTACACAGTTGATTTTGTTGTTGTTGTTAACAACGTTGTATATTTATTTTATATATGTACATTTATAAAACTGTAACAATGTGGCATATTGATTTATTAATTGCAATTTTTATTTAAAAACAACACTACTGAGTATTGTTTTGATGGTTAAATTTGTACAGATATTGCCATGATTTATTTAACCACTCTACTACTGAGAAGGTATTTATGTGGTTTCTAATTTTTGATACAATAAGAAGCATATAATAACATATCTCAACATAATTATGCACATTTATGACTATTTCTCATGAATTAATTTTATAGGAATAGAAGTAATGGCACAATGCATAAACTCTCTTTCTTTCTTCTCTCTCTCTCTCTCTCTCTCTCTCTCTCTCTCTCTCTCTCTCTCTCTCTCTCTCTCTCTCTCTCTCACTTTCTCTATTGGTAGCACTGCCTAGAATCCAAAATGCATGTTCCTTTCATCCCTGGACATTTACACAGTTTATCTTTTATGACCATGAGCCTCGACCTTAGCTAACACTTGCAGTTAGCATTACTGTCCTCATTTACGCAGGAGGAGACAGTGACTGAGAGATCAAACAACTTACTGTCAATGTACTAGAACTGGATTCAATACCGGACCTCTCCCTCCAAGTCCGGTGACTTCTCTAAAGCAATGTTTTCCCTCTTCTAAAGTTTCTGATTTCTACAGGAATATTACATATGCTTTTCAGACCATTTGCACGCTTTTCTTGAAAAAGAAACATTTTTTCAAGCTCATTCCAGAATCATATAGAGATAAGGGAAGAGTCAATGAATTATTATCTTGGCAAGAGCTAATGAAAGATTATATTCTTATCTCGTTTTAATCAAATCAATTTGAAAATGAAGGCAACCCTTAATCCCAGGGTTTATAACTATAACTCTTGTCCATGGAATAAGCTTTGGGGGTAAATTCACTTCACTTTCCAGTGAATTTTATTTCCGTATTTTGTTATTTACCATGGAAAAAGAAAGAGGAACAGACTATTGAATCTGTTACTGAAACCATCCAGTTTCTAGCACTTTGGCACCCACAGAAAACTAATCCAGATAGTTCTGCTAGTGTTATGCAGAGAGGAAGAGGCAGAAAATAGAAACACTGCGATCAGTTAGGGGCTTATTTTGGGCCCCAGTATAAGGCAAGGCTGCCCACAGTAAGTAGAAGTAGAGGAAATGCTAAGAAAATCGCCAAAAGAATTATTATGCTTTCTAGGGAAGAAACAATAGCTCTTGGTGTTTAATTAAATACGTGAAGTTAGGGGAAAAGAGGAGAAAAATCAATAACAGAATCTCAATTCTAGGTGACTTGGAAGATGCTAGCACCATTAACCAAGAGGCAAAAATCAGTATGATGAGAGGTTTTAGCAAAAGAATATTTTATTTTTGTGAAAGTCTTCTCTGCCATTGCAATTGATGTGTTCCTAAGAATGTTTGCATTGACATTTAAAAAAACAAAATTTCAATAAAGAGAAAGGTAGTTTAGGGGCTAGAGTTTCAGGCCCAAAAATATAAAGTCTTTTTCATGAAGAAATCTAGAAATCATCATTCTCAGCAAACTGATGCAAGAACAGAAAACCAAACACCGCATGTTCTCACTCATAAGTGGGTGTTGAACAATGAGAACACATGGACAGAGAGAGGAACATCACACACCAGGGCCTGTCAGGGGGTGGGGGACTAGGAGAAGGATAGCAGGGAGTAGGGGGATAGGAGGGAGAGAGATTACATTAGGAGAAATACCTAATGTGGATGATGGGGTGATGGATGCCGCAAACCACCATGGCATGTGTATACCTATGTAACAAACTTTCACGTTCTGCACATGTACCCCAGAATTTAAAGTATAATAAAATATATATATTTAAAATGTTTAATAGCTTGTTTTAGCGGTAAGTGTGTAGCTAAGAAATCCATACATCACTAAATAAATTCTACCCTAGAAGAATTTACTCTTGATCCAGCTGTGGATCAAGAGTAATCACCTGTCTGGAAGGATCACTTGAACCTGGGAGGTTGAGACTACAGTGAGCTGTAATCACACCACTGCACTCCAGGCTGGGTTGCAGAATAAGATTCTGTCCCAAAAATAAAAATAAAAAGAGTAATCACCTGTCTTTCTTATGGGAACCAGCAACTATCATTAATGTAATTATTACATACTCTTATTATCTTTATCATCTGTTTTTACAATAGGGCACAAAACAACTTACGCAAACCAATCATATTTGCTTATAACAGCTTTTTACCTGTGCTAATAGGTACAGGTAAAAAGCTATGGTTTCCAATCATAATTGTTTTACATGAGGTGTACAACACAAATCATGTCTAATTAATAGAATAGATTATATTATAACAATTTGAGTTTTGAAAATTTATTTGAATATTGGCCAGGCACGATGGCTCATGCCTGTAATCCCAGGCCTTTGGAAGGCCAACATGAGTAAATCACCTGAAGTCAGTTCAAGACCAGCCTAGCCAACATGGTGAAACCCCATATCTACTAAAAATACTCATACAAAAAGAAATTAGCCAGACGTGGTGGCAGGTGCCTGTAATCCCTGCTACCCAGGAGGCTGAGGGAGGAGAATTACTTGTACCCAGGAGGCAGAGGTTGCAGTGAGCAGAGACCACCCCACTGCACTCCAGCCTAGGCAACAGAGTGAGACTCCATATCAAAAAAAAAAAAGAAAATGTCTTTTAATATTACTCTAGGCATCTCTCTCAAAATGCCTATCAGGCAGTTAAATACAGGAAAGCACAGTTTATAAAAGAGGTTGGAGTGAGAGATCCTAGTAAGTAAAGCTTTCAGATGTATAAAAGCAAACACAGAGTCTTTCAGATAGGCAGCCATTTACAAATTCCTAAGCACAGGTAGAAGTTTTCAGAAAATCCACAAAGACCAAGCCTAGGTCTTTACCAAGGCTGGAGTCGAAGATCAGAGCCCACCTTTATCTGCCTACATGGATAGCTTTAAAGGGACTGTTCTGGGCTGTGTCCCAATGTGTTGAGTATTCATTCCTGCTATTTGACCAAATCTCAATGCCTTCCTTTGAGTCTTATAATCCTTAGATCGCTCAGATATAAAGTCACATATTCCAAAGGTAGGTTATACTTTCAGCTTTCATTGTAGTTCATTATAAGCAGCAACATATAAGTAAAAGGATAGAATATCCACCCATCTTTTATTGAAAAAATGCATCATGCAGCATCCTGGTAAGGCTTTACATGCATTGCAGGAGAAACGTAAGGCATTTGGAAGTAAAACGTGAAGCCCTAAGGGGAGCAAAACATATAGAAGAAGATGGTGAAGAATCAGCGCGTTTGTCCTTCACAACCCAACTATGGGCTTCAGGAGAGCAGGAATAGTAATGGCTTTGTTTGTCACTGCATAACCAGCACCGCACATAGAAGCTGAAACATTAGAGGTTTTCTTTTTCTTTCTTTCATTGTTTTTTTCTTTCTTTCTTTCCTTCATTCTTTCTTTCTGCCTTCGTTTCTTTCTTTTCTTCCTTCTTTCTTTCTTTCTTTCCTTTTTTTTTTTTTAGATGGAGTCTCACTCTGTCCCCAGGCTGCAGTGCAGTGTGTGATCTCAGCTCACTGCAACCTCAACCTCCTGGGTTCAAGCAATTCTCCTGCCTCAGACTCCTGAGTAGCTGGGACTACAGGTACACACCACCATCCCCAGCTAATTTTTTTGCATTTTTAGTAGGGACGGGGTTTCACCGTGTTGGCCAGGGTGGTCTCAATCTCCTGACCTCAGGACCTGCCTGCCTTGGCCTCCCAAAGTGCTGGGATTACATGAACATTAGAGGTATTCTAATGTTTGTTGGAAGAAAGACAGAATAAAGAGAAGGAGGAAAGGAGGCAAACAGGGAAAAAGGGGAAAGGAGAGCGTGAGAGAAGGTGGCAGGAAGGGAAGAAGGGAGACAGAGGGAGAAACTTGATTTTGAGCTGGGACCTTGAGATAATGTCCCAAAGACAATGGCCAGGAGACTTCAGTCTGGAATGGAGAAAAGCTTCTGGAAATAGTGACATGATATTGTGAATTTACTTAATGCCACTGAACTGTACAGTTGAGAAGACTTAAAATGACAAGTTTTATGCTATATATACGTATGTATATTTTAGCATGATAAGAAAAATTTAAATTAGATTTAAGTTGTTATCATCACTAGAGTATAAATGTTCTCTGTCCTCAAACTTTCAATAAAGTGTTAGAAACACAAATGCCTTGTGTACGTGGATCTTGTGAAAATCGTGGAAAGGAAGTATAAATATCTGAATCACAGTAGTCTGAACAGAAGCTGACCATAAAATAGGAAGAAAATTCATGAAATGAACTAATTCTTCTAAATTAGAAGCTCAGAGTCCAAGAAGATAAGAAAAAAGTTAGGCATCTTCCCCCAACCTCTCCATTCTCAGTTTCCTTGGAGATGTTGGGAATAGCCAACACTTCCACCAGACAGCAAACAGAGATAAGAGAGCTATTTGTGTTTCAATGTTAAATGACAAGATGTCTCAACTGATACTTGGGTTGCATGTATATTATCTCAATTTACCCCTGAAAACAAAGGTGTGAGATGCTACCATGATCTCTGGTTCACACACAGATGAACTAACTGCGGCTTAGGAATGTCAGCAAACCTGCACCCAAGTGGCAGAACCAGAAAAAGTTATGCTCCTTCCCTGCAGCTCTGAGATGCTGGATACAAATTGCATTTCTAGGCTGTAAATGAAGAGAAAGAAATCATCACTGCCCTGTCTTTTAAAAGACAGTTCTCAAAAACAAACTTTGAAACTTTACAATTTATTATGTAATAAGGCAAAGAATGGAGAGAACTTCCAAAGTTCAAGTACAAATCGAATAGCTCTAATAGCAAAAAAGATGATTCCCCAAACAGAAATGAAGGCAAGAAAATAGCTTTGCAAGACAGCTACCACAGCCTTAAATGTTCACACTGTCACAATAAATAGCCCAAGCAAAAGCTTGTTCATATATATACAAAACCTGTGTTCTTATATATTATTAACATAGAAATCTTATCTATTAGAGCCAACTAACCATCTAAATAAAAACATAAAGAAGGCATCTATGTCCTTATATTTTTTATTGACATCTGAAAAGCTGAAAGTTAACAAAAATTGTAATCTGTCATTTTCTTAAAAAGTGGGAATTTTCCAAATCATATGTAAAGTGACTAAAATAAACAACAAATGAGCATCATGTAAATAACAGCTTTGAAAGGGCCATGTAGAGTTTCCCTAGTGATTTTTATTTGAAAATAAATCAGAGCATTCCCCAAAGCCAGAGTGCTTCTTTTAAAAAAAGAGGGCATGAAACTAATATGGACTAAAAAACCACGTCTTGGTTTAATGAGATATTACCATGAGCCACACATACTAACATTATCCAATTTAATCCTAAGAGAGTCGTCAACAGGAAAAATTTTAAATATTGCATCTATATGGAAATAATCTATACATTTTACCTCTGAAAAACCATCAGAGAAATAAGAAATCTGTTTTGCGCTGACAGCACAGAGTGAGATCAAATTCTCCACGAGACACCAGCATTTCTCTTATGAAAAAGGACACCCATTGTTGACGGCACGTGTATCTCCTATGTCTCCATTTTCTGTAAAAATCATCAGCTTTTGTTTCTCCTTGAACAACTCTAAAAAGAAAATTGAGATGTTTTCTCTGGACAGAACAGATGAGAAGGGCAAAAGCAAACCAGTCGGTAGCCAGTCTTCACTTTCTTTTAAAAAAAAAAAAAAAAAAGGCAAAGGGACTTAGCAGGTTGACCTTCACCTATCCAGATGGTTTGTTTTATTTAGCACACAAGTTCCAGACGAGAGCAAGCAAGAAGTACGGCTGAGTGCTAATATAAACCACGAAGGTTTTAAGCTTCTTTTTAAGAAGATTTACTAAAACACAGAGCTCTAGTTTTCTCAGAGCTCTGACTTGATCAATCAATTGGAATCCCCAATCGGGAGATTCTGCCAATCTGCTGCCACGAGTAAAGAGAGTATGAAACTAGAGCCAGAGCCACTCTTTTGATGTAATGAATTTCAGGGCCTGAAAAATGACTTCCCTTTTTTTCTCCTCCTTCTATTCCCAGTTGATCATGATGAGATGTTTTGCAAATGTTTCCACTATGATCCTCTAACTAAGTAAGACTGAGAACCTCTCAGTGATCCCGCTGCCCCCTTCCCTGCACACCTCTCTGTAGAATCTGGTTTTCCGGGTAACTTTTCTTTTTCCTACATAAAAGTTATTCCATGTGCCCCTAGAAATTGGGGGAAATGTAGAAGAAAAGATACTCCTAGAAATCACATAGCCCTGGCCTGTAATCCCAGCATTTTGGGAGGCAGAGGCAGCAAATCACTTCAGGTCAGGAATTCAAAACCAGTCTGGCCAACATGATGAAACACTAGCTCTACTAAAAATACAAAAATTAGTCGGGCATAGTGGTGAACATCTATAACCCCAGCCATTCCAGAGACTAACACAGGAAAGTCACTTGAACCCAGGAGGCAGAGGTTGCAGTGAGCCAAGATCATGCCACTGCACTCTAGCCTGGGTGACAGAGCAAGAATCTGTCGAAAAGAAAAGAAGAGAAGGGAAAAGGAGAGAAGAGAAGAGAAGAGAAGAGAAGAGAAGAGAAGAGAAGAGAAGAGAAGAGAAGAGAAGAGAAGAGAAGAAGGGAAGAGAAGAGAAGAGAAATCTCACAGTCTTGACTTCACCAAACAGCTGAAGACTCTCTCTGAACAAATAAAATATAAGATAATCCTTTGCTTTGTCACAGGGCATAATGACTAAGCCCATATTCTAGGCTCAGAAAAAAAAAATAGACCCTGATTAACAAAGACTCTTGCAAACAAGGAACTCTGTTGAGGAAACCAAATACCACCTGTTCTCACTAATAAGTAGGAACTAAACATTGAGTACACATGGACATAAAGATAAAAATGATAGACACTGGCCACTGCAAGAGTGGGAACAGAGGAAGAGGGAAAAGGATTGGAAAACCACCGATTGGGAGCTATGTTCAGTACTTGACAAATGGGTTCAATCAAACCCCAAACCTCAGCTTCACACAGTACACCCTCGTAGCAAACCTGCACATGTACCCACCCCCCAATCTAAATTAAAAGTTGAAATTTTTTAAAAAGAACTCTGCTGAGACATACATTTGCAATGCCAAATAATGCAGGTTTATTGAGAAATACATGGCGAGACAAGCTCCTTTTTGAGAGACACAAAAGCAGAGACCAGAGATGCAGCAGCACGGTGAAAACATGTTAAAAGCATTAGAGACTGGGGCGTGGATGGTAAATCTTCTGGACACATCCAGAGGCATACACAGCACCAGTGAGCAACCCTTAAAACAAGCTTAGGGCTGGCCAGAAAACTTTTAGAGTGCCAAAGACAGCGTGTGAATGGCTAGTAGCCAGCAGTCAGGCAGTCAGAAGAGGAGTCAGCGATGAAGAGCTATTAGGGACAAGCAGCGTGCTGGAAGATCCTGGAAACAGCTGGCAGATCGTGGAGTCTTGATTCGCTCACTGGCTCCTACACACTTAGCAGGTTCTTCGGCAGCTGGACACGCAGGACTGCTGGTACGTCCTGGAGACCCCACAGGCTGGCTGGCAGACAGTAGAGACTCCTCCCACTGGTTGGCAGACAGTAGAGATGCTGCCCACTGGTTGGCAGACACTGGAGATGCCTCCCAGGGGCTGACATCCACTAGAGACAAAGGTGAGCGGCCGGCTGCAGGTAGTTGAACAGGGGTTGGAAACACAGGTAGTTTGCCGAGAGCAGGTCACCTGGCAAGGGTTGGAGACGCATGAAGTTCGCTGATAGCAGGTTGGCTGGCAAGCAGTGGGCCCGCAGCAGGTCTCCTGACAGTGGTCCAGGAGCCAAGAGCCAGTCTGGAAGGAACTGGGCAAATAGATGCCGCCCAGGCAGTCAGCATCAGTGACAGAAGTCGTGGCAACTGGGGCCACTGGAGCAGTGCAGCGTCCTCCAATCGGCCTGGAAGAGCAATTTCTTGTGGAGCAGTTGAAGGACATGATGTCAGACAGAGGGCTGCAGGTAGCTTGCTGAAGTTACCTCCTGAGTTGTGAATGTCACTTCAGGCTCCTGAGCTTTTATATATCCTTGCTGGTGGGTGGAGCTCTCTCCCTGGTCTCCCTGGCTTCTTTGGCTCAGACCAGCTTGCCTTAGAACATCTTATGAATCCACACATTAATTGTCTCTTAAGAAGCCTTTACCCTCATAAAGAAGTTTAGTAGTTTGGTAACTAAATCACAAGTCTTCTGTACTGTACTTAGTCTGATTAAGAAGGCTGATTGGCAGCTTCAAAGCTATTGGTCATCCCAGCCCACACTTTGTCCCTCATTCATCTTGCTTATGATGAGTATTGATCTGACAGTAACCGAAGTTGCCACCATCCTACCATCACACACTCTCTCCCTCTATACCAGCACTAATTACAAGCTCATGGCCTGTTTGGTTTGTCACTGGACTTAATATATTTTAAACATAACTTAATCAGTCACTATACCATGCCTAACGGAGCTCCTCATTAGGAAGCTACCTCTTCTAATATGCTTCAAGATTACAAGGACAACATCTGCCAGGGAAAAGGACACAGAGACTTGTATCCAAAGTCTGAGCTGGCTCTCCAAATTAATCAGCTGACTCAAACAAGATGCCCGTGGGAAAGCTAGAGGGCAGCGGGACCCACCCTTTATGTTCAAGTGACAAAGCAAATTAGAAGCTAATTAAGGGCAACTGTATTTGTAGCCAAGACCTTTTCTAAATAAATTGGATGAGCTTTATTCCTAAAATGTTTAATTTAGTAACAATGGATAATAGTGTCTCCTGGGTCTCATTAATATGCCAGTGGAAAAGGCTTACTTAATTTTTTTAATTATCATAATGTTAATTTGAAAGGGTACAGTGTCTTTCTCCCAATTTACTCAATGTGTTCCAAAAATATTTATTTTCACACAAATACTTACAGATAGAATGCATTTAAATCATAGACAAAATAAAGATTCTTCAAGGTCACTGTCTCCGTCAGGAATAAGGGGGAGGCAGAGTAGGGGGAAGGAGGCACTTAATCAACGTTTGTTAATGAAGAGATGTGTGAAGTGTGTGCTATAATATTTAATTATTCTTTTTATGCTTGGGGAAGCTATAAGGGTATCATTCTCTTTTATTTCATCTCACTGCGATATAATGAATTTCGAACACCAGAATGATGGCTCACTTGGTCCACCTGAACACGGATGAATAAACTGCCTGACTCTGGCAAAATAAGCAACTTCAACATCACTTCAAGTGGTCAATGGTATTTCTGTCCCAAAACAGCTGTAAGATCTGACTCATTTTTAAACTAGCTTATATGGGGGAGTCCAAGGGGATAAAATGGATTTCCATATATTTGAGGGCTACAGGTAATAAGCTATGTTTTAAATGTCCACAAAGCAAACAGCGTTATGTCAGGACTCATCAGAAATCCACTTGCAAAAGTTTCATTCATCTAATTGGAAGCTAATGACACACCCAAACAAGAGGGTGCTGTGCTGTGAGCAATAGCATGATTCCCAGATATCAGACCTCAGTGTCCAGACCCTCCCTCAGTGACTCACTGTGTGTTCCCGGGAACCAGGCAAAATTAATGAGATGACTACTTTCCTAAATGTTGTGGCTATGCTCTTCTCACCACAGAGAGTATCTCAGTTGGTGTTTGAAGGCCTGAGTCCTTGGTCCTAGGGCCTGGCTTGCATGTTTTAAAATGGATTCGTAGTTTACAGGCTTCTCCCAGTCATAGGTTACAGGCTACTGCGGAAGAGTACTTCTTTGTAGGAATACCCAAAACGTGGTCAGTAGTAGAATTACAAAGAAGAACGTCTCAGTACCCATTGCCACATTCCTGGAATGGCAGAGAATTTTATCAGTTATTACTTTGCCTTGATTCCTCTTTCTCATTGAAAGCTGGAAATTACAGAAAAAAAGGATCCTGGCAAATATCTTCCATTGCTTCAGAAAAAAAAAAAAAGAAAACGAGTGTCTTTTAAGCACTCAACTCTCTTCCAGGTATTGAGTCAAAGGCCTGCACAACTCATCTCACTGAGTTCTTACAGCAACTCTACAGAGTAGGGATCACATCACATGCCGGAGCTGAAGTTCAGGGAAGTTGGGTGGCTCGCCAAGGTCATACAGTTTATATTTGACTAAGTTGAGATTCCACTAAAAACAGAGTCTCTGAGCTACCAACTCATACTGAGGATACTTAAACGTGATGAGATGCCCTCCTTAAAGTATGAACAAGAATGTGTTATTTGTAATCAGTCAATCAATAGTTCATTGAAGACATTATAAGGAATATAATCATGTATCTTTTAACAATTGCCTTCCTTAAAGTATGAACAAGAATGTGTTATTTTTAATCAATTAATCAATACTTCATTGAAGACATTATAAGGAATATAATCATTTATCTTTTAACAATTAACAGCAGAAGTAAATAAAATAGTAAATCACAAGCACTGCTGTCCTACTTCAAATGTTTTCTTCATTCTGTATCCAATTTAACAATTTTTAATCCTTGCAATACGATGCAAGGTCACTACAAACAAAGCAAAAAAGAATAGAGAAACATTAATAGCTTAAAGTTGTAGTTTGAAGTTATAATTATGTAGAATAGCTGTGCATACAACTAATTTTCAGAGCATAGCAGATAAGTGAATTGATTTTTCAGTCTTACCCATTTTCCAGAGTCTGCCATTTTTCAGGTGCAAAATAGAGGGAAAATGTTGAGTAGATCCCTTAGATTAATTATTCAAAGAATAATTAATGGCTTACATGAGATCATTTCTGAAGTCTTATATTAAATGATTTCAGAGTTTGTAAATAGCATTTCTCAGAAAAGTCTTGCCAACTAGACTTGAAAAATAGATACACTTCTCTGCTGTTCTCTGAAAATACACCATCCAGCACAGAGGTGGACAAGCTCCTTAATATTCTCATGTATTCTGTTGTCACATGCGAGCACCTCCACTCTTTATCTGCATTCACTGTAAGTTTCAAAAGTGTAGAAACATGTACTGACAGTCACATAAGCTTGATGAGACTACACAATTTTAATTTGACAATGTTGTTCAATGAAATTAATAAGTCATCCTTTCCTTAAAATGTAAGAAAAAATTACACGGCCAATTGCTATCACCATGTAGTTAGACACAACATGAAACTTCAACTCAGCAAAAATTCTTAGAATGATTATTATTCTCATGTCTGCAGAGCATGAAATGAGGGCAGGGGTGGGTAATGGGAGCAGATGAGGAGAGATCAAGGAACTACTACCCATTATCTTCATCGCTGATGGATAATTTGCTCTCATTTGTATATAACAGCCTAAGCCTTATATGATAATTATCACAGACTGGAAATGAGCAATTCTTTTCTTCAAAACTGAATCATAGCAATCATTTACAAGGCCAAGCATTTGAAAGTAAAACGAACTAAGCATGTGAGGGAGACTGGAGGTTTGATATGCAAAAAGGATTTTTTCCATCACAAAATTGATAATAATGTTGACCAACTCCAGTTCAGAGAAAACCACTTAGCCTCGTCGAATGGAAGAATAGTGAACTTGTCCAAAAATTAATATATATGAAATGAAATGCTGTCATTCTGCACTTTTTCAGGGTGATCACCCTTTCAAATTTGAAGCTATTCATTGTCTCTTAATAAATGTAAAAAGGAAATTCAGAAGCTTAAGTGTAGAACTTAATGGTTGCCTTAAAAATTAAATACACCTTGGCTGAGTTGTGCTGCTTTCTTTCCAACTTCACATGGACCTCTGGGTTGAATCTCCAGAATCTTTATTAACCAAGACATTATAAACCCCTGGAGGCTGGGTGATTTGCACCACAAAACTGAACTGAAATTCGTTTTCCAAACTCTTTTCAAAAAACATCAATCATAAGAAGGGTTGAATAATTTGGGCTGGAAGGAACTCTAGGGCAGAAAGCAGAAGGTGAAAGAAACAAGCGAAGACCAGTTGCTGCTTTTAGAACCTGAAAATAGCAGTCACCAGCTACATGACTTGTGTAAAAATAAACCTTCAGAGGACAGTGTCGAGGTTGAAAAATTCTAAATTGAACCATTCTCTCTCTTGATGCCTGTTTTCAGATTCATGTGTTTTTTCATGTGTGTCTTCACTGGAAATCAAAATCAGGGTGCTGTCAAGAAAGGTGAGTAGAATCCCAAGTATTTTTCAGCACAACAAACCCCCATGTCGCAAAGCCCATGTGTAGCTGGAATGGGCTCCAGTCCTGGTCTTCCAAGTAAACAGAGGTAGACCCATTAGTAACAAGGCATGAGTAGTTTTTACATATAGGGCCTAAGAGAGCACCAAGTCACCTAAGATGTATCTTCCTTCCCTGATCCAGAACTATTCAGGGCCTACTAGGTACTCTGTGGGGTAAGGATACTGGAATCTATGTAGGAGACAGGCAAAGTAGATAGGTCTTTTCTCAATATCACTTAACTGACCTGTGCTTATACCCTTTCAACATAGTCCTTCTTGGTCTGATCAGCCTTTCTGGGGGATTAAAAGTGTAACATTAGGCCAGCACTATCTCAGGTTGGTAATTAGACTTCCAATGCTGGATTTTAAATTCCTCTCTTATCTGATTCATGAGAAACTGTGTCCCAAACAGGGAGCATCTTTGCCAAGCACATCAAACATTCTTGTGCACTACTTTGAAACTGTCTTACTTCATTTCTTACCCTAGCCTCTTTGCACATGCTTAAGCCAGTTTCGTGATGGTACAATCCCAAAGTGCTTCCTTCACTTAGAGGCAACTCACATGCTCCTTGCTTCCTGCTGGGTCTTACCTGATGCCATGTCAAGGAAAGTCCATGTTAATTTTCTCTCCAGTCACATAGGTACCACCCGGAAGTGGGGTCAGGTGTAGGCAACAGAGAATGCAAACCAAGGGATGAATGCTCCCCACTTTTGTCCTCCAGGTAGATAATACTTGATATGGCTTTGTCATGTCCCCACCCAAATCTCATTTCATCTGGTTGTGGGAGACACCCAGTAGGAAATAATTGAATCATGGGGGGCGGTTTCCCCCTTACTGTCCTTATGGTAGCGAATTATTCTCACAAGATCTGATAGTTTTTTTTAAAGGAAAAGCCCTTTGGCTTGGCTCTCATTCTCTCTTGTCTGCCACCACGTAAGACATGCCTTTTGTGAGGCCTCCACAGCCATGTGGAACTGTGAGTCCGTTAAACCTTTATGAATTACCCAGTCTCAGGTGTGTATTTATCAGCAGTGTGAAAATGGCCTAATACAGTACTGAAACTCACTTCAGAAAGTCCCAGGGGATCATGCACAAGTTAATTGCAGCAGTGGCTGACTTGATAACACTTCATTGTGGTTGCTCTCCATACTCTTCAGTTTCACTACCCTTGTGCTGCAAACCCTGGAATAAAATTCCAAAACAGTCTCAAGCTTTGCTTTTCAGGGAACTTGGGTTGAGACACCCAGGTTCCAAACACTTGCTGTTTGAAAGAATTAAAAATAATAAGCATGCCTTCCAATCCTTAGCTTAGGTCGCAAGGATGCATGCATGCCTCTGTCCACACAATCCCAGGAAAAAACTTGTACACAAGCTGAGCATCCAGCAAGTCACATTTGGGTATGTAAAGCCATTTCTTCAATGGCCAAATGAGCAACTACAAAAGTCTTGAAATGCAGCTAGATTCTTGACAGATTTTCAAATGTATTCCTGATAATTTGGATCTACTATGCTGATTCCTTAACATAGACCAGTCCCTAAGAGTGACATCAAAAACACTAAAAGGTTGGCAAATATTATCGTCAGTTTCGTGTCGATGTTGTTTTCCAAAATGAAAAGATGCTATTTAACAAAGTAAGACATGCACCAACTGTGAAATGGGAGAAAATTTTAGGTAGTAAATGGACAACCCCTTTATAGCTTTAATTAGTCATGAATTTATTTTTAAATGTATTAATAAAATAGGGCTAGGTTATCCAAGCCAGAATTTTGAGGATAGTACATAAAATGGAGCTTAAGCAAGTTTTTAAAGTGAGTTACTAATAATAAACATAATAAAAGTTAATGTAATATAAAAATTAAACATAAATAATATTTGTAATGGTGAGGTTGATATGAAAATAATGACAAAAATTGTCAAGATAAAAATCACAGCAGTGTGTTTAATAAATAAATGATTTCATACAATGGTTTCGTAAATACATAATAAATACTTTAGTATTTTTTTAATTTTTGAAAATTCACTTTATTTTAGAGAATATATCATTTAAAATTCCCATTCACACACTCACACACGCACACACACACCCATTCCAAGTGCCCTGCTCCCTCTTCTGCTTATCGAGTAATTTGTAACAAATTACCCAACACATAGGAGCATAAGGCACCCATTAATTATGCCTATGGATTCTGTGGCTTGGGAATTTGCACAAAGTCCAGCAGGGCAATTCCTCTCTGGTCCAGATGTGTGGGGAGCCTGCGATTGTCTGAAGGTTCATTCCTTTCAGACCTATGGCAGCTGACACCTGCCGTTATGGGAATACCTACGTGTGGCCTCTTTGTGTGACCAGAATTTCTCCAACACTGAGGCTGGTTCCAAGAGTGAGAACCTCAAGAGAGTATTTATAAATATATGATATATATATCACATATAGGATACATGAATATCATATCATATATATGATAAATATATATCATATGCTTACATGAATATCATATCATATATATGATAAATATATATCATATGCTTATATGGTATATACTTATATATAACATACAACATATACTTATATATTATATATTATATAAGTATATTATAAGTATAATATATAAGTATATTATAATATAAGTATAATATATAAGTATATACTTATATATTATATAAAAATAATATAAAATATAATATTTACTTATATATACATATATAAAAATAATATATAATATATACTTATAGATAATATATATAAATATGTTTATATATTAATATAACCATAATATATATTGATATAGTTATCAATATATTAATATAATAATATATTTTGTGTATGATAAGTACATATTAATAAAATATTAAATATTACTTTTTCTGACCTAGGAAGTTATCTACCATCACTTGTGCTATACTTTACATAGCAAGGCATCCCAAAGGCCTATCCAGATCCCAGGGGAGGTAAAATGGACTATACTTCTTGATAGAGGAGTGGGAATGTTCTGGAAGAGGACATGATACTGAAGATGTTGTTTTGGCCATGAAAATAAAACTACTATCATTCTCTAAATTGCCAGTACACCAGGACTGGGGATCCCTGAGATGGGCTTAGTTGATGCTCATAAAAACTGAAATTTCATGTTTCACGTCATTGGAAATGTTCAGAGTAGAGAGACAGCTCATCATCAAGGAACACTGTGATGGCAATTCTTACAGGAATTAGAGAGACCAATGGGATGCCTTCAACCTCCTAAGGCCCACGTACTTGATGCAGTGAATCAGGCTAATGACCAGCACCCTCGGTACCTTCAAGGAGCATCAGCCACTCCAAAGTCTTCATTTATGCTGGCTCCATTTCTTAATTAAACACTTGGAAGCTCCAGAGCCTGTGTCTCCACATGTGTATTCAGGGTTTTCCACATCAGTTGAAGTAGTCAGGTACATGGAAGCTCTCGGGGGTTTATGGAAACTATAGGGACTTCATCAGTCTTGACGGGTCAGATTTTTGAAGAATATACAGTCTTATACACAGTCTTATATCATAAGGGAAATTTTTTTGCAGTTCGTGGTGGATTGAAGAACATGAAGATAAAATTAATAATGGAAAAATAAAATAAGAGTAGCAAAGCTGAGAATAGCTGACCTAATTCCTCTTAATTGCTCCCAAGTCAGCCTTCCATTTTCTGTACCCATTGTATATTCTAAGGTGGTTTCCTCGAGCTGTCTCTCGCTGATACTGAATTCCCATTATTTAGGGCGAAGGTCAGACTGGATGCAAACATCTTTTGTGTTTTAAGACAATCTATCTCCCTGAATGCTCCTGAGCCACAGGTAAAGAAGGTCACGGCCCAGGCAAAGGGTCAGTCATCTTAAACTAATCGTAAAGCATTGCTCAGTCCTTGCTTTTCTGATCACAGTAATCATTGATACTGAACTATGAAGTGAACCTGAAGCAAGCAATTGCTTTGGCTAAGTAAGAAAAGAACTGAAGGTTGATAAAACGACCCTTCTGGAAAATAATTAACTGACACTGATATACCCAATCTCATCTTTGACATCATTCCTTAACTTCAGTATCCTTTTTCCCCTACTAATGTCAACACAGCCACCAACTCTTCTTTCCTTCCAAGAAAGACACAGTATAAATTCCACAGTAACTTTTGGTTTCTGCAAAAATATCTAATGTAAAAATAAGGTCAAGAAAGAAAACTAAAAAATAACTAGGAAGAACTAAAAGGAATGACTAACTTACAGTATGAAAAATTATGTAGTATATTATGTAAGGTTAATGGTAATCCCCAGAATTTTGAGTAGTAATTCAGAAGACAAGCATGGTAATAGAAATTAATGAGAATCAATATAAAAAGAAAGCAATAAAGTGAGTGAAATGTGGTGGGCATATTCAAAATAATCAACTTTGGAAGACATGACTTCCAAATGGATTGTTTTCAGACCAGATTGTTTTCCACACCTCAACACCCACACAAAAGCACAGTTTTTATTACAGAAACTGTTGTCCAACTAATGAAAACACATAAAAGGTAATGTTATCTTTGCCTACAGGTGGAGGCCTGAACAGCATCCAATCAGCCCCACAAATGCTTTTACTCTTCACTAGGCAAATAGATCTTTTTCAGACACGACAGACATGCCATTCAGATCATCCGATCCTTGAAATAGGCTTTTCAAATAGAATTCTGATATTGACTTGGTTTTTCAATTGTCCTTACCTGCTAGAAATAAAACACCTTCAGTACTTAGCATAAGTATGCCAATCTGATTTCCATGTGAGTTACATTTGCACCCTGGCTTGTATATCGGTCTCTTTAAAATTTGGCCAACTTTGGTTAGTCCTCCAGAACCTGCTAACCCTGAGTGAACTGACAAAACTAAAAGCCTCAGCAGCCAACTGGAGGAACAGGCCCTGATCCTGTTGTCACTGCACATCTCCAATCAAAATGTAGACACCAGCTTCAATCCGGATAGTCAACCCATCTCCCTCAATGACCAAACCATTTTATCTGCTACAGATAGGAGGTGCACATTTCACTAAAAGACCATTTTCTCATATTATCTAATGAATTCCTCCTTCTCCAGGTACTTTTAGCAAATGGAATTCTCTTTTAAGTTGAGTATAACACAGGTTGAACTGACTAAATGACCTCTATGAAAAGTGGCTTCCAGTTTTTTCACATGCCATCAGAAAAGCTGTTTTGTAATGAGCAATAGCTGTCCTGATAAATTTTTTAAATTGTGCCTTCTGTTCACAATAGCAAAGACTTGTAACCAACCCAAATGCCCATCAATGATAGACTGGATAAAGAAAATGTGGCACATATTCGCCATGGAATACTATGCAGCCATGAAAAGGGATGAGTTCATGTCCTTTGCAGGGACATAGATGAAGCTCGAAACCATCATTCTCAGCAAACTAACACAGGAATAGAACAACAAACACCACATGTTCTCACTCATAAGTGAGAGCTGAACAATGAGAACACATGAACAGAGGGAGGAGAACATCACACACTGGAGCCTGTCATGGGATAGCATTGGAAGAAATGCCTAATGTAGATGACAGGATGATGGATGCAGCCAACCACCAAGGTACATATATACCTATGTAACAAACCTATACATGTACCTCAGAACTAAAGTATAATTAAAAACAAAATTATGCCTTAGCTTACATGCATCTGAAATTGCAATATACGTTTTTCCTGGCAACTCATCATGCCAAATAATTTCGTATGTTGACCTTTGCATTTAGCATTTAAGTTTGCACATTATTGCATACCCAAATAGGACATCGTGTCTATTGAAATTATTTCTTGCTTATTACACTGCACTTTCTACTATTGCATATTTTAAACATCTTCCCTCTAGTTATGTATATTACATATTGGAAGCCAATATGTAATATACATTACCAAAAAAAGTATCCTAGTAGTAGCCCAACAAGCTTTCATTTATGTACAAACTTAAAAGCAAAGGCAAATTTTAAAATTTATCAGATCAACTATTTCTTGTTACAAAACAGCTCTTCCAATAGCTCTTCACTTATCTTCCTCATTTATGAATGCTTACCCTTCTTAATGTGTCAAGTTCAAGGGGTATGTCAAAAGTTCTGCAAATTCCTTCCCCAACTTTCCCACTGACTCATTGCCTGACCTGAGGCTGCTCATTGAAACTCCCTGGATCTGTTTCATGATCATCTGTAAAACAGGGATAATGGGATCTGCCTCACAAGGGAGCTGCAGGAACTGAGTTATGGTTTGCAAAATGCTTTGTGATTCACACATAAAAGGCACTACAAGAAAGCGAACTATCATTGGGCATTACAAACAGTTTTCATCTCAATTATTTTAAAGTAAGAAGAGATCAATATTCTAAGCTTCCAAATGTATTAGGGCAGCATGATGTTACATAGAATTTCCAAAACTAAGGCAGGCAATTTGCCGACACAGGTTGTTTTGTTTTAGTTTTTGTTTTTTGCTTTTTTTCTAGGAAACCAGACATGTCATCCACAGATAAATGCAGGGAAAGGCAAAACTGAGGGATTCCTGATTATTATTGGCTCTGAGATCTGGCAATAAGAGAGTCTCTCTGCTTTCAAGTTACCCATTGGAATCAAGCCCAAGAGAAATGTAAATAAAATATTGTTCCAGTCTTCAGCTGCCTACCCAAATCTTGTTTTGACTTAACTCTTCTTAAAGTTATAGCAATAATTTTCATGCCTTAAGGATAAATTAAGGGTTAACCCTATCAGGTTTGTTCTTACACTATAGGAGACTAAAACACTGAAAAATTAAATTCAAAATTGTACAAAGTGATGGTGAGACATCTATGTCTCACTTTAAAGACATCAATGCACTTTAAAGTTTCTACGAATAGCATAAGAGAAGGCTCCTGAGGCATTAAAATAGTCCCCCCAGCCTTATTCTCAGGGGATATCTTCCAAGATCCCCAGTGGATTTCTGAAATCATGGATAGTACCAAATCCTATATAGACTATTGTTTCCTAGATATGCACACTTATGATAAAGTTTAATTTATAAATTAGGCACAGTAAGTGATTAACAGCCATAATAAAATAGAACCATCATAACAATATACTGTAATAAAAGTTATATGAATGTCTCTCTCTCTCTGTCTCTCTCTCTCAAAATATCTTGTACTGTCCTGAGGGTAACTAAAACCACAGAAAGGGAAATGATGAAAAAGGGGAGGCAACTGTATTCACAGCTTGTAAAGTTATAATATTTGGTACTAAATAATAATCTCATTTAGCTGCATTGTACTTATTTTCACCTTTAAATTACAACCACACAGGGAAGGAGTAAATTTTGTCCTATTATCATTTGGTGTTTTCCACATTAAAAAGCTTCTTGGGCACTCTTGGCACTGAACATATCATCATAATAATTTAAAAGATTAACATTCACCCTCTTCCAATTAAGAGATTGCCATAGCTGCAGTGATCCAAAGGTGAATGCCAATGTCTTGGCTATAACAGAAATAGTGGGACTAGAAATTAGCAATATGTAAAGAATGAAAAAAAGAAAAGAATGTTTTTTTAAAAAAAGCAATTACTACAATGATTATTAAAAAAAAAAAAAACCAAGGATGGCCAAATAGACTTAGGGTAACCAATGGACTTCTTCTGGAGAAATTCTTAAAATTTCAAGTTTCACAACAGCCTTGCCAGATTTCTATTAAAGAAAACCCAATTATCCAGGTAATTTGCATAATTTAAATGAAGCAAGCAAGAACCATTGGCTGTATAGAGTGTCTCACAGTTTACTGTGAAGATAACAGATGAAAAGTGTGCTCAACTAAGCTAAGAGGTGGGATTCGACTCTGAAAGCAAGGCTTGGTCACAGACCAAATTGAGGACTAGCTAAAACAGGTCCAGGATGGAAGCACCTCCTTATAAGACACGCCCACCAACATGTCACGTCAGTTTACCATCATCATGGCAAGGCCCAGATGTTACCACTCCTTGCCATGGCAACAACCCAACCAGTCAGAAGTTACCACCATTTTCCTAGAAATTTCTGCATAAACCACCCCTTATTTCCATGTAATTAAAAGTGGGTGTAAATATGAGTGCACAGCTGCTTCTGAGCTGCTACTTTGGGCACACTGCATGCTCCACAAGGAGCAGTACCTCTGCTGTTGTACAGAGGTGCTTGCCACTTCAATAACAGTTGCTGTTTAACAAGACTGGATCGTCCTTGAATTCTTTTCTGGGAGAAGCCAAGAACCCTCCTGAGCTAAGCCCCAATTTGGGGGCTTGCTTGTCCTGCCTCATCACCACTTAACCATGCAGAATCTTGGGAAAAGCTGTAAGATTGCTAATCCTCCTTTCTCTAACTACAAATGGAAACAACAGTAGGACCTATATAGACTTTGTGTGAGGACTAATAAAGTAATATCTGGAGCATGTAGACATTCAATACATAATGGTTCTCCACTCCTCTTTTTCTTCCATTTAAGACAATGCTTTATAGGGCTCCAACTTTTCCCAAATAAAAATTTCAATTTATTTAAAGTTGTCATAGTTTCCTAGCCATATATAACTTCTCAGAGCATGCAATTAATAAAATATAAACTCCAAGCAACTTGTAATCACTAACAATTATAGCTTCACACTTTTAGATCATGAATAGGGCTCAAGATTTCAACACAAATCCCAAAATTTTGTACTAGCTATAGTTAAAAGGTATTTCATTTCTTCATAACCTTTATAGCTATGGCCAAGATCAGCTCACTGGGCTGTCATTCCTCACCATGGTGGCCGGGATAAAGGTGGTCCTCCTAAGCTTTAGGATCCACACTTCTGAAAGAGGATGCCTGAAGTGGTGGGTAATACTTGATGCAGGTGGAGGGGAGTGGGAAATGGGTGAGTTCCAAACCTGTTCAATGTAATTCTGATGACAGCAGAGAGTAAACAAGTATCCTTAGGAAATACTGATAGAATCCACTGGGAAAGAGCCTAAAGTGGCCCAGAGCAAATACAAAAATGTTTTTTGAAGACTTATATTCTGTCTTAATATCATGGTAGAACCATTATCCCAAAAGCCAGCAGCTGATTCTTCTTCATGCGCCATTGCACTCCAGCCTGGGTAACAAGAGCAAAACTCCATCTCAAAAAAAAAGAAAGAAAGAATCATTCCTAACCATTTTATTTAGGAACTTTGGTCAGTTCTTTGGAATAGAGGATGAGACTCTCAGAGCTCTATTTATTGTCAGCAGAAGCCAAGGCAACAAAGAGGCAGCTAGTTTACTGAGCCACTGGTACAACCAGAATTGCTGGGGAGAAGAGAAAGGTGTCAAGGAATAGGAGAGGGACAGTGAGCACAGACAGAGGAGGAGACAATGAGCCAATCTCATATTTTAAGGCTGAGAGATCTCATGGAAATTATGTCAGTTATCTGCATGTCATAGAAAAGTATTACACTGATCTGCGTTCTTTATCTGTGCTTAACAAAACTTCCTCCAAAGGTAGTGGTGTGAAGGAAATTTCAAGAACAGGAATATCTGTTTTCCACTGTGAAGTTGTCCAAGTTGTCGTTATGTGTTCTCTCCTTCCACCTCCCCTTCATCAGTATGGATGATACTAGTGAGGTTTGTATTGAATAGGGAAGAGAAAATTAATGAAACAACATGATATGAAATTAAAATAACTCTAGCAAGCAAAAATTGTTTGTAAGAAGGTCCCACCAGAGCCGAAGTTAAGGAGAAATAGTAAGTGCCTCTCCTTCCTTCTGCAGAATGTTAACCTTATCTATTCTCAATACTCCTTAAGCGTTCTCTAAGTCCCTGTTTTCCTTGTGGAACAGCTGCAGGGCCACTGCACAGATAAGTTATGTTACAAACATGTTTTTCAAGATATAAGGCATGCCACAAGACAAGTCAGGGATGATTAACTGCCTTTGTGCCAATTTCTGTAAAACTCACTTCCTGCTTTGCATTGAAAAGTATAAAAGAAAGCCTTTTTCCTTTGTCTAATGTTCAGCCATTTTGGACGTGAGTCCAAGCTGGGCCTATGTACACCTAAAATAAACCTTTCTGCAACCTCTGCAGGCTCTCCAGTCTCTGAATCCCGCTACATTTCGTGTATGTTGGAAAAGACCTAATTTTCACATTTGGTCAACTCAAATGTTAACAAAAGGAGCATGCATCAGATAGATACTGAAAACAATTCCTGGAAATAGGAACGTGGTGTTAGGGTGTAGACTGAGAAGGTAAGTGCCCTAGGAATACATCAGGGTCTTCAAATGCCTCTGGACTTCCACAAAGTTTCAATGAACTAATCATCGCTAGATACTGAGCCAGTGTTCTAATCTATAGTACTCTGATGATGAGAGAAGCTGCTATTTATTTATTTATTGGTGACATGCATTACATTTTAGTGAATTGTCTACTTATGGCTATGCCCAATTTTCTATTCAGGCACTTATTTTTCTTACTCATTTGTAACAGACCTTTACATAGTAAACATACAAGCTCTTTGACAGAGATTACATTAGTTTTTCTTCTTCTACTCTTGCCTTTTAATTTGGATCGTTGAATTATTGACATACACTTATGAACTATTGATATTTTAAAATAGTTTCTTCCTTTGTTATTTAGGCTAAAATAGACCTTTCCACACCAAAAGGTTCATCTACTTTTTCTACTCCTTTGGTAAGAACTTTGTTTTTGACATGTAACTATAACTTTTCTGGAATTTAACTTGCTATAACTTTATTTAGAATGTTGAGATGAGATTTATAAATGAAATTGGTGTTTTGGATTTTTTTGTATTTTCATGAACAGATTGGGGTAATAATAGTTTATAAAATAATGAGAGCTATCTATATACCACACAAGAGTGTACAGAGTATAACACTAACCTATATTCTTTATCTGTACTTAACAAAACCACAGAGCTTACCAGTTCAGTATCTGGGACCAAAGCATTTTCAGAAAGTGATTTTTAAAAAACATTTTAATGTCTAGCTTGGTATTTTATTCAGATGCTCAGATTTTTTATTTTTCCTTTCTCATTGAGTCATTTTATATTCATATTCCCTCCTATTCATTCATTCTTGAGATTTTAAATTTTAGAAAAGGGTTTTAAATATTTGCCTGTAATTTTTAATGTTATTGCATTCCCTTTTTATGCAGATATTTTATTTTTAGGTTTTCTAATTTCATTAATTTCTGCCATCTGTGTGATTTTCCCTTTCTCTTTCATAAATTATATTGTGTTACTTATAGAATTTTTAGTTATATACTAAGTATATTTTTTGTTATATAAAATATAAATTTAAATCTATTATGCATTCTGAATTTATTATATTATTTGGACATGTCTTAGCATTATTTCTTATTTCCTGTAATATGCTAAGAAAAGAACATGTGTTTTTTGTGTTATATTTTTGAGATGGAGTCTTGCTCTGTCACCAAGCTGGAGAGCAGTGGTGTGATCTTGGCTCACTGCAATCTCTACCACCTGGGCTTAAGCGATTCTTCTGCCTCAGTCTCCCGAGTACCTGGGACTACAGTCACATGCCACCATGCCCAGTTAATTTTTGTATTTTTAGTAGAGACGGGCTTTCACCAAGTTGACCACAATGGTCTGGATCTCTTGACTTCATGATCCACCCACCTCAGCCTCCCAAAGTGCTGGGATTACAGGCATGAGCCACTGCGCCCAACAGGACATGCATATTTTTTAATTTCTTGAATTACACCTGAATTTGTGTTTTTTATATAATTTGAAATTTTTATGTTTGGATTACAAAATGTTTTTACACTTGTCTTTTTTTAATTGCAAATCATTTTTGTTCTGTTTTATACTTTTACCTTGAAGCCTGTTTAATATTATTACTATAACTCCAGATGTTTGTTTGATTTTCTTAATGTAGTGTTTTTGTTTTTGTTTTTGTTTTTGTTTTTGTTTTTGAGACAGAGTTTCACTCTTGTTTCCCAGGCTGGAGTACAACAGTGCAATCTCTGCTCACTGCAACCTCCGCCTCCTGGATTCAAGTGATTCTCCTGCCTCAGCTTCCCAAGTAACTGGGATTATAGGCATGCGTCACCATGCCCAGCTAATTTTTGTAGTTTTAGTAGAGACAAGGTTTCACCATGTTGGTCAGGCTGGTCTCCAACTCCTGATCTCAGGTGATCCATCCACCTCGGCCTCCCAAAGTGCTGGGATTACAGGAGTGAGGCTTAATGTAGCTTTTCTTACTCTTTTACTCTTGACCTTTCTTAATTGTTTTACTTTATGAGTACTCATAATAAATAGCTCATATTCAGATATTGTTTCTGAACTCAGTTCTAATATTTAGGTTTTAATAAAAAGCACTGTGTTCAGGGCCAGGCATGATGGCTCACACCTGTAAAACCAGCACCTTGGGAAGCCGAAGTGAGGTGGGCAGATCACCTGAGGTCAGGAGTGCAAGACCAGCCTAGTCAACATGGTGAAAATCCCGTCTCTACTAAAAATACAAAAATTAGTCAGGTGTGGTTATGTGCACATGTAATCCCAGATTCTAGGGAGGCTGAGGCAGGAGAGTTGCTTGAACTGGAAGGTGAAGGTTGCAATGAGCCGAGATCACACGACTGCACTCCACCCTGGAGGACAGAGCCAGAAGAGATCAAGACCATCCTGGTCAACATGGTGAAACCCCATCTCTACTAAAAATACAAATAATTAGCTGGGCATGGTGGCACATGCCTGTAATCCCAGCTACTCAGGAGGCTGAGGCAGGAGAATTGCCTGAACCCAGGAGGCGGAGGTTGCGGTGAGCTGAGATCGTGCCATTGCACTCCAGCCTGGGTAATAAGAGCGAAACTCCGTCTCAAAAAAAAAAAAATTAATGTGTTCATATTTATTTTATAGGTTTGGATTTGCTTTTGTCAGCCCATTTTGTAAGTCCTCCTATTTTAAGATTTCTTACTTTTTTTTACCATTATTTTGATGTACTAATAGTTTTTTTTAACGCTACATCTTTATTCAATTCTGTACATCATCAACTTGTAAAATATTTTAAGACATATATCCCATAAAAGCCAAGAATTGCAAATATGCCAAAAGTTCACCAACATTAGAAGGGTCAATTGATCATATGAATAGATAGTGAAATGCTGTAAAGTAATAAAGTTAAATAAACTAGGCTATATCAACAACATGAATGACCCAAACTATTGAACAAAAAAGCAACATACAAAATAATACATTCACACAGAACTTAATTCTACTTATATAATATTCAAAAGCAGGCAAAAGTAAATCACATTGTTCAGGTGATAAAATGATTTTGTATCAAAACAAAAAAATGTTAGGATGATGTACACAGCTAAGGGGAAGGAATGAATTTATAATCAGGGAGGAACAAAGCAGGCTGCTGGGGTAGGCTGGTATCACACTCCTTCTGCCCCTGCTGTTAGCATTATGATTAAAGCACTAAATCCTACCCATTCATCATGTGCAAGATTCTATATGGAACACTGTATCTCACAATGAAATAATCTCACACATCTTTGTAATTTTTAAAAAGCTAATATCAGAAAATACACAATTGATTGATTCTCCTCCATGGAACTTGAAGACATTCATAGTTTTACATCATACTCCCAATCTCTTACTGATATTTTTGTTAGTAAAACTCAATTTCCATTTTTTAATTCGTATCACTTTTCATTAAAACCTATTTAACTGACTTCACAACTACAATCATAAGACTCATTTAATTATTTTTTTCACTATTCACCATTAATCATTTTGAGGTTTTCTTTCTGATTTCCTGTAGCTTAAGAAAAGAATGTTATTAGCCAACTTTTATCTGAATATGTACTTCAATTGCATTCCATATGAATAAAAACCCAATTAAGTATTAAACCAAAAATATTAAGGGCAAACATATTCTTTCTCAAAATCCTACAAGTCTTGTTTCATTTCTTCTTGTAGTTAATGTTCAGAAGACAATTCTAAAACACCACGTTCCATCTATTACATTTCCAGGATTCATGAACCATATCATCTTCTCTCTCATCAATTTCATTCTCTATCCTCTTCATCCGAATTCTGGAAAAGCTTCTCAAAGTTGTTTTCCACATTATGATTCATTACATCACAGAAAAACTTTTCCATTTTAAGCTCCTCATACAGATTTTAGTCTTTCTCACACAAATTTTAAATCAGGTATTACATTTTTGTTTCATCTTTTCCTGCCTCATCCAACTCACTGAATATTCCTTCGCTTGCTCTCTCTCTGTCAGCTGGATCCCTTTTTAATCTGTTTCCTGGGTTTTTTTTCCCATGCTTCTGCTTCATATTTTCCAGAGTATTATTGAAAGCACAAAGAGATTATTTTACATTTGTTCTCTTCCTTGTGGAAAATATTTTAGAAATACGACATCTGCATCTTCTTTTTCAGCTTGAGAGCATTTTCTTCGGTATCATACTGAGGCATTTTGGTGTGATCCATCCATATTTAATGAAGATGAGGCAGGCTCTTCGGATCCCTCTCATACATCATGTATTTTTCCTAAAAAAAATTTTTCAGACCTTTGGCAGAAAGCTTAGTTGCTCTAACTCACACGGGAACATGGCTGTTTCAGAGGCTGAGGAAAATGGAGGAGCAACTCTATCTGGTGATCCATTCTGCTGAGGATCAGCTGTTAGCCTTTTTCCTTCTCTGGTTCATGGTCATGCCCAGGTTCCTGGCCCATCTTACACAATCTGTTTTGCCGGGATACTGCTTAGCACATCAAATGAAAAAATCAAAGGTGTCTCAAAGACATCTTGCCTCCCTGGCAGCTTTTCGCTTAATGTGAATCCTATATGAACTCTAACATCTCCTAATACAAGCACTCTCGTAGACTTGATCCACATCCATAAACAAGGAGTTGGGTGAACCCAAGTCACCATCTCCAGGGTACACACGCCTCTTATATTCATCCCTCTAAATTCATCACCAGTGGGACTTTTCTAAAAGTCTCAGACAGCCCCAATCATTTGTTTTGGAAAATTCTACATTAAATATAAAGAAACTAACTAATATCCCCAGATTTTTAAGACTGTCTCACTCTGTCACTTAGGCTAGAGTGCAGAGACACAATCTCTGCTCACTACAACCTCCACCTCCTGGGTTCAAGCAATTCTCCGGCCTCAGTTTCCCAAGTAGCTTGGATTGCAGTTATGCACCACCACATCCAGCTAATTTTTTTGTATTTTTAGTAGAGATGGTTCAATGTATTGGCCAGGCTGGTCTCGAACTCCCGACCTTATGATCCTCCTGTCATGGTCTCCCAAAGTGCTGAGATTACAGGTCTGAGCCACTGAGCCTGGCCTATCCCCAGCTTTTTAACAGTAGTTTCTCAAATTTCCAGTGATAATGTTTGCTTCTCAATATTTTTATATTTCTTCGTATGTTTCTATGAGGACTCAAGGTAGAAATGTAATACAAATTATCATAGTCTTTGTTGTCTAGAAGTCATAATATAAATATTTTTAAACCAAAAAATGAGCTAGAAATTCCAGAATTTTCCAAGTGGGTCAATCCTGAAGGGGAAAAAAAAAGAAAGAAAGAAGTAGTGAGAGAAAGGCGGAGAGAGAGAAGCTTGAAGTATTTCGCTCTTGGTAAGCCTCAAATAATACATCTGTCATTTTGGTGAGCCATCTTATTTAGGCTGCTTTTAACTCAATTTTCAGGTGAGTCACCTCAAAACTTCAAACTGCAAAATGGCCAACTTGCATCAGGAAGCAATGAAGCTCTCCCAAAGCTTTTGAAATAAGATGATTTGTGAGCAGAATCACCCAAATACTATTTCTCGAGGTTATTTTAGGCTTTTGTTTCTCTTGTCTCCCTGAAAACTTCAGCTCAGATAAGTACATGGAGCTTCACGGTGCTAATCTGGAAAAAAATAATATTAAGATTGGTATTATTATAAATCAGAATCCAGTTATAGAAATAGATTGGCACAGGTTCATATTGCACTGCATAAATATCATAATGAAATTAAACATCTTTCCTAAAGTCAGAAATCTGAAAAAAATATATGGTCTGAATTTCCCCATGATCTGCTGAACGAGTTGAAATAATTATTTAGTAACTGGAAAAATATGATGGACACATTTCACATGCTTCCTGGGGGTGAGAAATATTTCCTGGTGTTTTTTTTTTCCCATTAAACGATACGTTGATGAAAAATAGAGCATGTGAGACACAAAGAAAGAATAACACCTACATGCCCTGAAATGAGAAGTTTGTCTATAGCAAAAGAGAGACCACTGCTGCCACCAAGCTACAGCCTAACCCGAGGCCCACGGTTCCCTGAATTCATGATGCAGCTGCAGAAAAGAAGGAACAGCTGTTAAAGGAAAAAAGTCTTCAGTGGCACTTGTTAAAGTGGAATAGGAAGTCTTTGTTCAGGACCATCACAATGGGCATAGGGGCCACGGAGGTGGGATTTTGCACCGGAAGAGAGAGCTTGGACTCGGCTTTGAATACAGCATGGGCAAGGGGGAATTTACAGCCAAGAAGCAGTGTGGGGTGAGTGGATAGAAAATCACTAAGAGGAACCATCAGAGATAAGGGGAACTCTGGCTAAACTGACCTAACAGAATTCTTGCTGAAGACGGACAAGGATGATTAGACATCATCTGGGGAATGGTAGAGAATGAATCGCCAAGTCAGGTATCAAGGATGGATGCTTTTTACTAAGCTGAGTTCTTGGCTAAAACTGGATTTTACAAGGAAGTGCAAAGACGGGCCTAGGAGAAGCTTCAGGAGCCTGAGTAAGGTTTGGTCAAAGATATTTGTTATAACACAAACTCCTCTGTCTTGTATTCCTGTACTTCCAATCAATTAACCATCAACTGTCTTGAAGGTCCCTCCTGCCCAGCTCTCAGCATCTGATCAACAAAACGTATGAGTTTATAAAGTGCTACATCACCAATTTAGTCATAAAACTAGATGTTGATGAAACCATGTTCTACCCATTATCTACCACAACACTATGTAACAAACCACCCCAAAACCAAGTGATGTAAAAAAAATAACCATTAAATTTACCCAGAGGTCTGCAGGTTGTTGATTTAGTCTGGGTTCAATTGAGCAGTACTTCTGGCCTCAGCTGGCTCAGTCTCAAGTCTGGGGGTGGCTGGCTGTTAGCTGACCTAAGACAACATCATCTTGGGTGTCTGAGACAACTCAGCTCTGTTCCATGTGCCTCATCTTACAGCAACCCAGCTAGGCATGTTCTCATGGAAATCACAAAGCTTCAAGAGACTCGTCAAAAGCATGCAAGCACTTGTTCAGGCCTCTACTTGGGTTACATTTTCTAACATGCCATTGCACAGGGCAAGTCATGTGCTCAATCTAAAGTCAAGGTGTGAGATGGAATACCCAGCCCAGAAGGCACTGAAGAATTACAAGGCAAAGGGATTGGGTACAGGGGGGTATAGAATGGAGACTGTTAGGTTATCAATCTACTGTACACCTTCAATGACAGTTTGTCTCCCATTTGAGCCATGAAGATGCCAAGTAGGCTGGTTATTAATAACCTAATCCCTGGGTTAGGACATCAAAGTCTTCAAACTACCCACCCAAATAAAGATATCTAGTCAGCTAGCTCCAAAACAAGCCACTGAATAATGACGATTAGCAATCAATAAACTTTAATTACTAATAGGTAAATAAAATTAGTTCATATTCCAATAACACATGCAACCGTGGTAAATCCACCTTTGTTCTCTAACAAAGATTATTTGTTAATATCTTGCATGCAAGATTATTCTCTAACAAAGCAGCAAGTTCTGGAGAAAAGTTGGAGTAAAATCTTTACTGGGCATGAAGGCAGGCAGAATAAGAGTAAGCAACAAAAGTAGGATCCCCGAAAATAAAATCACTCCTTTGGAAGTGCAGGGTCATCAGTATTCCAAATAATAAATACAAAAATAAATTGAAATTCAAAGGCGTATTTCCTAAAATAATCATTAGAAATGTATAGGCCAGGCACAGTGGCTCATGCCTGTAATCCCAGCACTTTGGGAGGTCAAGGCGGGCAGATCATGAGGTCAGGAGATCGAGACCATCTTAGCTAACAAGGTGAAACCCAGTCTTTACTAAAAATACAAAAAAAGAATTAGCCAGGAATGGTGGCATGTGCCTGTAGTCCCAGCTACTTGGGAGGCTGAGGCAGGAGAATCGCTTGAACCCAGGAGGCAGAGATTGCAGTGAGCCGAGATTGTGCCACTGCACTCCAGCCTGGGCAACAGAGCAAGACTCTGACAAAAAAAAAAAAAAAGAAAGAAGAAAGAAAAGAAAGAAAGGAAGGAAGGAAGGAAGGAAGGAAGGAAGAAAGAAAGAAAGAAAGAAAGAAAGAAAGAAAGAAAGAAAGAAAGAAAGAAAGAAAGAAAGAAAGAAAGAAAGAAAGAGAAAGAAAGAAAGAAAGAAAGAAAGAAAGAAGAAAAGAAAGAAAGAAATGTATCACCCACATATTTAATATATGCATATTAAAGATTTTCATGGTTAGATCTTCACTCAATGTTTTAAAAGCAAATTCTGTCTCTAGTTTGAAGCAAAATTACCAGCTATGCTTTCTTAGTTGTTGCATGGATTTGTTTGATATCAAACCTTTTCTCCAAAAAGCTGAATATGATTCAAATATCTCAGGTTAAATAAATTCTTGAGTTAAAATTCAGAGTATATTTTGCACCGTGACACCCTGAGATAGGAAACTCAAATTGCTTGTGATGGTATAAATGTTTCCATAGTAGGAAATTATGAAATAAATCAAATTCTTAACATTAATGCTTTTGTGATAAATTCAGTAACAACCTTGTTGATCATTGATTGGCACAGTCTACCTATGTTTTATACACTTAATCTAATCAACTGATTTGGATATTTCATCGGGTAAAATTCTGGTTGATAGGACCATAACTTTTACAGCTTGTTCAATGAAAACTGAGTGGATTTTGCATATCTCATAGTTGTTCCTCTTTTCAAAGTCATGTTAATGATAGTGCTTCCAACCCAAAGGACTTTAAATGAAACAATTCTCTATCAAGGTAGCAGAATCACACCCCATTCCAACTCAATTCTTTTTTGGCTGCTTATTCGTGAAGTTTCTTTTCTCTTTCATGATCCACTGTTTCTATCTCTAGGATAAGACAGAATTTCTCTAAAAAACTGCTACACTATCTATTTAACTCTCTCTCTCTCTATTTTTTTTATTTTCGGACTAAAATGTGAAGCAGATCACAGGGTACAATGTGATAAGAGTCCTAACAGCAGTTGGCACCTTTTATCCAACTTCCCTTGTAATAGCAGACAGCTGGTTGGGCTGAGGCACTTTCAGAGGCCATACAGCAAAGTCTCCTCATCCACAGAGAATAATATGCCATGCCAGGAACTTAAAGCCTTCTCAGCAATTCTAAAAGGGAAAATGGAAAGATTCTACAAATATCTTTCTTTTGTAGAGCTGAGAGACCTCCCCAGCCTTGCCTCAATTTTCAGTCCTAGCTGTCATATGGAATGAACAAAATTATGAAAGGAGCTCTTCATAAGAGAAAGGTTTATTTCTTCCTAAATCTAATATTAGTGCAGTTTGAATAGACATTCAAAGACAAGATAACGAAACTTCATTGATAGAATTTTATGAAAGCTATCAGGAGATAAAAAAGCAAATTCATGTCTTCCCACTCTTGAATAAAGAAGATTTTACTATTTGCTAAAATACACCACAATAATAAAGTAGCAAATTTTTTTTCTATCCTTTGCTCCCACTGCCAAACACCCTTCAAAGTGATCTGAAACTTATTTACATCCCACCAAGCCTTTACCTTCACTTTCTTCTGCCTGAGATGTTACTGAATGTTATGCTGAATGTCAGCAATATTATGCTGAGATTATTCTCCTAAAGATCACCAATGACTGCTTTACATTTGACCTTATTTTATTGTAAATGATAATGAAATCACCTTTGCAAAAATTATAACTGAGGGAATTATGACAGCGAAAGAGATCAGCCCTAACCGACTCCATCTTTCTTCTAACCTTTAAGCTGTCCTTGTTCATTCCCAGGCAAAGGCCAAACTAACTTTGGGGAGGAATTCGGTTCATGGCTTAACTAGAAAACAAAATTGATAACAGCCCTTTCCCGAAAAGTCTCCCTTCTTGCCTGGGGACCAGTCTGCCTTTGCAGAATTAACAAACTAACTCCAAGATTAGGAATTACGGTTTAGGGGTTATGCAGCCTCTGACTCCAAGAATCTGAACCTCCCCAGATTGCTCCTGGGGATAACATCACTCTTGTAAAACCTACAATCAGTGCCTCAGATATTTTGCAGACCCTGCATTGGATGGATCAACTGACACCACCCAGACCACTAATCTGGTTCAACCAGTTCTGCGATCCCACCCAGGGACAGAAAACAGCAAGAAAAACTCACTTCAGCCCCCTAGGATTCCATATCCAACCCGACCAATCCACACTCCCCACTTCCCAAGCCCCTACCCGCCAAAATATCTTTAAAAACTCAGATCCCCGAATGTTCAGAGAGATCGATTTGAGTAATAATTAAACTGTGGTCTACTGCACAGCCGGCTCTGGGAATTACTCCTTCTCCACTGCAATTCCCCTGTCTTGATAAATTGACTCTCTCTAGGCAGCAGGCAGGTTGAACCCACTGGGTGGTCATATTAACACATAAACAGAAAATTACATAAAACAAAAACACTAATAAATTATCACAACGTATTTGTAAAATATCAACTGTCTCTCATGACAAAAAAAAATAGAACATTGTCTAAGGCTTCTCTCCTCCCACAAGACCATCTCTATCCTTATGCCTAACACTGGTGTTTCATTTTTCCTGTTTTTCATCTTTTTGTGAATGGATTCATGTGCTGCTTTATGGAACTGTGTCTAGCATATTTCTTCAACATTCTGATGGTGAGATTTATCCATGCCATTGTATGCATCAGTTCATTCATTTGCATTATTATACAGCATTCGTATTGTACGACTATTACACAACTTATCTATATTACTATTAACATTTAGATTGTTTTTAATATTTGGCTGTAATAAACAATGTTTCTATGAACATTCTTATGTAGTCTCTTACTGCACTTGCACACGCGTCTGTTAGGTAACTAAAAGTCAAATTTCAAGGCCATACAGTACATATATATTAGCACTAATAGGTAGTTAGCAATTGTACCTATTTCTGCTGCCTCCAACAGTTTGAGAAAGTTTCATTTCCACGTCAACATTTCATGTCGTCAATCATTGTAATTTTAACCATTTAGGGACACACATTGTACCTCAAATTGGCTTTAGTTTGTAATTTGCTGATTAGCACAGCACTTTTCCATGTCTGTGGCCACGTGAATGTATCTTTTGTGAAATACCTGTTCAACTCCCTTAAACACTTGTGGTGTTCCTTTATATGATATGGACACTAGCTCTTTGTCCGTTACTTGTTATGCAAATGTTTTCTGCTGCTTGGTGGTTTACCTTTTTACTTTCTTAATGAAATACCTTAATCCTGACGTTGTCCTGTCTATTGACATTTCCTTTACTTTATGTTTAATGGGTTTGGGGATCATGTTTATGAAATCTTTCTTCAACTGCAATGTGTGTGTGTGTGTGTGTGTGTGTGTGTGTGTGTGTATTCCTAGCTTATCTTTTACAAGTTTGTATGCTTCTGCTTTTCACATTTTAATAGAGAATCTAGGGAATTGAATTAAATTTTTCTACTAGGGAATCTAGGGAATTGAATTTTTGTATGAAGTAGAGGTAAAGCCTAAATTTTCCTCCTGAGGATGTCCAATTGCCCCAGAACCATGTATTGAAAAGATTCCTTTTTGCCCACTGTCCTGCAGCACCACCTTTAACAGAAATTGTTCTGTTCCTACAAGATCAGTTCTATCCCTTCATCTAGTTTTCCTTGTGCCAATATCACATGGTCTTAAACATAGTACAGCTTTATAGTAGGTCTTGACACCTTTATAGCATAACTCTTTCAACTTCTTTTACTTCAAGAGTATGTTGGCTATTCTTGGCTCTTTGCATGTATATACACACACACACACACACACACACACACATATGCAAATTGATATATATCAATTTGAAGGGAAATTAATATATTCATAATATTGAGTCATTCAATCTGTAACATGGTGTAGCCATCCATTTCTTTTATTTCTCTGAATAATATTTTATAGTTTTCTGTGTAGAGATTGTACACATCTTTCACTAGATTTAGTCTTAGGTTTCTTATATTTTATGTTATACGTAGCATTTTTAAGTTTCGTTGTCTATTTGTTGCTGACACACAGAAATACTTTTGATTTTATATACAGACCTTATGCTCAGAAAATATGCTAATTTTGCTTACTGCTTCTACCAATTTACTTTTGATTTTGTTCCTAATTTTGTCCATATATGATCATAGGATCTGTGATATGATAGCTTTCTTTCTTTCTAACTATAAAGAATTTTGTTTTTTGCATTTGCCTTTTTGCAGACAAAAACTCCAATAAAATGATGACTAGAAATAACAAATATCAGGCATTCTTATTTCAAATACTAATCTCTCAAAATTTCACTACTCAATATAATGTTTGCTGAAGTCTCATTATAGATATTATTGACCTGGTTAATGAAACGCTCTTATATTTTTCCAATGCTATGCGTTCAATGTATTATTACAAACCGATGTTAAGTTTTATATACTTTTTCTGCATCTATTGGGAGGACCAAATGATTTTTCCCTCTTAATATTTCTTTACGCTATACTTATTTTCAAATACTTAACTAACCTCAAATTTCTGCAATCATTTTACTTTTTCATTGAGTTATAACTTATGTAAAATAAACTTCATACGTTCTACATATACAATTTGATGAAATTTGGCAAGTGCATACAGTCATGTAACATGACTGTATGTAACAATCAAGATACACCATTACTCCATCCTAATCCCTAAAATGTTTCCTCATGCCCTATGGCAGTCAAGTCATCACCTCTGGTGAGTGGCTTCAGGGAACTACTAATTTGCTTTCTGTCACTATCATTTAGTCTTAGAGTTTCAGGTAAATGAAATAACAGATTATGCAGTCTGTGGTGTTTGCATGACTTCACTATTTTTGAGATCCAATGCATTGTTGCATGCATTAATATTTTTCTAATTTTTACTTCTGAATAGTATTCCATTGTATAGAAATACCACAGCTTTTCCTTTTAACCTTACGTTTTTTATGCAAGTCTTATAAGCTATAAATTGTTAACTTTTTATTCCATTTGACAAACTTTGTGTTCTAATTGGAGAATTCAGTTCATTGACGATTAATATAATTAGTGACATATTTCAATTTGCATCTACTACCATATTCAGTCCCTTCTATTTACCTAAACTGTTCTCCTTTTTTTTCTTTATCCTTCTGGATAAAATATTCTTATTATTCCACTTTTTATCACTATCAGCTTAGTGTTCATATCTGGCCTTCATATTCTTCATTGATTTCCCTAAAAAATCTAATATTACATGAGACTTTTTGTCTCTTCCAGAGGAAGGCAAAAAATTGAAACATTTTTAATTTCATTAATTCCCCTGCCACTTACATAATATTGTCATGTTTTCTCATAAGGTTCTACTTTTACTTTTTTACATAGTCATTAAACATTTCAATTTCTTCATCTGTTTCTCATTTTTATTGTTCTTTATTTCTTTCTGCATCTCAGATTCTGAGCCTGAATAATCTTTCTCTGTCTTTGGTGTAGAGTACAGGTGATGAATTCTGCCAGGTTTTACTTATCTAAAAATGCTGTTTGTCTATTTTTGGATGTCATTTTCCCTGGATACAAAATTCACAGTAGCAAGTTATTTACTACGAGCAGTATGAGAACTCTGAAGATAGCGTTTTATTACTAGCTAGCTTTCATTGTTTCAGTTCTGCAGTCAGTTTGCCACTAATCGTTATCCCTTTGAAATTAGTTTGGCTTTTTCTCCTCTGAACGTCTGAATGCTTTTATTATTTTTCTTTGTTTTGGCTTTCAGATGTTTTAATGTGACAAGCCCAGGTTTGTTTGTTTCTTGGTTCTCTTGCTCAGGATCTGTAGGAATGATTGAATATGTGACTTTATGGTTTTTGCTAACTGAGAAAATCCTCAGATTCAATCTCACCATATATTGCTTCTGGCCCATTATCTCTCTTCTATGCTCCAGGGGATCCAACTCATTTTTTTCAATGTTGTTTACACTCTCTTCTCTATTTCCTAATTTTAACTCTCCATATTTCACTTTGTATTTTGCAGTTGTAGATTTACATGTGGGTCCTTTTTACAGTTACCACTTTTTTGGCAAATTTTTCAATGTTTTATTTTCTGGAGCATATTAGGCAGTTATTTTAAAGTTTAGATTTGATAATATGATTGTTTGCAGACCCCGTGGGGTTTTCTCTGGTCATTTATTTGGATTTTGATCTATGTTGTTCTGTCACCTGCTTATTTTCTGTTGAATACCAGATATTACTAATTTGAAAATTGTAGAAATCATTATACAAGTTGTAGAAATAATATGAATCCTGTGTTATCTTCCTCCAGGGGAAAAAATATCTTTTCTCTTTCTAGTAGATATCCAAGTTTACAAATAATCTGGAATTGCCTTGAATTCAATTTCAGGAAGTAAGATAATTCAAACTGGGGCTTCAGTCCTTGCAAGGACTCATCTAGTTCAAATTTACGCCAACTCCCAGAGCATAACCTTTTGGGTTCTCAACTTAAAATAGGGAGTTTTACAGTGTTCCAACAGAAGGTACCTCAGTTTTTTTTCCCAAGTCAAAAAAGCTTTCAAAATTTCTCCCTAGTTATCATAGCTTCTCAATTTTCTTTTCCAGATTTCATAGATACCTATAAGTCAAAAACAGCTCTCAATGCAGTCTCACTTCTCTGAGTGAGTCAACCCAATTGCTTCTTTAATAACTTCAAGCAGATAAACTGTTTTTCTTTGGCATTTTGTCCCAATTTTCTGATTGTTCTCAATAAGAGATTGAATCCAGATGAACTACCCCATCACTCCCAGAGTACAATAACTCATTTGTTTTAAAATCCAGTCTTTTTTTCTGAATTCTCGCTCTCCTTTAACTCTCTGAGGTACCCAATTCTGTTGTTTAATTTCTTGTGTTTTTTGTTTTGTTTTGTTTTTTTGTTTTTTGTTTTTGAGACGGAGTTTCACTCTTGTTGCCCAGGCTGGAGTGCAATGGCGTGATCTTGGCTCCGCCTCCGCCTCCTGGGTTCAGGCAATTCTCCTGCCTCAGCCTCCTGAGTAGCTGGGATTACAGGCACACACCACCACGCCCAGCTAATTTTTTGTATTTTTAGTAGAGATGGAGTTTCACCATGTTGACCAGGATGGTCTCGATCTCTTGACCTCGTGATCCACCCGCCTTGGCCTCCCAAAGTGCTGGGATTACAGGTTTGAGCCACTGCGCCCGGCCAGTAACTCAATTGTTTTAAAATCCAGTCTTTTTTTCTGAATTCTCATTCTCCTTTAACTCTCTGAGGTACCCAATTCTGTTGTTTAATTTCTTACTTGAAAATTTTCGTTTTCATCACATTATACATTTCTGATTTTTAAAATTTTCTTATTGCTCTCTATATTTCTCATATTCCTACATATGTTCTGTATTCCTTCCTCATTTATTTTACAGAACTATGCTTATTTTTACACATAGTCTTTTATATAGGTGTCTCTCAGGATAAATAACCCTTTTAAATATAACCCTTCAATAAATGGATCTACTCCTACAGCTGCAGTTACACGAATGATTTCCGTATCGTCATCTTTAGTTCTAGAATATCATTTATGCTCACATCTCATATTTTAAACTTTCTAGAAGACATCTTCACTTAGATATTATGTCATTCTATGTTGTTTTGTCACCTGCTTATTTTCTGTTGAATGCCAGACATTATGAATTTTTTAATTGGTTTCTTAGAGATACGCTTAGAGAGACCTTAGAGAGAGGTCAGCATCTGTCTCTAAGCATGTCTGTTACCTCCCTTCCAAGCCAATGTTTCATCCCAACTAAACTATTTTGAAGGGTCCAAGCCACTGGGGAGGGACAGAAACAAATGCAGAAAAGGAGCAGAAGCAGGCACACATGCCGACTAGAGCCACATTTAGCTAGTTGGTGACTTCCTGGATTCAGGAAACAGGAAAGAGAGAATTGAAGATGCTCTCAGGTTTTCTGGATTGAAAGATGAAAAACGGCCTTCTTTTGATATAAATTAGTTGATTGGGAAGAGAACAGTTTTGGAGAGAGAGATGCTGTACTTGTCCTTTTTTTCTTTTTAGAGACACAGTCTTGCTATGTTGCCCAGGCTGGCTTTGAACTCCTGGGCTCAGGTAATCCTCCCACCTCAGCCTCCAGAGAACCTGAGACTACAGGTGGTGCCCATTATGTCTGGCTATGTGCCTGCCTTCTTGTTACCCACCTTCCTATCCCCACACCAGCCCTTCACCATCATCTCCATTAGAAATACATTGTGAATGATGTTTTCATATTAGTCCTCCTAAAACACATTTCTCACGTCACTCCAAATATTAAGAATCCAGAGATGTAATGTACATCATAGTGACTATAGTTAATAAACGTATTGTACACTTGAAATGACTAAGGAAGCAGATTTCAAATGTTCTTGCCACAAAAATGATAAATATATGAGGTGACTGATACGTTAACTTATCCATTCTCTAATGTATACATGTATCAAGGCATCATGATGTACATCATATTTCAAAAAAAAAAGAATCCAGAGTGGGCCATGCACTGTGGCTCATGCCTGTAATCCCAGCACTTTGGGAGACTGAGGAGGGTGGATCACGAGGTCAGGAGTTCAAGACCAGCCTGGCCAAGATGGTGAAAGCCCGTCTCTACTAAAAAATACAAAAATTAAGGCCGGGCGCGGTGGCTCAAGCCTGTAATCCCAGCACTTTGGGAGGCTGAGGCGGGTGGATCACTAGGTCAAGAGATTGAGACCATCCTGATCAACATGGTGAAACCCCGTCTCTACTAAAAATACAAAAAAATTATCTGGGTGTGGTGGCTCATGCCTGTAATCCCAGCTACTCAGGAGGCTGAGGCAGGAGAATTGCCTGAACCCAGGAGGCAGAGGTCGCGGTGAGCCGAGATCGCGCCATTGCACTCCAGCTCCGGCCTAGGTAATAAGAGCGAAACTCCATCTCAAAAAAAAAAAAAAAAAAAAAAAAAAAAAATTCATGGGAAGCTCAGGCATAAGGGGTCCCCTATGGTTTTGTGAATTTTACTTCCAGAAGCTCTACTCAGTTCTCACAGTGAAGACTAGAGAAAAATCCCCTCATGCTCCTGGCAAGGAGAGGTAAAAAGTTACCACTTTGAAATACCCAATCTTCTATTATTCATAACAAAGCTCTCCATCAAGAGAAATTATTATAGTCTTTGAAGTCATCAGAGAAGAGCAGACTAAAGAATGCTAAATAAACTAAATTCCTTAAAAAATGAGTCATTCCTGAATTAGCTAGTACTGGTAGCCTCTACCAATCCTAAAGCAAGAGCACAGCAGTGAGAGGAAATGACTCTGCACTAATCAGAAGTGTTCTACAGTAGGAAAAAAAGATCACTTTAACAGCCACAGTGGGGCTGGCATGAGTGACCGACTTCAATCTGGAGGACTCCCAAGCAAAGATTGGTCTTCCTCGCTTGACAATTCTTTGGCACGTAACTTCAGTGAAATAAATGAAAGCACTAGGAATTTAGGGTCAGGAACGGAAACGGGAGAAAGAGGGAAGGGAAGAGCTATCTTTAGTTCTGGGTAATTAGATTTCAAAATTCTGTTTAAAGATATTAACACCAGACGTTAATTGAAACTACCTGGAGAGTCAACCAATCCACCGCTGAACCCACTTCCGAATTGATTGAATATTTTAATTTCTCACTCTAGCTGCCTCAAAAAAAAAATGGAAAGGCAAGCCTTTTCTGAGTTCCTGAATATCTAATTTCGTTTCTACTACCCTTTCATATACAATGTCTAGTATACAATAAACTATTATAACACAGGTAAAGAAGTAAAAAAATATGACCCATAAAAGACAAAAATAGTCTCCAGAAAGAGGCCCCAAATGTTGAAATAACTTTAAAAACACCATATTAACTTTATCAACTTTTAGTACATTTAACTTTATTATTTAGAGAAACAATGAGGACTTGCAGCATAAAAAGGAACTCAATTATTATTATTATTAGGTGGATTTAACAGAAGACCAGACAGAACAAGATAACAGGGCAATGTACTGAAAAACAAGGCAATAGAATTAGTTTTCCAAATTAAAGTATGAGAGAAAAATGAATCAAAACAAATCAAAACAAACAAACAGAAAATTGCAGAAATTAAGGGAAAATATGAAATTATCTAATTTATATGCAATTGGAGTTACAGAGCAAAGAAGAAAGAAAATGGGGCAAGAAACTTTAGAGAGATCATGACTAAGAATTTTCTAAAATTTATTAAAGTCATCAACTCACAAATCTAAGCATGCAGCAAATCTTAAAGATAATTTTCAAAATAAAATTTAAAAGTAGACACATTATAGTCAAACTGCTGAATAGCAAGACTAAAGAGGCAGTCTTCAAAGCATTCCAATCAAAAGACTCCTATTCACAGAAACTACATTAACAGTAATCACTAACTTCTCAGCAAAAGAAAAAGAAAAATAGGAGATAATGGAATAATTCCTTAATAGAGTACATCTATAGCCAGCAACAAAATTTTCAAAAA
Source organism: Leontopithecus rosalia (assembly GCA_028533165.1). Taxonomy (NCBI): domain Eukaryota; kingdom Metazoa; phylum Chordata; class Mammalia; order Primates; family Cebidae; genus Leontopithecus; species Leontopithecus rosalia. Next base: position 44,801,757 of record CM052665.1, read on the forward strand.
ATGAAAGTGAAATAAAAATGTTTTCAGACCAATAAAAGCTCAATAAATTAATTACTACAAGAACTAGTAAAGGAACTTCCTCACAGTAAAGGAAGGAATGAAGGCAATGGAGAAAGGTGTATCACACTGCAAAGCTGATCATGTCTCGCTGTTGGTTCTGACCCTCATTCCTCATTATGACACAGTCTCACTATGCAGCATAGAGCAGCGAAAGCTACAGACTCTGAAGAAGAAACAACTACAGGTTGTCTTAGTCTGTTTTCACTCTGCTATAAAGAAATACCTGAAAGTGGGTAATTTATAAAGAAGAGGTTTAATTGACTCACAGTTCCACGTGGATGGGGAAGCCTCAGCAAACTTACAGTCATGGCCAGAGGTGAAGGGGAAACAAGGACCTTCACACGAAGGCAGGAAAGAGCAGAGAGCAGAAGAAACTGCCACTTACAAAATCATCAGATTTCATGAGAATGTACTCACTATCACGAGAACATTCTAGGGGAAACTGCCCCCCGATCCAATCACCTTTCACCAGGTCCCTCTGTTGACATGAGAGGATTAGGAAGATTACAATTTGAGATGGGATTTGGGTGGAGACACAGAGCCAAACCATATCACAGGTTAAAATGGTCCATACAAGCAAAGGTGAATCCTTTACTTGGTATTTGTTTGCCTTTAAAGAATAGCAGCAACAGAGAAACTCTCAGAGTTGGAGACTGGGTGATATGTATATGAGATATTACAGAGCAGAAAGCCCATGTGATGGCTCAGTTTTCCTCATTGTGACAAGTGACACACAATGATTGGTTGGGCTAACTAGAAAAAAGAGGGTCATCCCTCCCCCAAAAGAATAGTATTACCTAATGTTAGGGAAACTGGTACCCAGTTGAACAGTTTCAGTGGTATAGAAGGGGAATGTGAAAAGATATAAATGTTGTAATCTTGAAGGCAAAGCCATCATTTTCAGAGAAGATAATTATTTGTCTGGAAAAGGCAGAGATTATATTGAGAAATGATTAGAAATATGATACTTTAGTAAGATGATTGTTCATAAGTAAAAATACCAAAATCAAGTGTTTACTCAAAAGCCAAAAACAAGCAATGAAAAACCATTTATAAAAAGCATATTAGGCAGGGCGCGGTGGCTCACGCCTATAATCCCAGTACTTTGGGAGGCCGAGGACAGTGGATCACGAGGTCAAGAGATCTAGACCATCCTGGTCGACAAGGTGAAACCCCGTATCTACTAAAAATACAAAAATTATCCGGGCATGGTGGTTCATGCCTGTAGTCCCAGCTACTCGGGAGGCTGAGGCAGAAGAATTGCTTGAACCCAGAAGGCGGAGGTTGCAGTGAGCCGAGATCGTGCCATTGCACTCCAGTCTGGGTAACAACAGTGAAACTCCATCTCAAAAAAAAAAAAAAGCATATTAAGAAATTTAATGTGAAATGTAATAATTTTCGTAACTTATAGCACTAAAGGCCATTCACTTTACACCTGTGCATTTAAAAAAGAAATAAAAAGTAAAGACATTAATTCTCTCCCCCATCAAATTTATTTGCAAATTTGATGCAATCCTAATCTAAATGCCAGCTTAAAACTGAAGAAGCCAGGAAATCGGCAAGGCATAAGACAATAAAGTCAAAACAATAGAATAGATTCAGGAAACAGATGTCAGGTAATTTTGCATTTATATGGTAATTTAGGAAATAATTAAAGGGTCAGTCTCAATAGTGGGGAAAGGATGGACTACTTCTAGAAAAATAGTGTTAGTGTAACTAACAAGCCATTTGGAACATTTTCTTAATACCTAAGAAATACAGAGGGCTCAGTATTTAAACATTTCTTTAAAAAAGGAAAATTTTATTTTACTTATTAGTATATAGCTTAACAAATTCAATCCTTGGAGTGCCTGGTAGTAGAAGCCCCCATTGCTGAACAACTGAATAAAAACGGAACCATATTTAGGGGCTATTTTCTATCCCTACAAAAGCTAGAAAATGAGTGTTTAATAAGGAAATTTATATTCAAGTTTGGAACAACTGAGTATAAGATACGTTTTACCCGTTTCATTTTCCCTTCAGCAACTAATACAATTTTAGGATCTACAGACTAAAGCTTCAGTAAATATAGTATTGATTCATTCAACATAAATACTAGTTTATTTCTAGATGGCAAGGAAAATCACATGTAAGAGGTTTCCATTTAAAAGAATTCCACTATTCATCAAAATTTTCATCTATTCTTAAGATTGTTTATTTCAAACTAGGTTTAGAGTAGCAAAGCATATGAATTTTACATTAGAAAACATGAGAAGGATATAAAAGTTTGTTTTCTGTATTCCTTCAAAATTCTTATTTTGAAGGCCTTTGGGGCATGTAAACTATTGGAACTTGTCATCATTTAAACTATTTCCTGTAAAGATGAGAATCAGTAAGATTTAGACCACTGTTTGCACTGCACAGCGCATGTTTTAGTAAATACTCAAAATGGATTTCTCTCCCAAAGAAAAAGCTTGAATTAAGTAAATTACTAGATGACAATTCAGCAGTATGTGTCTCAGAAGTCTGAGGGTGGGTTAGATACATAGGGCCCCCCAGCTTGCCTTCTGGGTGGTTTTATTTTAGGCTTACAATCCAGAAGTCTAGAAATGAGTGACTAAATCTAGTCATTCTGGTTTTAGAGTCTAAAATGTTGCTCTAGCAGAAGTCTTTCACTTTCTACATTTGGGGTACCTTTCTTCTGCTTAATTGGAAGTAAAGAGAATAGGTTGGTCAGGAATGGCCAAAGATACCTGGAAGGATAACTCAACCTAAATAGCTCCCTTATACATGTGCACAGGTAGAAACTTAACATTCTTCTAAAATTCTGAGAGGGACAATCATATCACTTAGTCACATAACAATCCATTACATAGTTGAGATCTGCAAAGGAAAGAGAGAAATTTTATATTGGAGAGAGGCCAGGGATGAAAGAGAAGAGGACCACTGTGGAGCATGGAACACTCTCAGACAAAGCTAGTGTCGTAAGAAGGTGGTGCTCCAATGAAAACATTTCAACAAGAGGACTCTGTAGGTCCAGGATTCAGGATCAGGACAGAAAAGTTGCTAGGAAGCAGGAGATGGCAGAAGAAAAATAGCTGAAAATGCTGTAGTGGTGTCACGGTGACTGTCCAAAGTCCATTCCAAACCTCATTGTTTGTTGCCTCAAAGTTGTTAGAAGAATCAAAATCAACTTCAAAGTGGATTTTAAGTATTTTAAAACAATCATTCACAAAACGCTGTGGTCCTGAACTAGCAATATTATCATTAGCTGAAAGTGATTAGAAATGCAAATCGTGAACTGGCCCCACCCCAGACACTGAATCAGAGACTCTGAAAGTGAAGTCTTGTGGACCATGTTTCTACAAGCCCTCCAGATGTGTCTGATGCTCTATCGAACTTGGGAAACGGTGGTTTAAACCCATTGTGCTAATCCAATCCCTTGAGACAGTGAAATGGCCTACGTCAGAGAGCACACATATTCTCCCAGCATCAGTTTTCAGATTGGGACTAGATGCCTGGCCTAAGCTGAGCTCATCTAACCAAAGAGATTTCTTTCTGTATTCTGCCTCCCTACCCCCGCAAGAAATGAGTAGTTTGGCATTTAGTTACCATTGCCTCATCAAGGGAGGGAATAATGCTGAGAAAGATGCTGTCTCCGTTTGTTTGGGGCTGCTATAACAGAATGCCTAAGATCAAGTAATTTATAAGAAAAGGAGATTCATTTCTCACAGTTATGAAAGTAGGGAAGTCTAAGGTCCAGGATTGCATCTGGCGACAGCCTTTGTGCTGTGTCATCTCATGGCGGAAGGTGAAACAGCAAGAAAGCATGTATGTATGAGAAAGAGGAAGCTCATTCTTTTACCAGGAACCCATTTCATTGACAATTATCATTGTCAATTTCATTGACTATCTCCACAATAATAGTACTACTCAACTCATGAAGGCAGAGCCTCTTAAAGATCCCATATCTCAACACTGTTGCAAAGGGGATTAAGTTTCTAGCACATAAGCTTTGGGGGACACATTCAAACTATAGCAGATGCCAATTCTTCAAATGGTAGAGGACATGTAGACAGACAATTTTCAATGGCATTGAATCACCAGTTCAACCAACCTAAAGTCTGCCTCACCCACGAACACTTCATAGCTGAGTAAATATCCTTCCTCATTGTTTAAGCCCTTGTAAGTCAGATTTTCTGAAATGTTTCCTCACTGATAGAGGTCACAATCTTCACTACTTGGCAGTGTCACTACTTCTGCCAAAGACTCTAGTATCACCAACCCAAAGTCAAATGCTTGCATGCAAGTGAAAAGTCAGTAACATTGTAGGCACGATAGAACTTCAAGCAAAATAACAGGGGTGAAATGTAAAGAGACAGTCCCAACTGTCTCCTTGGAGTTGGTTCTTGGACAAGATAATCCTTAGACTAAACCTCTACCTGCAGGAGAAGCAAACCCCAGCCCACAGGAAACTCTACAAAAACAATCACTAGCGTTTGTTTGTACTCCCTTGAATATACCAGGCAAGATGCTAAGTGTGCTGTCTGAACAAAGAACATGGGAAGAGTGAGGACTATCACCGTTTGGCCCCAGATCCTCTCTTGACTGCAGTCAACAAGCAGGCTAAGTTTTGCTTGGCTTCAGGACAAACTAGAAACAGGCATTAATCCGTTACCAGGCCCTGACACAACACTGAGGGTGCTCTACTTCCAGGGACTGCACATTCCTGCCACCTTCCTAGACTCAGATGCATTGAACATTGCCTTCTTTGTCTGCAAAAACAAGCAGCTGTATCCTTAGAGAGAAATGTACTAGCTCATGTCTCCTAGCAACAAGGTCAGGACTAGGATGAGACAAACAGGTGACTAGGGCACAAAATTTAAGGAGGCAAGTGTTGACTCTGCGCTTGTAGAACCCTGAAAGTGAGTGTCTCCTTAAATTCTACCCCCTGAGCACCTAACTCCAGATTACGCCAGTGCAGATTGCATGACCTTGCCTCCTTAAGCTCTGTGCGCTGGGCACTTTGCTTGTCTTGTCCTGAGCCAGACCCTAGTGCTGTGATGTGAATGAGTACATTTCCCTCTAAGAACACCACTGCTTGTTTATTTTTGCAGACAAGGAAGGCAACATTCAATGTACCTGGGTGAGTAAGGATGGCAAGAACGCTCAGTCCCTGGAGGCTGAACACTCACTATTGTGCCAGAGCCTGGCATCTGCCTAATTCCTGCATAATTCCTGGTTCTTATTTGTACTGAAGACCAAATAAAACTCACCAAGGCCCGCCCCTGCATTATGCCGTGGGTGGCACATACAAGAATTTGTAGGCTTGCATTTTCTCTTTACCTTTTTATTTCTCTTCATGACCATTTTAATCAACTGCTCAAGAAAATTTAAAAAACAAATGGGACTCAACTCAAATTTATTTTTCCAACCTTAAAATATCGATTCTTTAATTTTAATGTGCATAAAAAATCACCTGTGGGATATTTTAAAAAGCCATATTCTACCTGTTACTGTACTGGGGCTTCCATAATGAAGTACCATATACTGGGTGTCTTAAACAACAGAAAATAACTTTCTCACAGTTCCAAAAACTATAGGTCCAAGATGAAAAGATCTGCAGGTTTGATTTCTTCTGAGACTTCTCTCCATCGCTTGTAAATAGCTGTCTTCCTCCTCTGCCTTCACGAGATCTCTCTATGCATCTGCGTCTTGATCTCTTCTTACGACACCAATCATACTGGATTAGGGCCCACCCTAAAGGTCTCATTTTAACTCACCCAGCTCTTTAAAGGCCCTGTCTACAAATAGTCACATTCTCAGGTATTGTAAGGACTTCAACATATGAATTTTGAAAAGACACAATTCAGCCTGCAGCAGCCCCTCACTCCAGCCCCTATATTTTGATCCCATACATCTGAAATGGAGCCAGAGATCTTTTATGGGTTTCTTTTTGTTTCATTTTGTTTTGCTTTAGTTTGCACAAACACCCGCGTGATTCTCACAACATAAAATATACTTTGAAAGGAACATCACTTTAGGCTCATTTCTCCAGAATTTCCTTAGGAAACTTCCCTCACTTACCTTCCTAACTTATTTTCATAACCACTCATAGTTTCTCCACCAGTTCGTAAGTTTGGGGCTATTTCCTCTTCTTAATAATTTTGGTCTATATCCAATGTATTTAACTACTTTTCTGAAGTACACATGAGTTAATGAAGCAAACCAAATTTCATCAAGAAAAAACATAATTTGTATTTAAGTATGCATCTCAGTGGCTGAGAAACAGAATCAGAGTAACAAAATCTTTAACAAAACTTGAGAAACCAAGTTCCCAATCCATCTTCAGGAGCAGCCATTTTTCTCCCAACACAGGAAGCACTGTAGATCCTTTAAAGAAAAGCTACTAGCAAAGTTGCTGGTAGCACAGAAATCTCCATGGGATTAAGCATAGTCCCTGCCTTGGAAGCCTCCAGACAAGGCTGACCCCTTTGGGCTCCCATGGGACACGTAGGTAACACAAGGTACTTGACTCCAAGCTAGCAGTAAACTCAACCAATGATAACCACCACCAGCCATGATGAAAGACACACCAGCTCCAGCCAGATGCATCTGTCCTCTTTCTGCTTCGGCATACGCTGACCACAGGAATTTCAAAATAATACTTTTCTAAGAGATTCCACCGATTCTTTGCTTCCAGTTTGGCTGCAGCCTGCTAGAGCAGCATTTTTTTTTCCAGCTGGCGATAAGCAAAACACCCAACCCACAGGCATATTTACCACTTGAAGTGTTTTTGTTGTTGTTGTTTTGAGACAGAGTTTCACTCTTGTTACCCAAGCTGGAGTGCAGCGGCGCGATCTCGGCTCACTGCAACCTCCGCCTCCTGGGTTCAGGCAATTCTCCTGCCTCAGCCTCCTGAGTAGCTGGGATTACAGGCATGCGCCACCATGCCCAGCTAATTTTCTGTATTTTTAGTAGAGACGGGGTTTCACTATGTTGACCAGGATGGTCTCGATCTCCTGACCTCTTGATCCACTCGCCTCCGCCTCCCAAAGTGCTGGGATTACAGGTGTGAGCCACCACGCCCACTTGAGGTTTTTGAACAGAAGCCTGAGAATTAATCAAGATCTTAGAAGCACTTTTCAATTTGTCTTTTAATAACATGATAGTCCAGAAACATATTTCCTTTCCTCTCAGTCACAGCATTCCACCTGTTACTGTACTAGGTGGGGTTTATATGACACAGTTTATTCAATAAAAGCATTTCATATGAAATTCCAAAAATATAGCAATAAGAATCATTTATAATTTCAAACTGAGTTTGTTTTGATCAGATTTTTTTAATGTTTACAATGTTTTGGTAAGGAAAATCAGAAGCAAAACCAAAAACTATTTCTGATTTAAAAACCTGAAGTATTAAGATGTGTCATGTGAGAAAATTTAATGTATGTAGCAAAAGGTTTTCTGAAACAGGTTTTATTTTCTCAATTCAATCACCTGTTTTTCAAGATAAGGACAGAAACAGCATTTCGAGAATGTTCTCAAAGATACATTGAAAAATATCCAAAGACTCCAGCTCACAGGATGCCACAGAGTTAGCTCAATTGAAAAAGTAATCTACTTCCAGAATATCAATATTTTATAAATCTAAGACAATAGCAAAAGACACGAATGTAGCTTTGGTAGAAGCAGTGTGACCCTGAACCAACTAATAACTCAAGGTTACCCTTTCTGCCAGGGATGTGTGTCCGATCCATAATAATTTGCCAGTCCCAAAATTGTCTCATCAGTCACCTCCAATTACACATGTATCCAGGGAACTAGTTTGAAAGATAGTTATGCCCTTTTTTCCCTTCTCTTCCTCATCCTTCTTCCTTTGCAGGCGGTGTGGGGATGTGGTAACCAGCACAGCAGCACCTGTGGTAACCATCAGGAGATATGCACGATCAGCAGGATGGCTGACTCCAGGTGCCTAACACTCATTTCCACTCAACATAAAAGGACCAAAATAACAAATAACTTGACATAGACTAGAGCATCTAAAGAAGAGTGCTGGAGTACAAGAGAGTAGAGGAAGCCCTGTGGAGCACGATGAAAACTCAAGCTGGCAGCATAAAGAAGAGAACAAAGCATGCTGCTGCCTTCACCTCTTCTCCCCAGATGAGACTGGTTTCGAGCCAAAAAGTGCCTCTTTTAACAGGAAAAAAGGTAAGGAGGAGATCCTGAACAGCCTTCGTTACCGCCATGGATACCTGCAGTCTTTGCTGCTGGAGCGTCCCACAGTCCTCACAGACTTTGAGCCCTGTCTAGGGAGATGCCGCAAGTTCACATGGCCTCCGTGTTTCAGAGAAGAATCCCATGTTGTGCCTTTCCCAACACCCATGACCCAAGCTTCTAAGGCACAGCACCATTGTGAAACTGTAGCCACTGCTAGAGTGCATCCTGCACTCCCCATCTGCTAGAGTAAGCACGGCATCTCTACCGTCACTTCACCATGCTCAGACAAATGGCTGCAATGCCACACCCTGGGCTACTCAGAGATTAGGTCCGGTAGAACAGTGGTGACCCCAGTACAAAAGCTCACATGGTTCCTTGCCCTCAAGTAACAAGCAGTCCTGCATAGCAGGGAAGCAAAGCCCAAGTCAGTGCACCCACAGCATACACCCTCTTGGTTTGGGAACCAGTCACCAGTCCAATGTTGGACCCCCAGGAATTCTACCCCATTATTGGGTACATACCCAAAGGAATATAAACCATTCTATTATAAAAATACATAACTGCATATGTTCATTGCAGCCCTATAGCAGCGTCATGGAATCAACATAAATGCCCATCGATGATAGACTAGATAAAGAAAATGTGGTAAATACACACCATGTAATACTGTGGAGCCATAAAAAGGAATGAGAGCATGTCCTTCACAGGGACACGGGTGAAGATGGAAGCCATTATCCTCCGCAAACTAATGCAGGAACAGAAAATCAAACACCACATGTTCTCATTTATAAGTGGGAGCTGATTGATGAGAACACATGGACATGTGGGGAGGAACACCACACACTGGGCACCTGTTGTCAGGGAAGGAAGGAGAGCATCAAGAAGAATAGCTAATGCATGCTGGGCTTAATACCTGGGTGACAGGGCGATCCGTGCCGTAAACCACCATGGCACACATTTGCCTGTTCACAAAGCGGTACATCCTTCACATGTACCCTGGAACTCAAAAGTTGAAAAAAGGAAGATAAAATTGAATCATTTTTTTAAAGACCCTACTATGTGCTGCCTATGTGAAACTCACTTTGCCTGTAAGGATGCACAAAGACTGAAAGTGAAGTGATAGAAAAAGATATTCCATACAAATGGAAACCAAAAAAATCTGAAGTAGCCATACATCTATGAGATAAGACAGACTAAGTCAAAAACTGGAAAAAAAAAAAAAAAGACTGTCGTTTCAGCTGAAATATCTATTCAGCAGAAGGATATAACAATTGTAAATATATATAAACCCAACACTGGAGCACCCAAATATATAAAACAAACATTATTAGATATAACAATTGTATATATGTACATAAACTCAGCCTGGAGCACCCAAGTATATAAAGCAAACATAATTAGATTTAAAGGTAGAGATAGAACACAATATGTAATAGTAGCAACCAGGCACAGTGGCATATGCCTGTAATTGCAGCACATCGGGAGGACAAGGTGGGTGGATCACCCGAGGTCAGGAATTGAGATGAACCTGGCCAACATGGCAAAACCCCATCTCTACTAAAAATACAAAAAGTAGCTCAGCCTGGTGGCATATGCATATAATCCCAGCTACTCAGGAGGCTGAGGCAGGAGAATTGTTTGAACCTGGGAGACAGAGGTTGCGGTGAGCCAAGATCATGCCACTGCACTCCAGCTTGGGTGACAGATTGAGATTCCATCTCTAAAATCATCACAGTAATAATATGTAATAGTAGGGACTTCAACACTACACTCTGAGCAATGGAAAGATAGACAGAAAATCAACAAAGAAACGTCAGATTTAAATTGCACTCTAGACCAAATTGACCTAACAGACATTTCAGATCTGTTTACCAAACATTTTATGTAAATGTATGGAACATTGTATCCAGTAGCTGCGGGGTACTCATTTTTCTCAGTTGCACATGAAACATTATGCAGGATAGATCATAGGTTAGGTCATAAAATAGGTCTTAACAAATTTAAGAGAATAGAGATCATGTCAAGTATCTTTTCTGACCATGACTGTATAAAACTAGAAATCAACGACAGGAGAAATTTGAAATACTTTACATATACATGGAATTTAAATGGCATGCTCCTGAAAAACCAGTGGGTCAATGAAAAAATTAAAATAAAAATTTAAACATTTGTTAAGACAAATGAAAATGGAAACAACATTCGAAAACATGTAGAATACAGCAAAAGTAATACTAAGAGGAGCTTATGACAATAAATGCCTACATCAAAAAAGAGAAAGAGTAATCTAACAATGCGATCCAAGAAAATGGAAAACCAAGAGTAAACCAAACCCAAAATTAGTAGAAGGAAATGCAAAATAAAAATAAGAGCAGAAATAAGTGAAATTAAGACAAAAAATACAAAAGATCAACAAACTGAATAGTTGAATTTTTGAAAAGATAAAATCAGCAAACCTTTAGTTACACTAATAAATAAATAAAATCAGAAACGAAAAAAATAACAACTGACAACACAGAAATACAAAAATCACTAGAGACTATTAACAACAACTATGCACCAACAAATTGGGAAACCTAAAAGAAATAAATACATTCCTGGACACATACAACCTACTGAAATTAAACAATAGAGAAAAAGAAACCCTCAACAGACCAGCAATGGGTAACAGGATCAAAAGAGTAATAAAATGTCCTCCAATAAAGAAAATCCCCAGACCTGACAGCTTCACCACTGGGTTCTACTAAACATTTAAAGAACTACTACCAATTCAACTCATAGTATCCCAATAAATTGAAGGGAAAGGAATATTTTGACACTCATTATGAGTACAGCATTACTCTGATAACAAAACCAGACAAAGACACACACACACACACACACACACACACACACACACACACACCAGACATACACACGAAAATCACAGGGCAATATCCCTGATAAGCATAGATACAAACATCCTCAACAAGATACCAGTAAAGGGAAGAAAGCAACATATTAAAATAATTGTATACTATGGCCAAGTGGAATTCATTCGGGGAAACAAGGACAGTTCAACGTATGTAAATCGATCAGTGTGATACATCACATCACCAGAATCAAGAACAAAAACCTTGATTCTTGAACTTTGGGAGGCTAAGATGGTCAATGGCTTGAGCTCAGGAGTTTGAGACCAGCCTGATCAACATGGTGAAGCCCCATCTTTTCTAAAAATACAAAAATAAGTTGGTCATGGTGGTGTGCGCCAGTAATCCCAGGTACTCAGGAGACAAGAATCGCTTGAGAACTCAGAAGGTGAAGGTTGCAGTGAGCTGAGATCATACCACTGCGTTCTAGGCTGGGCAACAGAGCAAGACATGACAAAAAAAGGAAGGAAAGAAGAAAGGGAGGCAGGGATGGGGAGGGAGGGAGAGAGGAAGAAAGGAAGGAAAGAAAGGAGGGAAGGAGGAAGGGAGGGAGGGAGGAAGAGAGGAAGGGGAAAAAAAAGAGTCTGACATGGTGGCTCACATCTGTAATCCCAGCACTTTGGGAGGCTGAGGCAGGCAGATCACAAGGTCAGGAGTTTGATACTGGCCTGGCCAACATGGTGAAACCCCATCTCTACTAAAGATACAAAATAGACAAATGGGACCTAATCAAACTCCACAGCTTCTGCACGGCAAAAGAAACAGTCACTAGAGTGAATCAGCAACCAACAGAATGGGAAAAAACTTTTGCAGTTTACCCATCTGACAAAGGGCTGATATCAAGAATTTACAAAGAACTCAAACAGATCTACAAGAAAAAAGCAAACAAGCCCATCCAAAAATGG
>CM052665.1:44814326-44833463 GCA_028533165.1 Leontopithecus rosalia
AATGGGCTTGTTTGCTTTTTTCTTGTAAATCTGTTTGAGTTCTTTGTAAATTCTGGATATCAGCCCTTTGTCAGATGGGTAAACTGCAAAAATTTTTTCCCATTCTGTTGGTTGCCGATTCACTCTAGTGACTTTCTTTTGCCGTGCAGAAGCTGTGGAGTTTGATTAGGTCCCATTTGTCTATTTTGGCTTTTGTTGCCAATGCTTTTGGTGTTTTGGTCATGAAGTCCTTGCCTACTCCTATGTCCTGAATGGTTTTGCCTAGATTTTCTTCTAGGGTTTTTATGGTGTTAGGTCTTATGTTTAAGTGTTTAATCCATCTGGAGTTAATTTGAGTGTAAGGTGTCAGGAAGGGGTCCAGTTTCTGCTTTCTGCACATAGCTAGCCAGTTTTCTCAACACCGTTTATTAAACAGGGGATCCTTTCCCCATTGCTTGTTTTTGTCAGGTTTATCAAAGATTGTATGGTTGTAGATATGTTGTGTTGCCTCTGTCCTGTTCTATTGATCCATATCTCTGTTTTGGTACCAGTACCATGCTGTTTTGATTACTGTAGCCTTGTAGTATAGTTTGAAGTCTGGTAGTGTGATGCCTCCCGCTGTGTTCTTTTTACTTAGAATTGACTTGGCTATGCAGGCTCTCTTTTGGTTCCATATGAAGTTTAAGGTAGTCTTTTCCAGTTCTGTGAAGAAGGTCATTGGTAGCTGGATGGGGATAGCATTGAATCTGTAAATTACTTTAAGCAGTATGGCCATTTTCACAATATTGATTCTTCCTAACCGTGAACATGGAATCAGGTATGTCTTTATCAGCAGTGTGAAAACTGGACTAATACACTCACCACAAAGAAATAATAAATGTTTGAGGTGACGATATGCTAGTTACCTTGATTTGATCATTACACAATGTGTACTTGTATTGAAACATAACTTTGTACCTCATAAATGTGTGTGATGACATGTCAATTAAAATTTTAAAAAGGGAAATATGCATGAGATGAAAAGCTATCACTTTAAACCTGGTGGAGCCAATGGATAGAAAAAACCTGACAATGTGGACCCTTGACATACTACTGTGCTGATCAACCAACGTTGAGAACCTCCTGTCTCCGACTTCTGGTTCGTTAGTCAACTAATGCCTTGTGATTTAAGTCAGTGGTGCAGAAAGTGAGACACCTAGACCAGCATCGGCACAGCCATGGAACTTGTCAGAAATGTACATCTCTGAGCACCACCCTAGACTGAATGAAAGATCCTGGGGGTGAGGCCCAGTAACCCGTTCTTTAGCAAGTCCTCCAGGTGATGCTGATGCAAGCTAAACTTTGAGAACCACTAATTTAAGCCATCAGTAGTTGTGTTTTGGTTATTTTTGACTGAAAGTGTTCCTGATTAACATGAGTAATTGTGTCAAATCTCAGTAAGTGTTGCTTCTCTATTATTTATTACACAGGATTTTTTTTCTAACAATCCCTATTGCTTTGTAGATGGCAGTGGTGGGCCAGCCAAAGCATCTGCTGCCATGGCAGCAGCTACAGTGGGGTGCAGGCCTGTGCCATGGGTTCTCAGGTGCTGATGCTGAGGCAAACGGTGTCTGGAGCTTGCCACTTGGGAGCTGCTGCAGAGGGGCCAGGCAGGGCCAAGCTCCAGCAGGGGAATGGCATAGTCAGGCATGGAGGAGTCCCAAGGTGGAGCTGGGCCTGGGGCAGTGCTGCCCTTGTGCATGGAGCTCAGGGGCTGGGCCCAGAACAGAGGTGGCCATGCTGCAGGGGTCTGAGACAGCAAGCAGGAGTGGCACCCATATCCCAGACTGGGCCAGCAATGCAGCTGCCAAGCCCATCCTGCCCACAGTGCCAGGATCCTCAGCTGGAGGCCCAGGATCTACCCCACGTCAGTGTGACTGCAGAGCCTGGCACATCCACGGCCAGGCTGGGGCCCGCAATCCACTCCCAGAGGCTACCCCCTGGTAGGGTTGTGAGCTGGATGAGGGGGGTCCTGAGCCATTCCTGAGCACAGGGGTGCAAGGGGAACTTGTGGCAATGTCACCACTGACCCAGTCACCAGCCTGGTCCAGCAAGGGTCTGGAGCCGTGCCCCAGGTGGCAAGCAGGCAAACAGAGCAGCAGAAGTGGCTTTGGGAGCAGCAGTGGCTGCAGTGGGTCCCCTGCCCATGTCCCCAAAGCAACTGACTGTGCCACCCCCACCCTCACGTGGCCCAGCAGGACCCACTCCCACACCCAGAGCCTCTTCTGCAGCCTCAACCTTGCTGCCTGTCATGTCCCTGAAGCCCACAAGCACCAGGTAAAAGACACATCCAGGACTCGCAGGACTGGTCCCAGGAGCCTCAAGTTCTTTTGTGCAGGGTTGGCAGGGACCACCATGCCACCCGCACCTCAAATGCTGCCGCTGAGGGGAGATGCAGAGAAAGGGCATGACCAGGGCTGTACACTCTGCAGAGCCAGGGACAGGCAGGAACTTTACTCCACCTTCCCCCTCCCCCGCCAGTTGGCAGGGCTGGAACTCTCAGGAGCAGCTGCAGCCACCCAGGTCATGCCTGTGGGCCTGGGCTTCCCAGTCCTCTTGGGGCAGGAGGGCCCCCTCCATGACCGCAGGCTTGAGGGTGTCTGCTCCCACTGCCTGGCCTCTCCCCACTCCAAGATCTTAAAGCATCTGCTCAGATCTTGAAGCAGGGTTGGGGCCCAGCCCAGGCACAGTTGCAGCCCAGCTGGATGTGTGCAGGCTCAGGGAAGTGCTGACATGCTGGTCCCCTGCTGCCTCAGACCCTCCAGACTTTGGACACCAATGAGTGCTGGAAGGATACCAAGATGGCGATGGGGGCAGCTCAGCACTGGCCTGCAGCAGCCCCTTGACTCCAACAGCCTGGGCACCCTGGGCAGCAGGATACAGACAGGCTCTTGGATGGGAAGGGGTGGTTCCCCAGTGAGGCCCCACCTTCAGGCCCAAGAGGTTTCTCTTTCTGAGATATCGATGATTACATAATCCTATTTACCATTCTTAAGGCCTTGGCTTGTTTGTTGTTTGTTTTTTCAACAGGAAAAATATACAGCAGCAAAGCAGCCAGCAGATGCTAAAAAAGAGATACAGTGATGTAAAGAGAAGCCCCATAGCATTTTCTTGGGAGGCCAACCCTCGCAAAGTATCACCGTTGGCATTTGCTGACTCTTACACTATTTAATCTTGGTCACGAGTACACAAACAAGGAAAAACATGTCATAAGTCTGCAACTTACCACTTGTAACTGGAGTATATTGAGACACTGTCTTATCTCACACCCCTTTTGTATTTAAATATTAAAAATGACTAAAAGGATTTCTCCTTTTTTGTTTTTGAGATGGAGTCTCACTCTGTCACCCAGGCTGGAGTGTGCAGTGGCATGATCTTGGCTCACTGCAACCTCCACCTCCTGGGTTCAAGTGATCTTCCTGCCTCAGCCTCCCAAGTAGCTGAGATTACAGGAACCCACCATCATGCTCTGCTAATTTTTGTATTCTTAGTAGAGATAGGGTTTCGCCATGCTGGCCAGGCTGCTCTCGAACTCCTGACCTCAAGTGATCTGCCCGCCTTGGCCTCCCAAAGTGCTGGGATTACAGGTGTGAGCCACCGCACATGGCCAGGATTTCTTCTTAAAGTGTACTTATTATTCCTTTCAGAAATTTTTTTTCTTTATTTGAAAAGGACAGGGGAGAGAACTGATGAAGATTAAAATGTTCAGGTAAAACTAAAATTAACCAATCCCCAATTACGTTTACAGGAAATGTGAGGAGCCTGGGTTTTTTTCCATTCATCATGATTATTTAATTTAGCCACATAAACAACGCCCAGCATCCTTCATCATCTCACAGATCAAAGGCAGACCAAAAGTACATGTGTCCCAAATAACCAACAGCAAACATTATTTTTCACGGAATCATACAAAGCTGAGCACACTGGCTGCCCAAATTAAAATTCCCAGACCTGCAACCCACACTGCAATAAACCTGAAGTCTTTTTTTTTTGAGATGGAGTCTCCCTCTCTCACTGAAGCTGAAGTGCATTGGCACAATCTCGGCTCACTACAACCTCAAAATACATATTCAGAAGACAACTTCAGCAGCTTCATACCTAGTAGTATACAACTAACACCTGTTGACCCATTACTCTAGTTCTTTTCCTTTAGGAAAAAGATGGAGAAACGTGAATTAAACTCTCTTGACATCTCTATGTGAGTAAAGTACCTGCTGTACCTCGTTTTATTTTGTTTTTCTCTTTTCACGGGTCAGGGTACGCACACACACTCCTGTAAACTGACTCCTAGCCTCTCTCCACACTCCCCAGCAGTCTCTAGTGGAAATCACGCTGGTCGACCCAAAGACTCATAATGAAATCTGACTAAGCTCTTTAGCATCATCACATTCAAGGCATAGAACAAAACTATGTAATTCCAAAAGCAAATGTTGTCATCTCAATTTTACAAAAGAGAAAAATAGGGGTTCAAAATACAAAAAGGTGAGCCCCAAATACATTAGACACTTGTGGTAAATTAGGCTATTTTTCAGATATATTCACCCCATTCCTTTATTCTACTCTATTTCCCCACCCTTGGCTTTGGGTGGGCCAGGTGACCTTCTTTGGTCAAGGTAGAAGTGAGGTGCTGCTAATTTCAAGCTTTAAAAGGTCATGTATGTTACTGGCCAGGTGCGGTGGCTCACACCTATAATCCCAACACTTTTGGAGGCAGCAGCGGGTGGATCACGAGGTCAAGTGATCAAGACCATCCTGGACAACGTGGTGAAACCCCGTCTCTACTAAAATTACAAAAAAAAAAAATTAACTGGGCATGGTGGCACACGCCTGTAGTCTCAACTATTCAGGAAGCTGAGGCAGGAGAATTGCTTGAACCTGAGGGGGCGGAGGTTGCAGTGAGCCGAGATCGTGCCACTACACTCCAGCCTGGCAACAGAGCGAGACTGTCTCAAAAAAAAAAAATGTCATGTACGTTTCCACCTGATCTTGTCCTTCTGCCACGCCAAGGGGAAGAATATGTCCAGTCAGCACACCTGATAAAGCAGGAGGACAAGAGATGCATATTACACAACAACCCTGGTGGGACCCCGCATGCGTAGCCAACCCTGAACGAACCCACAGACATGTTAGCAAACCCAACTGAGATCAGCAGAGATGACTGAGGCCAGCTGACTTCAGTCAGGCAACATAAATATGTAAGCCAAATAAGCGTTTCTGTCATTGAGATTTCCAAGTTTGTTGTCTTGCAGCATTAGCTAGCTAATAAATATTTCTTAGATGAATGACTGGATAAGTGAATGAATGGGGGCCTCCAATCAGATGGTTAGTAACGCACATATGGAAGGTTTTCTGAATCCTTGTCTTTTGTTTGTTCTATTCCTCTTGTTTTCTCTTTAGCTAGAAAAGAATGCTATAGAATAATTTAAAAGTTAGGGGGAAAAGGGATGATGTAGCCTAGGCAACACAGTGAGACCCCCTCTCTACAAATTTTTTTTAATTGGCCAGGTGTGGTGACATGCACCTGTGATCCTAGTGACCCAGGAGGCTGAGGTAGGAGGACCACTTGAGCCCAGGAGGTAGAGGCTGCATCGAGCCATGATTGTGCCACTGCACTCCAGCCTGGGCAACAGAGTCAGACCCTCTCTAAAAAAAAAAAATTTTAAAGATGGTGGACAAAAAGGAAATTGAACTAATTACATGGACAAAAGAATTTAAAATGAAATAATTATGCTCACCAGGCTCCAATATGTAAACAATGCCTGAATAGCATCAGCTGTTCTTCAATCCCTAAAACAAAATGAATTAATCTGAAAGGGAAAGGCTTGGGTTAGATCTGAAAGATAACCTGAAAATTTTAGGAGTTATTGAGATTGAAATCCTGCTACCAAAGGCATTAGAGGCGTCTGTAATATTTCTACAGATGTTCCAAAATAACATATATGCTCATCTTTGGAGAAAGTTTTAGGCTGATGTCTTCCAAAGGTAGGTATGCAGGCAGAGGCTAGGCTAGCCCTCCAGCTGCTAGAAAAACACAGATTTCTAGACTCAACCACCTCAAGATTCAAACTAAATAGGTAGGGGGAACTCCCAGGAATTCATATTTTTAAAAGGTCCTGAGAGGTTCTGATATACAGCCGGATTTGGGACCCTCTAGTTTAAGGGGCGAGTGCTGAGGAACCTGACCTTGACCTTGGCCGCATTTTCCTATGGTTTCTTATTTCCCTGAAGGTATTGAGTTAAGACTAGAGTCTTTCAAGCAGCCTGCTGGTGAATAGAAGGAAGATGTAGGAGGAAAAAAAGGCAGTGAGGCCATTCCAGTCAAATGTGTTTTATAAATTTGAAATGTAAATTTAGTTATGATTTCCACAGGTTTCTCATTAATTTTTCAGTTGGTCTTTTGTATGTTTGTTTGTTTCTTTGAGACGGAGTCTCCCTCTGTCAGCCAGGCTGGAGTGCAATTATACGATCTCAGCTCACTGCAACCTCCACCTCCTGAGTTCAAGTGATGCTCCCACCTCAGCCTCCTGAGTAGCTGGGACTACAGGTGCTCACCACCACAGCCAGCTAATTTTTGGGGTTTTGTTTTTTTTTCAGTAGAGATGGGGTTTCACTGTGCTAACCAGGATGGTCTCGATCTCCTGACCTCATGATCCACCCACATTAGCCTCCCAAAGTGCTGGGATTACAGACATGAGCCACCGTGCCTGGCCCCATACTTTCTTGAAGGTTGTGTATACGCTGCATGTACTAGGCTGGCCATTTTGCATCAGATCAGATTTAGTTAACAGGGCACGGTGCTTCTATTCTTGTTTTATTTTAGGATACATTTTCATTTTTATTGTTACCATTAGGTCACATTTTTCTCCCAATTAATGAACACGAATCTTTGGCTCAAAGAAGTCTTCTTGGAATACAAAAGCAGATATTTAAAAAGTAATATGAACGGAAGAATGCTGGATAATGTAAATATAAATGGTGAGCAGGAACTTATTGCAAATATGGATTGTAAATTTGTGTATACTAAGATAGCAATCTGTGATTTTGATTATTTTATATAAGACCAAGAAAGGGAAGAATGACTATAGTATCTGTTCATGGGGTTTTGTTGAACTGGCCATCAGTCACCCTAGTGAGTAGTCTACTATGAAATTTTGTCAAGTAGTATCCTAAAGAAACCAAAACTTTTTCTTAATTTTTGGTTTGTTGTTTTCAAACAGGGTCTTCATCTGCTGCCCAGGCTGGACTGCAGTGATACAATCATGGCTCACTGAAGCCTTGACCTCTCAGCTCAAGCAATCCTCCCACCTCAGCCTCCAAAGTAGCTGGGACTACAGGTGTGTGCCACCATGACCAGATACTTTTTTTATTTTACTTTTTCTAGAGATAGGGTATCATTGTATTGCCGGGGCTGACAGTTTCATAATTTTTAAAGTGAGTCCAGTAACACTGTTTTGTTACAGCAACTTCACCTACACACAGCTTCTAATCTATCAGAACTAAACTGCTATAGCTCATCCATCCCAACTCACTTCATAGATAAAGTACAGAAAAGAAGCACCTTGAGCCCAAGGAGCTACTAATTACAATGGCCAGAACTGCAGCTCAAATCTCCCATTTCGTGTGTATGTATATGTGTGTGCACACGTGTATGGGTGTTTGACATGCAGTAAACTATTCCCCGTTTATCATTTCATATCACACAACATTTTATCACATTATTTTCACTTAATAATTGCATCACATGTCTTGTTTCATTTCTACACAATAAACTTGGAGAGCTCCAGGGAAAAAACAGTAGTTGGCAAACACAGAGCCTGTTGAGGACAAAAGACAGTCTCCATTTGAACTCTCAGCCACTCCCAACCTACTTTCCAATCCTCTTCTAAAAGATGGATCCTGCTTTCTCATGGAAAGCTCACTGTGTACTGTGTACCATTAGCCATTTAAGAATCCCCAGCATCCTATTCTCAAAATTACATTTGGCATTTGGCAAGTCTGTACTCTACAATCAGCCAAATCTACTTCGAAAATACCCCCTCTGGAGTTTTTGCAAGCAAGTTCAAAGTCATGCATAATGATTTGCACATTTGTACTTTCCCTTATGAACTGACGGGATAATCACCTAGGCAGTGGTAGCTAGCTCCTCTGTGTCAGTATTCAATAGTTAGCATTAGCAGTCATGGCTGATAACATTACATTCCAAATAGATCAGTTCGAAGCCTATGCATCTGGGAACGCATGTTGCGTCCTCGATGAAATGGCAATTCAACCACTTGTTCAGTTGGGTGACAGTTTATGTGTGTAGGGAGTGAACTGTGCCAGAGTGCAGCCAAGCAGATCATTTCATTTCCTCAAATCCATAAATTCTAATGCCTCCCTTCTTCCTAAACTCTCCTGAACTCACACCACTTCACCCAGTCAGGAAAATAAGATATTTCCCCTCACTCAGAAATCGCAGTTGATCTTTTTTGTTAGCTGCAGCATACCTCATCTGAAACCATTTCTTATTATTATTAGCTTTATTTTTTAATTTAGTGGAGTAACAAGAACTTCAGCCAAAAAAAGAAACCTGAGTCAGTTTTAAAAATGTCTGAGCTGAGCCAATAATTGTATTTAATAAAACTTGAGTATTTTTCCTACAAGGCACTTACTTTTTTCTTCATAAGCAAGTATAACACAACCAGTTGCTGAGTTTCCCACTTTACAGCTGATTAGAAACATTTAAAAATGGGATTGACAATGAGAACACATGGACACAGGGAGGGGAGCACTAAACACTGGGGTCTATTGGGGGGAATAGGGGAGGGATAGCGGGGTGGGGGGGAGTTGGGGAGAGACAGCATGGGGAGAAATACCAGATATGGGTGAAGGGGAGGAAGGCAGCAAATCACACTGCCACGTGTGTACCTATGCAACTATCTTGCATGTTCTTCACATGTACCCAAAACCTAAAATGCAATTAAAAAAATACTTGCTAAAAAAAATGGGATTGAAGTAAAATTTGAATGAGCCATGGACAATCGGACATCAAGGGAGAAGATAAAAAATTAAAACAATAGATTATGAGAATCAAAAACATTATTCATTTTATTTAATGCCAAAAAAAACAATAATCTTCAGTGGCCCAGAAGGCACAGATTTTATATAATACCAAGTAATTTATGTGCTTATTAATAGCCTGAATAAAGATACTTGTCACAGCAGCATTTATGAAAGTACAAAAAAGGTGAAAGAGCTTAATCATCCAACAGTGAAGTAACCATTAAAATGATAAATACCCGGCCGGGTGCAGTGGCTCACATCTGTAATCCCAGCATTTTGGGAGGTCAAGGTGGGTGGATCACCTGAGGTCACGAGTTTGAGACCAGCCTGACCAACAACATGGAGAAACTCCATCTCTACTAAAAAATACAAAATTAGCCAGGCATCATTGTGGGCTCCTGTAATCCCAGCTACCTGGGAGACTGAGGCAGGAGAATAGCTTGAATGCAGGAGGCAGAGGCTGTGGTGAGCTGAGATTGCACCACAGCACTCCAGCCTGGGCAACAAGAAAAGCAAAATTCTACCTCAAAAAAAAAATTATAAATAACCATGCAATCAAATATTCAATAGTTTTTCTTTTTTTTTTGATACATAATTGTACATATTTTGGGGGTACATGTGATATTTTGATGCATGTACACAATATATAATGATCAAATCAGGGTAATAGGGGTATCCGTTACCGCACTTGTCATTTCTTTGTGTTGAAAAATTTCTTCTCTTCTAGCTATTTTGAAATATACAATAAGTTATTGTTAACTATTGCTAACAATTGTCTATTGTTCTATCAAACACTAGAATTTATTCCTTCCACTTAACAGTATTTTTCTACTCATTAACCGATTTCTCTTTTTTACCCCCTTACCCCTACTTTTCCCAGCCTCAGGAACCGACAGTCTACCCTCCAATTCCATGCAATCCATTATTTTTTTGGTGGGGGGACAGAGTCTCACTCTGTCACCCAGGCTGGAGTGCACTGGCACCATCTCAGCTCACCCCAGCCTTCGCCCCCTGGGTTTAAGTAATTCTCCTGCCTCACCCTCCCAACAGCTGGGATTACAGGCGTGCATCACCTCACCTGGCTTTTATTTAATTTTTTTTTCTGTATTTTTAGTAGAGATGGGGTTTAATCGTGATGGCCAGTCAGGTTGAACTCCTGACCTTAGGTGATCCACCCTCTCAGCCTCCCAACGTGTTAGAATTAGAGGTATGTGCCACCACACCCTGCCAAAATCCACTATTTTAGCTCCCACATATGAATGAGAAGATACAATATTTGTCTATCTGTGCCTAGGTTAATGAACTCCAGTTCTATCCTTGTTGCTGCGAATGACAGGACTTTATTCTTTCAATGGCTAAATAATGTTCCGTGGTGTATACATACCACATTTTCTTTATCCATTCATCTGTTGATGAAGGACACTTAAGTTGGCTATGTCTTGGCTATTATGAATAGTGCGGTAATACATGTGAAAATGCAGACATCTCCAACATACTGATTTCCTTTTATTTGTATATATACCCAGTGGTGGGGTTGCTAGATCATATGATAGTTCTATTTTTAATTTTTGCAGAAACTCCATACTGTTTTTCATAACAGCAGTACTAATTTACATCCCCATCAACACTGTCCACACCCTCGCCAGCAGATGTTATTGTCATTTTTTTTTTTTTTTGAGACGGAGTTTCACTCTTGTTACCCAGGCTGGAGTGCAATGGCGTGATCTCGGCTCACTGCAACCTCCGCCTCCTGGGTTCAGGCAATTCTCCTGCCTCAGCCTCCTGAGTAGCTGGGATTACAGGCACGCACCACCATGCCCAGCTAACTTTTTGTATTTTTAGTAGAGATGGGGTTTCACCATGTTGACCAGGATGGTCTTGACTAGATCTCTTGACCTCGTGATCCACCCGCCTCGGTCTCCCAAAGTGCTGGGATTACAGGCTTGAGCCACCGTGCCCAGCCTGTCATTTTGATAATAGCCATTTAATAGCTGGCATGTGATGACATCTCATTTTGGTTTGACATCTCATTTGCGTTTTCTTTCCAAATGAAAATTTATTTATTTGTATTTTATTTTGTTTATTTATTTATTTATTTTTGGAGATGGAGTCTCACTCTGTCACCCAGGCTGGAGTACAATGGCATGGTCTTGGCTCACCATAACCTCTGCCTCCCAGATTCGGCAATTCTCCGGCCTCAGCCTCCTGAGTAGCTGGGACTACAGGTGCATGCCACCACACCTGGCTAATTTTTGTATTTTTAGTAGAGACAGGGTTTTTCCATGTTGGCCAGGCTGGTCTTAAACTCCTAACCTCAAGTGATCCACCTGCCTCGGCCTCCCAAAGTACTGGGATTACAGACGTGAGCCATCGTGCCCAGCTGATGGCATGATGTTATAGTTAGAAAAACCTCAAGAGTCCACCAAAAAACTCTTGGAACTGGTAAATGAATTCACTGAAGTTGCTAGATACAAAACCAAGCAAAGACATCACAAGAAAACTATAGACCAGCATCCTTTACGGATATAGATGTAAAAGTCCTCAACAAAATGCCAGCAAACTGGAACCAGCAATAGATTGAAAGGATGACATTCCATGGCCAAGTGGAATTTATCCCAAAAAGGCAAGATTCGTTCAACATGCAAAAAATCAACCAATGTAATACAACATATTAATTAAGAATGATAAGAACATGATTACCTCAGTGATGTAGAAAAAGCATTTCACAAAGTCTAACATTTGATGATAAAAACATTCAACAAACAAGGAATAGAAGCTAATCTCTCACCTGATCAAATGTATCCACAAAAAGATCATCATACTTAATAGGTAAAGACTAACAGTGCCCCCACCCCAACAAAGATCAGAAATAAGACAATGATACCTGCTGCCACCATTCTATCCAGTTTTGCACTGGGATTCTAGTAGGGCAATTAGGTGAGAAAAAGAAATAAAAGGCATTCAGATTGAAAGAAGAAGAAGTAAAATTATCTTTATGTACAGATTCCACTATCTTCTATGTTGAAAACACTGAGGAATCCCCCCAAAAATTATTAGAGCTAATAAATGACTGAAGCAAGGTTGCAGAATACAAGATCAATATCCAAAACTCAATTACATTTTTATATACTAAATGAACAATTTATGAATACATTTTTTAAATCCAGGTCCAGATAAGTTCACAGCCAAATTCTACCAGACATACAGAGAGGAGCTGGTTCCATTCCTTCTGAAACTATATCAAATAATACAATAGAAGGAATCCTCCCTAACTCATTTTATGAGACCAACATCATCCTGATACCAAAACCAGGCTGAGACTCGACTAAAAAGAAAACTTCAGGCCAATATCCATGATGAACATCGACACAGAAATCTTCAACAAAATACTGGCAAACTGAATGCAACGGAACATCAAAAAGCTTATTCATCAGAATCAAGTAGGCTTCATCCCAGGGATGCAAGGCTGGTTCAACATACCCAAGTCTATAAACCTAATCCATTGCATAAATGGAACCAAAGACAAAAACCACATGACTATCTCAATAGATGCAGAGAAGGCCTTCAACAAAATTCAACAGCCTTTCATGCTAAAAACTCTCAATAAACTAGATATCAACAGAATGTATCATAAAATGATAAAAGCTATTTATGACAAACCTACAACCAAAAGCATACTAAACGGGTGAAAGTTGGAAGAATTCCCTTTGAAATCAGGCACTAGACAAGGATGCCCTCTCTCACCACTCCTCTTCAACATAGTATTGGAAATTCTAGCCAGAGCACTCAGACAAGAAAAAGAAATAAAGGGTATTCAATTAGGAAAGGAGGAAGTCAAACTGTCTCTACTTGCAGATGACATGATTTTATATTTAGAAGACCCATCATCTCAACCCAAAGTCTTCTCAAACTGATAAGCAACTTAGTCTCAGGATACAAAATCAATGTGCAGAAATCACAAGCATTCCTGTATACCAAAAACAGACAAACAGAGAACCAAATCAAGAGCGAACTTCCATTCAAAACTGCTACAAAGAGAATAAAATAGGAATACAACTAACAAAGGATATAAAGGACCTCTTAAAGGAGAACTACGAAGCACTGCTCAACGAAATAAGAGAGGACACAAACAGATGGAGAAACATTCCATGCTCATGGTTAGAAAGAATCAATATTGTGAAAGTGGCCATACTGCCCAAAGTAAATTTATAGATTCATTGCTATCCCCAACAAGCTACCAATGACCTTCTTCACAGAACTGGAAAAAAACACTTTACACTTCATATGGAATCACAAGAGAGCCCGCATAGCCAAGACAATCCTAAGCAAAAAGAACAAAGCTGGAGGCATCAAACTGCCAGATAGTTTGAACAATGAGAACACATGGACTCAGGGAGAGGAGCATCACATACTGGGGTCAGTTTCAGGAGGCTAGGGGAGGGACAGCGGACTGTGGGGATGGTGGGGAGGCATAACATGGGGAGAAATGCCGAATATAGACAAAGGGGGAACAGAGGCAGCAAACCATCTGGTTATGTATGAACATATATAACCTTGCATGACCTGCACATGTACCCCAGAACCTAAAGTAAAATAAAAATTTTAAAAACTTTATAATAAAATCAAAAATAAGAAAATTTTTAGGAACAAGTTTAACCAAAAGAGTGTAAGACTTATACACTGAAAATATTAAATATTGCTGAAAACAATTAAAGACTTAAGTAAATAGAAAGACTGTAGATCTAAAAACATTATTAAGATGACAATACTTCGCTTATTATTGATTCTACACAATTGTCTATAAAGCTCTCAGCTGCCTGGGTCCATGGGACCCAGAAAAGCCAAAACAATATTTAAAAAAAAAACCAAAGCTGCAGAACACACATTTCTTAATTTCAAAACTTACTACAAAGCTACTATAATCAAGACTGTATGGTACCTACATAAGAATAGACACACAGATTAATTTGATAAAATGAGAGCACAAAAATTCTTACATTTGTAGTCAATTGATTTTTGACAAAGACATCAAGAAAATTTAATTAGAGAAACAATAGCCTTAACACTGATACTGTGACAAGTAAACATTTACATGCAAAAAAGAGTAAAATCAGATTCCTACCTCACATCATATATAGAAATTAACTCAAAGTAGATCAAAGTCCTAACTGTAAGAACTAAAACTATAACACTCTTAGAAGAAAATATAAGAATAACTTTTTAAATTTTGATTTTAGGCTTCTTTATATATAAGTCTGAGTGGAATAGAACAAACTGTCTTTCCTTTGCTCTCACACCATAGCAATCAATATAGACAATTTATGTGACCAAGCATGTGGGAGCACCTCCTCACCGGCAAGTGAGCAATGAATTTTAGCATGGGATGCAAGCTGGGTCTCCTGAAATTCTGACGCTATTTACCTGGAGACAGCAGCAGATCCCACAGGTTGAGGGCTCTGTCCTTGAGCCTGCCCCACCTTCAGATGCCAATTGCAAGCCCCAGATTGTTTATACCTGTACTTCTGACTGGCTGCCTACAAATCTGGGATCCTACCACCTTCTCCTTGAGTCCAATTAACTGGCTAGAGTGGCTCAGAGAACTCAGAGAAACACTTACATTTACCAGTCTATTATAAAAAAATTACAAAAGATACAGATAAAAAAATGTATTCTTAGATTGCTCTGGGCCTCTCTGTGCAGTGTTTCTTCCTTCAGAATGTGAGTGAGGACTCCTTCTAAAATGGGGGTTTTATGACCTAAAATCAGATGAGGTAGGTCAGAGAATTTCTTTAAGGGCAGCTCAAGACAAAAGACTAGAGTCTATTTATATATCTTTCTATGGCCTGCTTTGGAGAGAAAATATAAGAGCTATGGGAGTTATGAGCCAGAAGCTGTGAATGAAAATATGTATTCATATGTTTTATATACATAAATATCACAGTTGTGGAATTCGTCCATTGTCTGACAAATAAGCTGTGAATATTCCAAGATTCTAAGATTATCATGTCATTTGACTTTGCTCACAGAGATTTTGCCTGGCAATAATTTTTTATTTTTATGTTGTTAAATTTAATTAATACTTTTTCCCCCTTCTTTTTTTATTGCATTTTAGGTTTTGGGGTACATGTGAAGAACATGCAAGATAGTTGCATGGGTACACACGTGGCAGTGTGATTTGCTGCCTTCCTCCCCATCACCTATATCTGGCATTTCTCCCCATGCTATCTCTCCCCAACTCTCCACCCCCTGCTGTCCCTCCTCTATTTCCCCCCGACAGATCCCAGTGTGTGATGCTCCTCTCCCTGTGTCCATATGTTCTCATTGTTCAACACCCACCTATGAGTGAGAACATGCAGTGTTTGATTTTCTGTTCTTGTGTGAGTTTGCTGATAATGATGGTTTCCAGATTCATCCATGTCCCTACAAAGAACACGAACTCATCTTTTTTATGGCTGCATAATATTCCATCGTGTATATGTGCCACATTTTCCCTGTCCAGTCTATTGTCAATGGGCATTTGGGTTGGTTCCAGGTCTTTGCTATCATAAACAGTGCTGCAATGAACATTCGTGTGCATGTGTCCTTATAGTAGAATGATTTATAATCCTTTGGATATATGCCCAGTAATGGGATTGCTGGGTCAAATGGAATTTCTATTTCTAGGTCCTTGAGGAATCGCCACACTGTCTTCCACAATGGTTGAACTAATTTACACTCCCACCAGCAGTGTAAAAGTGTTCCTATTTCTCCACATCCTCTCCAGCATCTGTTGTCTCCAGATTTTTTAATGAACGCCATTCTAACTGGCATGAGATGGTATCTCAATGTAGTTTTGATTTGCATTCTCTAATGACCAGTGATGATGAGCATTTTTTCATATGTTTTTTGGCCTCATGTATGTCTTCTTTTGTAAAGTGTCTGTTCATATCCTTTGCCCACTTTTGAATGGGCTTATTTGGTTTTTTCTTGTAAATCTGTTTTAGTTCTTTGTAGATTCTGGATATTAGCCCTTTGTCAGATGGGGAGATTGCATTTGCCTGCATATTTTGTAACTTATCTCACAGGATAAGTTACAGATTTTGTAACTTATCTACATTATGAAATTATTAAAATGTAAAACGACAGGGTGGCAGAGACTACTGGATGTCCACCAAAATCTTTTTTGCAATTTTACAATAAAGAATTGAAGTTGAGCAAATGATGATGCCGCTCAAGGCCCTATTTCCCAGAACCCCCTGCACCTATGTGAAACCACGTGGTTACGTAACCATCAGCGGAATGCAAACAAATATATGTAACTTCTAGAGATGCTTCTTCAGAGCAGGAACACAATGTGTCTGCAAACTAGCTTCACTCCTGCAGCAGGGAACATTGTCCTAGCAAATGTGATACGCTAAGAGGGAAGGAAACTGTGTCTTTGACAGACCATGGGGAGCAGAGCTAACCACCACTCTAAACCATTCACTCCAAGATTTTTATTTTAACAGAAAAATAGCTTACTATTTTCTTTTAAAACACATTTTATGTCCTATTATAACAGATAAGATTTAATGTTGTTCTCTTTTACCATTTAGCTTTCAGATCAATCCAGAATTCATCCTGAGATAAGGTGTGAGTTATGAATCCAAGCACACAGTTATTTGTTTATAAATGGCTTCATTTTTTTCCCGTCTGAAACTTGATCTCTATCATTTACTAAATTATCCTACAGACTTAGATCTATTTCTGGACTTTCTATTCAAGTGCCAATAACCACTACACCTTTATGATGTTTTAACATCAATCCAGCAGTGTTGTGTCCTTGTTTTGCTTGTAATTTTCAGACTATTTTTCGTGGCTATTCTTGTTGCTTATTATTCCATAGTTTAATTCGTAAATTCCAACACAATTCCCAATAAAATACCAATATTCTCTTTTTCATTGGTAAAACGAATTCTAAAGTTCATTGAGCTTTTTTTGTAATGAAAGTAAGTTTCTTTAGTGTTGGAAGTGGAAGTTTTACTTGATTCTTCTTTAACTCTCTTTTTTTATATAGTGTGTTACCCACCACAACTCCCAGCCCTAATCCTTGGATTCAATTCCATCATGTCTTAACAATTTTAAACATACTTAGTGTACATTGTCTTTATATTCTCATTGTAGGTATATTATCTCAAAGTCTAATATTCTAGAATCCAGGGTTCCAATCTTGCTGTTTATGATTCCTTGTCTCATTAATTTTGGATCATATTATCATTTGATCATTTTGATTAGTAATTCTTGATTTTGATTAGTAATTTTTTTTTCTGTAAAAAATCCTTTATACCTCAATTTGCATCTGCTTCTTCAGGCAGCTTAATGAATATCCCTAGTAAAAAGAGTTCGAAATGTACAAAATACTGATGTGGTTCACAAGGAACAATGTGGGCAGGAGTGGGGAGGGGAATGAAGTATAAGCAATAGCAGGATTTCTAAAAGCAATATTAATAATCCCAGACATGCCAGGCACAGTGGTTCATGCCTGTAATCCCAACACTTTAGGAGGCCGAAGCAGGCAGATCGCTTGAGGTCAGAAAGATCAGCTTGGCCAACATAATGAAACCTCATCTCTACTAAAAATGCAAAAATTAGCCTGGCATGGTGGCGCACACCTGTAATCCCAGATACTTGGGAGGCTGAGGTAGGAGAATTGCTTGAACCTGGCAGGAGGAGGTTGCAGTGAGCCGAGATCGCACCATTGCACTCCAGC
The DNA here is from genome assembly GCA_028533165.1 of Leontopithecus rosalia. NCBI lineage: Eukaryota > Metazoa > Chordata > Mammalia > Primates > Cebidae > Leontopithecus > Leontopithecus rosalia. Next base: position 44,832,115 of record CM052665.1, read on the forward strand.
CTGGGTAACAAGAGCGAAACTCTGTCTCAAAAAAAAAAAAAAATCCTAAACATAAGTAAAATAAACAAAAAGAAATTTATTTTTTAACTGAAAGAACACTGATTACAATAGGCATATGATAGGACTCACCATCAGATCTCAGCCTTGAATAACTACCACAGTCTCCCTGAGCACTTCCTTTTACTTTTTCCTGCTGCCCAGTTAGCTAGATCCAACTTTGACCCCTCCAATGGAGCAGGCCCAAGAAGGGGACTCAGAAGCTGGTGTTCTGCCATTGTGCTCTGCTTGGATCTCTAGGGCCTAACCCAGCAAACCCCAGCAGGCTTTTTAGAACAGACTCCAGCTATTCAGTATAATTCTTCTCCCTACTACTAGTAAGCAAGGAGATAGGGATGCTTTGGGCTGGACTCCCTCAGCCAAGTAAGTCCGCAATTATTTGTGGCTATAGCAACATTATTTGTGTTTCAGATGGGAGGAGAAAGGAATAAGAATAAATATATATATATATATACACACACACACACACACACACACACACACACATACACATATACAAACACATAACAGAGAGAAAGATAGTCAAAGATAATAGTGCTCAAATATTAGCGTACCTAAGCATCATCTACACAGGTCAGCTATGAGAAGGAAAATTTTCAGATTTTTACTTGGCATCCCAAGTGATTCCAAGGAAAGTGCTCTTTTAAATCATTCTTGATAAAGAGTACTGAGCTGGGGAAACAAAGTATTTATTTTCTTTATCCTTTGATTCAATATTGCCCCACCATCTTTTTGGATTAAGAATAAGGATCATTTTTCCGTTACAGAATGCTATTCTTACTAGGGCAGATTGTCCATTCCAATCCAGGGATGAAACAACAAAAGTCAATGGAAGGGGTGTGTGTGTGTGTGTGTGTGTGTGTGTGTGTGTGTGTGTGTGTGCGCGCGCGCGCACTCACAAGCACTCAGCCTTTGAAACAGACTTAATCTACCACCACAGTAGAATGGTGGAACACTGGTCCCACCTCTGCCTATTAGGAGTCACCTGACGTTGATCATATCACAGCCTCTCTAGTTCTCAATTTTTTCATCTATAAGATAGAGATAATAACACCTACCTTGCTTCCCAGAACTGCAGGAGGACTCAAATTAAAAAAATACACCATGGAATATTATGCAGCAATCAAAAACGATGAGTTCGTGTCCTTTGTAGGGACATGGATGAATCTGGAGAACATCATTCTCAGCAAATTGACACAAGAACAGAAAAGGAAACACCATATATACTCACTCATAGGCGGGTGATGAACAATGGGAACACATGGACATAGGGAAGGGAGCACCACACACTG
>CM052665.1:44840700-44894979 GCA_028533165.1 Leontopithecus rosalia
TCTCTCTCTCTCTCTCTCTCTCTCTCTCTCTCTCTCTCTCTCTCTCTCTCTTTCTCTCTCTCTCTGTCTCTGCCTAATAAATCACTTTTCTGCAAAACTCTCTGGGTCCGATACTTACTTGAACAAGCTCACTGCACCACCAGGGCTCTCTCCCCATTCTTGGGTGACTGAGGCCCAAGGACCTGGGAAAATACATCTGATCAGGAAACAGTGAGCATCTTTGGAACAGCCCTGCAACCTGCTCCCATCCCCTGGTTACAAAACCACATCACACATTTTCTATTATCAAGTTTCTCTGTTTTATTGTGTTTGATTTTTTCCCCCCGAGACAGAGTCTCACTCTCTTACCCGGGCTGGAGTGCAGTGGTGCAATCTCAGCTCACTGCATGTAACCTTCACCTCCCAGGCTCAAGCAATTCTCCTGCTTCAGCCTCCAGAGTAGCTGGGATTACAGGCACACATGTTCCACTGAGTTGGACTAATGTTTGTATTTTTAATAGAGACGGGGTTTTACCATGTTGGCCAGGCTGGCCTCAAACTCCTGACCTTGTCGTCCACCCACCTTGGCCTCCCAAAGCGCTGGGATTACAGGCATGAGCCACCTCGCCCAGCCTATTGTGTTTGATTTTTGTTTGTTTGTTTGTTTCTCTTTTTTTGGCAGAGGCAGGAAGGGGAGCAGACCATTTTCTATTTGTTATCAAGATGAATAAACTAGCAGGCAAACCACCACTTTATCCTAAAGATCTGTTTTGAGAAAGCCATAGTCAGTTTCCACATTGTAAGGAGGAAATCGTTCCTATACACTAGAAAACTTTTCAGAATGTTTCCAGGATACTAAATAGATTCATTCACTCAAGTTTATTCATGGGTGGCTGATGTCAGGAGAACTGTGCACAGGAGTTCAATGTGTGTCAATCTGACACTGAACCAGTCCCTAACCCATGGCAAGGACTGAGAAGTAGAGGAAATCCCACTAAGAGGAGACCCCTCAGGTGATCCTTTCATGAGTTTAATTCTAAAAAACAGGCAGGGAGTCTGAAACGTGTCTGTAAGGCATCTTACAGAACCCATGCATCCTTCTAGGGGGTTACTGAGAAGTGGGGGTGGAGGAGAAGGGACAGAAACACCTCCGCAGCCCATTTAAATCCTCTCCTACCTCTACAGCCATCCTCTTCAGGACAGATGAGCGCTCAAGCCTCCTTCCCAGAGCCTTACAGAAATTCACAGACCCCTTGTCTATTTTTGAGAGTTAAACTTGGGATAGGATGACCAAGGAGTCTCCTCTGCGTGTGACTTCCTCCACTTCTCAGCCCACACGAAACTGGTTCAATATGAAATTGACGCACAGTGGACTCAAAGCTTCTACTTCACAGGCTTCTCATGTACAGTCAAATGTTCCTTCACCTGGGAATGTTCTGAAGAGCGCTGTTGCTATCTTAAGGGAATATTCTTTTAATTTAATGGTTGCCAAGAGCAGGAGTCTTAGAGTGTGGTGCCAGCTCTCTTCAGAGGCTGTCTTCAAGGGTCAAAGGGACCCTCAGGAACTGATTCTCCAAAGTGCTAAGGGACCACGCTGGGCTCATAAATCAAAGGGAAAAAACACATCCAAACTCCCTTCTGGGAGGGTACAGTCGAGACTGTCTTATACACTCTTTGTTATCCATTAAATTAAGTAGTAAAATGTCAACACATAAAACAGAATATTCACAAAAAGAAATAAAATTCGGTAGAGTTGCGTATTCTGATAGAATTTTCAAAAGCACTAGGTCCGTGTAGCAACCAGAGAAGTGACTGGAGAAGGTTCTTTAGAATCCAAGAGAGATGCTAGGCAGAGTGAACAGGAGTTAAGAAATGGGCTGGAAACGGGGGATTCGCTAATGGTCTTTGTTGGAAATAGATGCTCGGTGCCACAAAGAAAAATCAGCACTGAGACAAAGCATCTTATAGCCACACAATTTTTACTCCCTGGACTGCACAAAGGGTACTTTCACTAGCCATCATGCCACCAGAGTACAAAAGAGTACAATCTCCATTGGTTGGAGCCAGACTTCGCAATCTAAGTAAAACCCGATTGGCTAACAGCTTAAAACTTTTCAAAAGAGGTAAAAGCAATGGAGAGCTGGGACATGCCTGTGAGTACCTCCAGCACAGATATCCTGGTTAAAGTACAAGAACATAGAATGTACTCCATGCCTGGCATGTCTAACAGCTAAGCATGGCATGTCTAACAGCTACATAGGATAGGGCTTAACAAAGGTATTAGCACACTTATTCTTTAACAAGAAAGGAAACTTTAAAAAGAAATTTTTCTACATCCCACAGTCTTTATTCAGAAAAACAGAATTCACTGGCACTTACACCTTCATTGTCCACCTGAGCTCAAGGCTGCAGACTTCGGCCTTGGAGTAAAGGAAATGTAGTCCTAGCCCCTTCATGATCCAAGAATAACCCATCACACAGCTATGTAAACAACAGCTCGCGGTTTTCAGCTCTCCCCGTTAACTCCTGGACAGCCTCAGAAGACTTGCTGATGTTTGCAGGACCACATAAATGTTAAAGATTCTGGCAACAGTAAGAGGAGAGGAGGGAACCAAAGAGGAAGAAAGTCAAGGGTATTGAGATAGAGAATGTATGAAAAGGGAAATTGTGATAAAAATGTATGGAATGAAAAAACGGCTTACGATTTTATTATTTAAAGTTACATTGATGATCATCAGAATTTTCAAAAATACAAAAAACAACAAGAGGAGGGGAAGGAGGTGTTCAGAGGGTATCTTAGTAGTGTGAGTGTGAGTCAAACCTTTGTCATAGTGGGAAATCAATAAATGGTACTTAATTTTTTTTAATCAAGTAATTTTTTGAGTTGTGGAGTTAAGACATAGAACAACCAAAAACAAAAAGATTCAGAGGAGTTTTCTCCAGGAAATGGAACTGATGTCAGAGAAAGGCTGGGGGAGATGATTTGCTTTTTATAAAATCTCCAGTATCACATAATGGTTTCCGTGCACGTGCATGGGATGGTGGCAAGGTATAGAAACTCTGAGACCTGGCCATGTGCAGTGGCTCATGCCTGTCATTCCAGCACTTTGGGAGGCCTAGGTGGGTGGATCATGAGATCAGGAGTTCAAGCCCAGCATGATCAACATGGTGAAACCCCATCTCTACTAAAAATACAAGAATTAGCCAGGCGTGGTGGCATGTACCTGTAATTCCAGCAACTCAGGAGGCTGAGGCAAGAGAATTGCATGAGCCCTGAGAGGCGGAGGTTGCAGTGAGCCAAGATTGTGCCACTTCACTCCAGCCTGGGTGACAGAGCAAGACTCTGTCTCAGTTAAAAAAAAAAAAAAAGAAGAAGAAGAAGAAGAAAAGGAAGGAAGGAAGGAGGGAGGGAGGAAAAGAAAGAAAGGAGGGAGGGAGGGGAGAGAAAGAAAAGAAAGGAAGAAAGAGAGAGAAAGAAAGGAAGAAGAAGAAGGAAGGAAGGAGGGAAAGAAAGAAAGAAACTGAGAACTTACCAGCTATGTGATTTTAGGCAACTTTATCTAGCTTTTCCACTCCACAGTGTCCTCATTTATAAAATGGAACCAGTATTAATGTTTACTTCATACGGTCCAAAGAATGACATTGGATGATACAACTACAGCATTTAGTGCAATGCCTGACCAACAGTCACTTCTCAATAAAGGTTTGCTATAAATAACAATGTTTGTTTATTATTATCATCACTTGGAGAGTTGCTTTTATTCACTTAATACATCATAAACAGCTGCACAAATATAGATCTATGTATCACTCTTGAACAGCTACATTAAAGTCTGTAGAGTAGATTGGCATAATTCTTCAGCCTTTGGACTATTAAGGTTCTTATCTAAATCTCATGGTTTCTCAACATCAGCTCTACTTAGATTTTGGGTCAAATTATTCCTCTTTGTGGAGCACTGTCCTGTGTGTTGTTGAGTGTTTAGCAGAGTCCCTGACCTTGACCCACAGGGTATACCACCACCCCCAAGTTCTAGCAGCTAGAATTGTCTCCAGACATTGCCAGATGTCCCCTGGAAGGGAGCGGGGAGATAGAATTGCCCCCAAATAAGAACCACTGATCAAGCTAACATGCCTAAAATCCATCCTAAAGACTTCAGGGACTGCTCACCTACAGCCAGCTTTCTTCTCATGAGAAAACCTTCTGAAGCCAGTTACAGGCAAACATGGAACACTGTAGTCCCCATTTCATATTGCTCACCTGGAAGCAAGGGTCAGAGACATAGCTTTGCAGTGTCCTCAGTCTAAGATGTGCTTTACAAGAGTTTGGAAAAGAAACAACAGATGTGATCCAAGGCATTAATAACACTCACCCCTCCAGTCAAATAAACTAATTAAGGCTGGGCGCAGTGGGTCACACCTGTAATCCCAACACCTGGGGAGGCCAAGCCAGGTTAATCACTTAAAATTAAGACATCAATCCAGCCTGGCCAACATAGTGAAACCCCATCTCTACTGAAAACACAAAAAATTAGCCAGGCATAGTGGTAGACACCTGTAATCCCAGCTACTCGGGAGGCTGAGGTAGGAGAATTACTGGAACACAGGAGGTAGAGGCTACAGTAAGCTGAGACCACGCCATCGCACTCCAGCCTTGGTGCTAGAGCAACACTGAATCTCAAAAATAAATAAAAATGAATAAATAAACTGATGGAAAAAATACTGAGCTGACATCATTCCTGCTCTTGCATTTTGTAATCTCAGTTGATCATAATCTTATTAAATGAGATTAATGGGTACAATTTCGGTAGGGCCAGTTAATTTGGCATAAATAATGCTCATTCTTCCACAAACTGTCTTCCTAACCAAGGCCAACAACCTTGCCATTATGTGTCAAATGAGTCAGAGGAAACATGCAAGCAACTCCAGGAGGCCCAGCCCCATAACTAGGTAAGGACAAAGCCCAAAATCCTCATGTCCTCATCTAAATAACACTAGCTCAGAGTTGATTTTCATGTATGGGGAGAGGGGACAGCTAATAAATGCAAGTAGAATCTTATAATTATAAATAGCATTTTAACGTAGTGTTCTGTTTAGCAAAATTATTTCCATGTCCTTGGGGATGGCTTATAATAATGGTGCTTTGCCAATGTGGTTTCAGAAAATTATATTAAATGAAAAATCCTGTAGAACAGATGTGCTCACAAGTCCCTGTCCACATAGCAGCCAAACTGCTTAATGAAAACACGGCTATGGTTCAGAATTAGTGCTTTCTACTGCTACAGTATTGTTATATTAGCTTCTCAGAAGAGTAAAGAAGTCTGGAAAGGAATGAGAGGGAGGAAGTTACCAGAACTAGGGGTCAGGGATGGAATATCTCCAAGGCAAGTACCTCAACATGATACAGAAAAAAGGGAGATGAAAAAAAAAAGTGCTTTAAAAAAAAAAAGCGAAACCAGGACATAGAAACAAAATTCCTGCTTTATTTAGATAAACTAAATCAAGTAAATAACACCACCTCTGTGCTCTGTTTAATAGGTTCCGTTTAAATATAATTGGAATGTAACAAAGCTATTTCCATCTCCCTCAAATTCATTAAAATGAGATTTTACCAGTGTTCAAGAGCTGTTTTTACTCAAATCATCCTTGTACCAGGTTACTCCAAGGACCATTTAGTTTGTTCTCAAAAGTCAGACATGAAATTCTGTTTGATTCTTCCACATCAATTTGCAGTGACTGCTTGGTCATCTTTGAAATAATTGATAGATGTTCATATTTTATCTCCAAAGCAAGCAAGAAGAACCACATTTGAGGGTCTGCAGCAAAGAAGCTCCTCTAAGGCATTTCTCTTTTGCTGTGTGTGTGTTTACATTTAACAGAAAGCACTCAGCATGACCTTTCCCCCAAACAGCTTTACTTCCAAATCACACACAGCCCCAATCTTATTCTGCCATGATTTGAACATTTGTCCCCTCCAACACTCAAGCTGAAACTTCATCCTCAATGTAACAGTCCTAACAGGCAGGGCCTTTAAAAGATGACTCAGTCATGAGGGCTTTGCCTTCATGAGTGGATTAATACACTTACAGATTAATTGATTAATGTATTATTATCAAGGGAGGAGATTCATAACAGAGTGGGTCTGTTATAAAAATCAGTTTGGCCATCACTCATAAGCCTCCTTGCCATGCAATTCCTAGCACCACCTCAGGACTCTGCAGAGAGTCCACAACAGCAAGAAGGTCCTCACCAGATGCAGCCCCTCGACGTTGGACTTCCCAGCCTCCAGAACTGTAAAAAATAAAATTATTTCTTTATAAATTATCCAGTCTCAGGTATTCAGTAATAATAACAGAAAACAGACTAAGACACATGTCTACCCTGTTCATCTTTTCTTTTTTTTTTTTTGAGATGGAGTCTCACTCTGTCACCCAGGCTGGAGTGCAATGGTGCAATCTCGGCTCACTGCAACCTCTGCCTCCCAGGTTCAAGTGATTCTCCTGTCTCAGCCTCCTGAGTAACTGGGATTACAGGTGCACACTGCCATGTCCAGCTAATTTTTTGTATTTTAGTATAGGCAGTGTTTCACTGTGTTGCCCAGGCTGGTCTTGAACTCTTGAGCTCAGGCAATCCACCCGCCTTGGCCTCCCAAAGTGCTAGGATGACAGGCATGAGCCACCAAACCTAGCCTATCCATTCATCTTGAAATTGCAAATAAGGACAATTTTATCCCATTAAAAATAAGGTAATTTTAAAGAAAGCCAATAATTTAATTTTAGAGAATAACAGAGTAGGCTAGTAAAAATTAAGGTTAACCTTGAAAATAATAATATTGGCAGTTTTAAAGGACACAAAGCTGAAGGATAACATTTCAACTTTTTCTTGAATGTTGAACCTGGCTAAGAACTACCAAAAGTGTTGAGGTTTTTATCAAATAGCGTGCCTCTCCTCCTGGAGATACCACCACACACATTTTTCACTTGAACAGATGAGTTTTTATCTTATAAAATAAGAGTTTAGATCAAAGCTGGGAAAATGCTTCTCATTAGAAAGAATATAAAACAAATATTTTAATAAAATCTATCCCCTAAGACATTTCTGAGGTGAAGCTGACACTGCATGCTCAGTTTAAATTAAGACGAATATGTGCATTCTCACAGATCTCTGAAACCATCTTTGATAGCAGTTATGCTATGAGCTGCTTTCCAGTTCTTGCTGAAAAAAAATAAACAATGAACATCTTATCTGAATTTTGCTGATGCAGGTAGTACTAAAGTTCTTTTAAATAGAGAGATACAGCTAGATTTGTCTTTCCCACTGGCATTATTAAAAGAGATTAATATATGTATTATCTTTTCACAATTTCCAATGCATATACACTATCTCATTTAATCTTTCCAACAAGCCTGTGAATTTGGTAATATCATCATCATTTGTAGGGAAATAATTAGATACTGGAGAAGGAACAGATTTTTGCCAAATATTAATCAACTCAAAAGTGGTACAGATGGAATTTAGTAGAACCAACCAGCTTTTATAAAGTACATCTTGTCTTCCTCACATAAATGAATGAGTTACCCACCACCAAGAAGTATACACTCATACACATAAGACACAGTTGTTTTAAAAACTGAAAACAGTTGGTGATTTATTTGAGAAATTCTTCACAGACTTGAAATCTTTGATAACCAATTTTCTCCTTGCGGGCTGTGTCTTTGTTTGATTACTTACTGATTTCCATGTTAAATTGAAAGTAAAACACTCTGCTGCTTAGGAGCCTGCTGGGTTCTCCAAGGACAGCCATAGTGACACCATCCCCCAATGAACCCCACTTCAATAGCATTTTTCATTTTTAATTCAAAGAATACACACACAAAGTCCTAAAGTCTTTCCCAACTCCAGTATCAATTAATCAAGCAAATAAAACTTCTTTCGTTTTCATGAAATGTTTTGGAAGACTTCCTGTGATTTTGAATTTGCCTGCTAAAATTATGTTATTCAAGAATTTTTTTAATATATATCTCTTTGAAAAAAGTTACTTAGCATTTTTCCATCTCTCTCACTTCTGATACTATTTCACAGACAGATTTCTCAATGAAAACATCCCCCTAAATTATTTAGACCTTGTGAGAAATATTTAAACAGAAAGACACACAGTGGGCTTCACCAGGTGTGTGACTAAATTAAGTTGGAAACTAACATTACAGTTAAGGATGCACATGCTGGAACTAGGCTCCCTGACTTCTCATCTCAGCCCTACTGTTTTTACTAGCACTGTGAATTGGGGGCACATTATTTAAAGTTTCTGTGCTTCAGTTTTCTTATCAGTAAAATGGGCATAATAATAATGTTTCTTATCTCATTAGTTTATTGTGAGAATTAAGGGAGTCAGTCAAGGTAAAGGTACTTTGAAAAGTAGCAGTCACAAAGAAAGTGCTACAGAAATGCAATATTGGGCTGGGCGCGGTGGCTCACGCCTGTAATCCCAACACTTTGGGAGGCCCGAGGCAGGTGGATCACAGAGTCAGGAGATTGAGACCATCCTGGCTAACACGGTGAAACTCCATCTCTACTAAAAATATAAAAAATTACCTGGGCATGGTGGCATGTGCCTGCAGTTCCAGCTACTCGGGACACTAAGGCAGCAGAATTGTTTGAACCTGGGAGGTGGAGGCTGCAGTGAGCCAAGATCAAGCCACTGCACTCCAGCCTGGGAGACAGAGCAAGACTCTGTCTCAAAAAAAGAAAAAAGAAAAGAAAAGAGAAATCCATTATTGACTACTATTACTGCTATCATTATAGCAATGCAAAAAATCTCCCTCTTGATCCTTCAAAGAAAAAAAAATTAAAGCAATTTCAATATAAACACACATTCATTTTTTCCCTGCCTTCTTTCTAAGGTTTTAGGTTAGGGCTTAGCAAACTGCTGCCAGTAAGCCAAATCCAGCCAACTATCTATTTTTGTACAATCAGCAATCTAAGAGTGGCCTTTACATTTTTATTTTTACTTATTGATTGATTGATGGATTGAGACAGAGTCTTGCTCTGTCACCCAGGCTGGAGTGCAGTGGCATAATCTTGGCTCACTGCAACGTCTGCCTCTGAGATTCAAGTGATTCTCCTGTCTCAGCCTTCTGAGTAGCTGGGATTACAGGCATGCACCACCACACCCAGCTAATTTTTGTATTTTTAGTAGAGATGGTGTTTGACCATGTTGGCCAGGCTTGTCTTGAACTCCTAACCTCAGGTGATCCACCCATCTCAGCCTCCCAAAGTGCTGGGATTACAGGCATGAGCCACTGTGCCCAGCCTAGGTTTTACATTTTTAGATGATTGAGAAGAAAAGCTAAAAGAAGAAGAATATTGCATGATATCTGGAAACTATATGAAATGTAAGTTTCCCTAAATAAAAGGTAGCAGGAGCTCTTAAGTTTAATTAAATCCTATTTGTCTATTTTGGCTTTTGTTGCCATTGCTTTTGGTGTTTTAGTCATGAAGTCGTTGCCTATGCCTCTGTCCTGAATGGTATTGCCTAGGTTTTCTGCTATGGTTTTTATGGTGTTAATTCTTATGTTTAAATCATTAATCCATCTGGAGTTAATTTTTGTATAAGGTGTAAGGAAGGGGTCCAATTTCAGCTTTCTGCACATGACTAGCTAATTTTCCCAACACCATTTATTAAACAGGGAATCTTTCCCCATTGTTTGTTTTTGTCTGGTTTGTCAAAGATCAGATGGCTGTAGATGTGTGGCATTACTTCCAAGGCCTCTGTTCTATTCCATTGGTCTATATCTCTGTTTTGGTACCAGTATCATGCTATTTTGATTACTGTAGCCTTGTAGTACAGTTTGAAGTCAGGTAGTGTGGCGCCTCCAACTTTGTTCTTTCTGCTTAGGATTGTCTTGGCTTGCAGACTCTTTTTTGGTTCCATATGAAGCTTAAGGTGGTTTTCCTTCAGTTCTGTGAAGAATGGTAGTTTGATGGTTGTGGAGTTTCTGCACAGCAAAAGAAACAATCATTAGAGTGAACCACCAACCAACAGAATGGGAAAATTTTTTTGCTAGCTACCCATCTGACAAAGGGCTAATATCCAGAATCTACAAAGAATTTAAACAAGAAAAAAACAACCCCATCAAAAAGTGGGTGAAAGATATGAACAGACACTTTTCAAAATAAGACATTTATGTGGCCAAGAAACATGAAAAAATGCTCATCATCAATGGTCATTAGAGAAATGCAAATCAAAACCACATTGAGATACCATCTCACACCAGTTAGAATGGTGATCATTAAAAAAATCTGGAGACAACAGATGCTGGAGAAGATGTGGAGAAATAAGAACACTTTCACACTGTTGGTGAGAGTGTAAATTAATTCAACCATGTGGAAGACAGTATGGCGATTCCTCCATGATCTAGAAATAGAAATACCATTCGACCCAGCAATCCCATTACTGGGCATAAACCCAAAGGATTATAAATTAATTATAAAGACACATGCACAGGTTTGTTCATTGCAACATTGTTTACAATAGCAAAGACTTGGAACCAACCCAAATGCCCATCAATAATAGATTGGATAAAGAAAATGTGGCACATATATACCATGGAATACCATGCAGCCATAAAAAAGGATGAGTTCATGCCCTTTGCAGGGACATGGATGAATCTGAAAACCATCATTCTCAGAAAACTGACACAAGAACAGAAATCCAAACCCCACAGGTTCTCACTCATAAGTGGGTGTTGAACAATGAGAACACATGGACACGGGGAGGAACATCACGCACTGGGGTCTGTTGGGGGTGGGAGGCTAGGGGAGGTATGGCAGTGGTGGGGAGATTGGGGAGAGATAATTGGGAGAAATACCTAATATAGGTGACGAGGGGAAGGAGGCAGCAAACCACCATGGCATGTGTATATCTATGTAACAGTCCTGCAAGATCTGCACATGTACCCCAGAACTTAAAGTAAAATTTTAATTTTAATTTAAGGGGAAAAAAAGGTAGCAGGAACCCAGCAAGCTTATTCGTTTACATGGTGTCTGCGGCTGCTCTTGTGCTATGAGGCAGACTGAGTAGTTGTGAAAGACCTCAGGGCTCACAAAGCTTAAAACATTTGCTATCCAGCCCTTACAGGAAAAGTGGCCAACTCATACTTTATTGGTGACTGGTGTGTGCACTGCAAACTTTAGAATATTTCTAAGCTTTAGAAACATTCACTTTCCAGTGAATGGAGTGCAGACAGATCCTGAAAGGAAAAATTCAGATTCAGGGAATTCACAAGATAAAACCAAGTATTTAGCATTATTTCTTTTTTTTTTTTTTTTTGAGACTTTTTTTTTTTGGAGTCTTGCTTTGTTGTCAGGCTGGAGTGCAGTCGCCCAATCTTGGCTCACTGCAACCTCCACCTCCCCAGTTCATGCAATTGTCCTGCCTCAGCCTCCCGAGTAGCTGAGACTACAGTCGCACACCATCACACCCAGTTAATTTTTTTGTATTTTTAGTAGAGACGGGGTTTCTCCATGTTGTCCAGAATGGTCTCAATCTCCTGACCTCGTTATCCACCCATCCTTGCCTCCCAAAGTGCTGGGATTATAGGCGTGAGCCACCTCACCCTGCCAGCATTATTACTTCTGAAGCGTTCTAGGAAAGGTATGATAATGAAGTCCATTAAAAGCATATGCTAAACTAAATTTTATATATACTGTGATATTTGATTATTCATAATAACCAAAAATATTCTGCATTCACAGCATAGATGCTCAGTTTTATAATAAAACTTTTATACAGCAGCTGAAAATGCGTAAGTCTTCATTACAATCCCCTGCACAGCCAGCCTTACCACTTGCTTTTCTTTCATTTTTTTTAAATGCATTGCATTAAAAGTCAAATTTGGGGCCAGGCACAGTGGCTCATATCTGTGATTCCAGCAATTTGGGAGTCCAAGGCAGGGGCTGGATCACGAGGTCAAGAGATCGAGACCATTCTGGCCAACATGGTGAAACCCTGTCTCTACTAAAAATACAGAAATTAGCTGGGCATGGTGGCATGCCTGTAATCCCAGCTACTTGGGAGGCTGAGACAGGAGAAATGCTTGAACCCGGGAGGCGGAGGTTGCAGTGAGCCTAAATCGTGCCACTGCACTCCAGCCTGTGATAGAGCAAGACTCAGTCTAAATAAATAAGTAAATAAGTAAATAAATAAATAAATAAATAAATAAAATTTTGAACCTGAAAAATCAAAGATTCGCTATGAAATAAGTTTACCTAGCCTATCCACTTTCTCGTTTGTCTCTGGGATTCTTCTCATTTTTTCCGGGTAGAATCAGTTCTTTCTTTTCTCACTAACCATAATTGCATACTCAGCCTTCTCTCACCGTTATTTTATGGCACTTCATTATGGAAATATTTATATTTAGGATTTTTTCATTGTTCTGGCCTTCCTACTCTTGTCTTCAACTTTCCTCATCACCAATGAAATCTTTTCTTATACTTTGGTGAGGCCAATTTGAAGAAGAATAAAATGGAAAATTCTGTTCATATCTGTAGTTTTTTTCTTACAAAGCATTTTCTTTCTTTTATTATTTTAATAGAATTACTTTTCCTAAAAGTATGGTTTCCCTTATAAGTGCAGGCAACAATAGCTTTGGGGATATGACAGTTAAGTGAGCACTAGGATTCAGGAGTCCTGTGGAAAGTCACCAGAAGCCCCTCAGCTCCCTTTCTTCATCCGTGAAATGCAAACATTAAAAGAGATGGCTCTGCATTTCTGCGTAACTCTGAGTTTCTAAGATTCTTGCTTTATTCACAATTCTTGTAGTTATTAGGTCTTTCCGGAGATAATAATTTCTAACATTGTTCTAACATTGGATAAAACTATTTATTTCTGAATCTCTACAACTCTGTATTCTATACGATAGTTCTATATTCTGAATTACTAAATCACTTTCTAATTCTCTACTTTACTATGAGCTTATGATTCAGATTCATCCAGCTGTGTCTGCAGCTGTTTAGCAAGACCAGAGGTTGAATGTGAGTCCCCAGGATGTGAGCCCCAGGCATACTGAAACCCATTAGGGCTGCTAAAAACACCACTTCCCTTGCAGTAAGAGTGAGAGTTATTGAAAGCCCCGTACTTTTCTTGTCCAATCCTTACAAGGCAAAGTAGAGTAACAACATTTAAAATTACAAAAGTAATACAAGAATCATGCTCTTTTAAAAATTCAAATTTTAAAGAATTTGATATAGGAGACAAAATTACCCATTTCATCCTCTTAAAATAAGACCACTCTCTTAGGTAACCAGAGTATCCTTCCAGAACTTTATGCATTTATGTGAATAAATACAGATTTATAGCTACAGATATAGATTCAGATATCTTTTTATGCTCACAAACATAGATTCATACTTCACATATTATTCTGAAACTCCAAGACTTACAACTTTTTAACTTAATGTTACATCTTGGAGTTCCTTTCATTTCAGTACATGCAGATCTACTTGATTCTTTTTACTGGTTTCATAGAATCCTTATATTACCAGTTTCTAATGATGGACATACAGGTTATCTCCAACTTATTTAATCTGACAAATAAATAATTTTTATATTTTTTGTGCATATATATAAATGTGTGATAGATAGAAAACCTAGGTTAAAGGAAATCAGTATTTTAAATTCAGGTGAAAATTGCCAAATCTCTTCAAACATTATTTGCTACTTTATTTATTTTTTTATTGCATTTTAGGTTTTGGGGTACATGTGCAGAACATGTAAGATAGTTGCATAGGTACACACGTGGCAGTGTGTTTTGCTGCCTTCTGCCCCTTCACCGACATTTGGCATTTCTCCCCATGCTATCCCTCCCCCGCTCCCCCCCACCGCTGTCCCTCCCCTATTTGCTACTTTATATTCCCATCAATAATGTGTGACAAATGTTCACTTTTTATGTTCCTATTATTATATTACTATATTATTAATAAATGTTCATGTTATTTTTGCTAGCCCAATGGATGAAAAATGCACATTCTTTATTATTTTAATTTGCATTTTTTGGTTAAGTTAGCTTACTAGTTTTTCACATTCCAATGGACTGTGAATAGATTTTTCCTTATCACTGTTCATTTTTCTATTGGGTCATTTCTTTGATTGACTAGAGAGTGTTTTATGTATTATAGAAATTGATCTTCTGTTTATTTTGTCATTATTGTTTTTCTCATTATACTACTTATATTTTATCTTTGCTTATGGACAAGTTGAAAATTTTAAACTCTATATCTTTATGGTAATGTGCTCTGTGTCTTCATTAGGAAAATCTTCCCCACTCAAAGATTATTAAAATGTAAAACAAATGTGTATATTTAAAAAAAACAACCAGTTTAAAAAATGAAAAACCTAACAAAAATGATGGCACAGTTTTACACATTTCAAATGGTCAAATGGTTCAAATGGTGCATAAATTTGATAATAAACATTGCACTCGACCTTGAAGAAGACCTGGAGCTTGCCCATGGATGCGGGCTTGGAAGGGCAGCAGCTTGTAAGTTATGGTGAGGTGGTGGACACAGGGTTATCTGAAATCTGACAGAAAGCTGTAACAGCAGGTGTGGATGGGTGTGGCTTTTAACACGGTGTTTTGAAGAATGCGATACATGTTGAGGGGTGTGCATGTGCATGCCTTGTGTATTCCCAAGCAGCGTGGCTTAGCAGATCATTTTCTGCATTCCCCTAGTGCTTCTTCAGGATGAAATCACGCATTGAGAAATAGGAAATTTGTGGCTCACACTGTAATCTCAGCGCTTTGGGAGATTAAAGCAGGAGAATTGCTTGCAGCCAGCCTGGGCAACATAGTGAAACCCTGTCTCAAAACCAAACAAAACCAAACAAACAAACAGAAAATTTGTGTTGTGCTCATATTGTTTCCTAATATAACAATAAAATTGAAAAAAAAAAGAAGTCCTGCATGTTCTTCTTATATTTATAGGGTGTTTTTTTCAGTTTATGTCTTTAAACCATATGGAATTTATTTTTATATACGGCATAAGGTATAGAATAATTTTTTCAAACATTATTGTCCATGCATCATTTATGAAACAGTCCATTTATAAATGCTTAATTACCAAAGACACATGATTCTGCGGATTCTCAATTCTATTCCATTTATTTATTCTTCTGTTTCCATGACAAAGCTACACAAAACCACACTGCTATGGAAAGTTTCCTCCTTTTTTTTTTTTTTTTTTGCCATCATAGCATGGTTTTATTTTGAGACAAATCTAAAAAAATTTTTTGATTGGAATTACATTGAATCTATAAGTTAACTTGGGAAGAAATTACCAGTTTGCGGTTCTGTCTTCCCATCCAGAAATACTGTGTGTCTCCCCAGTATTCATCACTTCTTTCACGTTTTTCAATAGAGTGTTCTAACTTTCCTTGTACATTTCTTAGGCTCTGAGGTTTATCCTTAGGCATTTCAGAGTTTCTGAGGTTCTGCCCTTATTCTTAGGCATTTTGGTATTTTTATTCTTATGAACAACATCTATTTTTATGTGCTACTCTTAGATAAGAGTAAATTTGTGATCTCAGCGTTGGGTCTTACAGTCAGGCAATCCAATGAATTCTCATATTAGTTCTAAAAGCTTTTTAGTTTCTTTGATTTTCTAGGTAGGCAATCATACCAACTACAAATGATTGTGGTCTTATCACTTCCATTTCAATGTTTGTACACTATTTCCCTCTTGTCATATTTCATTGGCAGCTATCTGCAGCACAATCAGGAGTAATAACAGAGCTCCCGATTTTAATTAATGTGCTCCCAATGTTTCACTGTTACATAAGATGTTTGCTGTTTCGGTAGATACCTTTTATCTAAGTTTAGGAGGCTGTTTCTTCCTAGCTTTTACCAGGAGTATCTGTTGAATTTTTATAAATTACTTTTTCTGTACCTGGCAAGATAATCGTGTAATTTTTACCTTTTCTTTAATGAACTGAAAAAATGCTAATGGGTTTCACAGTATAGAAACATGCTTTCATTTCTAAAATAACTATTTAGTCCTGATGCGTTATTCCTTTTGATCATCACTAAGTTTCGTTGGCTAATATTTTCATTCAGATTTTTTAATCTATTTCGGTAAATAAAGTTAGCCTGTGGTTTTCTTTTGTTAGGCTGAATTTGTTCAGTTTCGAAATCAAAATTAAAATCACCAAAAAATAAACAAACAAGCAAAAAAAATGTGAAAAATTTACGGAGGACTGTAAATTGCAGGTTTAAAGTGTCTGTTCCTGTAGGAGTCTAATCCTGTAACATTAACAAAATAAAAAAAAAAACTATAGGAAACTGAGATTTCATATTCCTTTAATTTGCTGTTGCAAATCATAGCTGTAACCCATATATGAAACAGGTGACATTGGCAAGGAACAATCAGAAACCAACTTGTTATTTTCTCCCCTGCTAGTCAAGGCCATTTTGTGTTGCTGATTCTCTTTGCCTGTGGATGAAATCTTGCCTTGCTCCTGGTAAAATCTTGTACAGACCCCATAAGATATCCCTTCACTCTGATTATTTAGTGTCCTCTAGTCACTTGCACTCCTAAGGGTAGTTTCATTTCAGTAATTAAATATAACATCCTGTGTAACAGTTAAACTCCAAACTTTTTTTTCAAAGTGAAGGGAGGAAGGGACTCTGCCCTGAATACCTCACCCTCCCAGCTGTGGCTTCTAACTCCTCTAGGAGCAGAGCCAAAGAGGAGAGGAGAGGTAAGGAGAGAGGAAAGAACTCACTTGAAGGGCATCTGTGTGACATAGCTTTGGTTCTTGCTGGTGTTTAGTGATAATGCTGTTGTAGGATGCTTTGTGTCTTCTTTGGACAGCATCTCCAAGCTGGGGGTGCCTTACCTGTAGTTTCCTTGATGAGCATAAATATATTTTCTTGCTTACAGCTTAGAATTCCTCCTTCAGTCCTGGCATCTAGTGGCACACCTCCAAACCCATGCTGTTGATATTTTCTTGCTCCTCCTGGAAGCCCTGCTGGCAGGATCTAAGACAGCCCCACACTGGTGCTCTGACATGTGGCCTTCATCTGGCTTCCAGGTGACAGAAATGTCTGACCCACCATCAGAGAGAGTATACCAGACCCAAACACAACCCTGGCCTCAGCTGCCACAGCTGGTCCAGCCAGCGTCTCACCTGTGAAGATTTTTTTTTTTTGTAGGCATACGTTATTAACCGAAGTGTTCATAGCTCCAGCTGTGCAAATAAGCCTCTTAAAGCCTCCTCTCTTACCTTGAGAAAAGTGAATCATTTTTAGGGTAGGAGCTGATGGAGTGGGCAAGAGAGGTCTGGAGCTTGGGTGAAAAATGAAACTCAAAGCCCAAGTTTTCCCAAACCAATCCTCTCTCCAAACTCCAGGTTCTTCTCTCAGACTCCCTGACCTCTTTGATTGCCTTGTGTAAGTGATCAGCTAAGGGCCACAAAACAGGGTTTTGACCACCTCCTTTCCAAGTTCCTATTAGGAGTCCCAGTCTCACATTTTGAAATGTGTGTCATTGAGACACTATCTCGGAATCTCAACCAAAAATAAGACAGGAAAGAGTATTCAGGCAAGGTAGACTGTTTATCCCACACATTTAAATTTACTTTTGAATTATTTACCTTCAGATGAATATCCAAAAGAAAACTGGTTTTCTCACTCACAGAGTCTCTAGTCCATCAACATTTAAAATCCTCACTCTGAGACATAAATTATACAATAACTTAAGTGTGTTCTTAAGCCGAGCCAAAAGACCAAACATCTTTGATGTGTGGCTAAAAGCCAGGCCATGATGAATCTGAATTTCATGTTTCTTTTCAGTCTATGGGCTTCACTCCTTGACTTTGATCCACCCTTCATAAAGCTATTGGCAAACATATCCCCAATTTTGTTCTTATAAACTACACATACATTCACACACCCTCATATTCGCCTTGTACTAGAGATGGCAACCTATAAAAGATGACTCAGCAATGACTCAAGAGTTTGAGCAGCTGCCTCACCCCTCTATATAGGTCTTCATCCAAAATTCTCCCTGGGAAGCGTCCTTGAGGTTCAAGGCTACTAGCGGAGCAGGCATCTGTCTCCTTGCAAATGCTTGCAGATCATCACACCAGGAGAAGCCCAGTTGAGAGGAGAAAGGAAAATAGAGAAAAGAACTGTTTGAATGAATAAACAAATATGGAATATAGTCCAGAGCCCTGGGTATCTGCATGAGCTTGGGCAGAGAAGCTGACAACTGTGAATCATGAGGATCACAAGAGGGAGTCACAGGTCACAAGAGGGAGTCATTTCCTCGCTCCAGGCCACCACCTGAACATTTCTAAATGTAGGAATGTGAGAAAAGTAATTCCTAAAATTCTGGGATTCTAATTAGCATTGACGTGATTTTATTTCTTTTACACTGATTTTCTTGGAGCATCCATTGTGACTAGAGTTCTTCAGGGTACATATAAGAAACATTCCAGGCTGGGCGTGATGGCTCACACCTGTAATCCCAGCACTTTGGGAGGCCGACGTAAGCGGATCACGAGGTCAGGAATTCAACACCAGCCTGACCAACATGGTGAAACCCCATCTCTACTAAAAATACAAAAATTAGCTGGGCATGGTGGTGCATGCCTGTAATCCCAGCTACTTGGGAGACTAAGGCAGGAGAATTGCTTGAACCTGGGAGGTGGATGATGCAATGAGCGGAGATCATGCCACTGCACTTCAGCCTAGGCAACAAAGCAAGATGCTGGCTCAAAAAAAAAAAAAAGAAAAGAAACTTTCCGTAATGATTCTCTACAACAAGGATAGACAAACTAAGGGAACTTCATGCAAGCCAGACCACCACGTGTTTTGGTACCACCTGTAAGCTAAGAATAATTTTTAAATGGTTGGAAAAAAATCAAAAGAAAAATAATATTTTATAACCTATGAAAAGTATATGAAATTCAAAACTGGGCTTCTGTACATCCAGTTTTATTGTAACCCAGCCACGCTCCTTTGTTTGTGTCACCTGTGGCTACTTTCACACTATGATGGCAGAGTGGAATAATTGCAATTGCGTGTGCACAAGGCAGACAAAGCCTAGAATATTTACTCTGTGGCCATTTATGGAGAACTGCTCCACAATCATGAGGAAGGCCATAGAAAAGGAGGTGACATCAGTAGGAATAGGTACCCTGGGTCCAATTCACTCCCTAGAACAATGGTAGATGTCTCCCAAGTAGCACTGGTGTTTCTACCTTCTACAGAAAAATTTAAAACCCAAAACCGGGGCCGGGAGTGGTGGCTCAAGCCTGTAATCCCAGCACTTTGGATGGCCAAGGTGGGCGGATCACGAGTTCAAGAGATCGAAACCATCCTGGCCAACATGGTGAAACCCCGTCTCTACTATAATATAAAAAAATTAACTTGGCATGGTGGCGTGTGCCTGTAGTCCCAGCTACCTGGGAAGCTGAGAGAGGAGAATTGCTTGAATCCAGGAGGCAGAGGTTGCAGTGAGCCAAGATCATGCCACTGCATTCCAGCCTGGCGCCTGGCGACAGAGCAAGACTCTGTCTCAAAAAAAAAAAAAAAAAAAAAAACCACTAAGACACAGAACAGGTATCTTTGTGGCCTCTAGAAGAATAAAATGGGGTGGGAGGGGAAGTGGAAAGGAAAAAAAAAGCAAGGGAGTCAAGTCAGTGACTTCTCACATGCAAATGAGCTAAAAAGTTTTTGAGCTCCTAGTAACCAAAGCCAAATGATCTGTGCTTCATTCCAGGTCCAAGATGCTCTGATTTCCTGCCTTTGTTTTCTTTAAGGCCTCAGATTTCAAAACTTTACTGTTATCCTATTTAGGGACTATGAAAATAGCTTAGAAGTCAGCATTAGAATTTCAGATCAGAGATATTGGAGACTTTTGTACTTTAAAAGATGTTTGTTTTATTGCCTCCGAATGCCTACAGCCAAAGTTTTGCCGGGAACGTGTAAGTCAACAAAGAGCTTATATTTGTGGGTTGACTAAAAATTCCTAAAAGCTATTACAGTATAAGTTTCCAATGAAACTGTAAGTTTCCCCAATTAAATAGATAATCCCTTGAGTGGAAAGCATGCCAGCTTCAGCTTTCCTCAAAGAACCTAGCACCTAGATAGATGACATTGTAAATACTTGCTGAATAAATGTTCTATTTATTTGGAGAATTTGCTTCTTGTCACCAGTTGCAATTGTGTGTTAATTATTGACATAATTCTGGGTATTTAATACATTTTAATGTGATCATATTAACTTAAATCAGCATTTGCATCTGCACACCACTCTGCCATACCTAAGGAATTCTACATACACAAATGAAAGATAGCAGATACACTGTCTGCCCTACAGACCAATCCAGAGATTTGTATCATGTGGACCAAGATGATATATTCCCTCACGAAATGAGAATCTGCTATATGAAATGAGCATTGTGAAAACATTTCCCAAATGACAAGTAAACATAACCCATCCTGTAAATAAACATGAAGAAGAAAGCAAATTCCTAGGAAAGCAACACAGACAATGTTTGACTATTGAATCTGGGTGAAGATTTGGGAGTAAGACAAACCAAAGAATCCATTTCCTAAGTAATGGAAAAAAAAAATTCTTTGGATAACCCTCCACTAGAAGATATGATTTTTCCTAGTAAAGCTAAGACTATTTATAGAATTTCTCTCTTAACAGCATGAATTCACAAGTAATTACATCAGAACTACCCAAAAGAGGTGTTAGCAGAACCAATTAAAACAAGAATTTGGAGTAAGTTTGTATCATCAGCACTTGCATGGAATGCACAATTAGCCATTAAGAGCATAAAGCATTAGAATAATAGAAACACAGTGACTAAAGCTGTGAGTAGTTCAGACACTTGACTTGGAATACATATTGTAGCTGACACAAAGTCTCATTCTCAAGTTCAAAGAAAATGTTCTATTATTAAACAGAGGTACTGGACAAAATAGGTTCTACTTTGTAGTCAATGTCTTGGGCCCCAGAACAGGAGTGCTGTGCAGGGTTCTTGATTCCATGTAAAGGAAACCAACGTTGGTTACTTGACGGCAAAATGCAATTTTTCAGAAGGATGTAGGTTAGAAGACGGGATTCAGGAAAAGGCTAGTCAACCAAGCACAAAAAAATTAACAAAATAAAAGGATACCAGAACCACAGCCAAAATCATAATGGAAGATCCTACGTAGATTCTTACTGTGGTATTATTACACTAGCACCACTGCCAGTCCTGGACAGGGTATTCTAGAATGCCCCCTGCTTCTTTGCCCCATGGCCCCAGAGTCAAAATCCAAGGTAGAAGCACACCAGGCTTAGCTTATTCAAATGCCCATTGCCTCACTACAAGGAAATGGGATCAGAGCAGTTGGAAACTCAGGCCTCCTTAATGGGTACCAGCATCCTGCTTCCACCAGTCTTGACTTTTCCCAAAAGAGGGATGGTCTTCAGAGTCTCAACTAATGTCCTTTTCAGATTTGCCTCCCCTTTCTCAAGGAACTGCAAAATAAACACACTATTACACACACAAAAAAAATAAATTACAATACTAGATGAAGTACGAACTATATTCCACAAATGTTCTATGGTCAGTGCTATCTTATGGAGAAATAACGCTTCACTTCTGCATGTTTTTTATTCCTTCTAGAATTGAAACCCACGAGGAGGAACGTTGGATCAACATCTGCTCCTCACATGCCTTCCACAGCAATATGATGTGAGCACTGCATTTCCAGTGAGCTGTGGCAATTGGGGCAGTTTAGGAAGACAGTGGAGAACAGCAAGATGGTTAGATTCCAGCGAAAGGAAGAAGTATCCATGTTTATCCCAACAATGAAGTGCATGTTGACAAGTATGGGAACCTTCAATTTCATCTCTACATCAACAGGGAAGAGACTTGAAACTGAAGGATCCTTAACCAACAGTGAGGTAGCTGCAGACATGCATAGCAGTGGTATTTTCTGGTCAGCTCCTAGACACCCAAATGTGGAAAGTTAATCAATAGCACAGCTATGTGATGTCAACACACTGACTTTTTGCCTTGGGCTGGAAGCCCCAGATTCAGTCAACTCACTCTCATAAGAGACACACACAGTCCCAGAGTTTATCAAAATCTAAAGCCATCCAGTTTTTAACTGTTTCTCTTTCATAATTAAAAAGAAACTCAGACTACATTTCTAAATTTCTTTGGACAAGGAATGTTTTGTTAACTCAAGAGCTCAGCTGGGTTTAAGTCCTCAAAACTCATGCCAATGGATCTATAACAAGAAGAGTGATTTTTGTCTGCAATTTTTTAAATGGCCCCCATTTTAGAAAAGACAAACATTCATCTACTCAATGCACATTGCAGTGTGGTAAATACCTCCACTGTATTATTAAAGAACACTCAAACTGGCCAGGCACAGTGGCTCACACCTGTAATCCCAGCACTTTGGGAGGCCAAGGTGGGTGGATCACGAAGTCTAGAGATCGAGACTATCCTGGCCAGACTATCCACCCATCCAGGTGAAACCCTCCCTGTCTCTACTGAAAATATAAAAATTAGCTGGGCATGGTGGTGCACGCCTGTAGTCCCAGCTACTCGGGAGGCTGAGGCAGAAGAATCGCTTGAACTCAAGAGGTGGAGGCACTGAGCCAAGATCACGCCACTGCACTCCAGCCTGGTGACAGAGCCGGACTCATCTCAAAAAAAAAAAAAAAAGATTTCTACATTTTGGGTAGATTTATTTACTAGTGACTGCAACTGTATACATTGGTCAGGTCAAAGGGAAGGAGACAATCCTTGCTGCAGAGAAAAGTCCTAAGTACCCAATTCTCACAGCAGGAGTTAGTGTCCTGATACCAAAGGGCTGAATCCAGCCCAGGATCAGGGCAAATTCTTCCTGCTTTGCCCCAGTCTCCTGTCCTCAGGGCACAGACATATAAGAGGCTGGCATGCTGGACTGAAGGACTGATGCGGAATGAGACCACATGCATTCAACCCTGTTGGGGGAACGGGCTGGGCATACCACCCCAGAAGCCAAGCCTACCCAATCAACCTTTCTAAGGCTTGGCAAAGGCATCCTGTAATTAGACATTAACATCTAATAAATAATAAGTGAATGCCATTGTAAAACACTTTGCAAATGGAGAGGACACTATGAGTATGTCCCTATCATCAATAATAATGGTGTTCTAGGTAATCACAGCATTCGGGAAGCAGTTTAGACACAGGCAGCCTCCGCAGGGAAACCACTAAATGTCCAAAGGCCTAAGCATAAAATTTTTCAAATACCTGCCTAGCTGGAAGGCTGCCCAGAAAAGATGACAAGCCCACAGAGCTTAAGAGGTCATGCCTGAGAACTCCACGGAAGATGTAAACATTGCCAGGGAAAATCATTTCGTTTCCTTAAAGAATATTTGGAGCAGCAAGCTCACTTGTAGATTTACTAAAGTGGAAATCTACACTAGAAGCAGCAGAAACTGAGAAAATATTTAAATAATACAAAAATATCAGCCGTCCTCACTAGCCACTTTCCTAATCCCAATTAACATCAATAAGATTTCAAGGAGAATGTCAGGTGGTAGATGCTGTCCACGAACAATTTTCGAAGGAATTCTAATTCTTTTATATTCTAGTTTTCATATGTGTGTGGATTATTTACCTGGGAGTAATTATAACTTTTTGCAGAGACTTGGATTTTTATTTTTATATTTTATTGCTTTCTAGTTGTACAAAATACTTCATTGCAGCATCTGTCCAAATTCTGCAGCCTTCACTCATTTCTCCATTTCTGGATGTCTACACTGCTAAAAAGTGGGGACTACACAAACATATTGTGTATCATCTCATCATAATCCCCCCCCCTTTTTTGAGATGGGCGTCTAGCAATGGTGTGATCTCAGCTCACTGCAACCTCCGCCTCCCAGGTTCAAGCGATTCTCCTGCCTCAGTCTCCTGAGTAGCTGGGATTACAGGCACCTGCCACCACATCCAGCTGATTTTTGTATTTTTAGTAGAGACAGGGTTTCACCATGTTGGTCAGGCTGATCTCCAACTCCTGACCTCAGGTGATCCACCCGCCTCCGTCTCCCAAAGTGCTGGGATTACAGGCAAGAGCCACCAACGTCCAGCCAATATTCTCCACTTCTGACGTGAACTTAAACATTTCTCTTCATCTGCACGATAAAACCCTAGAGACCAAGGACAGTGGTTTAGGGCACATCTTTGGATTTCCTCTGGGACTAACATGATAATACTAATTAGTCAATGTTTTGAACAAATTGCTCTACTATAAGATCCTCTAACTGGGCATTTCCAATCTTAACATTCAGAAAACTTCAGGCAATGTTTTTTGGAAAAAAATTTAGGCAGAAGTGAACTTCGCCTTTGCTTGCAAGTTCCTACCTCATAGGCCAGCTGATCATTTAAACAACATCTCGGGAAAGAACACTTAGTACTTGAGGACAAAGCAAGCATGTGCGAGACCTTCCTAAATCCTCATTCACTTTATAGTTGACAGGCTCACTCACAGCTCATTTAAAGGAAAGGAAAAAAGATAAGTAGTTTTCCTAGCAAGGTATTTCTAACACTTTCAGACCTCCCTCTTTTGAGAGTTTTTTTTAAAAAATGTAATGTTGAATTTTCCATTTATCTACAAAATCATTACACAGTCAGTGCCCCCAAGCAGACTAATACAGAGACACTTAAAGGAGAAACCAAAGAACTCATTCCCCATCCCACTTCACCCTAGCAAGATAACCAGTAACAGCATTTGAAGTATGTTTTCATGTTTTTCTTGCTGAAACATACCAACATGTGTATATTTCCATAACAGCTTTTGGTTGGTTGGTTGGTTGGTTGGTTTGGTGTTTTTTGCTTGCTTGTTCAGGTTGTTTCCTTTTTCTTTTCTTTTTTTTTTTTTTGGTTGTTGTTGTTTGGTTTTTTGGTTTTTTTGCAAAACTGAGACCATATTACACACATTATTTTGCAACTTGCTTGTTTTTTACTCACCAACACATCAAGAACACTTCCAGATCACCTTATTAATCATTCTCCTTCTTTTCAATACTTACATTTTATTCCTTTGTGCATGTATACTATTTTCTTCAACTTTCCCTATCATTGAACATTCAGGAGTTTTCCACTAGACACCTCACTTCATTTGTCTACCTTAATTTGTACTCTAAGTTTTTCTCTAGCTCTAAAATTTGGAATTCACCTAAAATAAAATCCAGTTACTTGGGGAAAGAAAGAGAAAAGCTATTTTCCTGGTCAAATTAGTAAATATTTATTAAATTGAATTTCTTAAAACTAATATGGATCTGAACTTTAGAACATTCTGATATTCTTAAGGACATCAGATTGTTCCAGAATAGTACTTTTATAACAGGGAATGTTCATACCTCAATAATTCCTTTAAAATATGCAGCTGAAAATTCTGGCACAATTGCATTACTGTAACACAGATTCAGTTGGGTATGTATATATATGTATTTATACAAACATTTTCTACATGGTGTTCTGGGGAACACTGTCCAGGGAAATGCTAACAGTGATCAAGTAAGTTTAGGCCAATCACTTTTAAATTAAATATATGATTTTTAAATTCTGATTCTCTTGCAAAGATGATTACTTCTAATCTCTTTTCCTAGATTTCCTCTTAAGCAACAGAGATACATCTGTACACCTTTATTGAACATCTGTATGTCTGAATATCTCTACTGTATATCCATACAACCCTGTCTCTACTGTACGTTTATACAGCTATTCATCTCTACTGTACATCTACACATCTTTTCATCTTTAATGTATATCTGTACATCTCTACTGTATGTCTATACATCTACACTGCACATCTATACATCTGTAGGTCTCTACTGTATGTCTATACATTGATACATCTCTACTGTACATCTATACATCTGCCCATCTTTCCTGTACATCTGTACATCTCTACTGTGTGTCTATACATCTACACTGCACATCTATACATCTGTATGTCTCTACTGTATGTCTGTACATCTATACATCTCTACTGTATGTCTATACATCTGCCCGTCTTTAAATCTGTACATCTCTACTGTACATCTATACATCTGCCCATCTTTACTGTACATCTGTACATCTCTACTGTATGTCTGTACATCTATACATCTCCGCTATACATCTATGCATCTACACATCTCTACTGTACCTCTATACATCTGCCCATCTTTACATCTATACATCTCTAAGGTATGTCTGTACATCTATACATCTCTACTGCACGTCTATACATCTCTACTATACATCTATATATCTGCCCATCTCTACTGGACATCTGGACATCTCTACTGTATGTCTGTACATCTATACATCTCCACTATACATCTGTACATCTCTACTGTACATCTATAGATCTGTACATCTCTACTGAATGTCTGTATATCTGTACATCTCTACTGTGTGTCTATACATCTGTATAGTGTCTATGGTAAACCTATACATCTGTATGTCTCTACCGTACATCTGTACATCTCTACCATACATCTAAATATCTGTACATATCTACTGTACATCTGTACACTTGCACATCTCTACTGGATGTCTATCCATGTGCACATCTCTATCGTAGGTCTGTAAATCTGCATGTCTCTACTGTATATCTATGCATGTGCACGTCTCTGTCCTAAGTCTGTACACCAGCATGTCTCTACCGTATGTCTATCCATGTGCACGTCTCTATAGTAAGTCTGTACATCTGCCTGTCTCTACCGTAGGTCTATACATGTGCACGTCTCTATCGTAAGTCTGTACATCTGCATGTCTTTACTGTATGTATGTACATCATACATCTTTACTGTACATCTATACACCTGCACATCTCCAGATACCCTCTGGTCAGTACAACAGAGGACCTCATACTGCAAGGTCCCTAGTTCTAGGCACACAGAGCCACCAGGGAAATATATGCAATCCTCCAGCATCCCTGCCCACCCCTTCTCAGCACACCTCTTTATTCTACATACATTGTCCCTTGCTGAAACATTAAGTAATCAGTCCAGATAGAAGTAAAAAATCATCCTCCTCATTTTTTCTGTGCCCTCAATCTTTTTTATTCTTAAGGCTAAAATGAAAGTGGCATTTGGTTTCACTTTTTAAAAGTTTGTCACTCATAAGAAACTACCTGAAAGTATGGAGGGAAATGGCTTAGTTTTAACCTAGCAATCAGAATGCCACTTAAACACAGGCATATGGATATTCAATTCTCACCTCCAGCAAAAGAGAAAAATGAAGCTTGGCCTTAACATGCCCACATCAGGGAAAGTGGAAGTACATCTTGGAAATTCAAACAGCCTGAGGCCTTTTCACAAAGCCCAATCAAGCCCTCCCACCCCCACTCACAATTCAACTCTTACTTTCACAGTGCATCAAAATAGACAGGAATTACTTTTTCAAACTGGGTAAAGTCCAAAAGATTTGTCTTGCGTATTTACTCCTTGGGAAAATCTGTGCTAGAGACTGAGAATCAAAAGAAACTCTTTCGAATTAACATAAAGCTTTAATTGAAGCAATAAATCAAATGCAGAGAGATAAGCAGCCCAGGATGCTAAGGGGTAAGAGCCTAATGGCTCACCACTGTTCTCAGAAACGACAGTGCTAGCACCTTACAGAACAATACTTCCTGGGCAGGACTAAGAACCACAGATTACAATCACCTGGGATTGATAAAGGGCCTGCCCAGCCCACACCTACCTCATCAGACTCTGAGAGTGAGTGCCCTGGAACCTATGCTTTGAATCAGCTCTCCAAGGGATTCCAGTGAACACTAAAATCTTAAAGCCATAGGACAGCATTTTTTTCTTGAAATCTCAGACCAGCAACATCTGAATCACCTGAATCTCATCAGTAGGGCAAATGTTCCCCTGCACCACATACCTACTGCATCAAAAATCCTGGCAATTGACTCAGTGATCTCTGTTTAATAAGCCCTGCAGATGGTTTTGATAGCATGCTAGAAGTTTGAGAACCACGGCTATCGTATGTCTCTGCAGACTTCAGTTTGAAAAATATTGCAATAGCAAAAAAACACAAGAGTTTAAAGAGGAGGGCCATTGCCTGAAGCAGGAACAGCCTGTAGACCCTTAAAAGAGAAGAGCTCATCTATAGGATGGGGCATTGAAATAGTGGATTACGTAGCGGAAAAGAAGAAAAGGAAAATGAAAGAAAATAGGCAGAACTATGCATCAGCAATCACTTCAGTGAGCACAGAAGCTTCATGCCATTTTTGAAGTATAGGATTTACAGTTACACAGGCATGCTAAGCTTGATCTAGGAGAGAACTTAAGAGTTACAGGAAAGAGTGCAGACTTTCTGATTCTGGCATTGAGGAAACCTTAAAGGAGAATGAGCTGGGGAATATCAAGACACAAGGTTGTGTTTAGGAGATGTGATTATGCATTAATGCACTTAGAGAAACATAAAGGAGAGTCGAAAAGCAGGTAATTAGATTAAAAGTCTTGCAATATTTCAGAAATAAAGTTATGCAGCTCTGGATTAGGGTGCTAGCTGTAAGAGGCAAAGTTAAATAGATGCAGAGATGAATGAAAGAAAAATGGGCTGTACTTGGAGTTTGGATGGAGTGGGGGAGAGCGAAGGAGGAACTGAAAAAGGAAGGGAGATGAGAAGAAGGAAAGTGGGTAAAGATGACAGCCAGCTTCAAGGCTGATCAATGAGGAGCATTTATGAACACAGGAAATCCTGAAGGGGTGCGAGCTTGGGGCAGGGAGCGAGGGTGGGGGAGAGATGGAGCCTTATCATTTCTAGCAATTTTCTCCAATCTTTTTATCACGTTCAGTTCTCAAAATAAATCATTCTACTGCAAAGGAGACAAAGATAATAATTCTACAAGTTCTGTAGCCAATGGATACCAAGGGCCCTCTGACTTACAAAGAGAGGAAGTCTAAATTCACCCAAGAAATGTTGTTTATCCATATTACATCTGGAGAGCAGATTCAATCTTAATCCTCAAAATCTTCCAGGAAATTCCCCAAGGAACCTAGGATACTGGCTCTCATTTACGGCAGCTAAAGACACCTTGGCTAACTTGGACGTGCATTTGACCTAAAGTACCTGAAATTTCAAATCTGCCAACAGAAAGCATGAACTTTGCCTTTGCATGAAAATATATCAGGTAAGGAGGCCCAATCTGAAGCAGTCTGAAAGCATATTTTTGCTTCTGCCTCCTCTCATTAATGCCATGCCAGTGTGTTGCTAAAACATGTAAACATTTCAGGGCATAGAAAAACCTGTTTGATGCCAGCATTCCTGCTTAATTCTTCCCTCTCCTGGCAAACCTTCTAGAATGTAGTTAAACTCCCAGGTGTGCTGATGGGTAACAGAATGATTAAAGAGTAATAAAACATTAAAGGTCACTTTCTGGTTCAGGATTTGGAGATGACCTAGCTCCAGGGAAACTGAGTCAGAGGCTCTGGACTTGACTCAGAGACCGTGCTTGCATAGGACAGATTAAAATGCTCTACAAAGCAGAGGCCAGCAACACACACCAGGATGGGAGACCGGGATGCCTGTTAACGACCACTGCTGCCAGCTGAAAGGGTTCCCAATGACCAAAGCTGGAAAAAGTTGAGCAATAAAATAAATAACATCATATGAGATTGTAATGCAAAATATAAAATAAGCATTCACAAACTCATGCTCATTGTATTACTTTCCAAAGCCGCTGTAACAAATTAACACACAGTGGGTGACTTAGGCAACAGAACTTTGTTTTCTCATAATTATCAAGGATAGAAATCTGAAATTAAGATATTAGCTGGGGTACACTCCCTCTAAGACTTTGGGGAGGGTCCATCTCCAGCTTCTGGGAGCTCCAGATGTCCCTGGTCTTGTGTCTGCATAACTCCAAGCTCTGCCTCTATCTCCACATGGCCTTCTCCTGGGCGTGCCTCCCCTTCTGTGCCTCATAAGGACACTTGACATTGGATTTAGGACCCACCTAAATAATCCAGGATAATCTCATTTTGAAATTCTTAACTTAGTTACAACTGCAATGAACCTTCTTTGCAAATAAGGTCACATTCACAAGTTGCAGGGTTAGGTGGTGGGCATATCTTTTTGGGAGCCACCGTTCAAAAACCACTACACTGATATAAATGAATGACTGATTGAATAAATGGCTCAGTAAACAGGCAAATAAATGGAGAGGATAGACAAATCTCCCATGCAAAAGAATTTCAAATAATTGATGGAGATACTCCCCACCCAAGGAGGTGAAACAAAATTTCCCGCTTCTTAAACATGAGCTGCACAGAATGACTTCCTTCCAAAGATTACAGTGTGAGGGGGGTGGGGAGAGAGTCACTTTACAGGAGGAAAACCTAAAAAATGCTACCCAAGCCAGGTTGTCAATGTTTATGTCAACAGCAGAGTCATGTTAATAGCATGATGTGAAGAGAATGGCATTTGTTTCTGCTGTCTTCCTTCCAAAAAGAAAAAAGATAACCTCCTCTAACCCTGAAAACAGCATCAGAAAAACCTTAATGGAAAAAACTACATACATGACTAGTACTCCTCAAAGCTTCTCAAGGCCACCAAAACCAAAGTCTGAAAAAAGTCAGTCTAAAGGAGCCTGATGAGATGTGATGACAAAGCATAATCCTGGACAGGAAAAAAGGAGGTTCATTAAAAACTAAGGACATCTGAAAACAGGGCGGACTTTGGTTAGTAGCAGTGTATCAGTGTTGGTTTGTTAATTGTGACAGATGAACCATAGTAATGTGAGATAAGGATAATTGGGCCTGGGGTCCACGAGGACACCCTGAACTATCTTCACAACTTTTCTTTTTAAATCCAAAACTATTCTAAAATAAAAATGTATTTTTGGCCGGGTGCGGTGCTCAAGCCTATAATCCCAGCACTTTGGGAGGCTGAGGTGGGTGGATCACAACGTCAAGAGATCGAGACCATCCTGGTCAATATGGTAAAACCCCGTCTACTCAAAATACAAAAAATTAGCTGGGCATGGTGGTGTGTGCCTGTAATCCCAGCTACTCAGGAGGCTGAGGCAGGAGAATTGCCTGAACCCAGGAGGCGGAGGTTGCAGTGAGCCAAGATCACGCCATTGCACTCCAGCCTGGGTAACAAGAGCGAAACTCTGTCTCAAAAAAAAAAAAAGTCTTTTTAAAATCTAAATACTGCTGCATTCCTTTGATTAAGGGGGGCATGATTAAGTGGGGGCACTGTGGCTCATGCCTGTAATCCCAGCACTTTGGGAGGCCGAGGCGCACGGATCACCTGAGGTCAAGAGATTGAGACCATCCTGGCTAACACAGTGAAACCCTATCTCTATTAAAAATACAAAAAATTAGCTGGGCACACACCTGTAGTCCCAGCTGCTTGGGAAGCTGAAACAGGAGAATTGCTTGAACTTGGGGGGCAGAGGTTGCAGTGAGGCCACGATCACACCACTGCCCTCAGGTGGCACAGGAGGGGAGCACAGCCTCATTGCCTAAGACTCCTGGCTGGATCAGCAACCACTCTTTCTATGAATCCCCCTCTCTTTCATTCAATGCTCTTCTTGAATGCAATGTCATGAAATCTAGTCTTCTCTTTACATAGAGTGTGAGGATAGCACAACAATCCACTGTTCTTTAGTGAGGCATTTGGAAGAGGAATTTGCCACTTCTTAGCATTCCCTTTAAAGTACGGAAACACTGCTTATTATCCTCAGCTTTGGGACTTTAGCTGAAAGTCCTGGCAATAGGAAATATCTCCTTCACCATCCTGCTACTCTGTGTACAGCTGCATTATAAATAGTATTACTGGCCAGTTACCGTGGCTCATGTGTGTAATCCCAGCACTTTGGGAAGCTGAGGTGGGCAGATCACCTGAGGCCAGGAGTTCAAGACCAGCCTGAGCAACATGACAAAACCTCATCTCTACTAAAAATACAAAAAATTAGCCAGGCGTGGTAACACACGTGTGTAATCCTAGCTATTCAGGTGGCTGAGGCATGTGAATCGCCTGAACCTGGGAGGCGGAAGTTGCAGGGGGCCGAGATCATGCCACTGCACTCCAGCCTGGGTGACAGAGTCAGACTCTGTCTCATAAAAAACAAGTATTATTTAAATTCTTGGCAGTCTGAGATGTTGACCAGGTAGAGGGTTTATCCCACCAGATGTGATAAAAGATAGACCTATCGCATCTAATAGTAACCTAGCTGGCCGGGGTCTGTGCTAAGGCATGCAGAATAAACACTGGGGAGGCAAGGGTAGTGACAGCACGAAGAAAAGCAAGAACTAAACCTCTCACACGCCAGCATCATGAAGATGTTACCAAGAGCCCACGGCTATTTGGGATCCTGCAGTGACATGAGGAAACAAAGATCAGTGTCACACACAGAAATAGGAGGACGTATTGATATCATGAAGATCCTCAAAGGAACCTCAGGGGTGACCATCCTTACCGTAGCTCCAAGTGACAACCAAAGCCAGGCTCACATCGCAAAGAGGAGAATAAGAGAAACCCTCATCCCATGGTGACATCCCAAGACTGTCTCCTGATCTAGCCCCCTCCCATCACCATGCCAACCAGCAGGCGTCAGCCAGGCACTAACGTGGAGATGCTTGTGCTCAGGTTCGGCCTGTTTTCTCTTGGGACCTCTGGGGATTTTGTGTTGCTCGCTCACCTCTACTTCTTGGCCTTTTAGTCTTCTCCAGGCACAGCGTCAATAAATGAGAAAACATTCCAAATTACATTGATCCTTTATTTTGAGACTGAGTCTTGCTCTGTCACCCAGACTGGAGTGCAATGGCAGGATCTTAGCTCACTGCAACCTCCAACTCCTGGGTTCAAGGGATTCTCCTGCCTCAGCCTCCTGAGAGGCTGGGATTACCCAACACCATGCCTAGCTAATTTCTTGTGTGTTTAGTAGAGATGGGGTTTCACCATGTTGGCCAGGCTGGTCTTAAACTCCTGACCTCGTGATCCACCCTCCTCATGCTCCCAAAGTTCTAAGATTACAGGCATAACCACCACACCTGGCCCATTGATCATATTTATTAAGTAGAGGAAGAATATTCTAAGATATAAGGAGCAGCTGATAACCAATATAATCTTATTTAAGATATAAGAACTAAAGAATGACAGAAGGTCATGACATTGGTCAACAATTTGGAAGGAAATATTAACCAGGGAAGCCTTGATGTCAGCCCCCATTTCTTAGAGGGCTAAAGGTAATCAGAACAGCTACTGAGCATCCCAGCAAGGATTCCTAGATTTACTCAATTCTAGGATACCATCAGTTGTGAGACACAACCCCAAAAACAGGAGAAAATAACAATTTATTCAAAAAAAATTTTTTTGAGACAGAGTCTAGCTCTGTTGCCAGGCTGGAGTGCAGTGGTGCCATCTCAGATCACTGCAACCTCCACCTCCCGGGTTCAAGCAATTCTGCTGCCTCAGTCTCCTGAGTAGCTGGGACTACAGGTGTGCGCCACCACACCCGGATAATTTTTGTATTTTTAGTAGAGACAGGGTTTCACTATGTTGGCCAGGATGGTCTCGATCTCCCGACCTTGCGATCCACCCACCTTAACCTCCCAAAGTGCTGGGATTACAGGCATGAACCACCACGCCCGGCCCAATTTATCAAAAATGTAAACATTCGATCAACAGTAAGGTGCTTCTCAATTTCATAAATATTAAAATGTGAGGGGGAAAAAGAATCAGAAAAACGGAATAATTAAATGACTCCCAGACTAGAATAAAACCTTGAAAGGTCTTTCAGCTGACCCCGTGCCTTGGGGCGGGTCCCTACGCTTCCACCCAAATCAGAGAAAGCCTGACTCATTTTAAAGATTAGGCTCTTTTCATTTTCCATGGCATTCCGTCAGTGAGAGTGAATTATAATTCGCCACTAATATAAAGAAGAGGGAAAAATATGCATACAATTTGCATACTAAAAATTGCAAGACTAATGAAGACAAATCACTCTCCTCAAGGAAATGGTCTGCTACTAAAATTCTTTTCCTCTGCTTTTAACTTGGCTTAGTGAAAAATAAATAACTTTTTTAAAACTGGGGATCTGGGCAATGAATTTCATTTAGAAAGTATTTCCAAGGTACCCTGGCTTTGTGCATTTTAAACACGAATTTCAGTAGATGTATTTATCTTTTTAACTATATTGCGCACGCATGCTAAGTTACTTACAGCTCTTACAAGAATTCAAAATTAGAATCTGCCCCACTGCAGAGAAAAGTGAAACAGTCTTCATTATATTAGGCAGTATAGGGTAACCTCTGGTTATGAGTCCCCTGAAACGAGGTTTGAAATTCAACTTTATAACTCACTTCGGCCTCTCATCTCTACCTCTTGAACTTGTTTCTTGATTTATAAAATGGTGCAAATAATTCCCGTACATTACATTCAAGATTAGGTGAGATACCCTGCATATATAACACTTTACACAGTGCCAGGGATTTGGCTAAGCTTTTGGTCTATCCTCTCATCCCTGCCCCTTTAAAAGAAATTATAATGGAGTTTTTCAAAGTAAATGCTAACTTTAAAGTGAATCACATTGTTCTTAATTATGCTGGTTTAGATGGCAACATTCATGGGAAATGAGGAGAAAGCCTTCTGTTTTTATTTAACAAACAAATGGTGCCTAGTTTATACCATGCTCCATATTGTGAGAATGGACAGAGGAGATGGTGGCACAGTTCTGGTTCCCAAGGGTTCCACCATCTAGTTGCCCACTGAGGAGCACAGTGAAGCCTCGCCAGACACAGTGAGCCAGGCCCTAATAGAGGCCTGGTACCAGGGGCGGGACCCTCAGGAGGCATCTGACAACTTGGGAACGCTGATGAGGGCTCCGTAGAGGTGCAGGAACTGGAGTACAGCAAGAGATTGATGATACAGCATGGAGTCTGCAATGAGAACTGGATGCCCTGTTGCTCAGAAGGAAGGGAATCAGCTGTCATCATGCCTGTGAGCCCAGGGGCCCGGGGAGGAGAGCATGCCTTCTATCTGCATGGCTGCCAGAGCATCTAAAGGTCCAGAAAGGTCTGGGCTCCTTCAACTTTACTCCTCAGGGACTCTGCAAAGTCTCAAATCAAGTTCCTGACTGGCCCTGCTTGGCTTGCTCTTCTCCTGTCTCAGGATTCCAGTGCCTTGCAGCCCACCACCCCCCCAGGATTTTATTGCATTTCATGGCCCTTTTGTATATTAGGTTCTAATTCCCAATGCTGCTTCTCAAGACCCCTTTTCCTAGAAAAGCCATGGAAACTTGCATGGTTGCTAAAGCTTAGAAAAACGTCTTGCCCCAGGCTGGCCTCAAAGGATGACACTAAACCAGCAGCTCACCTCTCCGGTATTGATACAGTTTCTCCAGAGCTGCCATGACCCCTAATGCCATCACAAATGAAGGTCTGGGATCAAATGTAGGGTCCAAATGTAGAAAGAATGTGGGCATCGAGAGGAAATGGGTCTGGGATGTACAGCCATGAAATCACCATGGAGCAGAGAACACACCTGAATGAGCTGAAACTAAGCCATTAGCTTCTGAAAGGAGAACAGGAGCTCTAGAATTTAACACCTCAAAGAGAACACTTGGAAGAGCCGTCCAAAGGGATGGGAAGCCCCAACCTCCCTCTGAGCCTCCTTGTTCTTGCTCCAACATTCCTCTGCCTGTTTGACTTTTCTTTCAAGCTGCAGATTCATACCTGGCACAGCAATGAGCAAACTCCATAGCCTGGCACATTTTTTCCACCTAATATTCACCCCTGCCGGAGACTGATTTATGTAGAAATTGTCTCAGCATAACAGGTGACACCTTGTAACTTGGCTGTCCTTCACTGTCAACAGGGGCCCCTGGAACATTCCTTCCTCGCCTGCCTGGTGACTCTGCACCTGTGATGCTCGGTGGCTGCTCGCTCACCCCTTGACTGGCTGGCAGAGGCGGAGGCTGCTGATGGCTGGTATTCATCTCCCACAGTGGTACCTCACAGTCCTCAACTCCAAGATGCAGAGGGAGGAAGGGAAGATGCAAGCCTCTGTGTCATCTCATTCGACGGAAGCAGTCACGGGTGTTGGATCAGGCACGGCCCTCACTGGGGCACTTCTGTTCCAGAACCATCTCCAAGCTGTTATCACCTTTCCATCTCCTTTGGCAGCTGCTCTAAGATCAAATGACTTTGAGATAAACTCTTGCCCAGAGTTGGGTCCATGGCTCCGACTGGATGCTCCTGAATGAGATCATGGAGAAGGCGGCGGGGGTGGGGGATGTTCAAGTCTACGACCTCCCGGGAAAATTATTTGAGACTAATTAAAAATAATTTGATTTAAATACAGTTGGGGTTCCCAGGGCAAAACACATCTCTTTTGATTAGAGGATTAGAAAAATTACATTCAAAAAACCAATGCTCTGAAGCCCCGGTTTGCAAGAGTTTGGCTTTTCTCTGCATTTTTGCAGGAAACATAAATTGTCTACAGTACATTCCAAAGAGCCTCACCCAGCAGCCAAGCCAAAGTGCTTGCATTGCACAATCTTGATGGTTCTCTACCCACTCTCAGTAATGGATAATTCTCATGACATGCATAATTTGTTATCCCAAGTGTGAATAAGGTTAGACATTCCTCCTCATAAGTGTCTAAAAATAATACTGTGAGAGCCTCTTATATATTGACTCAGTTGCTCTTTGGCAAGAAAAGAAGCGTATGTATGTTGAAAAGTGTGTCCCTCTAATTTTTCTATTCTAACTGAATTATTTTGTTCCATGATCTGTACCCTACTAATTGCAGGTGTCAGAAATAGTAAGTGCTACCCCTTCCATGGTACTTACCCTGTGCCAGTTACCAGTTGAAATGCTTTTCTGAACACATCTAATGCCTCAAACTACTTTAGGATAGGCTTTATGATTATCAAGTGCCTTTTAAAGATTATGAAACAAAGGCACAGAGAGGTTAAGCAGCTTGCCCAAGATCACACAGCATGGCCTGTAAGAAGAAAAGCCTGTATTCATAGTGAATGTTCTGTTTAATGTCTGTGCTCTTACCCGTTATTATACTTTTGTGTCTCTCTAAAAATGTCACATATGTGAAAAAAGTTAAATATGTTCAATATGTAAGAAAAATATTTTAGGGGTTTTTTTTTCTAAATTGAGGGATGTTTAGGGTCTCCAAGCAATTTGTAAAAATTATTTTATTGCCAGTGTTAAAAAAAAATCCTAGAGATTATTGAATCTCTTGGATTCTCTTCCCATTTTTTAATCAAGATGACTGAGGCTCAGAGTAATTAATAGAGATTTCCTTGAGAACTAAGATTTGAGTGTTTTTCTCCTAGTAATCGTGAATAATACTACCAGACAATGAGCACTTGGATCCTGGTCTCAAATACCATTAATTAACCTTGGGTTAATCCTAATCAGGTTTCTTAGTTCTGAAATGAGAAGCTTAAAATAAATATTTTCTAGGGTTTCCTTAAGCTGCACTTTCAGTGATTCTAAATTGACTGACTTGTGCAGGGTCAAATAGTTTTGTGAACAAGGAAAAATATAGGAGAGGGGTAAGAAAGGCAAGTATAACTACTAAAAGGGGTCTGGAGGAACAGGGCTGCACCGTCCCTGGAGTGGGAACAAAATTCTCTAGGTGTCTTTTGTCTCATCTAAGAACTGGCTTCAGAGCACGAAGGGAATAAACCAGAACATCAGCCCTTCACCTGATCTTTGTTTGAGTTAAAGCAAGACCTACAGAGGACAGGGACGGCAGAGTGTAGCTCAGTAATGAGTC
This sequence comes from Leontopithecus rosalia, assembly GCA_028533165.1. NCBI lineage: Eukaryota > Metazoa > Chordata > Mammalia > Primates > Cebidae > Leontopithecus > Leontopithecus rosalia. The sequence continues at coordinate 44,878,481 of CM052665.1, forward strand.
CCAAATTATGCAAAGGGAGATTTGGAACCAAGCTAAACCCAGAATACTAAATTACAGTGCACCTTCAAGTACAGAGGAATTGAATTTCACTAGGGAACCTGAGGATTGGAGGCCCAAAAACCCACAGAAGGGAGTTGTGCCAACAATATATAACCAAGCAGCATGTAGGATGACTAAAGAAATTGTGGTGACCTTTTGTCTGCTCTTTCGTGACTATGAAAAATAAATACATGCCACCTTCCAAAAAAAGAAAAAGAAAAACTGCAGCAAAATCTGTTACACCAATGCTTATTTGAGAATACGAAGATTGGCAGTTCAAGTTCCACATCTGTTTTAGCAGTGAGCAGATATAGTAACAGTAGCAGAGAAGACTGGATTACAGTCTGTAAGTTTACTAAAAGCAGGAGCCCCAGCCTGTATGACCTTTATATATTATGTGACATTTTTTTAATGTCCAGGAAAACGTGAGCTTACAGCCATTTTCAAAAGCCTTGACGAAGACCCTGGACCTCCCCTGAAATGTTAGATTTACTTCCCCATAGTGTTAGCTAACTCTCCATATACAGAATGAACGTTGGGTGACATCTAAGCTGCAGTTAAAAAGAACAGAACCAGGACTTCCCAGCAGAAGTAAATGGAAAAAGATAGTGGGTTCTCAACCTTGGCACTCTTGACATTTCAGGCTAATAATTCTTTGCTGTGAGGGGCTGTGCTGTGTATAGTGTAGGAAGTTAAGCAGCATCCCTGGTACATCAGTCTGATCTCACACTGCTAATAAAGTCATACTTGAGACTGAGTAACTTATAAAGGAAAGAATTTTAATGGACTCATAGTTCAACATGACTGGGGAGGCCTCACAATCATGGCAAAAGGAGAAGCAAAGTCACATCTTACATGGTGGCAGGCAAGAGAGAGAGCATGTGCAGGGGAACTCCCCTTTATAAAACCATCAGATCTCATGAAACTTATTCACTATCACAAGAACAGCAAGGGAAAGACCCACCTTAGGATTCAGTTACCTTTCACCAGGGCCCTCCTACAATACATGGGAATTATGGGAGCTACAATTTGAGATTTGGGTGGGGACACAGCCAAACCGTATCAGCTGGTCTCTGCCCACTGGATGCCAATAGCATTTTCCCTGCCTCCAATTTGCTATTAAAAATGTCTCTAGATACTGCCAAATATTCCCAGAGTGGAGAGGAGGGCACAAAACCACCCCCCAGTTGAGAACCAGTGGAGTAAAGTGATGAAATTATAAAGTTGTTCAGCACAGACACTGAAACTCAAAAAAAAAGGGAAAAAAGGCAGTCAAAACCAAAACCTCATGTATCACTTTAAGACACTTTATTCATGTTAATCAAGCTGAAAACTCTGGAGATGATTTGAGATTCAAAGCTTTGTCACTAATTATTTTAACAAGTACCCTCCAAATGCCCGTTGTATTTTCAAATTTTATCTTTTAAAGATTCATTATTTTTCCCTCCTAAGACTGTCAGCTTCCTTCACCATATTCCTCTTTTTTTTTAATGCTTGTCAAAGTTTAATCAATCTGATTACCAAATTTGAAAATGAATGGCTGTAAAATGCAAGATTTTAAAAACAGGAGATCAATCAACACAATTGTGCGCACACCTAATAAAAGGTTTCAGGAGTAGGTTCTCCATGCCAGGAAGCTGTGACCCCAGAGACAGTTTCTCGGCATAATAGATTAACCTTCCCATTACCAGAAAAGTCTGATAGCTAATGGGTCACACCCTGATTCAATTACAATAGCTACCTGAAGTGAAGTGATTATCAGATTCTTAACTCTCATGGATGTGGTGATTGAAAGTTAGGGAAAGAGTATCTGGGAATCTCAAGTTAACAGAAATGTTATGGGTTGAATTGTGTCCAGCCCTCTGCAACCTAAAATTAGTATACTGAAGGCCAGGAGCGGTGGCTCACATCTGTGCTCCCAGCACTTTGGGAGGCCTAGGTGGGTGGATCAGGAGGTCAGGAGATTGAGACCATCCTGGCCAACATGGTGAAACCCCGTCTCTACTATCCCAGCTACTCTACTCCAGAGGCTGAGTCAGGAGAATCACTTGAACCCAGGAGACAGAGATTGCAGTGAGCAGAGCTCATGCCACTGCACTCCAGCCTGGCAACAGAGTGAGACTCCATCTCAAAAAAAATAAATACATAAAATAAAAGATTAATATATTGAAGATCTAGCCCTCAGTAGCTCATTTGGGAATAAAGTTATTAGACATATAATGTTAAGTTGAAGTCATGCTGGAGTAGGGTGGGCCCCTAATCCAATATGACTGGTGTCTTATAAAAAGAGGAAATCACCATGGAGTACTCTGCAGCCATAAAAAAGGATGAGTTCATGTCCTTGGTAGGGACATGGACAAAGCTGGAAACCATCATTCTCAGCAAACTAACACAAGAGCAGAAAACCAAACACCACATGTTCTGACTCATAAGTGGAAATTGAACAATGAGAACACATGGACGCAGGGACGGGAACATCTCACACCGGGACCTGTTGGGAAGTGAAGGGCCAGGGAAGGGATAGCATTAGGAGAAATACCTAATGTAGATGACAGGGTGATAGGTGCAGCAAATCACCATGGCACATGTATGTCTACGGAACAAACCTGCATGATCTGCACATGTACCCCAGAACTTAAAGTGTAATAATAAAATTATTTTAAAATTTTTAAAAGTTAAAAAAAAAAGAGGAATTGTGGACACAGATGCAGGGAGAACCCACGTGAAGAAGAAAGCAGAGACGTGATGCATCTACAAATCAAGGAACGCCCAAACTTGCCAGCACACCACCAAAGGCTGGAAGAGAGGCCTGGAGCAGACCCTCCCTCGCAGCCACAGAAGGAACCTGCCCTGCTGACACCTCCATCTCAGACTTCAGGCCTCCAGAATTGTGAGACAATAAATTTCTGTAGTTTAAGCCACCCAGTCTGTGGGACTTTGTGACGGCAGACTTAGACAATGAACCCAAGAAGCCTATTTACAGCTCTGCTCTCATTTATCTCTGTCCAGCCACATCCAGGACATGGGCAGATAACCTTTCTTCAAACTGGTGTGGGTAAAGTATCTTCCACTAGACTCAAGCAAATGACATCAGCAGAAAGTGTTTTTTAAAGCAAGTACAATTCAAATGCTGCCCAGACGGTCGCATCAGAGGCCTCTGGCACTTCCCAGCGCACTTGGAGGTTTCAGCCAGGATCACTTATGAACCTAAGCTCGAAATCATTGGCCCTCACAGCTCTGAAACTGATTTTCCTTTCTGTCTTCCAGACCTAATTTTTGTTTCTTTGTAAAGGCCCCAGAAGCTTGCATGAAACAGATTTTTTAATGTACTTTTCTCTTTATAAACCATTTACAGACCTGTAGTCAAAGAGAAGCGCAACGCTCTCGAATACCTTATTTGAGTGGTTATCAAGGAAAGAAATTCAAGAGATGGAGTTTTGCCCAAAGGGATCCAATTCCCTTTTCTAAATCGTTAGCTTTCTGAAGTAACAGGTTTAACGAAAGTAATTCAAAACTTTCACATGAGCTATGTTCCAGAGATTATTTATAAAAAGGCCTCATTATGAGCATTTTCTCATAGTAATATTATGAGTGAAAGAATCCTACAGAGTTCAAGAAAGAAAAAAATAACTATTTAATCCATAATGTCACTGAACTACCATTCCCAAAAGAAGAGGCTGAGTTTGACATCCTGGGAGCAAGGGTTCCTGTACTTCCAAAGGGAAAGCCACTTTTAAAATGTTTTTAGGCCGGGTGTGGTGGCTCAAGCCTGTAATCCAAGCACTTTGGGAGGCCAAGGCAGGTGGATCACGAGGTCAGGAGTTCGAGACCAGCCTGGCCAACATGGCAAAACCCCATCTCTACTAGAAATACAAAAAAATTAGCTGGGCATGGTGGCATGTGCCTGCAATCCCAGCTACTCAAGAGGCTGAGGCAAGAGAATTGTTTGAACCTGGGGACAGGAGAATTGTTTGAACCTGGGAGCTGGAGGTTGCAGTGAGCCAAGATCGTGCCACTGCACTCTAGCCTGGGCGATGGAGCAAGGCTCCATCTAAAATTAAATAAATAAACAAATAAAATGTTTTTAGTTCTCATATTTATTTTACTTCCAGGCAGAAGTGGATGTTTTCATGTTAAATTTGGTTTGGCTATGCAAAAGGATATAGACTGGGGCTTTGCCTGACTCAGGATTAAGGGCACCAATCAAACAATACTCATGTGACTGTAAAATTCAAACCTCCATAAAGAAAATTTACAGGCTAGGTGCAGTGGCTCATGCCTATAATTCCAGAACTTTAGGAGGCTGAGGCAAGAGGATCAGTTGAGCCCACGAGTTCAAGACCAGCATGAGCAACATAGCAAGAGCCCTATCTCTACAACGACAATGACAAAAATTTAATTAGCCAGCACAGTGGCACATGCCTGTGGTTCTGGATACTCAGGAGGCTGAAGTGGGAGGATCGCTGGAGCCCAGGAGGTCAAGACTGCAGTGAGCCAAGATCATACGACTGCACTCCAGCCTGAGTAACAGAGCAAGACCCTGAAAAGGAAGGAAGGAAGGAAGGAAGGAAGGAAGGAAGGGAGGGAGGGAGGGAGGGAGGGAGGGAGGAAAGAAAGAAGGAAGGAAGGAGAAGGGGAAGGAGGGAGGGAGGAAAAGTTTACACTAGGATTTGAAGACCTGCTCCCGAATTCTTGAATTTCCTCACCTATTATAGGAATACGAAGACTAAAGGGAGTGGCAACGTAGAAGGAAGGTTTCTTTGGTGAGAGCAGGTAATAACCTCCAGTTGAGCCCCCTGAGCTGCATCCTCATCTAGAATGTCGTGAGAGGGGCTTCTACTCTAGGGTGCTTTAAAACCAGGCTTTCTGCAGTTGAGTGACTCCAAGGACTAGCGCCTACTGACCCCAGATAACACTAAATAAAACTGTGAAATTTCAACTTCTGGCTATGACAGCATAACTTGCATCAAAGCAGCGTTTCCTTAGATAAACTATAAAAGCTGAATTTCTGTTTAAAGTAGCTGTTTCAAACCACAGCAGATAAAGCAAGGTAGCCAACACTTGAGGGATCAAGATCCAAAGGGAAAGAAAAGGCACTGACATGACCATAATATTCTCTGCCGCATTTCTCCTCCTGGTGTTTGCCAATTTCTCAGTGGCATGGCAGAAGAGACAAAAGAGTCAGTACACACAGTTATCCTTCTGCATTGATGGGGTATTGGGTCTAAGACTGCCGCCTACCCCCCACCCGCCACCTTCGATACAGATACCTGTGGCTGCAAGGGACTTAAGAGTCCCTTACCTAAAATGGCATAGTATTTGCATATAAGTTATGCAGCTCCTTCTGCTTCTGATGCTTTATCATCTCCAGGTTACTTATAATACCTAATACAATGTAAATGCTATATAAGTATTTGTTACACTGTATTGCTTTTTATTTTGTTATTTTTATGGGTTACTTTCCTTTTTCTGTTTGTTTTTAGACAGAGTGTTGCTCCGTCATCAAGGCTGGGATGGACTACAGTAGTGTAAACAAAACTCACTGTAGCTTTGACTTCCTGGCCTCAAGCAGTCTCCCTGCCTCAGCCTTCTGAGTAACTGAGACCACAGGTGCATGTCATCACACTCAACTAATGTTTCTAATTTTTGGCAGAGACACGTCTCTTTAGGTTGCTCAGGCTGGTCTTGAACTCCTAAGCTCAAGCCATCCTCCTGCCATCAAAAAACACCAGACATGCCAAGAAATAGAACCAAGTAAGTATAAAAAAGAGAGAGGAGGAAAGAAAATGGACAATAGAAAGATACCCACAGCTCTTAAAAGAAATGTGATTGATGTGTTCGAGAACAGCTGATAGCAAGATGGGGAATTTTATCAGAGAATTGAAATCTACTAAGCAACAATACGTAAAATTTAGAAATAAAAAATTCATTAGTTGAAATTAATAACTCCAAGAAATAGAGTTAACACCAGATTAGATAAATAGAAGAAATTATTATTGAACTGATACTTCTCATTGTAAAATTAACTATTATTGAAGGATGACGGGGAAAAAAATACTTGAGTAGAATTGCTCTATGGATCAAGGTAAAAAGGCCTAAAGCGTGTATAAGTGGAGTCCCAGGAGGCAAAGGAAGAGAGAACAAACAAGAAATATTTGAAGCGATTATGAATGAGCCTTTTCTGACACAAGGCAGCCACAGATGCAAGTTCTGCAAACCACATGCAAGACAATCCCTAAGAAATCCACACTGGCCAGGTGCAGTGGCTCATGCCTGTAATCCCAGTATTCTGGGAGGCTGAGGCAGGCAGATCACGAAGTCAGGAGTTCAAGACCAGTCTGACCAACATGGTGAAATCCGATCTCTACTAAAAATACAAAAATTAGCTGGGCTTGGTGGCATGCACCCATATTCCCAACTACTCAGGAGGCTGCGGCAAGATAATCACTTGAACCCGGGAGGCAGAGGTTGCCGTGAGCTGAGATCACACCATTGCACCTTAGCCTGGGTGACATAGTGAGACTCCATCTTGAAAGAAAGAAAAGGAAAGAAAGAAAGAGAGAGAGGAAGAAAGAAGGAAGGAAAGAGAGAGAGAGAGAAAGAGAGAGAGAGAGAGAGAAGGGGGTGAAGGGAGGGAGGGAGGGAGGGGGGGAGAGAGGAAGATCCCCACCAAGGCATATTATGGCAAAAACTGCAAACTGCTGAGAACCAAAGATGAGGAAAAAAAGAAACACACTAACACTTTCAGAGAAGCATGAAACTTTCAGAACAGTTTTTTCCTTCTGTAATCTGATTTCTATGAAGAGGTGTATATGGGACTCATTGCCTCTGTCCTCTCCTATCCCCAACCAGCCTATCCAGAAAGGTGGTCAGGTAAGGAGAATTTCTCTCTATTTAGCAACACAGTCAAGCGGCTCACTTCTTGAAATGGAAGATGCACTCTTTAATTGTTTGCATTAATTTGTGGCAGAGAGTGCCAGCTTCCTTCTCAATCATTACTCTCCCTTCCTCTTTACAAACAGAACCAGTGTGTCTACTAAAACCAAACAAAAACGACACTCCATCATTTCCCGGCATCCATTGTAGTTACACATAGCTGTGTGACACAGTTCTAGCCAATGATAATTAAGTACCATTTTTTTCACGTGGATACCAGGAAGCACCTTCAACTGGGATAGAATCAGCTGGCGTACTGTAGATTTGTCCTCTGTGCTTTCCTCTTCTCTCTGGCTTGCAAGGCAGCTATGATGGCGGGACCTGCAGTAGACATATTACAACTGAAAATGAAAGAAAAATCTAAAGAACTTCAAAAGTCAATCTTGACATTCTTGAGCTGCTTCTTTGCCATTTGAAAGGGTAATCACACACTAAGCCACTATTATTTGGATTGCTTTGATATATGCAGCTAAACTCAAACTCTGTTAGAGCTTCCCTTTTCTTGTGGCTTGAAACAAATCTGTGAAAAAAAAAATGTTCTATTGAGTTCAGCTTGTTGCTGCTTTGAGGCTAAGGGAAAGCTTCAAAATAACTGACCTAAGAAGAAACTAATCAGCTTCTTATTCTCACATGGCATTTTTTCAACAGAAGGGAGAGATGATTTAATACAAGATACATGATCATCAAATTCTGGGCCCTTGCTCAAGGAAAAACTCATTAGGTAAGATGCAAGTCAACCCAACTTTGGTCTCTAGTATCTACTTCAGCTCAGAAAAGAGACCACAGTATTTAATTATGTCTCAGATTCAGAACACAGAGGAGAATTGGGGAATCAGTTTCCTTCCAAACCTGAGCCTACAGTGAAGGAGAAGATTTTTTTTCCCCAATCCATCACAGAGCTATACTTGCATAAAATATAAGAAAAATGAGGCCAAGCATGGTAGCTCCCGCCTATAATCCCAGCACCTGAGGTCAGGAGTTCAAGACCAGCCTGCTAATATGGTGAAACTCCCTTTCTACTAAAAATACAAAGTTAGCTGGGCATGGTGACACATGCCTGTAATCCCAGCTACTTGGGAGGCTGAGGCAGAAGAATCACTTGAACTGGGGAGGGGGAGTTTGCAGTGAGCCAAGATAGTGCCATGCACTCCAGCCTGGGTAGCAAGAGCAAAACTTCATCTCAAAAAAGAAAGAAAACTGAATTACTGGGAAAGTGAACATTTTTAAAAGCATACAAAATACTTATCGCAGTAAAGACGGGGTTTCGCTCTTGTTACCCAGGCTGGAATGCAGTGGCGCGATCTCGGCTCACCGCAACCTCCACCTCCTGGGTTCAGGCAATCTGCCTCAGCCTCCTGAGTAGCTGGGATTACAGGCTTGAGCCACCATGCCCAGCCCCAAATTGCTTTTTTTTTTAAGTTTACTCTCAGTTTTAGTACTTTTCTTACTGAACAGCTATGGCATTATCTTAGTCAGCTAGGGCTGCTGCAACAAATGCCCCAGACAGGGTAACCTAACAGAAACGTGTTTCTCACAGCCCTGGATACTGGAAGTCCAACATCAAGCTGTCAGTAAGTTTCATCCTCCAGACGCCTTTCTCCTTGGCTTGCAGGTGTGTCCTCATCTGGCCTTTCCTCTGTGCACTTGCATCCCTCTCTCCTCTTATGAGGACACCAGTCCTATTGAGTTAGGGCCCTACTCTTATGACCTCATTTAACGTTAATTCTCTCAATAAAGTCCTATCTGAAAATGCAATCACTGGGAATTAGAGAATCAACATATGAATTTGAGGTGACAGAATTCAGTCCATAATAAGAGTAATGCTCATGTAAGTTTCTGCAATCGTTCTCTGCCTTTGCCTCGTTATAATCTGAAGAGAAAGACCTCTAGACACCCTTATCTCCGAGGAGATTAGAAAGTGCAAAAAGAAAAGAAGAAAAGGCACTCACAGACCAGTGTTCATTTATCCACAGTTCATCTCCAATCAAAAAAGATCATTTAACAAATCAGCTTGTAAATCTCTCCATCATGGTTCTTCCACCTTCCTCATCTGTTCTGTTCACCTTTGCATAGATTTCCTCCAATGAAGTCCTAAAGGGTCAAAAACAAACCTATTTTAATGAATATTTCCAAGTACAATCGAGCAAAACAAACAGCTTTTGAACAAAAGCATCTGGCCTTTCTTTACCATGACTATTGGACATGCTGTGTTTTCGGGGGTTATTTTTTGGTTTACATTTTACTTACGTTTCCCTGGGATTTCATTTTGAAGTGTGTGTTCCCTCAGCTCAGAGAGGGGGATGGAGCTAATAGCAGAATCGTAAATCGGGTGGTTTCTCTAACACATTCGTAACAGTGTGTTAGGATACTCCTGTGCTGGTATCTCTGTCTCTTGCCAGCTGTGACCCATCTGGTGTGCACCCAAGCAGATCAAATATTATGTCAGGAAGACCATGAACTACAACAGTGTTCACTTTGTCTTGGAGTAAAGATTTTTCTTTCTCCTTTGTCTGCAGGAGTATATATTTATACTGTCAAATTATGTATCTTGCTACTAAAGATGTTTTTGTTTCTTTTTCTAATTCCACAGCAATCTGCTGATTTAACTCACATGTCTCTAAAAGGTGACAGTTCAAGAAATCTGGCACATACAATTTGACATTTGTAATCAGTTCTATTAATAGCCGGTGCAGTAAGTCTACTCTTGTTGATAGTATTTCAGAAAATGAATGACTGTCAGACTACTTAAAATTGCATTCGTAAGCAACAAATAAATGTTGGAAAGCCTTGCTGCAAACTACATACACTGAGAGGCCCTTCAAAGAAAATATAGCCACTCAGAAAGTCTTTCTTAAGGATTTACAATCCTTTTTTAATAAGATAAATTAGAATTTGTTGTTTTGTTTTGTCTAGAGAGACAGAGTCTTGCTCTGTCACCCAGGCTGAAGTACAGTGGTGCAATCATAACTCACTGTAACCTCAACCTCCTGGGCTCTAGTGGTCCTTCTGACTCAGCCTCCCAAGTAACTGGAAGTACAAGCACACACCACCACACTTGGCTAGGTTTTCACTTTTTAATTTTTTTTAGAGATGGGAACTTGCTGTGTTGCCCAGGCTGGTTTCAAACTCCTGGACGCAAGCAATCTTCCCACCTTCCCCTCCCAGAGTGTTGAGATTACAGGTGTGAGCCACCACACCTGGCAAATTAGAATTTTTAAGTAGAGAAAAGATGAATAGACTGCAGAAATATATTTTATTTATATGTTAATGTTATATTTTATCATATAAACTTTTGGGCCTGGCATGGTGGCTCATGCCTATAATTCCAGCACTTTGGGAGGCTAAGGCTGGCAGATCACTTTGGAGGCTAAGGCTGGCAGATCACTTGAGTCCAGGAGTTGTATACCAGCCTGCCCATCATGGCAAAACCTCATCTCTACTAAAAATACAAAACTTAGCTAGGCATGGTGGCACATGCCTGTAATCCCAGCTACTTGGGAAACTGAGGCAGGAGAATTGCTTGAACCAGCAGGTAGAGGTTGCAGTGAACCGAGATTGCATCACTGCATTCCAGCCTGCATGACAGAGTGAGACTCTGTCTCAAAAAACAAAATAAAAAAAGTTAGGATTGTATTAAATCTACAAATAAAGATCAGAAAACTTCCTTGTGGAACCTACGCTCACCTATATCTGTTGTGAATGTTCAAATCACAGTTAACGTCTGATCATATTTTAAAATGTACTTCTAACATTTTGTTTCCATGGAAACACTTTTGCCTTATTAAGACTGGCTTAAAATAGCTTGTCCAAGCCTTTGTTTCTTGATCTGCAAAACTTAGAGAATTGGACTAACAGTTTAGAGGCATTTTAATTCCTTTATTCTTTTTACTGTCCCACATGTTTATCATCTTGTGATCTAGTTGTTGTGTTGCTATTCTTGCTTTAAAATTTCACATTATATTTCTTCAATTAAAATGTAATCTCTTAGGAGCAGAAATCGTACCATATCTGTTTTATATCTCAGCCTCGATTTGATTATACTGCTATAACAAAATACCTGAGACTAATTTACAAAAATGGAAATTTATATCTTACAGTTCTGGAGGCTGGGAAATCCAAGATTAAGGCACCAACAGATTCTGTGTCTTGTGAGGGCTGTTATCTGCTTCCAGGTGGCACCCTGTTCTCACATCCTCACCTGGCAGAAGAGATGAACACTGTGTGTGTCCTCAGATGGCAGAAGATGGAAGGGCAAAATGGGTGCAGCTAATTCCTTCCAACCTTTTTATAGTGGTGTTACCCTCATTCATGAAGGTGAAGCTTTCATGACCTAGTCACCTCTCAAAGGCCCTACCTTTTAATATTGTCACCTTGAGGTTTGTGTTCCAACATACGAATTTTGGAGGGACACATACATTCAGACTACAGCGATCCCCTATAATGGGCTACTCAAAGTACTTGGCCTCAAACTATTTGTTACTGGTCCCTGATGAGGTCAGGGGCTTATATCAAAATATAATTCAACCATGCAGTAAATCAACTATGTCACTAAGCACACTGTTTAATTGAGCCAACATTTTTTTCTGAGAAGGACTTTCTTGATGAAGGAATCTGTATGTTGATTTGTTTCCCATGAGCCAATAGTCTTACCCTCTTGTCTTAGGTACTCTGAGTTAGACATGTGCCCTTGAGACTTGAAATGACCTAATACAAGAACGGATAGATGTGGTGAAGGCTTAGTAGATGTTAGAAATATCAGGACAACAAGGAACAGAACAGAGTTCTCAGAAACAACACCACAAATCTACAACCATCTGATATTTGACAAACCTGACAAAAACAAGCAATGGAGAAAGGATTCCCTGTTTAATGAATGGTGTTGGGAAAACTGGCTAGCCACATGCAGAAAGCTGAAACTGGACCCCTTCCTTACACCTTACACAAAAATTAACTCCAGATGGATTAAAGATTTAAACATAAGATCTAACACCATAAAAACCCTAGAAGAAAACCTAGGCAATACCACTCAGGACATAGGCATGGGCAAGAACTTCATGACTAAAACACCAAAAGCAATTACGACAAAAGCCAAAATAGACAAATGGGCTCTAATTAAACTTAAGAGCTTCTGCACAGCAAAAGAAACTATCATTCGAGTGAATCGGCAACCAACAGAATGGGAAAATTTTCTGCAATCTATCCATCTGACAAAGGGCTAATATCCAGAATCTACAAAGAACTTAAACAAATTTGCAAGAAAAAACACAAACAAACCCATCAAAAAGTGGGCAAGGGATATGAACAGATACTTTTCAAAAGAAGACATTTATGCAGCTAACAAACTTATGAAAAAAAGTTCATCACTACTGGTCATTGTTCTCTCAAACAATGAGAACACACAGACACAGGGAGAGGAACATCACACACTGGGGCCTGTCAGGGGGTAGGGGGCTAGGGGAGGGATAGCAGTGGGGGGGGATCGAGGAGGGATAATATTAGGAGAAATACCTAATGTAGATGACAGGGTCATGGACATAGCAAACCACCATGGCACATGAATACCTATGTAACAAACCTGCACATCTGCACATGTACCCCAGAACTTAAAGTATAATAAATAAAAGTTTTACAAAAGGATGATAGCATGCTATTCTTGAAACTGAAATGAAACATAAGGCAATAAAACACTTGTTAATGTGAAAGAATGAAGATGGTTAAAGACAGAGATGAAGCGTGTCTGAATCTCAGTCTTTAACTGAAGCAGGCAATAAATAATGTATTTTTCTACAACTCAACCTAATTGCTATCATAAGCCCCCATTCCACTGGGTTGGTGGAAATTTTTATCCCAGTTGGTTCTGGCCTCCCTGCTTTCTTCATTGGAGTTCTATCAAGGTGCTGGGGTGCTAACAGAATCCTGAAACATGGCTGTGGAGAAGGGAGTTGAAATATTGGTCTGAAGTTTTCTGCCAAGCCATGCCTATTTCTGCTCGTGATGACTTCAAGTCTGGTGGCTTTTCTGCTGTTTCCATATAATGCCAGTGGCAAGGGACTTTCCCTACCACCTTTGTGCCACACCAGAGGTGCAATAATCTCTACTACACTAAGGGCCCATCTGCTATAAACTGTGAGTCCAATTTCTCTCTGCAATTCCGCTAGACAAGGCAGCAGGTCCACTCTCTCTAGGATTTATGAAGACTGGAGCTTCTATTCTCACATCATCCCAGAGGAAACTTCTAGTCTGGGGAAGGGCTGAAGTGGGACAGGGCTGAGAATTCTTCTTCTTTCACGTTTTTCCCCACTATTGAGTTCGTTCTCAGTTGCCCTCTTTTGCTTAAGAGCTCAGAATATTTGAAACCAAAACCATTAAGACCTACCCTGTCCTACCCCTCCATTGAGATAACAAACATGGAGACAATTTACTGCTTCTATGGACAGGAAGGAAATGATGGAAGGGGAAAAAAAATTGATAGAGGTTAATATCTCAAAAATATTATCCCAACACTCAGAGAACTTTAGAAATGAAATAAGAAAAAATGAAAGGAGTTCTCATTAGATGGACGTGATCGTCTCGGTAAAATAAGCAGTGAGAGTTTTCTGTGGGGAGAGGAGAGCTGAGGATTGACAGCTGATTCAGAGGATTGCTGAACCGCAGAAGGAACTGGGCACCCAGACAACTTGAACTTACCTGCAAGCCCTCAGCACTGTTTCTCGGCTTCCTCTATCAGGTCCTGGCATCCAGAAATGGCACGAGAAAGGGTTCGGTAAGAAGTACCCAGACATGAATGTGACAAATGGGGACAGTGAAGGGCTAAGGGAGGTGAGGGATGCTAAGGTGCCAGCGAGGAAGCCATGCAAAGGAGCCACAAGGTCCAGGCTGGGTGGAGGGACAACAGAGGCAGACTGGGGTGAAGATTCCAGACAAGAGAGCAGAGCTATGGGAGCAGATGTCCCAGTGAGGATGAGGAGCCACTTCAACATGAATGAGAACATGAGGGTTGGAGAAGGAGAGAGTCCACATCTGACCAAAGTCCTAGGAGATGATAAAGAATACTGCTGGCAGGTCCACATCCCCTGCCTATGCTGAGAACCAGGTCTACTATTAAACCCAGAGACGCCCACCCTACACTGTCATCCACCCGAGGACCAACTGTATCAGTTTCCGTGGACTCTCTCTAATAATAAGTAGGACCCAGATTCTCTCAAGGAACCTGGAACTGTCCCCACCAAATATTTGGTTAATTCAAGATTTCCAAAGTCTTATGAAAAGAGGGGCTAAGAACATTCACAGACCTTTAAGGCACACACTGGATATTAGCAATGTAAAGCAGCTGTTTGGTGAAAAACTCCACAGAGCCTAAGGTCTATTGCATGGGGATTGCTGAATGTTCGCACAAAGAGGGTATCAGGCTTTTAGTCTTCATTTTGCACAGGATTTTTTGCTCTTCTTTGGGTAAGGTAAATCTCACCATTGGTTTTTGTTGTCGTTGTTTTGAGACATGGTCTCACTCTGTCACCCAGGCTGGAGAGCAGTGGCAGGATCATGGCTCACTGCTGCCTCAAACTCCTAGGTTAAAGCAATTCTCCCACCTCAACCTCCCAGATAGCTGTGACTACAGGCTGCGCCATGACACCCGACTAATTTTTAATTTTTATGTTTAAAGACAGTGGTCTCACTATGTTACCCAGGCTGCTCCTGAACTCCTGGCCTCAAGCATTTCTCCCACCTCAGCCTCCCAAAGTGCTGGGATTACAGTCATGAGCCACTGCACCCAGCCTCATCATTGGTTCTTATGTTTTAAGTTTCTCTATTTACTGAGAATAAAACATTTCACTGAGTGATATTGTTCCCAGGATTAAAGTGTAAAGTATACATTTAAACCTGGGGAACTGGCAAACATCTTTATTTTACTATCTCCACTAAAGAGCATTATTTTGCATTTCTAGAGAAACTTGAAGCTTCTGAGAGTTTCGGTGTCATCACTTAGCTGGTGCCTGTGACCTTCTTATAGAAGGAGATGGTGGAGTCTACTTTTTGTAATAATCTACAGGAACAACAGGCTTATTCTCAACAGAGGTGGCGTTTGTACACAAGTGTTCTCAGCTTCCTGTCTTTTATTCAGGAAACTCATTTCTAATTCTGGCTTATAAATGCACACGTCTCTTTTTCCTTCCTGTTGATAGTATATTTCAATTGTCTCTGCTTGCTGAGGTCTTCAAAACACAAATGCAATCATCTCTATGCCTTGTTTACATTTGCTTCTTGGAAACTGCAATAATCTTACAGAAGGCTGGGCGCAGTGGCTCAAGCCTGTAATCCCAGCCCTTTGGGAGGCTGAGGCGGGTGGATCACGAGGTCAAGAGATGGAGACCATCCTGGTCAACATGGTGAAACCCCGTCTCTACTCAAAATACAAAAAATTAGCTGGGCATGGTGGTGCGTGCCTGTAATACCAGCTACTCAGGAGGCTGAGGCAAGAGAATTGCCCAAACCCAGGAGGCGGAGGTTGCGGTGAGCCAAGATCGAGCCATCGCACTCCAGCCTGGGTGCAAGAGCGAAACTTCGTCTCGGAAAAAAATAATAATAATAAAATAATCTTACAGAAAGCCTCACTGCCTCTATTTTAAAATCTGGGACACTGGGCAGCTAGTAACTAGTTATACACCAGGTGCATAAGGAAACAAATCAAGCTTGCATGGAGGATCCCCAGCCAAGAGAAAGCTTTTATTTTTTTACATTGGATTGGTAAATCGTATAATCAGGATATCTCTAGGACTTTGTCCCTGGCATAAAGGTAAACAATGTTGTGTAAACTCTTTTGAGGGAACCTGAAATGCTCAAGGGCATGAGGGGAAATTTCTCAACAAAAACAAATAGACAAGAACACACAGATTCTGCACTGCGATAATTTGATTAAGGATTGCAATAGAATTGCCCAACATCTCAACAGTTATGGGATCACCAGATTCTCTGAATGACCTCAACACAGAGCCATTATTCTGAGTCTGGGAATGCCAAATGAAATCCATGCCTACTCTGTATGCTTTAAATCAGAAACGAAAAAAGACCGATTCAATTTCATTGTTGGTAGTATGTTGTTTTCGTTTTCGTTTATGCTTCTTTTGAAGTATCTGCTTCTTTTCCCTATTAAGTAATCATGAATTATACTTGCAAAGTACAGTCAATATCCTTTGCTTTAAATCCTTCTTTGTGGCTGTTTTCTAATTCATTCTCCATAGATAGGGCAGCTCTTGTTCAAATTTCACAGATGAAACTCAAAGTGGTAAAGTGCAGACTTAAACAAAGCCTTTGGCAGAATCCACTACCCAGAGTGAGGTGCAGGAGCAAGATGCAGTCCACGCAGTCTCTCTTGTCCAGATCATGGGACTACCTTGGGTCCAGTCAACCTTGGACAATTGTATGAAGCCTTACAAAGCACCCACGGGAAGGGTGACACTTGTTTAGTACAACATCATATTAACCATGTATTTCCGATGCTTTGACATCTTCGGGACTTGCTAATC
>CM052665.1:44895079-44907670 GCA_028533165.1 Leontopithecus rosalia
TGGGTTCAGGCAATTCTCCCGCCTCAGCCTCCTGAGTAGCTGGGATTACAGGCACGCGCCACCGGGCCCAGCTAATTTTTTGTATCTTTAGTAGAGACGGGGTTTCACTATGTTGACCAGGATGGTCTCGATCTGTTGACCTCGTGATCCACCCGCCTCGGCCTCCCAAAGTGCTGGGATTACAGGCTTGAGCCACCGCTCGGCCCTAGGACTTGCTAATCTTGAAGGCAATGTCACACACACACACCCTCCTCCCCAACACTTCCCCAATTACTAGAAACAGTAAAGGACTCTCTTGCAAACATATTGCCTTTCATATGCAAACCAACCAATCTCTTGGGAGGCAAGAGAGCCCATGCCTCTCAACCACCTCTTTTATTGGGCTCTGACACTCTCGGCCATTATTTCTTTGCCCTAAACACCCCAGAGCCAGGTACTAGACAAGTGAGGACATTCTCTGCACCTCAAAACCTGCTGAAATTATTCAAAGGAACCAATTCTAAGCTGGCTTGCCCTCCCTCACCTGCTCTTTCCTGTGGAAACCACAGTAGAGATTCTTGCCCATGTTTTCTCCTCTCTCCCTCTGCCTCCTGACCAACCTTCATGCTTCTCTGGGTGCCCCAAGTCCCCAGGGCATAGCATGTCCCTTTGCTTGAAATCTATAACAAGTCATCTTTTCAATGGCAGTCATCTGCTAACACATTTGCCTCACTATATCTGAATAATGAAACCTACATTTGAAAACATGCACATTTCTTCTCTTGCATTCATTAAACCCTAAAAAAATTAAAATTAAAATAAGCTTGGACCAGCAGATGAAGGATAATCCTAACATCTGACTCTCCCTCCTGAAACCCTGCAAAGCCATCACATGTGCAATCAACATGATTTCTGAACTGGAAGATCATCTGCTCAGCTTGAGTTATTCCTTCAAGCTGAACAGGCAACAGAAAGCAGAAAACAAATGGCCTAGCTGATGATAAATGTCTAAATCAAAAATTCATAACTGTTTTCCTCTAACGCAGCCCTCCACACACGTTCATCATAAGGTGATTTCATCAGTTCAGAGCTTGCTCACTGAAGGGATTGGTTAGAAGTGGCTTAACTTCCAACAGGACATTTGCATTGTGATGGGAGCATACAGCACCTATTCTCATCCTTTTTTTCTTTTAAATGATACTTTCAGTTCTGGGGTACATGGGCAGAAGGTGCAGACTTGTTACATAGGTATACACGTGCCATGGTGGTTTGCTGCACCCATCACCCCGTCATCTACATTAGGTATTTAACCTAATGCTATCCTACTCTCATTCTTTAAGGCCTGTACTGGAAATATTTTTGGAACTGAAACAAGTTTTGGAGTTTATTCTGAGGTTGGGAGGTGGGGATGGCAGATAGGACTTTTTTAAAAATTCTTTTTGCAGTTTTCTCAAGGTACAGAAGACTTCTGGAGAGAAAAATAAAGTTTCCTGTACATTTGAAATACAATCTCCCTTTTACAGATTGGTTTTAAGATATTATATTCTTTTTTTTATTTCAAAGAGCAGATGAAAATGGAAAACTGTTAGCTATTCTAAAAATCATATAATCATAATTATCAATTTGAATACCTATTTCTAATTCTTGCAACTGCAGTGAAATGATTTATCATAAAACACATCTTGGAATTTTAATTGTGTGCACTTGAATTGTATTTGCATATTCTCCACACACTTCATCATTTTCATTCCTGATAAAGCACTTCCAAAGAAACTATGCTCTGTCAGTTTAAAATGTATTGTTTTTGCATATCTTCAAAAACTATGAGTAATTGCTGTCACATTCTGAATATGTTTAGGATTAAAGGTAACGTGGACTTTATGAAATGGTGCCACCAAGCTAAGATTTCAAAAATGCTGGTCTAGACGTCCAACATTTAATGTCATTCATGTCCACACCCTGTATAATATTATTGAAGGGTTTCTTGCATGATGGTTGAAACTGCAGCAACATTTCCCTTGAAAGTGAAATTTTCTCAAAACCCATCTTCTTCCTACCTCCTTAAGGAACCAAGAAGCCAAAAAGGAAAAAGAGGCTGATAAGATATTAACCAACTGGATCCCAGTCTATGGCTCCTTCTCTTTTCCTTCTTCTATCCCTTACTCATGGTCCACAGCATCATGCTTTTCCCCTCTGACGACAAAATGGACTCAGAGTCATGAACAAGTGAATGCCTCACGTGTTTTTTAAAAAGTGATAGTAATTATATTTAATGAATCTAACAAAAGTGCAAACCTAACCCTTCCCACCATCAAAATACAAAGCTGATAATCTACACATATCATTTGTTTTATTTTATTTGTATACCTCAAATATATATTGATATAAATGTCTAATAGACAATGAAAAGATCTTTTGCAGAGTTGAAGATTGTTCGCTGAAAATTAACCCTAATCTAGCCAAACATATATATGTGTATATAAATTCAATTCTCTTAGGCATCAATGTCAAAGGTGTTCTGATGCAGTAACACAGTAAATAACATAGCTTCAAAATACTTAAAGCAGGCTGGGCTCGATGGCTCATGCCTGCAATTGCAGCACTTTGGGAGGCCAAGGCTGGCAGATCGCCTGAGGTCAGAAGTTCAAGACCAACCCCGCCAACATGGTGAAACCCCGTCTCTACTAAAAGTACAAAAAATTACCCAGGCGCAGGGGCGGGTTCCTGTAACCCCAGCTACTCAGGAGGCTGAGGCAGGAGAATTGCTTTAACCCAGGAGGCAGAGGTTGCAGTGAGCTGAGACCACATATTGCACTCCAGCCTGGATAACAAGAGCTAGACTCCATCTCAAAAAAATAAAATAAAGTGAAGCAAAAATTTAGAGAAGTACAGAAAAAATAAGCACTTCTACCACTATGAAATAATATTTTAACATGCTCTTTCTGACAATAGATCAAACAGAAAATAAATTGGTAAAGCAATAGATTGAACACTACCCAAAACATTATCTTATGTGCATATATTGAACACTGTATCTTCAAAATACATTCTTTTCAAGAACATGAAGAATATTTCTCTTTAAAAATGTATTAAAACTATCTCTTTGACCTAAAGTATTTAAACATGTCAAATAATCGATCTCATATAGATCACTTTTTAACCAAAAGTCAATGTAATTATTACTTATAATGACAAAAACATACATCAAAATCCCCATATGTCTGGTAATTTAAATGCACAAATTTAATAACTCATAGGTCAAATAAGAAATCATAAGAGAAATAATAAAAATTTAGAATTGAAATGATAAAAAGAGCACATGCCCCATAAAACTTGTTATATAAAGGTAAAGTGGTATGTATAGTAAAATTTATAAAGTAATGTGATTATAATAGAAAACTTAAAATGCTGAAAATTTATCTATATTTCCCAAGAGTGCTAAAGGATGAGAAACTAAAGATAAGAACATCTAATAGAGGAAAGGAAACACATAATAGGAAGTAATGGTGATGTGAGAACTTCGTTATTTGAAATAATAAAACTGACAACCCTCTCTAACAAGTTTAATCTCAAAAAGAGAGAGAGACAGAATAAATAATATTGGAATTAAGATTAACCAAAATTATAGATGCTACACATATTAAAAAGATAATAACAATACTAATAATTATGAAAACAGATGACATGAACAGAGCATTGAAAAATATAATTTACAGCGAGGCACAGTGGCTCACACCTATAATCCCAGCACTTTGGGAGGCCAAGGCAGGCGAATCACTAAATCAAGAGATTAAGACCATCCTGGCCAACATGGTGAAACCCCATCTCTACTAAAAATACAAAAATTAGCCAGGCATGGTGGCGCGTGCCTGTAGTCCTAGCTACTCAGGAGGCTGAGGCAGGAAAATCACTTGAACCAGGAGGCAGAGGTTGCAGTGAGACAAGATCATGTCACTGCACTCCAGCCTGGTGACAGAGCAAGACTTCATCTAAAAAATATATAGATAGATAGATAGATATACACATATATATACTTATATATTTATATGTATATAAAGTATATATATATATATATATATATATATATATATACACTTTATAAAATGGCCTAAAGAACAATTGAAAAACAATAATATACTTATTAACATTTTTTATTGAATTAGTAAAAAAAATTCCTAAAAAGAAAATATTAGTTTCACATAGTTTGATTAGCAAGCTCCAGGAATAAGTAATGAAAAGGAAAGGTAAGTTTCTAAGAATAAAAAGAGAGACACTCCCCAATTCATTTTATGAAGCTGGCATAACTTCATGTGAAAAACTGGCAAGGTCATGATGAGAATAAAAAATTACAGACCAACCTTACAAATAGCAATGTAAAAATCATATATGTGTCTACGTGAGTGTGTGTTTTTATATATGCCAAAATTTGGTTCATTCGGAAATAAAAAACAGTAAAATGGCAAGCCGTTAGTGGAAAAAGATATTTACCCTCTATATGGAGAGATAGAGTAAATATATTTATTTATATCATTATATACATGACAAAAAAGTACACTTATAATTTAATTTTTTAACGTAATGTATATTCGCCAGTAAGAAAAAATAAAGACTATCTAATTAAAGTGGGAGGGAAGGCAAGTAAATAGACCTAATCTAGACTTCCCAAATGAAACTATTAATGATTTATCATAGCACAGAATGAAAATGATGAAGTGTGCTGAGAATATGCAAATACAATTCAAGTGCACACAATTAAAATCCCATGTCATGATTAATCATAGCAAATGTGTATGTATATTCCTAGCAATAAATTGAGCAAAATATGCATAAAACTATGATGGACATGTTAATTATTAAAAGACTTCAAAGAAGTCCTAATTAAATGAAGAGCTATACAAGATATACCATGTTCGTGGAATAGAAGAAGCAATATAAAACAAATCAGTTCTCTGCAAATTTGTGTATAGATTAAAGGCAATTGCAGTCTAAGTTGCAATGAATTTGAGTGTATGTGAGTATATGTAACTTGTCAAAAGAAATTTTCAAAATACATATGGAAAACACAGAACCAGGTTAACCAAGACATTTTAAGACAAGTTAGTGAAACTTGCTTTACCATGTATCAATAATTCTTATAAAACTTTTACATTCATGACACTATAGGATTATCATAGGGAAAAGCAAACAGATCAGTGAAACAGACTTGAAACTTGATTTATGTCAGAGCTGGCATTGCACACCAGTGGAAAAAGAATAGACTTGTAATAAACATGACAAACAATTCTTATTGGTGTGGAAAAATTAAATCAAAGCCCTTTTTAACCTCTTGCACAGAAATACTCCAGAAAGATTAACGACTTAAATATAAAAGGCAAAACTATAAAACTTTTAGTCAAAATATAGGACAACATATATGCGATATTAGGAAAAGAAAAAAAGTCTCTTTTTTTTGGAGATACGGGGTCTCACTATGTCACGGAAGCTGGTCTCACTCCTGGCCTCAACCAATCCTCCCACCCTGGCCTTCCAAAGCAGTGGGATTACAGGCAGGAGCCACCACACCAGGCCAGAAAAATTGTCTTAAGATGCAAGTCATTTTTTAAAAATTATAAATTAGCTACATTAAAATTAAAGACTTTTGTTCCCTAAAAGATATCAAAAATAAAAAAACAACCCATAAACTGGAAATAAATGTTTTCCCTATGTGTTACTGACAAAGGAATAGTAACTGACAAAAGAACTTTTGCAAATCATTTTAAAAGGCAAATGACTCAGAGGAAACTGCAACACAAAATTGAAACAGGTCTTCAGCGAAGAGAAAATCCAAAGGACCAAAAAAGTACAAGTAAGATTCTCAGCTTTGTTAATCACGCAGAAAATAAACATTTAAACCACAATTAGATACTATATTACAACTTCCGGACTGACAAAAATTAAAGAGCCTGTCAAAATCTAAAGTTGGTAAGGATATGGAATTACCCTTCTGGTGGGATTATAAATTGAGACACGCATCTTCGAAGACTGTATCAACCAGCAAGTGCTTCTTCTAAGACAAGTGTATATTCATAGTGGTCCTTTTCATAATAAAAATAGGAAAAATCCTAATGTTCATCAAGGACAGCAGAGATAATAAACTATGTAAGATTCATGCAATGAAAAGACTGCCTTCTTGTGACAATGAATCCATTACAGGTAAATGTAAAAACATGGATGAATCTTCAGAGACATAATGTTGAACAAAAAAAAGCAAATATCATAACACACACCCTATAATTTTATCTATATAAAGTTCAGAAATATGCAACATTAAATAATGTGTTACTTAGGGAAATACCATTTGGCAAAACTAAAATTAAAAAAAGAGAGAAAGAAATAAACACAAGTTAATTCAGCCAGGGTGGTTTTGTCTGAGTAGAGAGAAAAAGGAATGGGACATGGACTTCAATGGTAACAATAATTTCTTTTTTTTTTTTTGGTAGTGGTACTGGTGGTAACCAGGTATGATACTCTAGATGTTCGTTGTATCATTAGTCTCTATTTTATGGACATTTTACAAGTATTTGGGGGGTGGGGTTCCTCAAGGTTTAATTTAAAATTTTTAAAGAATGGTCTTCAAGGGTTGTCTTTCAAGAAGTAATGGAATAGATGAACAAAAAGAGTTGGAACTTTAACTAGACTGGATACTCTGGCTGAAATATGACAGGAGGGACAAAAAGGGTCAGTTGCAGAAC
The DNA here is from genome assembly GCA_028533165.1 of Leontopithecus rosalia. Taxonomy (NCBI): domain Eukaryota; kingdom Metazoa; phylum Chordata; class Mammalia; order Primates; family Cebidae; genus Leontopithecus; species Leontopithecus rosalia. The sequence goes on from CM052665.1 coordinate 44,901,790, forward strand.
CTTAGTCTCAGAGGGAGTGGCATAGCAGATCAGAAACCAGAGGAGAGGCTCAGATGTAACAAAACAATCTGAGGATCCAGTTACTGGAAAGAGGTCAGAGGAAAGGAATGGATCACACAGAACAAAGCTAGAACCCAACCAGGGCCAACACTCCAAGTGAATCAGCACTAAGGCTGAATCATTTGAATTATTATCCTGAGTTCCTTTGTCACAAAGAAAAGCATGGATCCCATTGCTGTTGTACAGGATTGAATATTAAAGGAGGGTGTTTTTTTGTGGTTTTTTTTGAGACAGAGTTTCACTCTTGTGACCCAGGCTGGAGTGCAATGGCATGATCTTGGCTCACCACAACCTCTGCCTCCCGGTCAATCTATTCTCCTGCCTCAGCCTCCCAAGTAGCTGGGATTACAGGCATGCACCACCACACCCTGCTAATTTTGTATTTTTAGTAGAGACAGGGTTTCTCCGTGTTCGTCAGGCTGCTCTCAAATTCCAGACCTCAGGTGATCCACCCACCTCGGCCTTCCAGCATGCTGAGATTACAGGCTTGAGCCACCAAGCCTGGCCTAAAGGAAGAGATTAAGAGAATCAAGCCTTAAATGAGAAGTCTGCAAAGGTGAGAAGCTAAGTAGATATTTATATCATTGTCAAGAAAAAAAGGAGTTTCTTCCTATTTTACAAGTAGAGCCCCCAAACGGAGTTAAAGTTACTTATCTGAAGTCATTTCATCATCAATTTGGAACTAGAAATAGAATCCATCAGTCTTAGTTTTTTTTGTTGATGCCATATCTAGTCTATGCTCCCTCATTCATAAATTACTTAGCAGCTACACACAGGCTGTGCAGGAGGCAGACCGTGATTCACAGACTCGGGTGTTTCAGATAAGATTTTGTTTCTTTATTTTCAGTTCCCATCTTTTTTTTTGGCTCTAAAAACAGAAGCTGTGCCAAAAAGTAGTCAATGGAAGAAAGAAAGGAATTCATTTATAGAGCAAAGGACTAAAATAGTTTACCCAGCATTTATACTATGCTCTTTGGAGCTCAGGGTCAAAAATTTCAGCAGGACTTTTCTTTAGTAACCTAAATTTAGTTACTTTCTTTTGCTACATCAAAATGGTTTTAAGTGTCTATTCACATAACAGTGAACGCAAGGGTCTGTCCAATGCCAACAAGTTAGATCACTACTGAGGTGGAAATAGCATGGCTTAAACAAATCAACAGCATATAATTGACATCACAAAAAGACGTTTCACGGGCAAAACCCAAAAGGCTGTGGTACTAAAATATGCCTGAAAACGAGAATAGAAAAGCAAACTATAAAATATTTACCTACATAAATGTCACGACTGCATCAGACATTCAATTCACCTTCAGAATTATCTTGCACAAGGAGTAGTCCTCTGCTTCCTAAACGAAAGAAGTTATTTTAAAATAAATAAAACACATTTAAACAACCCAGATCTACCTCCAATTTTCTATATGACCTTACATAAGTTTCCTCTGAGCTTTGGTTTCTCAATTGGTCAATGGCCATTCCTGACTCCCCAAAGAGAAAGAGTTACTAGAACACTTGACTGAGTGTGAAGAGTCATTCAAATAGTGAATTGGAAGTGCAGTTGAAATTGGATTCCATGGAATTTTCTCATGGTAACCCTTGGAATATCTGGGGGAAATGAGTAGAAGATGAGAACTCCAGCTATTTTGATTCATAAATTGCCCAATGAGAGGGAACTGGTGGTTTCTTTTTAATCTGAGAGGATGTATTAGATTTCTATTGCTGTAAAAGAAATTACCCAAAATTTAGCAGCTTAAAACAACACGTTTTCTTATCTCACAGTTCTGTAGGTCAGAAATTCAGTAAGCCTGGCTGGGTTCTCTGCTTAGGATTTCACAAAACCAAAGTCAAGGCATCAGCCAGGCTGGGCTTTTATCTGAAGGTTCTGGAGAAGAATCTAATTCTAAGCTCATTCCATCTGTTGACAGAATTCAGCTCTTTGTGGATATAGGTCTGCAGTCCCCATTTACTTGCTGGCTGTTAGGTAGGAGCATCTCTCTGCTTCGAAGCAGCACCTGCATCCCTTCATAAGGGGTCCATTTCATCGTCAAAGTCAGCAACAATGTGTTGAATCTCCTTCATGCTTCGAATCTCTGACGTCTGCTATCAGTAGAGAAAACTCTCTGCTTTTAAGAACTCATGTGATTAGATCAGACCTAGCCGGATCATTGCAAGGTCAAGTGTGCCGTGTAAGGGAACAGAGCCATGAGACTGCTATCTCATCCTATTCCAGTTACCATGAATCAGGACGTGGCATTTTTGTGGAGGCCACTGTAGAAATTCTGCCTATCACAAAGAAAGTAGAGGATAAAAACTAATAACATGGGTTTTGGTGAAGACTTACTTGGTTTCAAATTCCAGCTCTATAATTCGACTGGGTCTCTGTTTAAAGTCAGGTTAAACTGCTAACCTTCTCAAGCTTCACTTTCTGTACATTACAATCTACTTAGGAGCAGGGGTACCAACTAACTTCCCATATACTTTGTACAGTGCCCAAGACATGCCAGTGTTTGCAAATATGTGAAAGGATGAATGAATGAATAACATTGAAAGTTATTCTGAAAACATACTGTAAGGCTATATTTGGCCCTGTTTTTTCAGTGTTTCTTTCATTGACTTGGGCCAATGAGATGGTGTTAATGAATTTACCCAAACTGACTCGGGTCAATGAACAAAAGCATAGAAGCAATGTACGTTAAAGAGATAAGCGAAACAAAGCTGTGCGAAACATTGGGTAACACAGCCAAAATTAAGAAGAGTCATAGCAAACAAACAAACAAAAAAAAAAACAAGCATGTCAATCAGGTAAAATGAAGATGAATGAGTTTCCTTCAGGACCTTGGCAGCCAGGAAGCTGGCAGCTAGGTTTTTTTTTAACTGAATTGCAGTTTTCCCTTTGCCTGAGTTATCTGGAAGAGTTGGCCTCTTGTCCTTTGTCTCTAATGCTTGATGGTTTTAATGTGATACTTTGTTTTACTGTAAGTCACCTGAATGCTTATTAGGAAGCATGCAATATATAAAGTATGACAAAATGGAGAAAAATCTGTTTTCCAAAATTTCAGGAATCCTAAGGAAAAGAGCAGAAAGGCATTTTTCCCAATGAGAAACAGAATCACTTACTTAAAAAGATTCACATAATGAATGTGTCACACATGGAGAGTGTGAGTTTGGGCAAAGCTAGGCTCGTAGGAATCGGCTCCAAAGCAAGATGGTGGAGGTATTGGCCTTATCTGATCAATTTTCCATCACTCTGTGCCCCTCCCACCTTGAAACTTCAGTTAAAGTGCTAATCTGTCAAAACGCTATTATGTAAGTAGATTGTGTGTGTGTGTGTGTGTGTGTGTGTGTGTGTGTGCAGATGGTTAAGGCCAGGTGGAGAAAGAAGATGGTACAGACTCAGCTGCATAGATAGAAATGGGAGTAAGGAAAAAAAGAGACTTTGTGCTATTAGAAGTCTTTGAATGTTTTTAATCATAATTGCTAAGACAAAGGAAGACCCCAAGCAAGGTGCTGACTAAAGAAATAAATTGATAATTTACGTGCCCAAAGCCATCTGGCAAGGCTACTCCTGAAGAAACTCATCCATTTAATGAGGGATTCAGTTCTCTCTATATATATTTACTTTTAAAAACCTAAGATTTTGAAAACATAAACATCTCTTTGTTATGATTATAAGATTTAAAATTTAAATATTTTGTAGATTTAACACCTGTAACATATAATGATATGAAGGTACATAGATATATGAATTTAGATATTTATCTAAGACTCGGAGTTCCAGGCTGAGCACGGTGGCTCACGCCTGTAATTCCAGCACTTGGGAGGCCAAGGTGGGCGGATCACAAGGTCAGGAGATTGAGACCATCCTGGCCAACATTGTGAAACCTTGTCTCTACTAAAAACACAAAATTTAGTCTGGCATGGTGGTGCACACCTGTAATCCCAGCTACTCAGAAGGCTGAGGCAGGAGAATCGCTTGAACTGGGATGCAAAGATTGAAGTGAGCCGAGGTCGCAACACTGCACTCCACTCTGGTGACAGAGTAAGATTCCGTCCCAAAAAAAAAAAAAAAAAAAGACTTGGAGTACCAATAAAGCAGCTCATACCATTTAGAGTGAAAAAAAGTTTGTCAGCCTAGAAAATCTTTCAATGTCAAGTGTGGAAAATTTACCCCTGATCTTTCCACATCTCCATCATATGTGTCTTTGAGCTACAATAAATTTCAAAGAGAAATGGAGCAAGGGGTCCCTAAGATATGCAAAACAATCCAGTTCTGGTTGAGAAAAGTAACTATGGAAAGACCACCAATTCTCCCCTTTTGGGGCACACAGAGAAGTAAGATTGAATACTTGCCAATGAGAACGGAAGCAGAACTGTGTTTCATCTCATCCAAAGCAATCAAAGACAGGTATGTTTTCTCCATGTTCTGTTCTCTCCTTTTAGGTGTAGCTGGAACAACGAGATAGCAGAGGTATAAGACATAGCAGCTCAGATTCCAGAGTCACTATAGGAGAGCTCCAAGGAGAACTGAGTAGGAGTGAGTAGGACTGAGTAGGACTTAGACAAGAGTCATTAATAACTTCACTGGATTAAGCCTTAGATTTGAGGATCTTCTTGTTACTGCAGCATAGGCTATGTTATCCTGACTAATACCAAAACATTATTCCAACTCATAAACTCAAATATTTCTTGATCTGAAGTCAACTGAGATTCAACTCTTTCAAATTACCTACAACACAAATTGGACATTATAGAGGAACGAGCAAAAGCTTACTTCTTTATTTACAGATATTTATCATTTATAGACAACTAATAATAGATAAGAAAATAGCTTCTGAATTTTTTTCTTTCATAAAATTCAGAAGTTGAACTTTATTAAAATTAAAAGCTTCTGCCTTGTAAAAACATTCTTTAAGAGAAAAAAATATTGAACCAAATACTGAGAGAAAATTGTTGCAAAAGCATATCTGATAAAGGACTATCAAAAATATATAGAAGCCTTTAAAATTAAACAATAAGCAAACAAAAATTCAACCTTAAAAATGAGCAAAAGATCTAAATATACATTGTATCAGAGAAGATATGTAGATGGCAAAGAGGCATATGGAAAGTGTTCAACATCATACACTATTTGGGAATTGTAGTTAGGATAAAGACATACCACTGCATACCTCTTAGTATGGCAAAAAAAAAAAATAGCCAAAAATCAGGGGCATTTACAAAATGCACAGAAATTTTGTTTTGTTTTACTACTTCCAAGCACCTTCTAGATAGTAGTCACCCAAAGTTTAATTTAAAAAATACTAATTTTGGCTGGGTACAGTGGCTCACGCCTGTAATCCTAGCACTTTTTGAGGCTGAAGCAGGTGAACTGCTTGAGCTCAGGGGTTCAAGACCAGTCTAGGCAACATGGTGAAACCCTGTCTCTCCCAAAAATATAAAAATTAGCGGAGGGGGAGGAAGATGGCGCTGTAGAAACAACTCACCACTGCAGCTCTCAGTCAAGACGCAGAGGGTAAGCAAACACCGCATTTTCAGACGGATCCTTATAGCCCACAGAGCGGGGGAAAAAGCCCAGGTGTAAAAGGCACGCAGAACTCAAGCGCAGCGCTCTCCGCTAGCGCGGCGAGGCAACCAGCGCCGCCTCTGCGGCCGGCGCACAAAACACGCGGGGCTGGGCGCCCTGTTAAACCGGCAATTTGAGACTTGGGAGGGCAGATTGCTATGCTCATCTGATTGAACAGGTTTTGGACGGTGATCTAGACCAGGAGATTTCTGGGAGGTCGACGGGTCTCACCCCCACAGGGACAAGCAATAAGGCGATTCG
>CM052665.1:44908170-44937862 GCA_028533165.1 Leontopithecus rosalia
GGGGAGCAGGGGAGGGATGGCATGGGGAGAAATGCCAAATATGGGTGAGGGGGCAGAAGGCAGCAAAACACACTGCCACGTGTGTACCTATGCAACTATCTTGCATGTTCTGCACATGTACCCCAAATCCTAAAATGCAATAAAAATTAAAAAAAAAAAAAAAAAAAAAAAAGATACATAACATGATGTTATGGAATACCTATAGATTGTAGAAAGGTTACTATCAGTAAAGCATATAAACATAAAAAAAAAAAAAAAAATTAGCTAGGCCTGGTGGTACGTGCCTATAGTCCCAGCTACTCAGGAGGCTGAGGCAGGAGAATCACTTGAGCCCAGGAGGCAGAGGTTGCAGTGAGCCAAGATCATGCTACTGCACTCCAGCCTAAGTGACAGAGTGAGATCTCTCTCAAAAAGTAAAATAAAAATAAAAAATAAAAAAATACTAATTTTAGGCAACAGTGAAAAAATATTCTTAACGAATATTCTAAGCTTTATCATACCCCAGCTTATTTTGCCACATAGGATTGGTGCTAATTAGGCTCCAGCACAAACAGGTGTTTTTAAAGCCTCTGGACCTGCCATCATGGGTGGTATAGAATGTCATCTCTCTCTGGGTCATCAGAATGATTCTTAAAGGCTTCCTTTCACATAGGACGTGAGCTTGGCTTTCTATTTAGCTGGTGATTTGAGGATTAATGTACATTTTTTTTCTAAGCCTTGAAAGTTTAATCCATTCTGTGCAAGATAAATCTCAGCAGGCATTTGGGGAAAGTCGAATTTACCGAGAGGTTCATATGTGGTATTTCTGTCAAATAGAAGATACTAGCAGCCAATGGGGTTATAAAAGCAACTGCCTGGCCAAGATTTGTGCTGATCACTATGTTTATCACCCTCATGAGTAACTCTAAGTTCTCAAGTCATTGTTTTTCCATATACATTTTCCAGACATATTCATTAACATGAGGAATGTTTCATATCTATCAGCTATCCCAAGCATATCAGACAACACTTGAAATGCTGAAGACTTCATGTGAAATCAAGAATACTGTTGCCTAACTAAAATATCTTTGAGAAACACAAACAATATTATTAACTGTATATCTTTACTTGTCCAAACCATTTTAATAGAGTAGATAAATTAATTAAAGGAATGGCAAACAACATTTTTGTTAATATATTTGCATCTTCCTATCAGCAAAACACATTTTCTCACGATTTCCAAAGAACAATTTAGCCTATTATATAATTTTAAAAAATCATCTACAACAATTTTTAGGCATCAAAATTCCCTTTGAAGTTTCATCAAAATTGAGCTAGATTTGTTTTCTCTATTCATTATACACATCTCATATCACCCACAGCACACTCAGCAAATATACTCAGGGTCCATTGAGCAAAATGCACTTCCTACATAAGCTAAAGAGAGAAACCCACAGGTAAGCAAGTTTCTCAATTCATGTTTTTTACTTGATTTTCTCTGTGGTTACTGTTCAACTTTTTTTAGGTCTTATTCTTTCAGATATGATTAGATTTGTGACTAATGATATTAATAACATGTATATATCCTAAAGTTGGGGCTTAGACACATTAGGAGAAACTTCCCTAATCTTCTCCTAAATTTTGGAACAGAAACTCACCACCCCCTTCTCAGACCTCCCTTCCCCACCTGTGCCTCTATTAAGGGATGCTATATTTTGAGTTTCTTGACACCAAAAGCAATGTGTTTATTCATTTGAAATCTCCATATGTCCTAGCCACCAACATGGAATACATAGTATTCAGATGGTCCAAAAAAGTCTGGACCATCTGAATTATCTGCTCCTAGATGGCACTTTTCAAATCATGGAATATTGTCAATTTTTAAACTATTTTAAATTGGAACATAACAAACATGCTGAAAAATACACACAACATAAATTTAATGACTTAGAAAGAACCTCCATATAACCACTCCCAAATCAAAACATGGAAAATTGCCAGCACCTCAGAAGCCACCCTCAAGCCTTCCCATGAATACTATCTTCCCAAAAGTAATCACTATCCTGACTTCTAATCCTATAATCTCATTTTTCTTCTCCAAAAACTTAAATAAATGGGCTCATACTGTGTTTATTCTATTGTGCATGGGTTCTTTCAGTCCACATTATGATTGTGAGGTTCAGCCAGGTTGTTGCCTTAGCGCCAGTTTGGCCATTTCCATTGCTGTGTTATATTCCACTGTAAGAATATGCTGCAATTTATTTTTCCATCATAATGTTGACAGACATTAGGTTGTTTGTGGCGAAGTCCAAGTGTGCAAGTTATGTGGCAAATTTTGTTTGTTTTCTAGTTATGTGGCAAATATTGTTTCCCACTCTGTAGCTTGCCTTAAAAGCAAATAATTTTTCATCTATGTTTCTTGACAAGATACAAGGCATTCTGCTTGACTCTCTAAGGGTATATATATGGAGTGCCACTGTTGAGGTTTTTTTGTCAGCTGCTGGGACAAAAATAAATTACACCTAAGGTGAGAGATGTTTGACCAGAGTGTGTACATGTGTGCATAAGAGGAAATGGGGAGAGAAGAGGGTGGAGAGCTGTAAAGAATACCATTATTCCAAAATTAGATGACATTTTAGATAATCACCAGACAGATTAAAACTCATTTTATATTATAACACCGATAGGCAAGTTTCTTAATCCACAAATATTTTTGTCTGCCTTATACGTGCCAGACATTCTCATGAGCACAGAATATTCAATGGTGAATGCACACACACAGACCCTGGAAGCTTGGGTCTCGTTCTGTGAAACGAATCAATGGAAATGAAACCAAGTCAAACATACCGGCCACAGAAAGACAAATACTGCATAATTCCACTTTACATGAGGTATCTAAAAGACTCAAATTTGTAGAATCAAAGAGTAGAATGGCAGTCACCAGGGGTTGGGTGAAGGGGGAAATGGGGAGTTACTGACCAAGGGGCATGAAGTTTCCGTCAAGCAAGGTGAACAAGCTCTAGAAATCAGCTATGCAATGTGGCACCTGTAGTCGACAATAATGTATTACTGACTCAGAAAGTTGTTAGGAGGGTAGATCTCATGTCAAGTGTTCTTACCACAATAAAATAGAAAAGGTGACAGTGAGCCGAGATTGTGCCAATGCACCCAGCATAGGCGACAAAGTGAGACCCCATCCCAAAAAAAAAAAAATACAGTTTCCATGTTAGACTTCTCATGGTGTAGATTCAATTGCATGAAAAGTATCTCACTCTTCTTAAAACTATAGGACAATTCCTGACACTAATTAAAGCTATTTTCATTTGATTTCCATGCAGTTTGAATTCCACAAGATGATTACGCTGTCTTCAAAGTCCTCTTGCTTTGACCATCATAGTTAAAGCTCTATAATCAGACATCACAGCAGCAATCAGCTCCAATTTTGTCACCTAAAATTGTTCTTTCATTACAGCCCCTTCACAGTATCTGCTTCTTAATGTATTCATTTCACAAACATTTAATGCCCAATAATGTATCCCAGGCACTATGCTCAGAACTAGAGGTACAACTGTAAATAAGAACTGCCCTTCCCAATCCCATGACTTCTGCCCCTTTAACTTTGTTATTTAAGTTAGTGAAGTAATAGAAGAAGTACACTTACATATAAATCCAACCAAATGGAGCTGACAGCACAACAGGATCACATTTATTTTTTAAGGGAGAGAAAAAACCAAATGGCAAAATTTTGTTTCATTACACATTACTACCCTCTTATTCAATGTTGTTTATGAAACTTTTGATGGCTCTTAGATCTTACTGCTAGACTTTTTTCTTTATGCAGTATTCACTAGGGGCACAGTTGTGGGTATGATTTTTGCAAAGTAATACCATATTTTTCATCTTTGTAATCTTCTTCTTTTTAAAAAGTACTCTCCTAAAGAGATTAACATCTGAGTATTGGCTCTACCCATCCGACTCCACAGCCACAGGAAGGCAGGCAGCACGCTCTGCCTTACTAAATTCCTAATACAATCAGCAAAGAGCTTTTATAAAGTTGTTTTCCAAATTCTAAGATTCCATCTTCTGTTCTCTAAGGCAAACTTAAACTATAATTTATAAAAATATGTAAAATTAAAAGTACCTAAATATGACATTTTCTTTTTGAAGAATGAAGCCCAAAGAACCTCCCTCAGAGGAAGAAGTGGAAGAAAATAATTTCATTATTCAATAAACATTGAACGTGAATTTGGTGCCCACCTCAGGTGACCCACTAAGAAACTGTGAAGACAGAAAGAAGTCTCACCTTTTTACATAGCCAAGCAGATACAGCCCGTTACATACATGTTCTCAAGATAAACAACACCTATGCCTCCATAAGAGACTTGGCAGCACCATTTGTTACACGTGGCTCATCCTAGATTCATTGGGTAATTGCAGTGGCCATCTGTGTTTTCCATTTGGCTTTATTCAAAAGAAAAAATAAACTTCTTATATCCCAATAATAGAAGGTAGTTTGAGATCAAGATACCTGCAAAGTAACAGAGAATTTACAATGGCAAGTTTTCTAAAGTAAATGCTCTTAGAAAAAGGAAGTATCAGGCCGGGCGCGGTGGCTCAAGCCTGTAATCCCAGCACTTTGGGAGGCTGAGGCGGGTGGATCACGAGGTCAACAGATCGAGACCATCCTGGTCAACATGGTGAAACCCCGTCTCTACTCAAAATACAAAAAATTAGCTGGGCACGGTGGTGCGTGCCTGTAATCCCAGTTACTCGGGAGGCTGAGGCAGGAGAATTGCCTGAACCCAGGAGGCGGAGGTTGCGATGAGCCGAGATGGTGCCATTGCACTCCAGCCTGGGTAACAAGAGTGAAACTCTGTCTCAAAAAAAAAAAAAAAAAAAGAAAGAAAAGAAAAAGGCGGTATCTTTGACGCTTCTTTTTTTTTTTTTTTTTTGAGATGGAATCTTGCTCTTTTTGCCCAGGCTGGAATGCAATGGCAGGATCTCCACTCACTGCAACCTCTGCCTCCTGAGTTCAGGCGATTCTCTTGCCTCAGCCTCCCAAGTAGCTGGGATTACAGGTGCCCACCACCATACCCAGCTAATTTTTTATATTTGTAGTAGAGATAGGGTTTCCCCATCTCTACTGGCCAGGCTGGTCCCGAACTCCTGACCTCAGGTGATCCACCAGCCTTGGCCTCCCAAAGCGCTGGGATTACAGGCATGAGCCACCCTGCCCAGCATCTTGCTTTTATTTGTATTTGCCTTTACAGTACCTGGAAACCCTTACACTTGAGAGGTTGGAAGACAATTTAGCTGATGCTCCAGTGAGCAAGGTGGAGAATTATGGAGACAAGAAGAGAAGAGACGTGGTATCCAATCAAGCTGTCTTGTGTTGTCTGTTATAGACCTTTAGCTCTTCTTATAAGATGAGAAGTCGTTAGAGAGTTTTTCCCAGAGGAATATGATTTGGCTGACACGTTAGAGTCATTCATTATTCATAAGTATCCATTAGCAACTCTATTCCTGGGACTGTTCTTGGTGCTGAAGAAGGTACACAAGAAACAGAGCTTTGCTATAAAATTTTTTACTCTCCTGATGGGGAAATAACCAGGCAAAGCAGCCACTAGTAACACAGGTCATACAGACAGCTGTCAGTGTATAGAAAACGGCAAGAAGAAAAGAATACAGAGAAAATGGAAGACTAAGAACTGGAATAGTCACAAAACGCATCAGGGGGAAGACAGAATTTGAACTGTGCATTAAAGGGTGATAATTGTTGGAAGACAGAGAGCAAAATAGCATAACTTAAGGATCGGGAATGACCCGGAATATATTGAATTGGATTGGGGCAGGTTGGAAAAACTAACAAGATTACAGAAGTCCGAAGCTGCAAGAGGCCAAGGGTTACTGATAAGGAAGGATTATGAACAGATCATCATGTAACTGGCTTGTAGAAATGTTCCCATTCTCTGCTCTGATATCTTCATCTGGAGCTGAACAGAGTGGCCATATATTTGCATAATGGCTTTCTCCTTGTTACTTTCTACCAATTAGCTGGGTTTAACAAGAAGCAATTATGACAATTACTTCTGCTAGTCCCTCCTCACCCTATTCTTCCCTTCCTACCCCTTAGATTAAAAACTCACCCTCATTAGTGTGTAAAACTTTAAATAACTTAGAAGCTTTGGACAAAATGCCAGTTTACTGGAGGGTGAGGAAGGAGGCTTCAAGATTGATGAGAACTAAAATTATGATGGTTACTTTTATTTGGCAAACTGACTGGGCCATGGGGTGCTTGCTATTTTGTTAAGTATTTTTCCTGGTGTTTCTGTGAAAGTGCTTTGGATGAGATTAGCATTTAAACCAAGGGACTAAGTAAAGCAATTGCCCTCCCTAGTGTCAGTGGACCTCATCCAATCAGCTGAAAGTCTAAATAGAACAAAAAAGCCAACTCTCCCCCAAGTAGGAGGGAATCTCTCCTGCCTGACTGCCTTTTGACTGACATGGGTTTTTTCCTGCCTTCAGATTCACACCGAATCATAGGCTCTTCCTGAGTCTTCAGCCTGACACCTTTTGGATTGGTGCCACAACACAGGCTCTCCTGGTTCTCAGGCCTTTAGATTCAGACAGGAACCAAACCATCAGCTCCCCTGGGTCTCCAGCCTACCAACTCACCCTGCAGATATTGTGACTACTCAGCCTCTGTACTTGCATGAACTGATTTGTTGCAATAAATCTCTTTCTACAAACATACATCCTGTTGGTTCCATTTCTCCAGAAAACACACAGAAATGCATCAGAAAATTTCCCTCCTCTTGTTTTAGGGATGTGGGCTGCCAAGGGGCTGAGAACAGTGAAAGCAGGAGAAGGTTGGAAAAATATCAGATTACTGGGACTTCTAAAAGCATTTATGGGCTTCTCTCAGGCCCAGAGTATTACCCACTCTCATAGGGTAATAAATGTCAGGGGGGATCACAAAACATGAGATTCTTCTAAGTAGTGGCCTATTCGCCTTGGAACCTAAGGGACTGCCACTAGTAAACAAAGTCTGTACAGTAACAATTGAGTACAGATTGGAAGCCACCTGGCCATGCCACAGACTTCAGGGAGGCATAAGAGACACAGCTGAATACAGCCCTTGGACACACGCCTAAAGACATTTTCCTGTAATAGCCACAAACATAAATACAGTTTCTAGTGAATGCTTAGTCAGTAACAGATGCTGTGCTATGGGCTTTGGGTCCATTGTCTCATGTAATCTTTGCAACAACTCTAGAGGTAAAAATTACTGTCTTCACTTTTCAGATGGGAAAACAGAGGTCTAATGAAGTGTCTAATTAGTCAGGGCTCTCAGGAGAAACAGGAAAATGGAATATATATACACCTATATACATATGAGACAGAGAGAGGTTTATTATGGAAATTGTCTCATGCAACTCTGGAAGTCACAAAGTCCCATCATATGTCATCTGCAAGTTGGAGAAGCAAAAAAGCCAGTGGTGTAGTTCAGTCCAAGTCCACAGGCCTGAGAACCAGAGAAGCCAATGGTATATCAGGCTAAATCCAAAGCCACAAGAACCAGGAGCTCTGATGTCCTTGGTTCTTGAGAGAGAAGAAGGTGGATTCCCAGCTCAAATGGAGCAAATTTGCCCTTCCTCTGCCTTTTCATTCTATTCATAGCCTCAAAGTATTGGGTGACGTCTGCCCACGTTGGTGAGGGTGATTCTTTAACTCAGACTGATTCAAATGTTAATTTCTTCTGGAAACCCCTCACAGACAACACAGAAATAACATTTTCTCAGCTATCTGAGCATCCCTTAGCCCAGGCAAGTTGACACATGAAATTAGCCATCACATGAAGTTAAGGGAGAAGTTACAGCTGAAGACACTGAGGGTCCAAGAATCTAAAACTGTGTTGGAAGGATTGAATGAACTGTTCTCAGAAATGTGTGTAGCCAAATGTCTGGCATGTAATGAGAGCTCAATAAATGAAATTTATTATGTTCACACTGTCATCATTATCATCATTATTATATTCTCCCTTCACTATACTTCATCAACTATTAATACATTCTCTGGCTTTAATAAGGCTAAAATGCTCAAGGAAACACTCTGTATATGCCCTTTAAATTCAAAGCTACCTGAAAGTGTGTTTCTTAAAACTGTGCCACAGGTATAAGGGATATTTGAGCTTCCTTCTTAGCTCCTTAAAGAAACAAAGATCACCCTCTAGTCTGAAACCCAATTCAAAACCTTTCACCAGGCTGGGTGCAGTGGCTCATGCCTTATAATCCCAGCACTTTGGGAGGCTGACGCAGGCAGATCACTTGAGGTCAGAAGTTCAAGACCAGCCTGACCAACATGATGAAACCCCACCTCTACTAAAAATACAAATATTAGCCAGCGAGGTGGCATGCACCTATAATCTCAGCTACTCAGGAAGCTGAGGCAGGACAATTGCTTGAACCCAGGTGGTGGAGGTTTCAGACAGTGGAGATGCCACCTGGACAACAGAGTGAGACTCCATCTTACAAAAAAAAAAAAAAAAAAAAAACTTTCACCAGTGTCTCCCAGGTGTCCATGGGTTTTTTCTGGTCCCAAACATCTTCTGACTGCAGCAGCAAAGTAAGCTCAAGGCCATCTGCTGGGAACTTCCATAGGGTTTTCCTTCAGCATCCTTGTATGCTCTAACCCAGAACTTACTCAAGGTGTATAGTAGGTACTAAATAATTACTTGCTTAATGCAAACTATTTTCGAGCTTTCTCTTCAATCTTGTCTCTGCATGCATTCAAAAGTAATTTAGAGTTGACCGTGTGACTCTCAGAAAATGCTGCCTACATTGTTTTAATTGCATTTTGTCTTTGACATCTACCCAGAAGAAACAGACAAATGTCCCTTAAATTAATGCTTCTGCCCTGTGCATCATGAGCAACCTGATTATGTTGAAATCATTTTCTAGTCAATGCCTTTAATTGCTTTCCTTTTGTGGTGAGTGTCACGGTCCTGCTGCTATTTTCTTCTCCAGACAGTAGAATTATACTGAAATATATCTACTAGTTGTCACACATATATCTTGCAGATTGCTTATTCCTGATACCACTTTAGTCCTCATTAAATACAACATGAACTTTGGCTTTGGACAAAGGAAGAGGCAAATCTAGCAGTGTTCCTTGAATTTATGAGGCTGTCAAATGAGTTGTTGTGATTTCAGATAAGACACCATTCCAGAGAGCAAGGTTACTATATTAAGGAAGAAGCTCACGTGACCACCTTCTCCTCTGGCACTGGTGATCCCAAGGTATTCACAGCCAGGGCTTGGCCTGGCTTCCTCTGAAAAGACTCTGATGATATGCCCTAGGACCTGGCTTTTATATGAATGTAGCATCTGCTCTTTGAGCACTGGATAGAAAAGAGGGAATTAATCTATATTTCTTGACCCTTTATTATCAGACTAATCTCAATACTCAGCATTGCACAACGAATCTCATTCAAACTTACACAGGTGAACAAGTTTTTTTGTTTTTTTGTTTTTTTGCTTTTTGAGACAGGGTCTTGCTCTGTCACCCAGGCTGGAGTACAGTGTGCAAACTTGGCTCACTGCAACCTCTGCCTCCCAGGTTCAAGC
Source organism: Leontopithecus rosalia (assembly GCA_028533165.1). Taxonomy (NCBI): domain Eukaryota; kingdom Metazoa; phylum Chordata; class Mammalia; order Primates; family Cebidae; genus Leontopithecus; species Leontopithecus rosalia. The sequence continues at coordinate 44,917,776 of CM052665.1, forward strand.
GATTCTCCTGTTTCAGCCTCCCGAGTAGCTAGGATTACAGGTGCCCACCATATTTTGTATTTTTAGTAGAGATGAGGTTTCACCATGTTGCCTACACTGGTCTCAAACTCCTGACCTCAAGTGATCCACCCATCTCAGCTTCCCAAAATGCTGGGATTACAGGGGTGAACCACTTGACCCAGCCCATAAAAGTTTTATTAAACCTGTTTTGTTAAATCTGTTTAAATGAGGAATCTAAAGTTCTGAGAAGTTAATAACTTGACCAAGACCACACAGCTGTGAGTAAGAAGTAAAGTGGGTTTCAAACCCAGGATTATGACACCAAAGCTCAACTACTACTCTGCATATGGCCACGAAGCCTAGAGATGAGACACGTGTTAAACAATGAGCTGGAATTTAGAAGGACAGTGGTGTGGCTGGAATGGTGCAGCAGTGGGGGGAATCTCATGACCAATCATCGAGGCTATGAGGTTGCTTTCTTCAGTGAGTCTCAGAAGCCACAGAGTCACAACGGAAAGAGCAAATGATCTGATTGACAACTATCCAGAGTTTGCATGATAGGGATGGTGGAAGTCCCCAAGGTGAGAAATTTGGGGCAAAAAAGAGGGCAAGGAGGAGTCCTGGCTGTGTGCAGAAGTTAATAACACAGGGAGGCAGTGAAGGGACTGGGACATTGCGGAGGGACCTGCAGTCTCAGGAAAGGTGGCTGGATGAGGGTAGGGAGTGAGGGAAAAGACAATATGAGAAATACTCTAGGGAAAGGATAGGCAATGTTGTTAACAGGGGGCAATTTCAGAGCTGGACATAGTATAGGCACAGCCGAAAGCATATCTAATTCTTCAACAAGCTGTTCCTCTCTAGCTGTCAAGGTGGGATGATCTGATAAACTAGTTCTGTCAGTGTCCTGAGATATGCTGCCAGGGTTATCTGTACTTCAGCAGGAGTCTCTTCCTAGACAAAGCAAAGGTACTTGAAAAAAGGATTCTTCAGTGATAGGAACGACAGGCACTAGCAACAGACACTAAGGGTTGTACTTGTGAGAGCTAGAGTTTCTGGATAAGGACGTCCTTCAGTACGTCCCTCAAATATGATTATACAAGTGAGGTCTAATCTGCCCTAGAAAGCCTCAGCTCCGCCTGAAGCTCAGCTCTTGAATGGCTTTTGTAGAGGGTTGTAGCTCTCAATTTGAGATCCTCTTGCCACAGCCTCCAGTCTCCAGGCATCCTCCCCTGCTTTTTCCTCCACCCTCACCTTAGGCTGCTCTCCCTTTCCCATCTCCCTCACTCATCTCTAGCCACCCAGGTCTCTTCTCAGTGTCTCCAACATTCCTTTCTTCCCAAAAGACTTTTCACATGCTATTCTTTCTGTCTTGAAACTCTTGCATCGACTTTCCAAGAGGCTGCTGCTTCTCACTGTTCAGGTCTCAGCCTGAAGGTCATCACCTCAAGAAGGCGTACCCAACCACCCACCCTCAAACAGGTCCCGCGCCCACCACTCACAGTTCTTCTCCCAGGGGGTACTTTGTGTATTCCTTATCCTCCAGCTCTCCCACAGGAAGTGGGGGCTCCTTGCAAGCAGGGATTACCCGTATGTGCTCAGCCCCTTACACAGCCTTGCCACAGTAGGGGACCTGAAAAATGATTACCACTTACTCTCCCTCTCACAGTGTACCTTCTGTGCCAATTTTTGTTTTGTTGGCTTGAGATAGGGTCTCACTCTATCACCCAGGTTGGAGTTCAGTGGCACAATCTTGGCTTACTGCAGCCTTGACCTCCCAAGCTCAAGCAATTCCCCCGCCTCAGCCTCCCAAGTAGCTTAGACTACAGGCATGCACCACCGTACCTGGCTAATTTTTGTATTTTTTATAGACATGGGGTCTTGCCTTGTTGCCCAGGCTGCTCTTGAACTCCTAGGCTCAAGCAATCTGGCTGCCACAGTCTCCCAAAGTGCTAAGATTATAGGCATGAGCCAACACACCCAGCCTGTTTGTCAATTGTAATAAAATTTCCCAGCATGGAAGGCTTGTAGGGGAGGAGACGGGAATTTGTGATTTTTGTTGGGTCCCACTGTGCCCTAAGGATGATACTGGGTCCTACACAGCCCAGAGCCCAACTCTGGACATAAGAATATTATTATGGGCTGAATTGTGGCCTTCCCAAATTCATATGTGGAAACCCTAACCTCCAGGACCCAAGAATGTGATTGTATCTGGAGATGGGGCCTTGAAAGAGATGCTTAGGTTAAATGTGGTTGGTAGGGTGGGACCTAACAAAATCTAAGTGAAGTCCATATAAAAAGGGGATATTTGGGCACACAGAGAGACGCTAGGAATGTGTGCACACAGAGAGAAGACCACGTGAGTTCACAGCAAGGCGGTGGCCAGCTGGGAGCCAAGGAGAGAGGCCTCAGGAGAAAAGCAATCTTGCTGCCTTTGATTTTGGAGTTCCAGCCTCCTGAACTGTGAGAAAATAAATTTCTGTTGCTTAAGCCACCCAGTCTGTGGTGTTTTATGATCATAGCCTGAACAGACGTTAACATAATAGTCTTATTATGCAAACGTTAACATAATAGTCTTATTACATCATGGATGTCTTCAGTAGACAATGGTGAGTTGAACAGAGCAGACCCCGGTCCAGGGAAATGCTGTGGTGAGGGGGAAGGACACAGACTTTGCAATCATATCCCAAAGCCACCACCTGCCCCCTTGGGCATGTTACTTAACCAGTGAATCTGTATCCTCTTCTACAAAATGACCCTCACAGAAGCATCACAGGAGATAAAGTTTACAAAAGCACCTTTCATAGTTCTTAAAGGTCATTGCTCAACATATGTCAATGCCCTGCCCTCGCCTTCCCGTCCATTTTGGCAATTGCAAAATGCCAAACAGATTCATAAAAATTACTGGGAGAAATAAACGCCTATATGCCTGAGTGTGTGCACAAATGCATGGGTGAGGGTTCCTAACATGGGGCAGGTGTGGCTGTTCTCTGAGCCTATTGTGTAAGCCTGAGATCCATTCTAATGAGCAACTTTGTGCTGTAATTATAGATGGATAGTCTAACACCAGAGGCCACAGGTGACCCTGATGGAACATTTGGAAGAAAAAGCCAGAATTTGATGGAGTATGTTCACCAGTTTCCCAATGCCAAATAGAACTGAAATTAGACTATTGGCCTAGTAAAGAAGAATCCACATGAATTATTAAGAACATGAGTCATTTTGAGGCTCCTTGGAATTAACCATGTCTTTGAGATATTCACGTTCTTCTGTAAAGATCTCCCTTAAATGATTATTTTAGTGTGACCTTCCAGAGGAGGAGGGACCTCTCAAAGTCTCTCGGCTCCTGTTGAGCTGCCAGATCCCAAAATGATCAAGCAGGACAACAAGCCAAACTGGAAGAAACAGCCAGCTTTTCATCGATTTACCATGAGAGTGAAGGCAAGAGACAAAGAAAAAGAAAAAGGAGGTGGTGGGGAAGAACTCGGGTTAAAAAGTACTGGGCCAGAGTACCCAATGAAGAGAAGAGTCTTAGTCAAGTTCCCCCTATAAGGAACATCTTGGTGGATGTACCTGAAAACTGGCCCCCACCCTGCAGGGCTACAGATAAAGAAGACCCCGAATGAAGGTGCCTGGGCTATGAATGCAGCTATCTGTAAGCATATGAGCAATAAGGGTGCTGGGACCTGAATTCTTGACCTCACCTCCCTCCTCCAGAGATTGTGATGTGGGGAGGACAGCTTTCTCTGATGAGACCGGCTGGGAAAATCCTTGCAAATGCTTTTGGTCATACCTGAGAGATCATGCCCAGGACTTTAACCCGGAGCTACTCTTCACTATTTATAAGATCTCCAGCCTGGCACAGTGGCTCACACCCATAATCCCAGCACTTTGGGAGGCCAAGGTGGGTGAATCACAAGGTCAGGAGTTCAGGACCAGCTGGACCAACATGGTGAAAGCTGTCTCTACTAAAAATACAAAAATTAGCCAGGTATGGTGGTGGGCTCCTGTAATCCCAGCTACTCAGGGGGCTGAGGAAGGAGAATTGCTTAAAGCTGGGAGGCAGAGGTTGCAGTGAACCGAGATTGAGCCACTGCACTCCAACCCGGGCAACAGAGCAAGACTCTGTCTCAGGGAGAAAAAAAAAAAGATCTCTACCACACCTTGGTCTGAAGTCATGGGTCTTAACCTTAGACTCTGGAATTACTGGAGAATCTGTTTAAAGCTACTAATCCTTTCCTCTGAAAATGCACATAGATATATTTAGCATAAAATTTTATGAAATTTATAAAACCATGAAGTCTACTTGTAAACCCAAGGGTAAGAAATCTATGAACTAGAGAGAAATAGACTACTTTGTCAGGGATTTGAATAATGTACAGGCCCGTGTAATTTTACTGTGGGATGTCACTAGAGGATGAAATCAGGTAACCTGGCCAGTGACTACGGAACACTCTGATAGCACCCCAGAACTTTGATATGGTTTAACCACCATGCCCACTTCCTTTTTTTTTTTTTTTTTTTTTTTGAGACGTATTCTCGCTCTGTTGACCAAGCTGGAGTGCAGTGGCACCATCTCAGCTCACTACAAGCTCCGCCTTCCGGGTTCAAGCAATTCTCCAGCTTCAGCCTCCTGAGTAGCTGAGACTACAGGTGCATGCCATCATGCCCAAACCATCCCCACTTCTAAAGGTGAATACTGGTATGGGGTGTGTGTGTGTGTGTGTGTGTGTGTAAAACATCTGACTCAATAAACTTAATAACCCAGCAAGCATATATAGCTTTTGAGACTCAAGAAGTATTTAAGTTGGTGCTCAGTAATTGTATTAGTCTGCTTAGGTTGCCATAACAAAATGCCACAGACTGGGTAGCTTAGACAACAGAAATTTATCACCATCCTAGAGGCTGAGAAGTCCAAGATTAAGATGCCAGCAAGGTATGTCTCATTCTGAGGCCTCTTCTCTTGGCTTGCAGATAGCCACCTTCTTTTTCTTTGAGACAGGATCTCAGCCTGTCACCCAGGCTGGAGTGCAGTGGCACAATCTCGGTTCACTACAACCACTGCCTCCAGGGTTCAAGCAATTCACCTGCCTCAGCCTCCCGAGTATCTGGGACTACAAGCATGCACCACCATGACCGTCTAATTTTTTGTATTTTAGTAAAGACAGGATTTCATCATGTTGTCCAGGTTGGTCTCTAACTCCTGAGCTCAGGCAATCTGCCCACCTCAGACTCCCAAAGTGCTAGGATTACAGGCATAAGTCAAAACTCCCAACTGGTCTCTCTCTCTCTCTTCTTATAAGGACACTAATCCTATCAGCTTAGGGCCCCACCCTTATGACCTCGCCTAACCTTAATTGCCTCCTAAAAACCCAATCTCTAAATATAATCACAATGGAGGTCAAGGCTTCAACATACAAATTTTGAAGGGACACAATTCAGTTCATCATCATATTTATACCAGTTCTTCCTTCTTGATCTCAAAAGAATTTCTCCCACTAAATTGAAAGTCTCTTTGCACTACTGGAGTTGAGTCAACCATGAAACAAGTTACTTCCAGAGATAACCCAACATCCTCGGATCATGTTGACATTTAGCCCTGAAAGCACAGAACCTCCCTATTCTTAAAAAGGCTTCTTTCTGCAAAGGAAAATTAAATTTCTTCCCAAAATTTTATAGATTATTCTGGTGGGCTATATACATTGATGGGGAGTAGCCACAAATTCGCACTCCACTGTGAGATTACATTCTATTCCTGCACTACTTCAGCAAGGTCACAAACCCTATTAAAAGCATAGTAGCCATGCAGGGTGGAAACTGATGTGAAATTCTTCACCCTCAAAATGTATAATGGAGGACTTGTAGCCACCATTGACATTTTTGGCTCAAGGTAAGGTCTTGGTGGAAAACTGCCAAGCCACTGCCATTTTAATATACATGACTGATACATCATCATTTGGAAGCATTTACATTAAAATAAATGAGGTACATTAAAATCTGTGTGCTACCCTTTAACAAAATTTTTACAAATATCAAGCTCTCCTGCTTCTTGAACCCAAGTTAGCACTAGCAAGGCTCCATTCTCCTCCAGGGTGTGAGGGTTGTCAGTGCCTAAATGTCCCTTGTATTAGTTCATTCTCATGCTGCTAATAAAGACACACTAGGTAATTTATAAAGAAAAAGAGGTTTAATGGACTCACAGTTACACATGGCTAGGGAGGCCTCACAATCATGGTGGAAGGCAAGGGGGAGCAAAAGCACATCTTACATGGATGGAGGGAGGCAAAGAGGGTTTGTGCAGGGAAACTCCTCTTCATAAAACCATCAGATCTCATGACTCTTTTCCACTATCATGAGAACAGCATGGGAAAGACCCACCCCCATGATTTAATCACCTCCCATGACACATGGGAATTATGGAAGCTACAATTCAAGATGAGATTTGGGTGGAGACACAGTCAAACAATATTATCTCCAAACAATACAGCTTCTCCACTTTCTAGAAAATTTGTATTCTTGGAGTACTTAAAACATCATGATTCACTGCATTTTGCCTGAAAGATGATTCAAACACTCATAAGAAATTATCAGAAGAAAACTAGTTCAATTCAGAAAAATAATAAATTGATTCAGTTAGAGAAACTCAGAGGAATGCATGAATTGGACTGAGAAAACACAATCACAGCAAGAGACCCTCCTCGAGCTCAGCAGCTAAGATTTCTGCATTTCCATGTCGTTAGCTCACATGCTCTAAATAACTTTAATTGTTCATATAGATCAGTAACTGAGCTTTTACCATGCCCTACATAAAAGGCTGTTTTTCCATAAGTAAGTGAAGGCTTCCATATTGAAAATTCATTCAAAGTTACCTAATGAATTGCCCACTGGAGCAAATAATTGAAATTATCGGAGTGTCAAATAAAAATATGTTTAAGTCCACTTAAAAAAAAAACCTATAAAATGTTGCTAATAAAGTAATTTTTAGTTTTCATTTTTAAATTGTCAGTGCTTTTTTCCAGATGCCATTCATCCTTGAAAAAAATTATCTTTTGGTCTATAACTGCAAAAATTATTTTTCATGGGTAGTTTCATATTTTTAAATGTCACTGCATTTTAATTTTTGGAATTCTATCAATTTCATGTCTGTTGTTCTTCCCTGCCACCTCAGCTGAGCTCACATGACCAGTGTAGGTGCTGTGTTTCCTCTCAGAATTATAGCCTTAAGTTACTAATGTTTATTTGAGAGAGGGAAGGAGAGACGAGGATTCTTGAAAATGGCTCTGAGCATCTGCTGAGGGTGAGAAAACTTTAACTAAAATCAACTTGGCTCTTGAGAACTCATTTCTCTTTGATGATTGAAACACCTAATCTTGTCATTCAAGTTAAATTCAATTTGCTACCATTTTAAAATGTAATGACTGAATATCAAACTCAGTCAATTAAAGCCTCTGTTCCTCAGCTTCTCTCTCCTTGGGAATGATTTTTATTGGTGGGTGGGTTGCATTGTCCTGGCACCAGGTGTAAGAGGCAACTGGAGTTGGCATCCGCAACTGACTTCCTCCAAACCCAATCAAGTTTGCCTTAGGTTCATTAGCTCTGTCCCAGAATGCTGCAACTCACCTCCAGTAGAAAAAGAGGACATAGAATGAAGGTACTGGGAAAATCTAAGTGACTTTTCTCTGCTCTGCCTCATGCACCGTGAGACCTAGTGTATTAGTCCGTTTTCATCCTGCTATGAAGAAATACCAAAGACTGGGTAATTTATAAAGAAAAAGAGGACTCACAGTTCCACATAGCTGGAGAGGCTTCACAATCAAGGCAGAAGGTGAAGGAGGAAAAAAGGAACGTCTTACATGGCAGCAGGCAAGAGAGTGTGTGCAAAAGAATTGTCCTTTATAAGACCATCAGATCTCATGAGTCTTATTCACTATTACGAGAACAGCATGAGAAAAAACCCACTGCCATCATTCAGTTACCTCCCACCAGGTCCCTCCCACAACATATGAAGATATCTAGAAAGTTCAAGATGAGATTTGGGTGGGGACACAGCCAAACCATATAATCTAAACTGTGTGAGACTTTCTCAGCTCATTACCTGGACACTTTAACCATACAGTCTCAAAGGCCATGCTGGACATTGTTGGGTCAAGAGGAACAAAGGATGGTCTGCAAGGCTAGGGAGAGAGGTATCTTCAGAACACACCAGCATTCAAATCATCACAAATCTCCTTGCTTCATCTGGATCAACTTTTATCTCCTTTCTTTCACTAAGGTATAATTTACATAAAGTGTATGAACAATACAATTAGTTTTAACAAATGCATACACTGTTGTAACCTATAGTCTTATCAAGATATGGAATATTCTATCACCCTCAAATTTTTCTTATGCTTCTCCCCAGTCAATTACCACTCCTAGGCAAACACTTTTCTGATTTCTATCATCACAGGTTAACTCTGTGTGTGCCAGAATTTCATATAAATGAAATCATGCAGTGCATGCTATTTGGGGTCTTTCTTTATCCACTCAGCATCCTGTTTTTGAGATGCATGAATGTGGCACTGTTAGTAATTTGTTCCATTATATTGCATTGTATGAAATTTTTTTCCAATTTCTCCCTTCCATCTTTATTGATTCACAAGATTTTGCACAGAAAACTCTTTAGGAGCTAGAACAGCAGTGATTGCCTCACACTGCTTTCAAGATGCAAAAAAACATAGAGTTCCTGATTTGAGTTAGATCCAGGGACAGAAAAGTAGCACATACTTGAATGTTACGTGATCTACAAATGGTGGTAATATTTTCCTTGGGAAAGTAGTTCTGTTGGTATATATTTTTCACATAGTCAAAAGGCTCAATCTCAAGCAGTAATAAACACAAGCAAAAGTGATTTAACCCTTAAAATAAATATTCAGAAAAACCTCTCTGTACATACAAGTCGAAGAATATGCAACACTTTCATGAAAAAAAATTATAATAATAATAAAGTATTTGTTCACATATGTAGCTGAAATCTGCTGTTCCAGCTCACATATCCCCAATAAAGAAGGGAGGTACAAACAATCTCTCTTTAAGTTTTTCTTTGCTTGAATATTCTGGAAGTAAAAGCACATTAAAGCAACTATGAGATGTAGGTAACCTTTCTGTGTCTGGGCCATTTTTGGCTATAATCATCTTTAATTTTCCTAGCATCCTCCCACAGATGCTCTGTTTATGCCCACTGTAAACTGCAAGAAGAGTCTTTTCTGTTCATCTGTAAATGAATGATCGATTTCCCAGGGCTCCCTAATCAGAACAGAGTCCATGGTATAGCCACTGTCATATTCTGTAGTTTCTGATAGTGCTTTGAAATCTAGATTCTGGCTTCCACATATAAGCAATTCAATGTCTTCTGGTCTGAGTAAGTACTTTAAGGGAGATTCATTGGTCACCATATGAAAACCTCTCCAAAAAGCCTTGAACTGTTTTTCTACTGATTTATTGAGAATGTAGTCAGAATAAAGACTGACAAATTCCTTCCTGTTTTCATTTGTAATTGGAATTTTATCACCATTTTCCTTTAGATCATACATCACTGGGTTACCAAAAAGATCTGTCTGTGATATCTGGAAAATGATCATCATGTCATCTTCCATATTCGCTTCATACTCCAATAAATCTTTTAAACTTTCATATAGAACTTGGTTAGAGTCTACCAAGTCACAAAAAGTTCCTTTTCTCCCAATTAGCTTCTGTAGACAATCATGGGGAAATGTACATCCAGTATACAGTTGTTGCAAATAGCCAGACTTGGTACTATGCGAATCAGGGTAAACTGACCCTCAGTTTCAAAAGAAGATGGATTAAACCAAAACAATTTTGTAGATTCTTCTTATGTGAACATACCAATATCTGGATTGCAGATTTCCTCCACAACCAACTGAAAAAAATTCTTTGGAAACATCTCCCTCATCAACTCCTTGTTCTCCTTCAAATTCCACAAACAACTGCTTCTTCAAATCTGCAGGATTTTCCACAGCAATCATCTCTAGCCAGACAAGTGTATCACCTATGATATGGTCACATCTAACTTTGAGTCTCAAATATGGATTCAACTGCTGTCCTTGAACTAAGCTGTAGAGAACAGTGATTCTTCATTGACTGTACATACAAATTCTATTGTCATAATACTATCCCAAATTCTTTGTGACAGCATACAATATAAAGGGACATATCATAAAAGAGAATTTGTTTCTACTTTAAAAAAAAGTATAATCTTTATCCATTTCTAGAACCTCATGCAGTGGTTCATTAATAAACTCTTCAAAAGAGGATAAGTGGTTTTTGACAATCCAAGGTTTTAACACCAAATTCAGTTTCCAGGGGGTCTCAAGAACCTTTCTTGTTTCTTCTTTCTTTTCCCAAAAGCTTCTGAAGTGTCAGCTCACTGGTCTCAGGAGTGGGCTCTTCATCATCTTCTTCAGTGTGATTTGTGTCCAGCTCCCCTCCCACCACATTTGTATAGTAAACCATTTTCAAGCACTTGGAAGCAGCAATAATGGCATCATCATCATTCACTAGATTTCAACTGTTAAATTCATTGCTCATGACTTTATAAGTAATAAATTGCTGAAATGTCTCCATCATTCTCCAAATCTGGTCTGCATTGTATTTAGACCAACAGTCTGATCAGTTTTCCTTGGGCTACAAGGGGTAGTTTGCTCATTGTTTTGCAAAATAATGGCAAAGCCATTTCCAGATATTCGGGACTGTGGAGATTTCTATTCTCCATTACGATAATGAACAAATGCAGATAATTAGGATCTCAAGAGCATATGCTGTGATACATCAAGTCACATTCCACGTTAGGTAACAAATATACAAGTGCACTGAGAAAGGCAGTTTCAATTTTTTCATTAGAGAGCAATCTGGTGTAGACCCTTCTAATGGCATCAATATCCACAGACACATCATCAGGGCCTAATATTTGCAAACTGTTGTCTCCCTGTGAGCTATCACCTACCCTTGAGGAAGATGCTTCTGAGTCTTCTTCCATAGCAGGAGGAGAACATGCAGATTTTTCCTTTTCATCTTCATCCCTGTCTTCATCCTTTGCTTGAAGAGATTTCAGTTCTTCCTCGGTATATTGTGTAACTTTCTAGAAGCTCTGTACCAATGCCTCAGCACTAGAAAAAACTCTTCCAATAACTTGGATTAAAAGGGAATAATCCTCTTTCTCTGCATAATTCAAGAATTTCATATACCTTCTCTTCTGTTAAGTAAGTCACATCTTCAAAATCTATATGAAAAGTTTACAGCTGTTTATCTAGACACCTAATAGATGTTTGGATTATTCCCAATTTTTTTTACTACCATGAATAAAATTGCAATGAATGTTTACATACAAATATTTTTGGACATATATTTTTATTTCTCTTGGGTACATTGATCTACCAGCACTGTGAGTCCCTAGATAAGGAATAAACTTGCTGGGTCCAAGGGTAGATGTATGTTTCACTTTATTAGAAACTGCCAGACGGTTTTCCAAAGTGGTTGTACTGAGTCTTTTCGGAGGGAAACTGCTCTTGGTCATCTCACATCTTCTTCCACTCTGTTGTTTAAGATATGAGTTCCACATTCTTTATCCTCCAAGCAATCGCTGCCTTGAAGCCCCACGTATTTTCCTCTCTAAAAACTTCAGATTTTACAAATACAAAATCACTCTACTAAGAATTATAAAAGCTTATTTTAGAGCAAAAAGCCAAGAATTGGCCCAGTGTGGTGGCTCACACCTGTAATCCCAGCACTTTGGGAGACCTACATGGGCGGATCACGAGGTCAGGAGATTGAGACCATCCTGGCCAACATGATGAAACCCTGTCTCTACTAAAAATACAAAAATTAGCTGGGCGTAGTGGCATGCACCTGTAATCCCAGCTACTCAGGAGGCTGAGGCAGGGGAATAGCTTGAACCTGGGAGAAAGAGGTTGCAGTGAGCCAAGATCGCACCACTGCACTGCACTCCAGCCTGGTGACAGAGCAAGACTCCGTCTCAAAACAAACAAAAAAAGCCAAGAATCTGACTATTTGTTCACGCTGTGTCCTTTTTGGTCTTCCCTTCACTGACAGCCTGAGACTTGTGGCTTAATTTAAATGACCAAAGAGCTACAGGGTCACAAGTGGTGAAGAGAAAGAAAAACACATAAGATCAGATTTTTAAATATCAACTAGCTATTTGGGGCACCCAGCAGTGCCCAATAAACTTGCCGAATAAGTTTACTCTAAAGTCTTGATAACAGCCAATGAACAGTGCAGGAAAAATATGTTGACCAAAGCTGGGGGCATTTCATTTACTATTCCAGTGGTATTTCCAACAGAGAAACAAGAGAATTAATTCATCTTTCACTCAACAGCTACCACTATTTCTATGATGTTAGAAGAAACCTGAATATTGCTATGAACATTATCCCTCTGTCTGTAAAAAGTACAGGTCATAGAGCTATTACGCTATGATTTTTATGTAGGCAACACGATTTTCTTTTAAAAAGTTCCAAAAGTACATATACTAGTCAGCTATGGAAGTTCTCAAAGAATTATGCCTCCCAAAATTCATGCCCTGGTGTAGCTCTTACCCCTTCAATTGATGCTGAATAAACTAGGTTACTTAATAAACACTAGAATTCAGTGGAGGTGATGCTTTACAGCTCTGGAACAGAGCCTTTAAAAGCTTGCATCCCTGCTTTGTTGCTGCGAGGAGCTCTGCACAGCCATGGAAGAAGTACAGCTATTCTTTGTTGCTGTTTTTGTTGAGACAGAGTCTCGCTCTGTTGCCAGGCTGGAGTGCAGTGGTGCAATCTCGGCTCACCACAACCTCCAACTTCCTGGTTCAAGCGACTCTCCTGTCTCAGCCTCCCGAGTAGCTGGGATTACAGGCACGCGCCACCATGCCCAGTTAATTTTTGTATTTTTAGTAGAGACGGGGTTTCACCATGTTGGCCAGGATGGTCTCAATCTTCTGACCTTGTGGTCAGCCCACCTCAGCCTCCCAAACTGCTGGGATTACACCAGTTAAGCCTGTCTAGTTTTAAAAGCAAAGACTGAAGGCATGGCGCGGTGGTTCACGCCTGTAATCCCAGCACTTTGGGAGGCTGAGGTGGGCGGATCACAAGATCAAGAAACCAAGACCATCCTGGCCAACATAGTGAAACCCCGTCTACTAAAAACACAAAAATTAGCTGGGCGTGGTGGTGCGAGCCTGTAGTCCCATCTACTCAGGAGGCTGAGGCAAGAGAATCACTTGAACCCGGGAGGCAGAGGTGGCAGTGAACTGAGATCGCACCACGGCATCCAGCCTGGTGACAAAGTGAGACTCTGTCTTTTAAGAAAAAAAAAAAAGGCCGGGCGCGGTGGCTCTCGTCTGAAATCCCAGCACTTTGGGAGGCCCGGGAGGCGGAGGTTGCAGTGAGCGGAGATCGCGCTACTGCACTCCAGCCTGGCGCCTGGGGACCGAACAAGACTCTGCCTCAAAAAAAAAGACTAGTAATTTTGACTGTTGTTTTTCTTACTTTCGTGTGAATATTTGTGTATATATTAACCAATTATGTTCCTTTCTTCCCCTTTTTCCCGTTGAGCTAGTATCTATCATCAGATGTGTTAATAATTGGTTAGTCTTATACCTCAGTATTCAGGTTACAAGATATCAAAGCAAAAGTGTGACGCAGCTTGAAGGATAATAACATCACCCAGAGATGGACTATATGACACATGAGACTTTGTATCCTATTGGGGCAAGAAAGTTAGGAGGTGTTAGATTGTTTGGGGAGTGTCATTGCATCATGTTAGAAAGTTAAATATAGGGGCCTATAATCCCAGCACTTTGGGAGGCCGAGGTCAAGAGATCGAGACCATCCTAGTCAACAAGGTGAAACGCCATCTCTACTAAAAATACAAAAATTAGCTGGGCATGGTGGCGCACGCCTGTAGTCCCAGCTACTCGGGAGGCTGAGGCAGGAGAATTGCCTGAACCCAGGAGGCGGAGGTTGCAGTGAGCCGAGGTTGCAGTGAGCCGAGATTGCCATTGCACTCCAGCCTGGGTAACAAGAGCAAAACTCCATCTCAAAAAAAAAAAAAAGTTAAATATAGGGTTAAAAAGATATATATGGTGCCAAGTCAACAATGGGTTGACTATGTAGTTTGGTTTGTTTGTTTGTTTTTGTAGTTTGTTTTTGTTTTTGCACCAATCTGGAGTGCAGTGGTGCGATCTCAGCTCCCTTCAACCTCTGGTTCCTGGGTTCAAGCAATTCTCCTGCCTCAGCCTTCTGAGTAGCTAAGACTGCAGGTGGGCACCACCACGCTCAGCTAATTTTTGTATTTCGGTAGAGACGGGGTTTCACCACGTAGGCCAGGATGTTCTCGATCTTCTGACCTCATGATCCGCCTGCCTTGGCCTCCCAAAGGGCTTGGATTACAGGCGTGAGCCACCACACCCAGCCTACTATGTAGTTTTATGCAAGCCAACTGGTCTGCTAGCTTTATGATTCCCAGAATCATCTTCTGGGAAATCTGAGCAAGATTTGGAAGGCAGAAGTGAATGGTAACAACCATTGACTCTTCAAAGACCATCATTGTTAGCACAACAAGAGATAGAGGCAGAAGTGCTGGCAGATTCCAGCCCTCATTCATGCTTTCCCTCCTCTGTATCTAACTCTTCTTCCTGACTGCAAGCTTTGCTGATTGTGATGGGCAATTTTATGTGTCAACTCAGAGGGCATTTTTGAGATGAGACTAACATTTATTTAAATCAGTGAACATTTATTTAAATCAGAGGTAAAGTAGATTGTCTTCCACAATGTGTGTGGGCCTCATCCAATACAGTAAAGGCCTGAGCAGAACAAAAAAATCAGCCTCTCTGAGCAAGAGGAAATTCTCCAACGGACTGCCTTCAGCCTTCACCTGCAACATCAACTCTCCAGGGTCTCAGGCTTGCTGGTCCCCCTGCAGATTTTGGAGTTCCCAGCCTTCATAATCACATGAGTCAATTCCATAGATAGAAAGAAAGATGGGTAGATGGACAGAGAGGATAGATAGATGATTGATAGATAGATAGATGATAGATAGATTGATAGATAGGCAGATAGATAGATAGATAGGCAGATAGACAGATAGAGAGATAGATAGGCAGATAGACAGATAGAGAGATAGGCAGATAGACAGATAGAGAGATAGATAGGCAGATAGACAGAGAGATAGATAGGCAGATAGATAGACAGATAGATAGGCAGATAGAGAGATAGACAGGCAGATAGATCCTACTGGCTTTCTTTTTCTCTGAAGAGCCTGAACACAAGGGCCAACAGTCTTTCTAGGCCCATAACCAGATGCAGAGGTAACAACAGACTTCCCAGTCTTCTTCCCATTTTCACTCCTCAGCTGATGTCCCTGTCTCTCCATATTCCTTTGTGAACTCTGCCCTTGTCCACTTGCACTAGCATTTCAGAAGGCAGGTTATAGACATTTCTCGCATCCTCCAGCCCCTCCTTGTAAACCACACTTCTGCAACCCCTTCCATAATGGTATAAGGCCTCATTCCTATGATAAATCTCTTATTACATAAAACTCATAATGGTTCTGCTGTCTTGACTGTGCCATGATTGATATAAGGTATTACCATTTTGTGCAAAAGAAATTGTGCTAATGTTCTCAGCATAGGCAGTAAAGCACTGACACTGTTAAATGGTTCTCATTTCTTGTCCCATTCATCCACTCATTCATTCACTGAGGAAACATTTGCTGAGTGCCTACCATTGGTCAGGTACTGTTCTAAGGTAGCAGACTTAAAATACATGAATGGCTGTGATGTGAAGATGATCAGCATCTAGAACGATAACCATTGAAGGAAAATTGCCAAGAGGAGATTTCAGTTCGATATTAAGAACTTTCTGACAATTAAAATTGCCTCAGAGGAAAGACCTCTCTGTTCTAAGTACTAGTACTACAGAAATGACCTAGCAGGTGATTTCTTCCTTACCAGGGACACATCAGAAGCCCGGATGTATCAGTTAGTAGAGTTTAAATATTCACCAGGTTTACTTTTAAATGTTATGTTTGATGATTCCAGTATACTGTATGCTATCTATGAGATTTTGAGACTCTGTATTCTGTCTGTATTCTAAGGTGACTATGAGATACAGTAGGATTGTGTTATCTCAGAACAATACAAGAAGGGAAGAGAACAGGTGTTTTTGGTTTATCACATGCCAGGCAATATTCATTCGTTGTTTTACAATCCTCCCAAAGCTCTAAAAAGTAAGTGGTATTATCCCCTCTGTATGGATAAAGACACTTATTCAAACATCTCAGCCACCAAGCAGAAGAAACCGAAAACTTTCTGACCCCAAGTCCACGTTTTTTTCTTATGCTGTATCTCCTCAAATTTCAGCATTTTTATGTAAGAATTAATATGATTCCTATTCATAATTATTATAAGATTATTAACTCTCACATAATAAAGCATCGTATTTCATTTATCAGGTCAAATCTTAATGCATGCATATTTTAATATATATCTTAGAATATACACTGTATTAAATATATTAAGCAATAACATAACATCATTTATCAAATGTTTCATATGTTCCAACCACTCCAAAGCGCTTTACATTCTCATTTCATCCTCACAGGAATTCCGCAAATGGAGATTTTTTTAGCCTTATGCTACAGATAACAATGAAAATCAGAGAGGCAAAGACATGTTTCCAAAGTTGGTCAGCTACTAGAAAGTGGCAAGACTGGAACCCATTTTGTTCTGGTCAACTTTGAAGCTCTTTTTCTGTGTTCTGGGCACCCTGGATTACTCTTTCACTTGGGCTGGTGCAGGTATGGCAGATTTTTCTTACCATCTTTTGCAAGATGACTTGCTCTTTCGCCTACACATTCCAAGATTATTTGCCATTTCTCCCTCTAGATGTCTCCTTAAACAACTTGTTGTTTATTTCTACAACAGTTTCTACTTTCAGCCCCATTTAAAATAAAACTTAGAAAGACTCACCCCATCAAGCCATTTAAATATGAGAAATTGGTTGAGCAAATAAAACAAAATATTTGAGAATACTGAAGTTGTCATGAATGACATACTACTACCATGCATTGTAATGTAGGTGTTCTAAGACGTTTTTCGTTTTTTACTTTGCTAGATCAACCACTCCAACTTGATGGCCTTGCTTCCAGCTATGATTCAAATCCACAGAGGATTTCATTTTCACTTTAAACTACAGCTGACTATTGCTGTAGGAGAGGTTTAAGACACCCAGGGATATAAATTGCCTCATCTACCACCAGGGGAAAAATGATTGTATCTTGTAATACAGACCACAGGATAGGGACGAGCTTGTCTGCTGTGCACCCCTGTTACCAATATCAGCTCCAAAGAAGAAAAATAGATTTGAGGAGAAGAGAATTTGTTTTCAGCTCATTACAGGGAAAGGAAAACTATGTCACTATATATGCTTCATATATAAAGAGGAACATACACATAAATACACAGCGGGAGAGAAGAAAGCTAGCATTTATTAAGGCTTAATATATACCAAGAGCTTCAGGTACCTTACAACAACCCTAAGAGATGTGGTTATTTCCATATTATAAAGGAAAGAATTGAAAAAAATCTTAGTTTATAAACCCCTCCAACTCAAAAGTCCAAGCTTTCTCCACCATATTCTATTGACTTTATGTACAATCTTACATAAATTCCTCTTAGAAATTCTGAAATCATTGTATATCACTTACCTTTTTAATTATTTCAGAATGAAAATAAAGTCATGAATCTGAAGTCCAAAGGGGACTTCAGACTCATCTGCAGTCTCTACCGGTTGTCCCCTCTTCCTTAGTTTTTATTACCCAGTTTACAAGTGTCCCTATGTTTAAGTCTGGACAAAAGTTCTTTGAAAGCCTTGATATTTATGCTAAAAGTAAACAAAAAAAATTTCTCCTCCCGTTTAGAAAGCATTAAAAAAACTTCTAGCTACCTGGATATGACATCTATTGCTACAAGCAACCCAAAGCCCATCTCACTTGATTTGGGGACAATGCCCTGCCCTCTTGTGAAGAATCACCCTCCTCCTAGCCGGTGGTGTTGATGGAGCTGTCATTTAGGATCCCTTCCCTTTCCTGATTCAAGGGTGAAAAACCAGGTCGGATTCTCCCTGCCTCCGGCAAGGATTCAGATTTTATGCTGCAAACTTCAAAGATAGAAAACATTTGGAGAAGATTTATCCCGAAAGTGATGCTCACAAACACTGTGAGTCATTCTTCTGACTCTGCCCACATTCTTGTCTCACTTATTATTTATTCATCTTTTTCTTCAGTTCTGTGTGCTATCCCGTTTCCTCCCAATACATTTCTTTATTTTTCTCTCCTTATTAGCTTGAGGTAGCTTCTGTTGCCAGCAACGAAAGCGCCTGAGCTGACCATCCAGGCTTTGATAGGATACATAGGGCCCCAGTTAGACAACTCACTGCCCTGGGCCAAACTGTGACATTGGCTCCCTAGATCTCTCTTTCCTGGATGCCTGCGTGTCCTTCCACCTGTGTTTACAGGATGTGCACTTTCATTATCAATTTGCCATTGTCAGCTAATCCCATCTGAGATGATAATGAATGGTAATAGCTAAGGTTGCATCATCCACTAAAAGAGATTTTAATTCAGTAGGAAGCACATGAAAACTAGAAAATTTGGCCAGGTGCAGCGGCTCATGCTTGTAATTTCAGAATTTTGGGAGGCTGAGGTGGGTGGATCACTTAAGGTCAGAAGTTTGAGACCAGCCTGGGCAACATGGTGAAACCCCATCTCCACCAAAAAAATACAAAAATTAGCTGGATGTGGTGGTATGCACCTGTAGTTCCAGTTGCTCATGAGGCTGAGGCACCAGAATCACTTGACCCCGGGAGGCAGAGGTAGCAGTGAGCCAAGATCCCCCCACTGCACTCCAGCTGGATGACAGAGTGAAACCCTATCTAAAAAAAAAAAAAAGTAGAAAGTGTGGTAGACACAGAAGAATGAGACACTAATTTTGGTATTCCACATATGCTAAAAAAATGTACAATAAATCTTTCTGTGTGATCTAAACAGCGTCTTCCAAGACTCTCCATAACTTATATTATCATATATCCCACTTAGGGACTCTGTCTATATCAATTCTTAATTAACTAATTACTCGACATTGTACCTAGACCATGACAGCTTAGACGCTCTGCCATTCCATGCTCTTCCATACCCAATGCAGACAAATTTATTGGGGTTTAATTCAAATTGTGTACAAAGAAAAATTTGCAAATTTTTTTAAAGAGGGATCATCTACTCTTTCACTCTTATGAGCAAGTTTTAAGCAGATTACTCAAATAATAAATTCCTGGGATTGAAGCCTACCTACATTATCTCGTGCTGCTTGTTTTTCTCTTTGCACACAAACAGTGTAATCAGACTCAACTACTACAAGTCATATCATCTTGCAGATGTTTCATTACGTTCTTCTATGAAATAGGCTTCCTTTTTTTTACAATAAAAATGATAAATGAATTTATAAATTTAAAAATCAGCCCAGGCTTTTTAACTTAATTCTTACACAATAATATTAATTCACAGACATGAAGAACCTTATATAACCTAAAGTAAATAATCCAGTTATTTATCCTGTTAGTTATTCCTAAGAATATTTTCTTCTGTACCACTATTTTTAACTTATTTATGATATCCTTTTTTTATTAATGCTAAGTATTTATAAAGTACATTCATTCAGCGGCCCATTGATAAGCTATTTAAAAGATTTAACTTTTTCTGGCAACCAACAGAATGGGAAAAAATGTTTGCAGTTTACCCATCTGACAAAGGGCTGATATCCAGAATTTACAAAGAACTAAAACAGATCTACAAGAAAAAAGCAAAGAAGCCCATCCAAAAACGGGCAAAGGAAATGAACAGACACTTTACAAAAGAAGACACACAAGAGGCCAACAAACATATGAAAAAATGCTCATCATCACTGGTCATTAGAGAGATGCAAATCAAAACCACATTGAGATACCATCTCACGCCAGTTAGAATGGCGTTCATTAAGA
>CM052665.1:44938362-45026839 GCA_028533165.1 Leontopithecus rosalia
ATTAAGTTTACTTGTTCCGGATCTGAATTCAAGTCCTGGATATCCTTATTAATTTTCTGTCTTGTTGAGTCTAAATCTCTTTATGGGTCTTATGTATCTGGGTGTTAGGATCGTTAGCTCTTATTGTTGCATTGATCCTTTTACCACTGTATCTTTGTTGCTTTGAAATCTATTTTATAAAATGCAAGAATTGCAACTCTTGCTTTTTGTTTATTTCTTTATTTTTGCTCTCCATTTGGTTGGTAAATCTTTCTCCAACCCTTTGTTTTGAGACTTTGTGTATCTTTGGATATAAAATGGGTCTGGATGTATTATATCGTTAGGTTTTGGCTGTATCTCTTAATTGGGGGATTTGCAACACGGTATTATACTCACCAGATAAATACGGAACTCATGAATTATCTTTCAACCAGTAAGATGAGCAACTCTTAGGAAATGATATCCTACCTTGGATGAGAAAATATATAATTTATTATTAATGAAATAGGCAACCTTCTATGCAAACACTGATAGGAGATGGGTTTGTATGAGCTTTGTGCTGTTCCAGAAAGCTAAGTCTCCCTGGAGAGTCTGAAAAGGTTATCACACGTGGTTTCTTACTATCAGCCTGTGGGCAAGGCGGGGTCTGTGAGGAATGGTCTCAAGCAAGAGCCTGTCTTAGGAGCCAGTAAATTGCACTCTCTGGAGTCCACTCCCCACCTTCCTCGGGCCCTTCTTCCCCTCCTCAGCAATCACAATTCCAAACAGGTTCTCTCACTGCCTTAAGTCTTGCCCGCAACCTCCACTTGAGGATTCAAAGTATAGAGTTGAGATCTCTTACAGGTCTGCTGTCGAAAGTGGCTTTGAAAACATGACTTTAAACTAGAGCATAAGCAACCAGAGAAAAATATTCAAGACCTAGAGAGAATTTCAAGAGAACATTTATACATATCATGGTATGGCATAATAAGTGGAATAGTGGTCCCCAAAATAGGGCCAGGTGTGGTGGCTCAAGCCAGTAGTCCCAGCACTTTAGGAAGCCAATGGGGGAAGGATCATTTGAGCCCAGGAATTCAAGACTAACCTGGGCAATGCAGCAAGACCCTATCTCTACAAAAAAAAAAATTTAGCCAAGTATGGTGTTGCATGTTTATAGTACAGCTACTAGGTAGGTTGAGGCAGAAGGATCTCTTGAGCCCAAAAGTTCAAGCCTACAGTAAGCTTTGGTCACACCACTGCACTCCAGCTTGGGTGACAGACCCATGTCTCAAAAAAATAAATAAAAATAAAAAAGATACATCCCCATCCTAATTCCCAAAACCTGTCAATGTTAATTTATTGGGGAAAAGTATCTTTGCAGTTGTAATTAAGAATCTTGAGATAAGATGATCCTGGATAATTAGGTGGGTCCTATATTCAATGACAAGTGTCCTTATAAACAGAGGGCAGAGGGAGATTTGAGACAGACAGAAGAGGGGAAGGCACAGAGAATAGGAGGAAGCAATGTAACCATGGGGGTGGAGATTGGCGAGATGCAACCGCGTGCCCAAGAATGCCGACAGCAACCAGACGCCAGTGGGCAATGGATGGAATTATCCCTTCCAGAGCTTCTAGAAGGGATACAGCCCTGACGACGCTGCCATTTCAGACTCCTGGCCTCCAGAACGCTGAGAGAATAAATTTCTGTTCTAAGTTACATCGTTTGTGATAATTTGTGACAGAAACCACAGAAAATGAATACACCTGGTTTTTAGCAGACAACTCAAACCGCTGTTAATCATGTCTTCTTCCACCACCTGCTGTGCCGTATACACAGGCCCAAACACATTAGCAACACTCACAATACAACGTCATCTGCTGAAAAGTTTTATTTACATGTCGTTCTGCAGATAACAACCATTCAGTGCCAGCAGAAGACTCAGTATGGGATTCTTGCTGAAACTGGTGGGAAGAGAGGACAGGGGGTTAAGGGGAGCTGTCAGGAGCTTCCTTGAGACCACAGAGGGACATCGGGCTGACATGAGAGTCAGCACAGAAAAAAGCAGCGTTGAGAACAGAGACATCAAGGCAGCATCCCCAAAACACCCCTGAACCCCTCAGCTTTTCAGTTAAGTGAGATAGATGTGTCTTTGCTTTATTACTTTGAGTTTATGGACCTTTTCTTCACTTGCAATTGACTTGATTCAAGACACAAAGCAACACAGACCCCAAGAACAGAAGCAACTCCTGAGGTTTTCTGTGAGAACAGCCTGAAAGCCAGTAGTCATTTGAGTGATGATTCTCATCAGTTTTGGGTTTTAAAGTTAATCCAAGATAAAGTGAAAGAACAAGCCAAAACATGAATTTTATCTGTGGTTCAGTTTTCTGTGTTTTCTATGACATCACCCTGGTCCTGGCTACCATGGCGTTGAGTCACCCACCTTTCAGCTCAAAGTTGGAAATTTAATCTTGCCTCCTATCAGCATCTCTAGCCAATCTTCCAGGCTTCCGGGAAATGGTGTACAAAATAATAGCTTTGTTGACATGGGAGAAGAGGAGCAGAATGTACCAAACACGGCATTAACTAGGTAAGGACATTGCTTCATGTCCTGCTGGAAACAGTGGTCAGGTCATATTCCTCTTACCCGGAGGCAGAGTACATCCAAGCTGTTAGCAAATATATTCAATGTTTGAGATGTGCATGGCACTTTATAGCTTATGCAGTGCTGTCTCTTTTTTTTTTGAGATGGAGTTTCACTCTTGTTACCCAGGCTGGAGTGCAATGGCGCAATCTCGGCTCACCACAACCTCCGCCTCCTGGGTTCAGGCAATTCTCCTGCCTCAGCCTCCTGAGTAGCTGGGATTACAGGTACACGCCACCATGCCCAGCTAATTTTTTGTATTTTTAGTAAAGACGGGGTTTCACCTCGTTGACCAGGATGGTCTCGATCTCTTGACCTTGTGATCCACCCGCCTCGGCCTCCCAAAGTGCTGGGATTACAGGTGTGAGCCACCACACCTGGCCCACAGTGCTTTCTTTTTAAATTTACTTTAATTTTTCAATAGCTATGGGGTCTCACTATGTTGCCCAAGTCGGCCTCAAACTCCTGGGCTCACGTGATCCTCCTACCTCAGCCTCCCAAAGTGCTGGGATAACAGGCATGAGCCATAGCTCACAACCAAAGTGCTTTCCTATTTTCTCATCTGATTTTCTCTACCTCCAGCCCTCTGGAGGTAGGCAAGCAGAATGGTACCCTGGCTGGCTACAAATGAGGAAACTGGGGCTCAGTAAAGTTGAGTGGTTTGTTTGAGGCCATACAGCTAGTGCCTGTAAAAGCAAGAACCATGCCATTATGATATAACAGTGAATCTGAGGAATGCTTCCTTTGCCTCAATAAAAGAAGAAGGAAGCTTTGCATCCCCTCCACTATCTCCCAAGTCACTAAACTAAGGCCTGGGTAAGCTTTTCTTTTTTGATTTGGCTGATCACCGCTGTAGATGACTTAGACAATGTAGCTGGGTGTGGTGGCACGTGCCTCTATCCCAGCTACTCTGGAGGTGAGAGGGTCACTTTAGCCCAGCAGTTGGAGCCTGATGTGAGCTATGATTGTACCAATCCACCTCCGCCTGAGCAACAGAGTGACCCTACCTCTTAAAAAATAAAAAGAAAAAATATCCAATGTAAAAATATAGTTGTGATAGTCAATATTGAGTGTCAACTTACTTGGATTGAAGCATGCAAAGTATTGTTCCTGGGAGTGCGTGTGAGGGTGTTGCTAAAGGCGATTAACATTTGAGTCAGTGGACTGGGAAAGGCAGACTCACCCTCAGTCTGGGTGGTCCTCATCTAATCAGCTGCCAGTGCACCTAGAATAAAAGCAGGCAGGCTGGGCACAGCGGCTCACGCTTGTAATCCCAGCATTTTGGGAGGCTGAGGCAGGTGGATCACAAGATCAGGAGATGGAGACTATCCTGGCTAGCACAGTGAAACCCCATCTCTACTAAAAATACAAAAAATTAGCCAGGCGTGGTGGAGTGCACCTGTAGTCCCAGCGCCTGTAGTACCTGGGAGGCTGAGGCAGGAGAATCACTTGAACCCAAGAGGCAGAGGTTGCAGTGAGCTGAGATCATGCCACCACACTCCAGCCTGGGCAACAGAGCTGTCTCAGGAAGAAAAAAAAAAGGAGGCAGAAGAACCTGGAAAGACTAGCCTGGTCTAGTTTTCTGGCCTCCATCTTTCTCCCATGCTGGATGCTTCATGCTCTCAAACATCAGACTGCATGCTCTTCAGCTTTGGGACTCCAACTGGCTTTCTTCTCCTGTGACCGTGTGATTCAACACTCCTTGATAAACTTCCCTCTTTCATATACATCTATCCTATTAGTCCTGTCCCTCTAAAGAACCCTGACTAATACAATAGTCACTTCCCATATGGAATGCATTTTTTCACACAAACGATAGGGGCGAGCTACTTTTCAAATGTGTATATTACACGCGGTCTCCCTGTTTTGTTTCTTTGTTTTCTTGGCATAATAGAAACTGAAAAGACATATATCAGACAATAGAGGAAGATCAGCCTAGGAAGTCGATTTTCACTACATTCTACAGTATTCCCTTGGCTGTCAGGCGCTTGCCTGCTTTTATAAAATCTGTCCTGCTTGTTTCTTTTCTTCTAACAATAATAACGGTCCATGGCCATTAATCAATTTCCCTTCATTTTGAGCCAAAGCTGTTGTGGTAAAATAATTTTTTGAAGTCGAAGGTGTAAAAAGTTTGTAACTCTTTTTTTTTTTCTTTTTTGGTTTTCGTTTTTTTGAGATGGAGTCTTGCTCTGTCGCCCAGGCTGGAGTGCAGTGGTGCGATCTCGGCTCACTTCAATCTCTGCATCCCAGTTCAAGCGATTATCCTGCCTCAGCCTCCTGAGTAGCTGGGATTACAGGCGTGTGCCACCATGTCAGACTAAACTTTGTATTTTTAGTAGAGACGAGGTTTCACCATGTTGGCCAGGATGGTCTCAAACTCCTGACCTCATGATCCGCCCACCTCGGCCTCCCAAAGTGCTGGGATTACAGGTGTTAGCCGCCACACTCAGCCAAAAGTTTACAACTCTTTTAGAAATGCTTTATGAGACTAAACCAAAATGTCCAAGGCCCCCTTTACCTGTGCACTTTCTAAAAACAAGTCATCTTTAGAAGAGCAGCCTGATTACAACCTCCTCACGCCTCTCTCCTCCTGCCACAGCATTATCAGATCAGGTATGATGATGCTCCCATCATAGTTCTCAGACCTGATGGTCCATCAAAATCACCTTAAAAGACTGAGGGAAAAAAACACACGGATTCCGAGTTTAATAAGACTGATACTATGTATCAGCGGTTCTCCATGCAGAAACACAACTTCCCAGGTCTTACCCCAAAACTCCTAAATCAGACACTTTGGGGGTAGAACCAACAATCTGTAATTCTGAGACTCACTCAGGTTTGAGAACCTCTGTAGTATGGAATATTCATGGCATAGGAAGTATAAGCAATGATAGTAATATGGGAGAAAAGGCAGTTTGTAAAGAAGTGTGTTCAATCTATTTCAATTTTATAGGAAAATGAACCTCCTAGAAATCTATAAACAAAATATCAAAAGTGGTTCCTTCTGGATGATGGTTTTTATTTTTTCTTTGTCATCTTCTATTACACAGCTTTTCTCAAATAGGTATGTATTACTTTCAAAATCAAAGCAAGTTAAAAGAGAAATAGAACTGTGAGGCTGAAAGGCAATTAATTTAAAGTTTATAGCACAAAATTTACCATTTTGAATATTGCATTTTTAAGATATTCAAAAAAAATTTTCCCTTTTCATTTCACATAGAGATTTAGAATAATTTTCCTTACCCCTATAATCATAGTGGAAGATAGGGCAAGGGGAAAAATCATGAGTTGCCGTGCCTTCATGGAAATGCAAATGTATCTGGTAAATTCACAGGCTCCATCCTGGAGGATATGGCTGATGACTATCGTAATTATGGCACTGTGACTTCAGTGAAATCCCCAGGTAATTCCTGTCAGTTTCTGCTCCATGTCACTTCTTTATCATTACTGACAATCTACTTCAGTGGATAAAACCAAAACTTAAAGGAAGTAGACCAGCCAGCTGCAATGGCTCATACCTGCAATCCCAGCACTTTGGGAGGCCGAGGTGGATGGATCACCTAAGATCAGGAGTTCAAGACCACCCTGGCCAACATAGTAAAACCTTGTCTCTTCTAAAAGTACAAACAAAATAGCTGGGGGTGATGCCATGCCTGTAGTCCCAGCTGCTTGGAAGATTAAGGTCGGAGAATCACTTGAACCCGGAAGGCGGAGGTTGCAGTGAGGCAAGATCACATCACTGCATTCCAGCCTGGGGGACACAGTGAGACACTGTCTGAAAAATAAATAAAAAGAAAAAGGACAACAGAACATAGGTCTGGCTGCATTTCTCAACTTTAATGTGCTCAGTAATTGCCTAGAAACCTCTCCAAATATCAAAGAATTTCATTCTAGTACAGATTCTGATTCAGCAGGTATGGGGTGGTAACCAAGATCCAGCACTTCCAGCAAGCTCCCAGGTAATGCCAAATACCCATGCTGCTAGCCCTCAGACCATCCTTTGAATGGAGCCCTCATAAAGGTTTCGAGCCCATCATGCTGACGTGCTTGTTGAGTGGCTTTCAGCCTAAAACACCAGGTGAATGGTTTGCTCATGTCTTTTGACTGCACTATCCCTGTTCCCTGAAGGATTGTCGGCAAAACAGCCACCAGTGGAGATCCATGACCTCAAAAGCAGCTTCCCCCAACTGTCCCCTCTCAGGCAACCCACTTATATTTTACTTATTGTGGGCTTATCTTTCCAACTCATTTGTAAATATACACTACAAAGGCAGGAAAACGGGCCCAGGACAGTCTTTTTCACAAAAAGTAGTTTCTTACATTGATTAATGAGTCACAGTGGAAAACAGAAGATGCTAATCTTCCAAAAAGCATAAACCAGGCATGGGTGGGGGGCGGAGTCATGCCTATAATCCCAGCACTTTGGGAGGCCAAGGTGGGAGGATCACTTGGGCCCAGAAGTTTGAGACCAGCCTGGGCAACATAGCAAGATTCAATCTCCACTAAATTTTTTCTTAAAAAATAACCAGGCATATGCTTGCAGTCCCAGCTACTTGGGATGCCAAGGCAGGAGGATCACTTGAGCTTGGGAGTCCAAAGTTGCAGTGAGCTATAATCCCCTATCTCCAAAAATAAATAAATAAATAAAAGGCATAATTATAAGTTGGCAGAAATAATAATTACTACAGTGATAGCTGTCTTTACAATAATCCTACCCACGAGGTTGGTGACATTTTTATCCTATTTTTTGAGATGAGAAAATAGAAGGACAAAGAATTTTAAAGCTTGCTCACCTACTGGTAAAAGTAAAAAAGCCAGGACTTGAACCCAGGAAGTCAGGCTCCAAAGTGGTCTTTTATTTTATCGATTCACCTTCCCTTTTTCCCCATTCCTGTTCAGCTAGAGGCTAGGATCCAAAGTCTTTCCAGAACCAAGAGAAAGGAAAATACAATCTTGTGTTTACTGATATTCTGTCTACTTTTGGAATAGTGAATCAGAATCTGAACACAGTGCTTCCAAGACAATAAAGCCAGAGAGAATCATAAAGAGCTGGCATTCAGAAGACATCACAGGTCACATCATCCCACATCTCATTGTGTGACAGGGACAGCTGAAACCCTGACAGATTCAGGGACTGGTTCAAGGTCACACAAGCAATGGAAATATAGTTGAAACCAATTTAGTAGGAGGGCCCCAACCAACCTCCTCTTGTTAGTGTGAAGAGCCAGCATGAGAAAGAAAAGCGGCATAATGGCAATTAGAAACAGGAAAGCTCATCTGCCTCCTAGCTCCCTAAAGATCCTTCAGGCCCTTTAAAAGACGCAGCATCCAAGACACAAATAGCAAGTCCATTGAAGTTCTCACTAACCACGTTGTGTGATGAGGCACTTCTGCAGATGAATATTTTTTTGGAGCTCTAAATCATCTCACCCTTAAAGTAAATAATTCTTCCCTCCTGCCCCCACAAGGTGATTTAGAATAAAGAAGATTGTGCTTGTCACATATCTTTCCTGCCTCCAACACACGTGCATCCTGATCCCCTCAACTGTCAGGCTACAAAGTTCTTAAAAAAAAAAAAACTTTTTTCTAATTGATAAAATTTGATTTTGCTTGTTAACTCTCCCAGTTAAAAGCCCTGGCTGGGCCAGGTGCAGTGGCTCATGCCTGTAATCCCAGCACTTTGGGATGTTGAGGCAGGCAGATCACAAGGTCAGAAGTTCGAGACTAGTCTGACCAACATGGTGAAAACCATCTCTACTAAAAATACAAAAAATTAGCTGGGCATGGTGGTACATGCCTGTAATCCCAGCTACTCTGGAGGCTGAGGGAGGAGAACTTGGGAGGCAGAGGTTGCAGTGAGCCAAGATCGTGCCACTGCACTCCAGCAGAGGTGACAAAGTGAGACTTAATCTCAAAAAAAGAAAACAAAATGCCCTATTTGGATACTTTTTAAAGTAACACAGGTGGGGATACAGGAAAGCAAAGATCAGGAACATTGGTGAAAGCACTGAAAAGAAGGAAGGAAGGAAGGAAGGAAGGAAGGAAGGAAGGAAGGAAGGAAAGAAGGGAGGGAGAGAGGGAGGGAGAGAGGAAGGAAAGGAGGAAGGGAAGGCCAGAGGGAGGGAAAGAAAAGCAATAAAACCTAAATTTCCTTTCAGCTGCTTAACGAACTTCTAGAAAGCTATAGTCTCCATCCAGAAAATGAGTTTTAGCTATCTAGTGTCAAAAATCTAAATGCTCTCCAGATTGGACAATGGGTTTTTCTAAACAACTCCCACATTGCCCTCTCTGGGACCAGAGCAGGCTCAGCTCTGAAAATGAACGGCTGAGGAAAGGAACACTGAACTCTGCCATGTGGCTGTTCAGCTGTTTATCTACACCCAAAAATGAAAGTCCATTTCCATCCTTAAAAATAGCAAAGGGGAAGGAAAAGCATCTTTTCCATTTGGTCCATTTTCTCGGAAAGTTTGTTATTAAAGGAAACAGTATTCGTTGGGGAAGAGGTCAACAAATGTTCAAAGAATGTGATAAACGGAAACATCCCTTTCTTGTTATCACATCTGGGCCGACTTGCTGAAATAATAGGAGGAGAAGGAAATAAAAAAGGGAAAGGAAAGGAGAGAGGATGGGGGGGAGGGAGAGAGAGAGAGAGAGAGAGAGAGAGAGAGAATGAAAATAAGAATGATAATTTTTGGACCCAGCAATAGGCTGGAGTTTGCTATGGACCCTAAAAACATTCATAATGAACGAGCGACCTCCTCTGGTCACCAGCAGGAAATTCAAGAACTTCAATCAAAGTCAATTTTAAACTTCAAAAATGGATAAGTTATCACATTGGAAAAGAACTGCATTCAACATTTACTAAATCTGCCGTTGTGCACTAAAACCGTATAATCTAGAAAACTCAACCCAAAATAAGTGTTCTGAGGCTGATGAGTTCCAGCAAAATCCAATGAGAAATTGGAGTTGGATAGGATCTTGCTCACATTCAATCTTCTATTCTCCCTCACAGTGATCTTCCCTAGTTAAATTAAGTAAAAGTTCAAAATTATCCTCCATGGTAAAACGAGTTTCCCAAAATGGTCACCATGGTCTGCTTGTACTCCATCTGGAGCCAGACAGACCTAGCTTTGAAGGCTGGATTTATAGAGCTTCATAAGTCTGGACGGGGACTTAATCTGTTTTCCCATCTGTAAAATGGGCCCTGTAGCACCTCTCAGGGTTTCTCTGCAGATGCAGGGAAATCACAAAGCACCAAGCATTTACAGGAAAAATTCTGACAACGTCAAGGCCCCATCCTGTTGCAATAGTAACAGGATGAGTCCAATATAGCTCATAGCTCATTGAATTGTATGTCTAACTTTTTTTTTTTTTTTGAGATGGAGTCTCGCTCTGTCAACAGGCTGGAGTGCTGTGGTACGATATCGTCTCACTGCAACCTCCACCTCCCAGGTTCATGCCATTCTCCTGCCTCAGCCTCCCTAGTAGCTGGGACTACAGGCACCTGCCACTAGTTTTTTGTATTTTAGTAGAGACGGGGTTTCACCATGTCATCCAGAATGGTCTTGATCTACTGACCTCATGATCCACCCATCTCGGCCTCCCAAAATGCTGGGATTACTGGAGTGAGCCACCGACCCCAGCCATATGTCTAATATTTGTGTATTTGTACTTTTTTTATGTTTTACTCATTTTAAAAAGTGAAGATTGTCTTTATAATTTTTATCGTGGAAAAACGTGACATTTGGTAAAATATAATTTGCCATTTAAACCACCATTTGTAAGTGTTCATGTCAGTGGCATCGATTATGTTTGCAATATCGTCCAACCATCACCACTATCCATTTTCAAAACTTTTTCGTCACTCCAAATAGAAACTTTGTATCCATTTAAAAAGAATTCCTCCTCCCTTCCTTCTCCTCTGGTTCCTGGTAACTTCTAATCTACTTTCTGCCTCTATGAATTTGCCTATTTTAGATATTTCATATAAATAAGATTATGCAACATTCGTCCTTTTGTGTCTGGCTTATTTCACTTAACAATGTTGTCATTCATGTTGCAGCATGCATCAAAGCTTTATTACATGGGGTGTGGTGGCTCACGTCTGTAATCCTAGCACTGTAACCCAGCGAAACCCCATCTCTACTACAAAAACAAAAATTAACCAGGAGTGGTGGGGCCATACCTGTAATCCCAGCTACTTGGGAGGCTGAGACATGAGAATCACTTGAACTCAGGAGGCAGAATTTGCAGTGAGCCAAAATTGCGCCACTGCACTCCAGCCTGCACAACAGAGCAAGACCCTGTCTCAGAAAAAAAAAAAAATGTATTCCTTTTTATTGCTGAATAATATTTCCTTACATGGATATACATTTTGTTGAGCCATTCATTTGTTGATAGACACTGAGAAATTTCCACCTTTTGGCCATTGTGAATAATAAGCATTAGTGCACAAGTATCTGTTAGGTCCCTTCTTTCAGTTATTTTTATGTATATCCAGAAGTGGAATTGCTGGAACATATGGTAAATTCAATGTTTCTTTTTTTATTTTTATTTTTATAGACAGAGTCTCCCTATCTTGCACAGACTGGTCTCCAACTCCTGGATTGAAGCCGTTCTCCTACCTCAGCCTCCCAAATAGTCGTGCTTAGTAATTTTTCTTTTTTTTTTAGGAACCACCACCTTACTCTTTTCCACATCAGGTATCATTCGACATCCCCACAAGCAATGCACAGGGTCCTAACTTCTCCACACCCTTGCCAACAGTTGCTAAGTGGATTTTTCATGATGCAAAACTGAAACTCTGTATCCATTAAACAACTTTGGTTTTCTTTCCTCTATCCCTGGCAACCAACTTCTCTTCACTGCAAACAGAAACTGCCTACCCATTAAGCAATAACTTCTCCTTTCATCTCTCCCAGCTCCTGGTAACTTTCAATCTTTGTTTCTATGAGTTTGGCTACTTTCCATGCCTCTTATCAGTGGAATCATACAGTGTTTGTCTTTTTGTGACTAGCTGTCTTCATTTAGCATAATTTCCTCAAGGTTCCTCCATGTTGTCACTTGTAACAGGATTTTCTTCTTTTTTTAAGCTGAATAATATTCCTTCGCATGTATATTGCATTTACTTTATTCATTCTTCCATTAACAGACATTTGAGTTGCTTCTACCTCTTGGCTACTGTGAATAATGCTGCAATGAACACCGGTGTGAAAATCTCTCTTCAAGATCCTGCTTTCAGCTTTCTGGGTATATACCCAGAAGTAAAGTTGCTAGATTATATGATAAATCTATTTTTTATTTTTTTGAGAAATCTCCATGTTCTCCATAGCAGCCTGTACCATTTTACGTTCCCGACAACAGTCCACAAAGGTTCCAGTTTCCCCACATCTTCTCCAAAACTTGCTATTTTGTGTTTTTTGATAGTGGCTATACTAATATGGATATGAGGTGCATTGTGATTTTGATTTGCATTTCTCTAATGATTGAGCATCTTTTCACATATGCTTAGGGGCCATTTGGACACCATCCCTGGAGAAATATATATTCAGGTACTTTGCCTTTTTTTTTTTGGAGACAGTTTCACTCTTGTCACCCAGGCTGGAGGGCAATGGCATGATCTCAGCTCAACACACCTCAGCCTCCTGGGTTCAAGAGATTCTCCTGCCTCAGCCTCCTGAGTAGCTGGGATTACAGTCATACACCACCACGCCTGGCTAATGTATTTCTCGTAGAGATGCGTTTTCTCCATGTTGGTCAGGCTGGTCTCAAACTCCCAACCTCAGGTGATCCGCCCACCTCAGCCTCCCAAAGTGCTGAGATTACAGGCATGAGTCACTGCGCATGGCTGCTTTGCCCATTTTTAATTGACTTCTTTGTTGTTAGATGTAGTAGTTCCTTATACAGTCTATGTATTAATCTCTTGTCAGATATATGATTTGCAAATATTTTCTCCCATTTTGTAGCTTTGCTTTTCACTCTGCTGACTCTTTCCTTTGACGTAAGGAAGTTTTTAATGTTTGATGTAGTCCCATCTGTCTGTTTTTGCTTTTGTTGCCAAGCTTTTTGTGTCATATATAAAAACTTATTGCCAAATCCAAGATGATGAAGATTTATCCCTATGTTATCTCCTAAGAGTGTTATGGTTTTAGCTCCTATTCTTGGGTCATTGATTGATTTTGAGTGAATTTTTTTTCTTTCTGTTTTTGGGCTTTAAATAAAACAAAATTTTATTGCACTGTAAAATTATTTATACACATATTTTTGGCTTACATTTGTATGAGACATCCACTCCAAATAAAATTTCAAATGAAATTTTTGACATTTTATTTCAGAATTGTACTTGTGTGGTTTTCTGCATATGTACAAGTCGTTTTGTTATTTTTTCTCTTATAATTCATTCTTGAACTACAAATGTACTGATAAATGACAGGTATCCTTAATTCCTCATGATGCGTCAAACATTTGCTGATTTTATTTCTCTGTATTTTAAAGAGGATATGTCTCAGGTTTGGGATAGTATCTTAATACAATAACGTGACTTAATGCCTGCAAAAAGCAAACATTCAGATAAAGTCTTATCAAAAAGCAATAATATTTTAGTCAATTTGATAAGAAGAACGAACTCTAGACACCCTGTATCAAAAAGAAGCATTGCTTCATCATGAAGAAATGTGTTTTTGGCTGGGCTCAGTGGCTCATGCCTGTAAATCCCAGCATTTTAGGAGGCTGAGACAGGAGGATCACGAGGTGAAAAGATCGAGACCATCCTGGCCAACATGGTGAAACTCTGTCTCTACTAAAAATACAAAAATTAGCTGGGTGTGGTGGCACGAAGCTGTAGTCCCAGCTACTCAGGACGCTGAGGCAGGAGAATCACTTGAACCAGGGAGGCGGAGGTTGCAGTGAGCTGATATCACACCACTGTACTCCAGCCTAGTGACAGAATGAGACTCTGTCTCAAAAAGAAAGAAAGAAAGAAATATGGGGTTTGATTAAAATTTCTATAATTAACTATTTTAAATCCTTTTTTCTCTTCTATAGTTTTTTTATTGATATATAATAATTACACATAATTATGGAGTACATGTGATATTTGGTTAGACGTATACAACGTGTAATCATCAAATCAGGGTAATTAGGATATCTACCACCTCAAACATTTGTCATTTCTTCGTGTTTCTAACACAGAAATGGCAGATCTTCTCTTCTAATAACAATACACTATTATTAACTGTCATCACTTCATTGCTCTACCAAACATTAGAACTTATTCCTTCTATTTAGCTGTATTTCCTTTACTGGGTAAGGAAATACATCCCCAATCTCCACTATCTTTCTCACCCTCTGGTTATCATCATTCTAAATTCTACTTTCATAAAATCAACTTTGATTGAGACATATGAATGAGAACATGTGATACATATGTCTTTCTGTGCCTGACTTATTTCACTTAATATGTCCTCCAGATTCATCCATGTCGTCACAAATGACAGACTTTTATTCTTTGTTATGGTTGAACAATATTCCATTGTGTATCTGTGCCATATATTTTAATTCATTCATCCATTGATGGATACTCAGCTTATTTTTATATCTTCGCTACCGTCAGTGCTGCAATAAATATAGAAATGCAGGTATCTTCAACATACTCTTGTTTTTTTGTTTTTTTGTTTTTTGTTTTTTTTTTTTGAGACAGGGTATCTCTCTGTCACCCAGACCGGAGTGCAGTGGCACAATCTCGGCTCACCGCAACCTCCGCCTCCTGGGTTCAAGCAGTTCTCCTACCTCAGCCTCCCGAGTAACTGGGACTGCAGGTGCGCACCACCACTCCTGGCTAATTTTTGTATTTTTAGTAGAGATGGGGTTTCACCATGTTGGCCAGGCTGGGCTCGACCTAATCTCAAATGATCCACCTGCCTCAGCCTCTGAAAGTGCTGGGATTATAGGCATGAGCCACCACGCCAGACCACTGATTTCTTTTCTTTTGAATACATACTTAGTACTAGAATTGCTAAATCCTACAGTAAATCTATTTTGAATTTTTGAAGAACCTCCATACTGTTTTTCATAATTTACATTCTCATCAACAGTGTACTGGCATGCATTTGTTAGTTCTTATATTTTTGATAATAGCTATTTTAACTGGGGGGAGATAATATCTCATTGCATATAATATAATATCTGATTTGCATTTTCCTGGTGACTAGTGATGTTGAACATTTTACCACATATCTGTTGGCCATTTGTATGTCTTCTTTTGTGAAATGTCTATTCAGATCATTTGCCCATTCTTTAATCAGATTATTTGTTTTTTTTGCTGTTGAGTTTCTTTTTTTTTTTTGAGACGGAATTTCGCTCTTGTTACCCAGGCTGGAGTGCAATGGCATGATCTCAGCTCACCACAACCTCCATCTCCTGGGTTCAAGCAATTCTCCTGCCTCAGCCTTCCGAGTAGCTGGGACTACAGGCATGCACCACCATGCCCAGCTAATTTTTACATTTTTAGTAGAGACAGGGTTTCACCATGTTGACTAGGATGGTCTCGATCTCTTGACCTTGTGATCTGTCTCGGCCTCCCAAAGTGCTGGGATTACAGGCGTGAGCCACTGTGCCCGGCCAGCTGTTGAGTTTCTTATATATTTTGGTTATTAACCCTTTTGTCAAATGGATGTAAACATTTTCTCCCATTCTGCAGGTTGCCTCTTCACTCTGCTGATTATTTTCTTGCTGTGTAAGAAGTTTTTTAGCTTGATATAATCTTGTCTGTTGATTTTTGCTTTGTTTCCTGTGCTTGTGAGGTTCTACTCAAAAAAAAAAAATCTTTGCCAGGACTAATGTCCTGAAGCATTTCCCCAGTGATTTCTTCTAGTAGTTTCATGTCTTACAGTTAAATCTTTAATCTGTTTGATTTGATTTTTAATATGGTGAGAGACAGGGTCCTAGTTTTCTTCTTCTGCATATGGATAGCCAGTTTTCCCAGCACTGTCTATTGACAAGACAATTCGTTCCCCCATGTATGTTCTTGGCATATTTGTCAAAACTGAGTTGGCTCTATATGCATAGGTTTATTTCTGGGCTCTGTATTCTGTTCCATTTGGTCTATGTGTCTGTTTTCGTGCCAGTACTAGGCTATTTTTGGTTACTATAGCTTTGTAGTACATTTCGATCTCTGGTAGTGTGATACCTCCAGCTCTGTTCTTTTTGTTCAAAATCGCTTTGGTTATTCAGGGACTTTGTTCTATGTAAATTTTAAGACTTTTTTTTCTATTTCTGTGAAGAACGTTGTTATAGTTTGGATATTTGACACCCCCAGTCAACCACCAAATCTCACATTGAAATGTGATCCCCAACGTTAGAGGTGGGGACTAGCAGGAGGCATTTGGGTCACGGGGGCAGATTCCTCATGAATGGCTTGTTGCCATCCTCCTGGTAATGAGTTCTTGCTCTATGTACAAGATCTGATTGCTAAAAAGGGCCTGGCACCTCCTTCTCTGCTGTCTTCCTCGCTGTCTTGTCATGTGATCTCACCCGGACCATTTTCAGCTTCTGACAGGAGTAGAAGCAATCTAAGGCCCTTGCCAGAAGCAGATGCCATGCTTCTTCTACAGCCTGCGGAACCATTAGCCAAATAAACGTCTTTTCTTTATAAATTACCCAGGTAATTCTCTACAGTCACAGAAACGGACCAAGACAAGTGTCATTGGTATTTGGATAAGGACTGCATTGATTCTGCAGATCATTTTAGGTGGTGGGTGACATGATTTGGCTGTGGCCCCACCCAAATCTCATCTTGAATTGTGGCTCACATAATTCCCTCATGTTGTGGGAGGGACCCAGTGGGAGATAACCGAATCATGGGGGCAGTTTCCCCCATATGGTTCTTGTGGTAATGGACAAATCTCACGAGATCTGATGGTTTTATAAGGGGAAACCCGTTTTGCTTGGGTCTCATTCTCTTCTCTTCTCTGCAGCCATGTGAGATGTGCCTTTCACCTTTCGCCTTCTGCCATGACTGTAAGCCCTTCCCAGCCACTTGGAACTGTGAGTCCATTAAACCTCTTTCTTTTGTAAATTGCCCAGTTTTGGGTATGTCATTATCAACAGTGTGAAAGTAGACTAATACAGATGGTATGGATACATCAATATCAGTTGTTCCAATCCATGAGCATAGGATATCTTTCACTTTTTGGTGTCCTCTTCAATTTCTTTCATTAGTGTTTTGTAATTTTCATTGTAGAGATCTTTTACTTTGTTGATTAAATTTATTCCTGGGGCTTTGCATTTGTTTTGGAAGCTAGTATAAATAGGACTGTTTTCCTTTTCAGATTGTTCTCTGCTGGCATCTATAAATGCTACAGACGAACAGGCATGATGGTTCATGCTGATAATCCCAAAACTGTTCAAGGCCAGGATGGGAGGACTGCTTGAGCCTAGGAATTCAAGACCATCCTGGACAACAATGTGAGACTTTATCTCTACAAAAATGTTTTTAAAAATTAGCCCGGTGTGGTGGCCCATGCCTTTAGTCCCAGCTACTTGGGAGGATGAGGTAGAAGGACCACTTGAGCCTGGGATGTCTAGGCTTCCGTGAGCCATGATCCTGCTACTGAACTCCAACCTGGGTGACTAAGCAAGACCCTGTCTCAAACAAACAAACAAACAAATGCCACTGATTTTCATATATTGATTTTGTATTTTGCAACTTTACTGCATTTGTTCATCAGTTCTAACAGTTTCTTGGTGCAATCTTTAAGTTTTTCTAAATGTAGAATCATCTCGTCTGTAAACAAGAATAATTTGACTTCTTTCTTTCCTATTTGGACGCCCTGTATTTCTTTCTCTTACCTAATTGCTCTGGCTAGGACTTCCACGATCATATTGAATAAAAATGGTGAAGGTGGACAACCTTGTCTTGTCCCAGATCTTAGAGAAAAGGATTTTGATTTTTCTTCATCCAGTAGGATGTTAGCTATGGGTTTGTCTTATATGACTTTTTGCCATACAAAAGTCATATACAGCTTTTATTGCTTTGAGATATATTCCTACTATAGTCAGTTTGTTGAGAGTTTTTATCGTGAATGGATGTTAAATTTTATCGAATGCTTTTTCAGCATCTATTGTAATTATATGGCTTTTGTTCTTGACTCTGCTAATGTGATGTATCAGGTTTATTGATTTGCATATGTTGAACCATCCTTACATTCCTGGGATACACATGATCATAAGGAATGATCTTCGTAATGTGTTGTTGAATTTAGTTTACTAATATTCTGGTGAAGATTTCTGCATGTATGTTAATCAGGAATGTTGGCCTGTCATTTTTCTTTTATTGTTGTGTCCTTATCTGGTTTTGGTACCAGATTAATGCAGAAATCATTCTGAATTAATTTTTGTATGCAGTGTGTGGTAAGAATGCAACTGCATTCATTTACATGTAAAAATCCAGTTGTCTCAGAACTATTTTCTGAAAAGGCTATTCTTTCCCGACTGAATGAACTTGGCATCCTTATCAAGAATCCATTGACCATAGATGTATGAGTCTATTTCTAGATTCTCAATTCTATTACATTGGTCTATATGCATATCTTCGTAACAGTGTCACATTGTTTTGATTACTATAACTTTGTACTAAGCTTTGATACCCAGAAGTGTTCACTTTCCAACTTTCTTCTTCTTTTTATTAACTTTTATTTTAGGTTCAGGGGTACATGCCAAGGCTTGTTATATGGTATATTGAATGTCATGAGGGGGGTGGTGTACAGATTATTTGACCACCCATATAATAAGCACAGTACCCATTAGGCAGTTATTATTATTATTATTATTATTCTTTTTCAATGTTGTTTTTGCTGTTTAGGGGTCCTGTGCAATTATGTAAAATTTAACAATTGGCTTTTTTCACTTCTGCAAATAATACTGCTGGGGAAATTATTTTTCAATAAGTAAACTGAAAAGATCTTAAACACCCAGTGCAACTTTCTTTTTTCAGATACTTATAAGTTAGTCAGAAGAGTCAAGTTAGTCAGAGAGCAGATACTACCCACGACAGAATGTCTAAAATGAAACTATTCCTGTTCTGGAAATAAGAGGAAACAAAAACCTCTCATTTACATGTTCAATCAATCCAATTAATCAAAAGTGGTTTATATTTGTTAAACCTGCAGAAAAGCCCAAACCAGAGTTTCATTCTCACTTTGCAAAATTGTAGTATCTCTGCTAAAAACAATGTCTATGAAATAATGTCTTTGGCAAGGATGTCACCCAAGCTGACTCAACCAAATAAGTTTTGATCGCAAAAGTGGTCCTATGGGGAAGAAATTATATTTCCAAAGAGGGCGATTTCACTCAAAAATTCTCTATGGCAACTGCTGCACTCAAAATAGATTTAATACATGCATGCATCCATCCATACACACACACACACACACACACACACACACACACACACACACATTCTAATTCCAGTCTGGTCACACCTTGCTTTGGAGTGAAATTGTTTAACAGCGTATTAGCTACTCTTTATCATTTCGTACATCAGCTTTGTTGTCTTATATATATGACGCCCTGTTTCCAACTAGAGCTTGTTCCTGCACAAGCCTTCAGAGCAGCCATTACAGCCCCAGGCTCCTGCAGCAGCCTCACCAGCTCATCTGTTCCACCTGTGGCGTTAGCGTGTCCTACACCAAGGCAACAGGTTTTGTGAATCACAGTTTGAAAGCCTCCCTCCTGGGGAGACTGAGGCAAGAAAATCACTTGAACCCAGGAGGCGGAGGTTGCAGTGAGCCAAAATCACACCATTGTCAGCCTGAGAAATGTAGCACTACCATGTGTCACCTCTGTGTCCCCCGGGTGTATTAGTCAGGGTCCTCTAAAGTTTCAGAACCAACAGGATAGATGTGTATATAAAGGGGAGTTTATGAAGGAGTATTGACTCACATAATCTCAAGGTGAGGTCCCACAATAGGCCGTCTGCAAGCTGAGGAGCAAGGAAGCCAGTCCGAGTCCCAAAGCTGAAGAACTTGGAGTCTGACGTTCAAGGGCTGGAGGCATCCAGCACGAGAGAAAGATAGAGGCCAGAAGAGTAAGCCAGTCTAGGCCAGGCACGGGGGCTCACTCCTGTAATCCCAGCACTTTGGGAGGCCGAGGCAGACGGATCACTTGAAGTCAGGAGTTTGAGACCAAACTGGCCTACATGGCAAAACCCCGTCTCCATTGAAAGTACAAAAATTAGCTGGGCATGGTGGTGGGTGCCTGTAATTGCAGCTACTGGGGAGGCTGAGGCAGGAGAATCACTCGAACCTGGGAGGCAGAGGTTGCAGTGACCCAAGATTTCGCCATTGTACTCCAGCCTCGGTGACAAGAGCAAAACTCCATCTCAAAACAAAAAGGAAGCCAGTCTAGTATTTTCACATTCTCCTGCCTTTTTTTTTTTAATTCTGGCCACGCTGGCAGTTGATTAGATAATATCCACCCAGCTTGAGAGTGGACCTGCCTTTCCCAGTCCACTTACTCAAATGTTAATCCCCTTCGGCAACACCCTCACACACACACCCAGGAATAATATCTTCCATCTTTCAATCCAATCTAGTTGACACTCAACATTAACCATCACACTGGGTCCTAACCCAAAATGTAGTTTTATTTAGAACCAGAGTTCTAAATAACAATCATCTGGCATCTGCTCTCTCCCCATGTTCCCTCTGCTCTGTGTCCCTTGCCTCTCTCCCTCCCAAATCATCCCCTCGAGCCCTCCAGGCCATTTAAACCCTGATGAAAGGCCGGCTCTGTCCTCAGCTTTCATCACGTCACTCACTTCCATAAGAAATCTTCCTGGGTTTGCACCGAATTGGTAAAACCCAGCACACACATCCATATTCCAGTTGCAAGGGGTACACACCCCTTGCTGGGAGGGCTGGAAAAGGAAGTTGACCAGATTCTACCTTGAGAAAGCAGGACAATGCTCGCAAGATGAGACACTGTCTATGCAAGAAGGGTGCTCAGCATTAAGGCAGCTACAGCTGGAAGTCATCCACTACCCAGGTTTACGTAGTTATAGGCAAGGGGAAGTTTTGGCAGTGAAAGATTCAAGATAATTTTTTTTACTATTTTTATTTTTTTGAAACAGGATCTCGCTTTGTTGCCCAGGCTGGAGTGCAGTAGCACGATCTCAGCTCACTGCAATCTCCACCTCCCGGGTTCAAGCCATTTTCCTGCCTCAGCTTCCTGAGTAGCTGGGATTACAGGCGCCCTGCTAATTTTTGTATTTTTAGTAGAGACGGGGTTTCAACGTGTTGGCCAGGCTGGTCTTGAACTCCTGACCTCAACTGATCTGCCCACCTCAGTTTCCCGAAGTGCTGGGATTACAGGCAGGCATGAGCCACCGCACCCGGCCTAAATTTTACAGGAAGCAGGACTCAGTGATGGATTAGATGTGGATGACAGAGAGAGATGACGATTTGTCCAGCTTGAGCAACCTGAGAGAAGGCGAGGCCATTTCCTGTGATGAAACAAGATGGAAGAAGATAAAGGCCGGGCGCGGTGGCTCACGCCTATAATCCCAGCACTTTGGGAGGCCGAGGCGGGTGGATCACGAGATCAAGAGATCGAGACCATCCTGGGCAACATGGTGAAACCCCGTCTCTACTAAAAATACAAAAAATTAGCTGGGCATGGTGGCGCGTGCCTGTAATCCCAGCTACTCAGGAGGCTGAGGCAGGAGAATTGCCTGAACCCAGGAGGCGGAGGTTGCGGTGAGCGGAGATCGCGCCATTGCACTCCAGCCTGGGTAACAAGAGTGAAACTCCGTCTCAAAAATAAAAAAAGGAAGATAAAGTGAAGGATGGAAACCTTAAGTTCAGTTTGGGACATATTGGCCTTGAGGGACTTTGTAAGTTTCAAGTTCTGAGGCTCCAGTGGTGAGAGCAGTGATCACCCGTGGCCTGTGTGCGGCACCCAGCATCTGTTCAAATTCCATCCATTACCAGCTGGCTCTCATTTCCCAAACCTTTGTTCCGGCTGTCGACCTCCAGAGATCTGGGTTACCCTCTCCTATTCCTAAACACTGTCCCCAGCCAAACCTCACTTCACCTAATTACCAGGCAGGTAGCCTGGGCAAACCACTTCACTGCTTTAGTCCTCGATTCCTCGTCTGTAAAATGGGAGGGTTACAAAAGATGACTTCCAAGGGTCCTCCTTCCAGGTCCACTGTGGTTCTAAATAAAATGCGGCACATCGCTGATCCACCGCGAGAGGGCACCAGAGAAACGTCCTCGCGCAGGACGGCACTGGCAGCGCCCCGAGCCAGCCAGGGTACCAGGTGGAAGGAAGGTGGAACGCCATCCTTCCGCATCCTCCTCACTCGGGAAAACCCTTCAATCTGGGAAAAACCCTCGATAAGAGGCAACCGCAGCCAACGTCCTATTGATACCCTTTATTTCTTTATCAAGGCAAAAGGCATTGTCCGGCTCTTCACTGCCAGTTAGTCAAATGCATGAATTTTCAAGGTAAATTAGATCCAGCTGGCACATTACAGTCACTCACCTGGGTGCTCTTAAATGCACCGATGCTCCGCTCCCAACCCAGAGCAGCGCGAGGGGCACAGCCCTCCCATCAGCTAAAAGATGGAAGAAAAAAAAAAGATGAACTTGGGACGGATTCCTGCTCGCCTCCCACTCCTGGCTCCTGGAAACTCACAGCGTAGCTGCTAAGTCAGATTCTACTCCTTTGTGGACATTGCCGAAAAAACTTGAGATGATCCTACAGGTAGGTCTCCAGCAGGGGGCAGTGGGGCACACGTGGCACCGTCAAAGCTGGTTTGGCAGAAAGCTCTTAGCATGTGGTGAGCTTGCTTCCTTACCCTTACTACCAGAAGCAGGGCAGATCCTGAACCTTGGATTTCTAGCATGCAGTCCTGTTAGGATAGTTCATCAATGAACTTTCTGGTTGGGAAATGCCTGGCCTTGCCAATCTTTCCCTCTGTGTGCCGTCTAATGCCAGTCGCGAACACGAACACAAAAGCTGCTGTTTGTGGTGCAAGCCACACCTTCTTCTCTCACCTTTAAGATGGTGAGAAAAGATAAGCGCATCTGCCCAATTCATCTCCTTGCCGAGTTTGTGAGGGCCAGACTAAGGTATCTGTACATGTTCTGAAGTGTATACTATAGACTCAAACTGCCGGTGGAATTATTTCAAAGGTGTGCTTATTTATACCATTAATAATGTAATGATGCAAGGGTGTCAAAATAATGATAATTATTTTCAAGGTGATGCTCACATCACAGTGTTTGATTTACAATAGCTAAAAGGTAAATGATCTAAATGTCCAAAATTATTAAATAACGAGTTAAGACCCTCTTGTCTGCAAGTATTTAAGGACCTATGGTGTGTTAGTCTGTTTTTGCATTGCTATAAAGAAATGCCTCGATCAGGAGCGATGTAATCGCTCTTTGTAATGGCACTTTGGGAGGCCAAGGCCGGTGGATTGCCTGAGCTCAGGAGTTCAAGACCAGCCTGGGGACTAGCCTGACAAATATGTTGAAATCCTGTCTCTTTGTATTTTTAGTAAAATACAAAACTTTGCCAGGCATGGTGGCGAGTGCCGGTAGTCCCAGCCACTCGGGCAGCTGAGGCAGAAGAATCGCTTGAATCTGGGAGGCAGAGGTTGTAGTGAGCCAAAATTGTGCCACTGCACTCCAGCCTGGCCATAGAATGAGACTCTGTATCAAAAACAAACAGAAAGAAAGAAAGAGAGAGAGAGAGAGAGAGAGAGAGAGAGAGAGAGAGAGAGAGAGAGAGAGAGAGAGGATACCTGATGCTGGGTAATTTATAAAAAGAGGTTTAATTGATTCGTGGTTCTGCAGGCTGTACAAGCGTGGCTCCAGCATCTGCCTCTGGTGAGGCCTCAGGAAGCTTCCAATCATGGCAGGAGGAGACGGGAGAGAAGGTGATGTCACATGGAAGATGCAGGGTTGGTGGGGAGGTTCCAGACTTTTATACAACCAGATCTCACGTGAACTGACCAGCAAGAACTCATCACCTGGGGTTGGGGATGGTGCTAAACCATTCGTGAGAGACCTGCCCCCATGATCCAACCCCCCCGCCCTCACCTCCAATAGTGGGAATCACATTTCAACACAAGATTTGGACGGGGCACACATCCAAACTATCAT
Source organism: Leontopithecus rosalia (assembly GCA_028533165.1). Taxonomy (NCBI): domain Eukaryota; kingdom Metazoa; phylum Chordata; class Mammalia; order Primates; family Cebidae; genus Leontopithecus; species Leontopithecus rosalia. The sequence goes on from CM052665.1 coordinate 44,962,133, forward strand.
ATTGTGTGTCAACCCAAAGGGAATCTTTGTAACCATTAAAAAGTATGTTATAGGGGCTAGTGTTGTGGCTCATCCTAGCACTTTGGGAGGCTGAGGCAGGTGGATTGCCTGAGATTAGGAGTTTGAGACCAGCCTGGGGAACATGGTGAAACCCCATCTGCATTAAAAATACAAAAAAATTAGCCAGGCATGGTGGAGTGCACCTGTAATCCCAGCTACTCGGGAGGCTGAGACAGGAGAATCGCTTGAGTCCAGGAGGTGGATGTTGCAGTGAGGCCAAGGTGGGTAGATCACCTGAGGTCAGGAGTTCGAGACCAGCCTGGCCAACATGGCAAAACCCTGTCTGTACTAAAAATACAAAAATTAGCTGGGTGCAGTGGCAGGCGCCTGTAATCCCAGCTACTTGGAAAACTGAGGCAGGAGAATTGCTTGAACCCAGGAGGCAGAGGTTGCAGTGAGCTAAGATCACGCTGTTGCATTCCAGCCCGGGAGACAGAGCAAGGCGCCATCCTCAAAAAAACCCTAAATGCAGTGGACTCTGGAACAACATAAGAGGGAGGGACAACTCCCCATGCAAAGATTCATGTGTAACTCTCAACTCCCCTAAGACTTAAACACTCAGAGCTTATTGTTGACCAAAAGACCAATGACGTAAAGTCAGTTAACACATATCTTGTACGTTATATTCTTTTTTTTAATGTATTCTTTTTTTTTTTTTTTTTTTTTGAGATGGAGTTTCGCTCTTGTTACCCAGGCTGGAGTGCAATGGCGCAGCCTCGGCTCACCGCAACCTCCGCCTCCTGGGTTCAGGCAATTCTCCTGCCTCAGCCTCCCGAGTAGCTGGGATTACAGGCACGCGCCACCATGCCCAGATAATTTTTGTATTTTTAGTAGAGACGGGGTTTCACCTTGTTGACCAGATGGTCTTGATCTCTTGACCTTGTAATCCACCCGCCTCAGCCTCCCAAAATGCTGGGATTACAGGCTTAAGCCACCGCGCCCGGCTATACACTGTATTCTTATAACAGAATAAGCTGGAGAGAAAATATATTTACTGTTCATTAAGTGGAAGTGAATTAGCATAAAAATCTTGTCACCTTTACGCTGAGTAGGCTGAGGAGGAGGAAGAGGAGGAGTTAGTCTTGCTGTCTCAGGGGTGACAGAGGCAGAAGAAATCCACGTATATGTGGACTCACACAATTCAAACTTGCATTGTTCAAGGTATGCTGATGCCCTGACCTCACCCTCAGAGGCTGTGATTCTCTTGGTGTGAGGTGTGTCTTGACATCAGTATATTTTCTTTTTTATTTTTATTTTTTTGAGATGGAATCTCGCTCTATTGCCCAGGCTGGAGTGCAGTGGCTCAATCTCGGTTCACTGCAAACTCCGCCTCCCAGGTTCAAGCAATCCTCCTATCTCAGCCTCCCAAGTAGCTGGTACTACAGGCACACACCACCATGTCCAGCTAATTTTTGTATTTTCAGTATAGATGGGGTTTCACCAATTGGCCAGGCTGGTCTCAAACACCTGACCTCAGTCGATCCGCCCACTTCAGCCTCCACAAGTGCAGCATCAGTATATTTTCAAAGCTACTGGGGTCTGAGCACATACAACTGATATGTATGATTTCCTGATTACACTATCCCTCGATACCACCAGAAGAAAACATCAGCTACCTGGAAGCCAAATTAAGACCACGTCATATTCTAAGCATGTGTTTACACACACATTAAGCTATCACGTGCTTCCCTTAGACAAAAGGTTGCACCTCTTCTGGAATTGCAGGAAACCCCAAGTGAAAATGTCCGGAAGAGCACAACAGAGGGTCGGGTGTGGTGCTCATGCCTGTAATCCCAGCACTTTGGGAGGCCGAGGTAGACGGATCACCTGAGGTCAGGTGTTCGAGACCAGCCTGGTCAACATGGTGAAACCCTGTCTCCACTAAAAATACAGAAATAAGCTGGGCTCAGTGGTTTGCACCTGTAATCCCAGCTACTTGGGAGGCTGAGGCAAAGAATTGCTTGAGCCTGGGAGGTGGAGGTTGCAGTAAACCGAGATTGCACCACTGCATTCCAGCCTGGGCGACTGAGTGAGACTCTGTCTCAAAAAACAAACAAAAAAAAAGCACAACAGGGAAAGAGCGAGGGTGGGACCTTCCAGTTACTGAGTCCCCTCACTCTCTGTGTGTCACTGCTGCCTCCTTGTTCCTAAAGACCTAGGAATCCTCCCGCTGCCCCTCCTCTTCATCATTGCCACAGCCCAAGCGTGGCTACTGGTTATTAGTAGCAGAGCACATATCTATGGGACTTTCTTACTCTCCACTTTATTACTGTCCCAGGAAACAAGCATAAACAGTACCTGTGTATACATGTGTGCAACTGAAATGTTTATGCGGAAACGGGAAATAAAAATAACGAACACAGAAAGTAAAAATAATATCACGAAATCTCAATGTGAAGCCCTTGTTCGTGTTTGGTTTTGACACTTTCACAGATTCTGACCTTTCTGGGAGGCGTTTCTGAACCCATTTGCATTGATCGGGGGTAATTCCCTCCCGTTCTTATCCTGGAGAGCTACCCTTATCTGCATTTTAAACAGGTGAAATTCTTCAAATTTTATCCAGTTTCCAGGACTGATCAAAACTCTGGCTCCTTTTAGAACTGGGTTCTTAATTTTTGGTTTGCATCTAAGAGAGAACAGTGAAGGAAGTGCTTCAGAACCTGTTCCCTTACGGTTTCCTTCTTGTTTTTGTTTTCTCTGGCGAGGGTATATAAGCCAGGGTTCTATGCCACTGCTTTGAAATGTACTCATTTCTCCGGGTGTCTCCCAGGTATACATGAGATACAACATGAACAAACTTCAGCTCGTTTGTATTAATCTTTTATTACAGAGATCCTAAGAACCCAGAAAAGCGAGGTAAATTTCTTTTCCTCCCGTATATCACCAAGGTATTGTTGACAAAAAGAGCCAAACTGTGAAATATTCGAAGAGATTTATTTCGAGCTAACTATGAGTGGCCAATGGCCCATGACACAACCCTCAGGAGATCCTGAGAACATGTACCCAAGGTGTTGCCTAGAGCTTGGGTTTATCTATTTCAGAGAGACATAAGACCTCAATCAATACATGGGTGATGTACATTGGTTCTGTCTGCACAGGTGGGAGGTAGGGGCTTCCAGGTCACAGGTAGATTCAAAGATTCTCTGATTAGCAATTTGTTGAAGGAGTTATTATCTAAAAACCTGTGATGAATAGAGTTATTATGATAAGGCATTGTGGAGACCAAGGTTTTATTATGCAGTTGAAGCCTCCAGGTAGCAGGCTTCATAGAGAATAGACTGTAAATATTTCTTTATTTTTTATTTTTTTAAAGACGGGGTTTCACCATGTTGGTCAGGCTGGTCTTGAACTCCCTACCTCAGCTGATCCACCCGCCTTGGCCTCCAAAGTGCTTGGATTATAGGCATGAGCCACCACGCCCGGCGCACTGTAAATATTTCTTATTAGACCTAAAGACCCTGTTCTATCAGTAATTCCAAAAGGGAGGAGAGTATAATGAATTTAACGTCTGGCTCCCCTTCCCACCACTGCCTGAACGAGTGTTTCAGGTTAACTTTAAAATGCTTTTGGCCAAGAGGAGGGGTCCATACAGATATCAACCATCTGTACGGACCATTTAATTAATTGATTTAAATGGACTAATTCAATTAGTAAAAGACGTGGAATTTTACTTTTGGTTTACAGTATTCACTTATGTAGTGCACTTCACTGTATATACATTTACCTGAATTTTAAAAGGCATTTTTAAAAAGATCCCTCTCCCTTTCTTGAAATGCCATCTTGTTCCTTTTTCTCGTCTGGTTATCAGTAAACTAATGATATGCTTTGGATTTGTGTCCCCGCCAAAATCTTATGTTGAATTATAATCCCCAATGTTGGAGAAGGGGCCTGGTGGAAGGCGATTGGCTCATGGGGGCATACATCCCCCTTGCTGTTCTTGTGATAGTGAGTTCTCATAAGATCTGGTTGTTTAAAAGTGTGTAGCAGCTGGCTGCGATGTCTCACCCCTATAATCCCAGCACTTTGGGAGGATGAGGCAGGTGGATCAGTTGAGGCCAGGAGTTCAAGACCAGCCTGGCCAATGTGGTGAAACCCTGACTCTACTAAAAATATAAAAATTATCTGGGCGTGGTGGTGCACACCTGTAATCTCCAGCTACCTGGGAAGCTGAAGCTTGAGAATTGCTTGAACCCGGGAGGCAGAGGTTGCAGTGGACCAAGATTGCACCACTGCACTCCAGCCTGGGTGACAGAGCAAGACTCCATCTTAAAATGTGTGTGTGTGTGTGTGTGTCTGTGTGTGTGTGTGTGTGTGTGTGTGTAGCACTTCTTTTGCTCTCTTCCTTCTGCTGCAACTGGCTTCCCCTTTGCTTCCTACCATGACTGTAAGTTTCCTGAGGCCTCCACAGCCATGCTTCCTGTACAGCCTGTGGAACCATGAACCAATTAAGCCTCTTTTCTTTTCTTTCTTTCTTTTTTTTTTTTTTTGAGACGGAGTTTCGCTCTTGTTACGCAGGCTGGAGTGCAATGGTGCGATCTCGGCTCACCGCAACCACCACCTCCTGGGTTCAGGCAATTCTCCTGCCTCAGCCTCCTGAGTAGCTGGGATTACAGGCACGCGCCACCATGCCCAGCTAATTTTTTGTATTTTTAGTAGAGACGGGGTTTCACCATGTTGGCCAGGATGGTCTCGATCTCTTGACCTCGTGATCCACCCGTCTCAGCCTCCCAAAGTGCTGGGATTACAGGCATGAGCCACTGCACCCCCCCGCCAGCATAAGGATTCTTCTGAGCTGAAGGAAATTGAAAAGAAGCAGATGGGAGAAAATCTCTCTGCCCTTCCCCTATTTGCCTAAAAGCAAAACATAGATTTACGTCCGTCCGGGACCCTCCCCTCCTCTCTGCCAGGAAGACATGACTTTCACAGCCTTATCAACCTGAAGATGGCACCAGAGGAATCTACATGACAAACTAGCCTTTATCCACCCTTAGTTTCCTTTCAGCTTATTTGCCTTCCCACAATTTGCCACGCCTAAGACTGACAGTCCTTATCCTTATCTTGTCACTTCTCTAAAGACGTATTGCTCTTTGCTAAAGTACTATATACACCAAAATTCTCAGCCACCTGTTTGACAATTACTCTTTCTCTGAGTTTTCTCCCATGTGTATATGAAATATACTGGTAATAAGCTTCTGTTCGCTTTTCTTTTGATAATCTGTTTTTGCTTACAGAGATCCCAGTTAAAAATTAAGAAAGATAGGAAAAAAATTGTATTTCCTCCCACAGGCAGTCAATTACAATTTTTAAAACTCAGATATCATTTTTAAGAGAATTTCAAGATCAATTGCTTAAGAAAGAGAAATATCAAGAAAACTCTGGTAGAATTCTCAAGTGTGTTCCGTATAAAAATTGAGTGAATAATTTTAATTAAAACAAATTGTATATGCCCTGAACAAGATTAAGGAAACTTTTATAAAAAATGGAACAGTTGATGGAATTTCATGTGCATTTGTACTATAGATTCCTTTCTGGTGTGCAGAGTTATAGGAGAAATCTGAAATTCAACCAGAAAAAAAAAATTGTAGTAAATTTTTCCTATCTTAGCTAAGACATAGACTGTGGGTTTTAATTCTTTTTTAATTCCCAAACTGAGGTACTTCAGACTCAGCTATCTGAACATGAATTATTAAGTAATATGGCAGTGACACAGGGCTCACCCACGAAATTGCTAGTTTGAGTACAGTGTCCATATTTGCTCTAAAAATCAGGCCAGGATGGATGACTCCCACCTGTAATCCCAGCACTTCGGGAGGCCGAGGCGGCTGGATCACTTGAGGTCAGGAGTTCAAGACCAGCCTGACCAACATTGTGAAATCCCATCTCTACTAAAAATACAAAAATTAGCCGGGCATGGTTGTGTGTGCCTGTAGTCCCAGCTACTCAGGAGGCTGAGGCAGGAGAATTGCTTGAACTTGGGAGGTGGAGGTTGTGGTGAGCCGAGATTGTGCCACTGCACTCCAGCCTGGGCAACAGAGCAAGACCTTGTCTCAAAAAAAACCAAAAACAACAAAAACCACAAGTACTTTTGAACACACTTTCAAGGTAACTTTTCTGATCTTTAAAATTCAATAGGAAAATGTTTACTTTTATTCTAATCACTTTTAAGTCTAGATGGATTTTTACATATTTAACAGGGTGGTGCATAACTTTACAAGTGAATACAAAAACCTAATTAGAATAAAGGCATTTTCCAGCTTCTTTCTCTACAAATGACAGTTTTCACTTGATTAGTCAAAACCTGAGTTAGAAGCTTCCAAAGCAAACTTGGCACCATCTCATCATCCAAGAACACCAAGAACATAGAGGCCCGGCTGCTTCCTCCATGTGGGCTAGGGGAGGGGGAGGGGGAAGGAGACACAGCAGGTGGTGACCGCTAATTGGTCACGTGCTAAAGTAGGTATGATTATCCCCACTGTAGAGGTGCAGAAAGAGACACAGAAGGATTGGTGTTTTGCTCAGGTTCACACAGCTGGTCAATGGAAATGTCAGGATTGAAGCACACAGGGGTTCCACCCCGAAGCCCATGCACGTTCTCTGCATTCAGACTCCCTGTTCTCAACAGAGAGGGGAGAGTGACAAAGCCTGGACTGCCCTCAAAAATAACCCCGACTTCTCAGCAATAATTTCCAACTTCTCAGAAACTTCCTAAGATAATTTTGAAACTATATTCCCTCTGACAGCTAAATGTCATAAATAAATGTTTTGATTATAAATTTAAGTAGTTTCAAAGAATGCACTGCCTGGAGATGGTAGATTATGGCGGTAATGGTCCCAAAAGAGTCCCACTTCTTTCCTGGATCACGACTCGGGAGAGTTCCTTCCCAACTGGACACCCGGCTTGCTTTCGTGGTTATGGAAAGGAGAGTCTGGAAGAAGCCTGAAAATTGCTCGTGTTCTGGGGCTTGCTCTTGCTACTCTTTGGAACCTGTGGTTGCCATGTAAGAAAGCCTATGCTAGTCTACTGGTGGAAGAGAGAGCACGTGAAGCAGAGACAAGCTGTCCCGGCTGAGGTTCCTAGACCAAGCAGCCCTCCAGCTGACACGTATGTGATGCCGCAGGGTGTGAGGACATGCAGCCCAGGCTGAGCTGAACCACCAGCTAACCACTGAGATCCCCCAAGCCAGCCATGTCCAGAACCACCCACCTAACCCCCATATTCATGAACATTGTAAATGCTTGTTGTATTATGCCACTAAGCCTTAGGGTGCTTTTGTTACCTAGCAACTGATACATATTATAAATGTGGTATTTTCCAAGAAAATTATTATGTCAGTTTTAATGTACCCAGTGTATCCAAAATCTCAAATTAATTTGATGCCCATCATCCATTCCAAAGATATATTTAGGCTGGGTGTGGGGGCTCATATCTGTAATCCCAGCATTTTGGGAGGCCAAGGCAGGCAGATCACGAGGTCAGGAGATCGAGACCATCCTGGCTAACATGGTGAAACCCGTCTCTACTAAAAATACAAAAATTAGCTGGGCGTGGTGGTGTGTGCCTGAAATCCCAGCTACTCTGGAGGCTGAGGCAGGAGAAACACTTGAACCCGGGAGGTGGAGGTTGCAGTGAGCTGAGATGGTGCCACTCCAGCCTGGCAACAGAGTGAGACTCCATCTCACAAAAAAAAAAAGAGATACATTTAAAAACTCAGTAATTTCATATCATTCCTTTTTTCTTTTAGCCCCATTTTATAACACTTTATTACCCTATCATGCTTCTTTACAACAAAAATATCTACACAAATTTTTATGTTAAAACTTTTGGCATTTCCTATCACCATAAAGCTCCAACAATTTAAAAAAAAATGACTTCTGGATTGTGTTACCATTGCAATTATTATTGGTATACAATTGATCAATATAAAAATGTACCAGCTAGGCACAGTGGCTCATGCCTGTGATCCCAGCACTTTGGGAGGCTGAGGTGGGAAAACTGCTTGAAGCCAGGAGTTCAAGACCACCTGGGCAACATACAGAGATCTTGTCTCTACAAAAAATTTAAAATTAGCCCCATTGGTCATGGCATGTGTCTGTAGTCCCAGCTATTCAGGAGGCTGAGGTGGGAGGATTGCTTGAGTCCACTTTGAGGCTGCAGTGAGCTATGATTATACCCATGTACTCTAGCCTGGGTGACAAAAATAAATCTCTCTCTCTCTAATATATATACATATATATATAATATATATAATATAAATATATATAAAATATATAAAATATTTATTTAGATATATAATAAATAAAAATATAAAATATAAATCTCTAATATATAATGTATATATTAGAGATGTATTATTTATAATTTATTATAAATATAATAAATTAATATATAATATAATACATATTATTTAATATATAATAAATAAATATATTATAGAGATGTATTATATATAATTTATATATATAATATATATTAGAGAGATTATATATATATATATATATATATGTGTGTGTGTGTGTGTGTTTTGGCATTTCCTATGACCATATATATGGTCATAGGAAATGCCAAAACATTTAACATAGAAATTTCTCTCTCTCTCTCTCTCTATATATATATAGATATATATATATAGATATATAGATATATAGATATATAGATATATATATAGAGAGAGAGAGAGAGAAAGAGATAACATGTTATATATATTAGAGAGAGATAAATTTGTTAGAAGTTTTCTATGTTAAAATATATATTATATATATATTAGAGAGTCATATATATAAAGAAAGAGAAATATAAAAATATAAAGAATAAAATTTCACTGGAAATAATCTCTTAATGAAATGGACAGAGTTTATTTTTCAATTAGTTCACGTATCCATTCAGTGGATCTGATTTTTAGCTAGACAGAGTTCTGCTCAATTCTATTTCTGCTTTGCATTTTTGTAGATGCAAACACAGAAAAGCCTTGGTTGAAGACTACTGGGATGAAAGGACTTTAATTAAGGCAGTTTTATGTGTCACTCAACTCTCTGACCTCTTGAATTATATGTACCAAATCAGAGATATCATCTATAATTAATGATTTATCCACCTGACGACCTGATTAGGTCTTCCTTCAAACTGATTAGGAGCAAGTAATTAGAAGCCACCTGGCTCACAGAAGGATTAGCTCCCTGGTCGGTGGTGTCATGTACTTTCTGAACACACCATCGCTCTGTGACCATTTGTTTGGTGTCCCAGAGGCTCTTCCCCCAAGTACAATCCAGGACAGCTGAGAGGAGTCTCTCTCTCTCTCTCTCTCTCTCTCTCTCTCTCTCTTTTTAATAAAATGGGAGCAAGATGACTCTGAAGAGAGAGGGAGGGAAGAGAATGTGCACTTTATCACAAGCACATTCCTGGGCAGATCAATTTCAAGAAAGGGCATTCAACATTGAGTCTCTAGATACGGATTCCCCTTAAACCATCTGCATCCCTGAACCCTTGGAAAGTCACATTTTGGTTCAAGGATCGTTGCTCTGTTGGGTCTGATGCATCTTACTCCAACTGGTGGCAAGAAACTCCCTGAGATCGGAAAGGGTAATAGAAGATCTGCCAGTCATTGTCGGTTTCCTTGGTTTTCCACAGAAACGTAGCTTGTATGCAATGGCTTTTAGTAAAAGGTATCAAGATTTGTTTCAGTGAATAACACTCCATCCCTACCTTGACTTTCTATCCATTCCCCAAACTGAACAACTCTGTTCCAGGAGCCATTACCACTTTCCCATCTGCTGGCGTCCTTAATGCCCATCAGCAGGGAATTGGTCATGTAAATTTTGGTGAACTATGACCATTATGAGGGATGGGACCATGACTTACGGTGAGTGACGCAGACCTTTTTAGAATGTCATGCAAACGTCTACAACTTGTGTCATTAAGAGTAAAAATCAGATTAACAAAACAGTATGTTAATAAAATATAAACTCATTTTTAAGTGTGTGCACATGCATACCCATGCATATACTCAAGAAAACAATCAACGACAATCAAATGTTACAATCTTGACTGAAAGTGAGAAGCTTATAATTAACCAACCATTAATGTCTAAAATACAAGGTAACGGCACCAGGCAGAACAGACAAGCACAGAGATGAGAACAGAACACAGGACATCCTGTTTCAGACGTCAGGTGCCGAACTCAGTAACCACATCATTCTTGGGAGCAGCCCAGGAAGCCCCAGGTGGTGTTCAAGAAAAGATATTAAGTATTAAAGTCAAAAAGGATGAAGCTGGTGCCCAGAAAGGCAAAAGCAATTCCACTAGGGCCTGACTGGCTAAAAAATCGAACTTTGGCTTGATCTGGGTATGAAGTACGTTGAAGAATATGGAAAAAAATTCTGAAAGATTGGCCAGGCACGGTGGCTCACACCTGTAATTCCAGCACTTTGGGAGGCCGAGGTGGGAGGATCACAAGGTCAAGATCGAGACCATCCTGGCCAACATAGTGAAACACTGTCTCTATTTAAAAAATACAAAAATTAGCTGGGCATGGTGGTGCACACCAGTAGTCCCAGCTACTCGGGAGGCTGAGACAGGAGAATTGCTTGAACCCAGGAGGTGGAGGTTGCAGTGAGCTCAGATGGTGCCACTGCACTCCAGCCTGGTGCCTGGCGACAGAGCAAGACTCTGTCTCAAAAAATAAAAAATAAATTCTGAAGGACTATGTGGTTCCTGATTTTTTTAAAAAAAATATTAAGGACACTGGATTTGGTTTTTTAAAAAGTGTCATACCTGCCCAATGTGAAAGCAGTTGACTGTACAGAAGGTGCAAGGTGTCCACATAGTGTAAATCCCTTGTCATTTTTAATCCCAAGTGACCGCCTGTAATCTCAGCACTTAGGGAAGCTAACGTGGGTGGATCACTTGAGGTCAGGAGTTTGAGACCAGCCTGGCCAACATGGTGAAACGCTGTCTCTACCAAAATATACACAAATTAGCCGGGCATGTGATCCTAGCTACTTGAGAGGCTGAGGTAGGGAGAACTGCTTGAACCTGGGAGGCAGTGGTTGCAGTGAGCCGAGATCAGGCCACTGTACTCCAGCCTGGGTGACAGAGTGAGACTCCGGCTCAAAATGAAAATAAATAAATAAATAAAAGAAATCCTCAGTGACTGGACAACCTCAGAGGATCTACTGCACACAAGTTAGAAATCGCAAGTCCGGCTTGACAGTGGTGACATAAAGATGTGCATGAGCCACGTGTCACTCAGGAACACAGTTGAGGTGAACTCAGTGACAGTAGAAACGGACTTACTGAAACAGTAGAACGTATAAGCTAAAAGTTGCTTCATGATGTAGAAAGAATAGACCAGAATAAACTCCACTATCGACAAATGAGGTTTTCTGTGGAATGCATTCTGTTGGTGTATGGTGGGGTGGGAAGGCATATGACAGGCAGAAGAATGGAAACAATGTGATCCCAGGAACATGACCTGGGAGGGTTTCTATCCTGCACCGTCCAGCAGAAGATAGTAAATTGCCACGGCATCCATACTGTTTACAGAGGCCTTGTACATTCATGATTTGGGGTATGAATACTCCTTTTTCCTTCTTCCAACAATGACTTCCTTTAGAGAAGCCTGGGGGGATTGTGACACTACATTTCTTTTTTTTAGATGGAGTCTCACTCCGTCTCCCAGGTTGGAGTGCAGTGGCTCAATCTCAGCCCCACCTCCCAGGTTCAAATGATTCTCCTGCCTCAGCCTCCCAAGCTGCTGGCATTACAAGTGTGTGCCACCATGCCCAGCTAATTTTTATATTTTTAGTAAAGATGGGATTTCACCACATTGGCCAGGCTGATTTCAAATTCCTGAACTCAAGTGATCCGCCTGCCTCGGCCCCCCAAAGTGCTGGGATTACAAGTGTGAACCACCACACCTGACTGTGACATGGCAATTTTAATATCACACATTCTTTACGTAAGTGACTAAATATTTTGAGTATTTCCTTCTCTCCTTGTATTTGCACTTCTTCCCCCCAAGGTGCTCAATATCTCCCTCCTAAGGCAACTGTCCCAGCGGTTTCCTATCACGGAATAGGAATAGGTTTGTGCCAAAAAGCAGAATTGCTTATAAAACTTGGGTATCAACAAAAAGTTTGCAAAAAACCCAAGGGTTCCCCGCTGCAATCCAGTTTCTCTGTCCTCGTCCCCACAAGCACCCATACACAGAAAAAGCAACAGCCCCTGGCTGGGAATACAGGCAGCAGAGCTCTGTGGAAGGGAAGGGACCAGACCTTGGGCGAGGAATCCTGGCAACACCCCAGAGAGGAGACAGAACGCTGAGGACCCTGGCTCCTGGGTGTGCAAAAGGAAACACTGAGAGCCCACGGCCCGCATGAAGGAGCCTGTGAATGGATGGGGACATTGGTCGCTGCTACAGTTATCTTTGCAGAAGGGAGCACCCCACCCCCAAACCTGAAGAACAGAAAGGGAGAGGTAACCTGAGGATGTTTTCTGCAGCCTGGTGGGAGATGAGCCTGAGAACAAATGAAACGGGGGGGGGGGGGGGGGGGAGGTATGATGATGATTCCTCTATAGCTGACTTTGAGCACTCATTTCATCCCCACACATTGGCTCAGCTACTGGTGAGGAAAGCAACCCAAACTGCTAAATCCATTTACACCAGAGTGCAAACTGCTGGAATAACTTCACGGAGTAGGTGTTAAAGCTGGCTTCCGTAGTCCCCCAAGACGGATGCATTGGCTATGGAGAGACATCTTTTTGTGTCTTAAAGATGTCTACATTGTTGCTGGAATGCCTGAACATATTGAAAATAAAGAGGAATGTGGTCCAAATCACTGCTCAACATCAAAATGTTTGAAGGGCACCAAACCAATGTGTCTCAAACATAAACATGGTTGAGTCATCAGAGGATCCTGTTGAGATGGAAGTTGTGGTTTAATGCCTCTGGGTGGGGCCCAAGTTTCTGCATTTTTCTTTTCCAGACAGGGTCTCTTGCCCAGGCTGGAGTATGATCATATTTCACAAGCCTCAAATTCTTGAGCTCAAGCGATCCTCCCGAGTAGCTGGGACTATAGGTGTGAACCACCACAACTAGCCACGTATTTTCTTTTCCGTAGAGATCGGGGTCTCACTACGTTGCCCAGGCTGGTCTCAAACTTCTAACCTCAAGTGCTCCTTCTGCCTCCCCATTTTCTGCACTTCTGACAAGCTCCTGGTGACATTGACGTTGCTGGTGTCAGGACCTGCACTGAGGGGCAAGTAGCGACACAACAGGGCTCCCCAGGCACCAGAGAGAGGATCTTCTAGTCACAGGAGAGGACAATCTTTTCACTGAGAGCAGGGATGGATGGGGTAACGTTGATGGGGAAGGTTTGTAAGGGACTCAGGAGGGTCAGCTCTGGGGACTCTGACACGGAGAGGAAGCCAGCCCCAGGGTGTATTTACCTTGTTTTGTGATTCTGTGGAAGCCTCAGGCAGCAGGCCCCGATGATAAAATGTGGAGTGATTCTAGAGTTCAGTCACTCAGGCCAGTTAGAGCTCTGCACTTCACCCCAGTATTTTCACGGGAACCCCCCAGCCTGCTCCCATCGGGACAGGCAGGAGACTGGAAAAGAAACAAGGCCCAGTAGGGGAAACGTTAGGTCAAGACGGCAAGCAACTGTCGGACACCCTTTTCTGTTGTTAAAACTTCAAGCTCTTGGCTGGGTGCAGTGGCTCTCACCTGTAATCCCAGCACTTTGGGAGGCTGAGGTGGGCGGATCACGAGGTCAGGAGTTCGATATCAGCCTGGCCAACATAGTGAAACCCCGTCTCTACTAAAAATACAAAAATTAGCTAGGCGTGGTGGTGATTGCCTGTAATTCCAGGTACTCGGGGGCCGAGACAGGAAAATCACTTGAATCTGGGAGGCGGAGGTTGCGGTGAGTGAAGATTCTGCCCCTGTACTCCAGCCTGGGTGACAGAGCGAGATTCCTCTCCAAAAAAAAAAAAAAACAAACAAACAAAAACCTTCAAGCTCTACCACACCAGCGTTCTCCTGATGATCACGAGTTATTTCCATGAATGGCATTCCCAGGCATCTTCTCCCACGGCCTCTCTCCCATCAACAATTGACACTCATCCTCCCATCCAAAAAGGCACAGAACCATCCAGACACTTTTCATTATTTTTATTGTTTGACAAGCATTTACAACGTTCCATTCATAGACCTAAAAACATAAAAATAGACCTTCTTTCAGCTTATAAAAGAAATATATAAGAACTTTTGACATAGACACGTCATGACCTTATGTACAAGAGACAATGGCACCCTCTCCAAGCACCAGACTTCCGAGTGTTTTCAGATGGATGTGTTGCACTGGGACCAGTAAATGCGACGATTAGAAGCCTCTGCTTCCGTTTTCCATCTGGACGCAATCGAACCGGAGATGATACGGAAAAATGCAGTGATACAAAGGGTATAGAAACCATTCTAAAGCTTTTTAAGAAAACCAGAAGATATAGCAAAAATTTAATAGAATAAAACTTTCAAAAGATCAAGCTCAAAGCCCTGGAAACCCGAAAGGTGGGGGGAATATGGGGTGGGAAAGCGGGAAAAGCAGGCAGAGGCACAAGAGCATGATGTTCTGAACTCTCTATTGTCTGGAAATATAAAGTCATAACTGATTTTTATAAAATATAACTCCTAAAGCTACTATAAAATTCAGGTTTTTAAAGTACCTACTGATGTGTCAAACACCAAATAGATATTTTCCCCAAAAAGAAAGTTTTCATAGTATTTAAACCCTTCTTAGGAAGTGGACATTGTGACATGGGAAAAGAAAAAGCTATAAACCTTTGAAAAACAATCGAAAGTGCTATAACTTGTTTTTCTTCTTGGTATTTGGATGTCTGTTTAGACCGTTAACGTTTTGAGCATTTACCCTGTTTAGTTGGCATGAAGAATGCATTCAACACGAGAGATGTTTTTAAAGAGGTTTTCTGTTAAAAGGTTTGGTTACGGACTGTCAGGGAAGGGGAAGGTAATCTATGGATGAAGATGCAATTTTGATGGAAAAAACCAGTGATCACCACGGCAACCCCATGAGAAGGAGGCTCCCCTCCCTGCCACGTGCAACAGACACACACACCGCCCACTTGGGTGTCATGTTTAATCCAACCAAACTCCCATCTCAAATAGAGATTCAAACACTTAAAAAAAAAATCTGCTTCTTGGAAAAAAAAAGTGTATCCTTAGCATGAGCTTGTTGGCCTTTCATATATAAATATAAATCCACCACGCCTCACTCTCTCTGTAAAAGGTTATATCCTCATTTTTTAGGCTCAGGGTTACACTAACACTGTAAAATTCTCATCTATTTGTGCCCCTGTATCTCAGGTAAAATACAAAAAATAGTGTTTCTTTTCTTTCTCTCAAGTGATAAATTTGGATCTCTTTCCAAAGAGTTTGGCATCTCTATAATTCTATGCAAAACTAGAGCTTCCGAATATGGACATACAGTAAGACCAGCCAGAGACCAAAACAGGAAGAAAAAAAAAGGCTCATTGAAACATGAATCGCCACCCTCTCCTCACACATTCTTAAAATACACAGAGATTCTCAGACATGGAAGAGGGAAGGGTACAGTCAGAACACTTCAAGCTGTACACGTTTCATTTCATTTTGTGTTTGAAAGTGGTTTCCCCAACTAGGAGAATGATTTCAGATAGAAGGATCGTGTGTGCGCTACTATCCCTTAAATTAATCTGTCATACGTACGTCAACTCCTGGGGGTGATTTGCTTTCCAGTGCTATGGAATCTTTTTTCTTTTAATTGTTCAGGCCCTGATTCATTGAGAATAAATAAAAGCCCTTAGTAACTACACAGAAGATACGACTCAAGCTTATCTGGGATTCTGAGCAATTCTTTCTGATGCTGTTGTTGAAAATGACGAAGCTGGGTGGCTACATGGCTTCAGGACCAAGTCAGCTGCCAAAACCGTGTGTGCAAGAGCGCGACCTCAGGGGACATTCTTGTCGACGTATGGCAAGGTGGGCAGAGTTAGGGCAGGAAGTATCTACACACATTCTCTACGGGGCAGGGCACACAGTCAGATCTCAGTGTTGAGTTTCCGGGAGGGGGCAAAGTCTTCGCGCCTAACCCAAATGACTTCCTCACTTGCACTTTCCAGACCTCCATTGATCCCCGACAGGGCAGCTTGCTTCTTGAGCTGCGCCATGCGGGACGCGTGACTATCCAGGGTTTTCCGGCCTCTTTCCCGCTGACTGATGGAGGCGGCCTGAAGCCGCTCCTGCAGGTCTCTGTCCACTGAGGCGCCCTTCACGGACTCACAGAACTCATCATCGTCACTGAGGATGTCTGTCTCCTTGATGTCATCTTGCTCCTCATACTGAGCAAGATCGAACTGCTCCTCTACCCATCGGTCAGTATCCCCGCCACCGGGGGGCTGCTGGGACTCTTTCTCCGGGCTGCTTGTGGAGACGGCATCAGAATCAATGGTAAACCTGTTTCGAGCCAGCCGCCGCCTCCTCCTCCCAAGAGACTTGCTTGGGGCAGACACTGCACACACACACAAAAATATAAAAATAAAACCCCCACATGCTTTATGTGAGATGAAAATCCAGAAAGCAAAGGACAGGAGAAAATGAAAACCTCAACGGTATGCACTGAATGCCTTGATGTCTTTCGGGGCTTAAAGTCTAGGTATCACCAGTGTGTCTTGAAGTGTTTACCTTGTCGAGGTGTCTATGTCCCAGCAACTGATGGAGGGGCAACAGGGAACTGGGGCACACAGGAGAGGCTGAAGGTTATGGGCAAAGGGGAACCCAACTCCTTCCGAAATAATCTACTGTTCTAACCTGTGCACCTAAGAGTTGGATAACACAGACTGCAGCTGCTCTCGAGAGACAGACCACTCATTTGGGGATTAGTGTCCTCAGCACCGGTCATGTCCCATGGCCCCGTGCTATGAAGGTCCCACTGGGGTGTCCCAGGGTTGTTTAGCTGGAATAGGTCTTTAGTAAGGTTGGGAGTGCATCTATGGTTTTGCTGTCTTTGTAGACAATGCCCCTATGCATCAGGGAGGCAGAGGCACTGGTCCAAGTTACTTGTTTTCTGGGAACTTGAACGTAACATTTCTTGGGATCTGCAGTTAGATTAAGGCCCGAGAAAAAGAGTGGCTCTCAAAGACATGGAGTCTTCAGTTACGTCCCTGTCTTCTTTCTGACAAAGTCCCACATGAGCTCGGAGGCTAAGCAGATGTGAGCCTCAGTCTCCTCCCATTACATTCTGTGTATCGCTCATTCTTCTACAGAGCAATTAACTTATCTGTGCCTCAGTGGAATGAGAAATAAAACACCAATGACACCCAAGCAGTTTGATCGACAAAGTGCTGTATAAAGTGACGACTGGTTAAGAAGAATTCATTCTTTCACCTACTGCCGTCTAGGAAGCCAGAATTAAAAATAAGTGAACAAAAGACACCATCCAATCAAGCCAACAAACAGTCCCACCACACGCACACACAAGAGACTGCTCACAGGGAGGGCTGCTGCTTCTCCCTCGAGAGTGAAGCAGTTACAGACACAATAAGGTGAAATGCAACACAGGCTTTCCAGAGGAAGGGCAGAGTCTAAACGCCAACTGGGAGCTGCTTTCCTGAAACCTAAGCCCCCAGAAACCGTCAAATTGCTTCAATGCTGCCAGAAGATGCCTCGTCTGCATTACTGCCAGATGCAGCCTCGTCTTCACACACAGCAGACACGAGGTTAGAGAGGCCAACAAGGGGCTGAACTGGCTCCCACTGCAGCTATCCTCTGCCTCGGACCCGTGTGTGACCATCACTGTGGCTGAGTGTTCTGCCAGCTTAAAATGTGGAAGAAATGGACACCACTCTTGTATGAGGGTTGGAATAAAAGCTATTTCCAGGCAAAATGGAAAAAAGAAATAGAAAAGAAAAAAAAAATACCACCTACTTCTATTGAGAAGAGACAAAAATTCTTGTGCACTTTTATCTCAGCACCAGCAAAACTCAGCATCTCTCTCTGCAATCGCTACATGAGAACGACCCGACTCAAAGCTACTGGAAATATTTGTTAATGACTTCATGCTGAAGTATCTAGGGGTCAGGTGTGTTAATGTCTACATCTTTGAAATGTGTCAAAGATAAGATGAGCTGATGGATGGCAGATGGATTCTAATAGATGAGTGGTAATGAGAATACAGAAAAATCTTATAGGATATAGACGGTAGGTATGAATTCTTTCAGAAATTCCCTAAGTTTGAAAATTTTCATAAGAGAATAGAACAAAGAAAAAATTCTTCATTGGGTTATTGGCAGCCGGATAGTACTTTAGGTTTAGTATAGAAGCAGAGTATTGAGCTTTACTATCCTAACCAAACAGAACAGAGGGTGAAATCAACCACCTGAGTATTCAAGACAAAGCAGAATGAAGCAGGAGTATCTGTCCTTAGGATGCTTAAGAACCCGGCTACCATCACTGGGTCCTTCTCAGTCTTTCAGGGATGCAATCTTTGACTATTTCCAGTGCTCCCTGTTAAGACTGACCAGCTACTGCTGTGCTGATCTAC
This sequence comes from Leontopithecus rosalia, assembly GCA_028533165.1. Lineage (NCBI taxonomy): Eukaryota > Metazoa > Chordata > Mammalia > Primates > Cebidae > Leontopithecus > Leontopithecus rosalia. Next base: position 44,980,784 of record CM052665.1, read on the forward strand.
TCAGGCACCATTTTAAAATCCTCTAAGAAGAAGATTCTGAGGAGAGCGAGGTGCCTCCAAAGTGATCCGTACTTTCTTCAGCCAAAAATGAGCCATCAGGCAGAAAAATCTTTCAATCAGTGAGATATAACAGGCTACGACATCAAAGCTTTCTCTCAGTAATCATGATGATGGATGATGGTGTCAAGTTGTAGGCTGGTTTTGTTTTCTTCCCAAATGGATCTCAGCAGGAAAACTTCTGAGTGACAGACTAACCACGCTTAGTTTCAAAGTCAATGTGGCTCTGAAGTTTGGTTCACTGATTAACAACTGAAGCAGATGAGTTCCCTGAGGTTGAGATACATATTCCCAAATCTGTTTAAACATTTCCCTGACAAGCAAGAGGGGCGGGTAAGACAAATCCAAGATAAAAATCTCTAAAATGAGTTAGAAAGGATCAATCAACTATTCTTCCATGGGGCCCCCATGAAAAGCTGCAGATATGGACATACGCAACTCTTAGGAGACCTCGGAAAACCTCACAAAGTGCTGGGTGTTCACTGCACTAAGTTTTCAGTAAACATTTATCAATTGACTGGAGGGGAGATTCACAATAACTAGTCCCCTAACATTAAATTTAAGGTGCTTAAAGAATGTCATATCCCATGTCAAGCCAGGTAGGTTTTGTCTATGAAAACCTTCAAGCATTCTCACTTCTGTCCCTGCCTTGTCAACAGGTAGAATGGTCACGGGGACAAAGGTCAGAAACCTTCTGGCAAGTGCAAAGGGGGTCTCTTTTAATGAAATCCTCCCTGCAAAAATTCTGGGCTGCCTCTTAAGAAAGGTGTGATAAAAATGTTAGTATCTTGATGTCATTAAGTCCCTAAGTATTCTGAAGACAGCTTTCTTCCTACATAAATTTTGCTGCCATTTACAGGTGGTAGTACGTATTTTACTTCTTCACTGCGCCACTGTGATGGATTAGGTCCTACCAGAGTATTTAACTGGGATCAGTTAAATTCTAGATTCTTTTTTTCCCAATAGCTCGAGGCTTCACCAAATTCACATGGTGACTAAAAGTTGCAGGCACAAGGCAAGGATAAAATCTAGAAGTGTCATGTGGGCTCCAAACCTAGAATCCCTACTGCTGAGAGCAGGCATTGCTGGGCTGCCAGACCATGAGGCCACCCTGTTCTCAGAACAGAGGGCTGTGACCCTGCTGATATGTGACACACGGCTTTCTGCTAGACAAAGCTGGCTGTCATGCAAAGCAGCAACTCTCATTCTGCAAGCAGGCTGAGACAGCCTTTCCAGAAAGAGGATGTGTCAGCTTCCCGGCTTGGCAAATGAGAGAGGAGCTCACCAGCCAAAAGGAGAAGGGAGGCAAAGGGAAGGCTGGAGGGAGGGCGAGAGGAGACAGAGGGCAGATCCCCAGGAGCCACCAGGAAGGAGGCAAGGGCAAGGAACCTCACACCAGGGAAGAACCACCCTCCTACGTCAGCTCCCACCTGGCCACACCTCACCCCCACTCAACAAGGACATCAAGCTCACTGGATTCTACAGCGGAGTGGGGGTAACGGGGATCTTGAATGTCTGAATCCCCACAGTACCTGCCCTGCTCATAGCCGGCCTGGCCCCCTTCAGTGCACACAATCTTTTGCCTCCAAAAGGGACATATTGCTGGGATGAGGGCAGGCTCTCGGTTTTGAGGAGCTGTCTTCTGTGCTTATCACGCAGGACTGAATGCACGGCCTTCAGGAAATCCTTTCGGCTCTCTGGGGAGCTAGGAAAAGAAGATTTGCAAACGTTAGCGAACCAGGGCTTAACACATGGAGAATGTCTAAGGTTATCAGGGGCAACCAAACAAATATCCCTCAGGGCCAAAGGCTAAAGACTGAGGCCATGACTCCAATTTCTGTGCTGAGCGGTGATTTCTCAGCCAGGGATAAACAGCACATAACTCCTTTCCCGTCAAGCTTTGGGATCCATCTCCTGCTGCTGATGTGGGGCAGAGCAGCCCCTTAATGAACAGACCTATGGACAGTGGGAGTTTGTACCAAGAAGCTGCCAAATTCTGCTCCTGGCACTTAAGGCAGAGCTTTTCATTGTAAAATATTTTTGAGGGCAAATGAATCACAAGATTTGTGTGGCTCTGCAGAGCACCCAAAGGCTGACATCTCAACATTCCTAATGTCCTCTAGAGCTCGGCTCCCTCCTGTTCAGTATCAACAGCTCCCATGACACATTTCAACACGTAAATATTAAGGCTGTTTTTTTTTTCTTTTTTTTTTTGAGACAGAGTCTCACTTGGTCTCCAGGCTGGAGTGCAGTGGCACGATCTAGGCTCAAGGCAACCTCCGCCTCCCAGGTTCAAGCGATTCTCCTGTCTCAGCCTCCCAAATAGCTGGGACTATGGGCATGCGCCATCATGCCAAGTTAATTTTTTGTATTTTTAGTAGAGATGGGGTTTCACCATGTTGGCCAGGACAGTCTCGATCTCTTGACCTTCCAAAGTGCTGGGATTATAGGTGTGAGCCACCATGCCTGGTCCAAGGCTATGTTGTTAACAACTACAGGCCTAGGCGGGTAGATCACTAGGTCAAGAGATGGAGACCATCCTGGTCAACATGGTGAAACCCTGTCTCTATTAAAGATACAAAAATTAGCCAGGTGTGGTGGTGTGTGCCTGTAATCCCAGCTACTTGGGAGGCTGAGGCAGAAGAATCACTTGAACTGGGGAGGCAGAAGTTGCAGTGAGCTGAGATCTCGCCACTGCACTCTAGCCTGGGTGACAGAGCAAGACTCCGTCTCAAAAAAACCAAATGCTTCCTAGGTGAGTTATTTTTCTTGTTTTATTCCCAGTATTTTTACCCTGGTAAGTTTCTCCTGGTATTCCTTATTAACAATAAATATGGCATCCGTGTAGGCAAGCTTACTAAACCCTGTAAATGTTACCAACAGCATCACAAATGGATGAGCCAAAAGAGATGGTAAAGGTGGTGCTCCAACCCCACGTGGTTATACAAAAAACATCTCACCTGTAGTCCTGACAGCTTCCCGGGGATCTGCCCTTTGTTGACCTCTGACACCCAACACAGAGAAGTGATGTAGCAACAGAAAACACGGGTTTTGACGTTAAACCCGCCATTCATTTTCTTTGCTTTTTTTTGAGACAGAGTCTCGCTCTGTCACCCAGGCTGGAGTGCAATGCATGCATGATCCTGGCTCACTGCAACCTCCACCTCCCACGTTCAAGTGATTCTCCTGCCTCAGCCTGGCTAATTTTTGTGTTTTTAGCGGAGATGGAGTTTCACCATGTTGGTCAGGCTGGTCTCGAACTCCTGACCTCAAGTGGTCCGCTTGCCTCTGCCTGCCAAAGTGCTGGGATTACACATGTGAGCTACCACGCCCAGTCCCAGTATTCATTTTCTATAAGGCCTTAGGCAAAGTACCATCTCGGAGCCTTGCTTCCCCATTTGTAACCTGGAGTAATAATAGTTTAAGTTGGGGCAAAAAATAATTGCAGTTCTTGCCACTAAAAGTAATGGCACTTTTAATCACTTTTAATGGTAAAAAGCGCAGTTTCTTTTTGCACCAACCTAATACCTTGGTCTGACTAAATAAAATAATGAATGTAAGGTGCTCAGCATGTTTCACACTTGGCATATGTACCTTCTTACTATACTAGCATGATAAAATACTGCTAACAATCATATGGCATTGATTCTATTGACTTTTATAGTATGTGAGTACTCACTGTGTGGGGTACTGGGCAATTATTGAGTAAATCGCTGAGTGTCTATGATTAAATTAAAGCAAGATTAAATATGGGGCACATTTAAAGCCCAAAACATTAAATGTCATCTGTTGAGGTCATTCATCTCATATTTTTAGAAAAATAAAAGAATACATTGTATGTGGGAGAAGACCTCAAATTCTCATGGAGGAGGGAGAGGAGAAGAGAAGGGAGGGAAGAAAGAGGGCAGCGGGGTAGAAGAAAAACCACAAGAAATAAGTAGAACCCCATGTCACGAGCCCAGCCTCCCCTCAAGATGTGCCGGTGATCAACACAGGCTGTTTCCAAAATGAGCAGGATTCCCGGTAAGATCTTCCCACACTGTCACCTCCTCCCAGCGGACTCTCCATTTACTGTATCTCAGCAATGTTAGAGTACAATGTACCAAACATCAAAACATAACACGATGAGACCGCCATCTCGTTCCCATCTGCAGATAATGTAAACACGGCCTGGACTTCCCAGGCGCGGCTCACCTGCAGCACAAGTGGAAGACCCTCTCCGGCCTCCCTTCAGACTCGGATTTCACATGGACAATTTCACACACGGCATTTGCCTCTGCATCTAAAGAAATGAAAGCAATAATGAATCAGGGTATGTTTCAGATGGGTTTATTTACATGGTCACAAAAGCATTTGCCAGCTGTGATAAGAGGATTCATAATGCAGAACTGTACAAGACTGAAGATATTTTCCCACTATCCCACGATCTAAAGAGATGAAGCAACTGAAAAGCTTAACGGATGCTACGAAGAGAACGCTTGGAGGATTTCCAGTTGCTAAAATCTTCTAGATGGTCTAAAAGGCCAATCAGTCAATCATATTGACTGCACGCACCCTTTCAGCCACGCAGTCTGTTTAACTGACCTGTGCATTTCAATTAAACGATTAGTTGTTTCGGCAACAGTTGGACTAAATGGAGCCAAAGCCTCCTATGTGGATTTCATCAGGCCAGGGACGACAGGTGAGCCCTTGCTGTCTGTCAAGGGAGCCTTCCCCCAGGTGGCTGGCCCTAAAGCCCTGGAGACCTAATGGTATTTCTCGTCCCGAGCCTTCCCCTGGGGTCAACTCTGAACACAGCAGAAATGCCAAGAAGGTAAGGAACAATTTTAAAATAGTTTTGAAGCTCTGCAGTGCCTATAATAGCACAGCACTTTAAGTCACGAATAAAGTGTTTGTGAAAGGAACGATTAACTGCAGGCATCCAGCCTATACGTTGTGAAGTCTCACTTTTATCCAGTGGTTTAGAACCCTGGTCACAAACCCTCACTGTGGTTCCATGATTTAACCTTAACCAGAATTGATCTGCAAAAAATTTTACAAACTTTCCCAGACTGAGATGAAAACCCAGAAATTCCACATTCTGATTTTCCAATCCACTAGAGTGGATTTCACAATGAAAGACATCTTGACTAGTCTTTGCAACTCAACCAAAACAAGCTTTTATCTTGATGATTTTAAACTTGACTCGAATGAAAAATAGAGGGCGAGAATGGAACGTCATGTCACAAAGACGGCTTTGTCTTCAAAATTTAAAGTCTTTATGTGTTTACTCGACGCAGGCAAAATTCCTGGCTTAGAAGCTGTCAGTTTGCTATAGAAATAAACTTACCCATTTATAAACCTGGAACAAAGAAACAAAGCAACCAGATAATTCATAACCTACGATTCTAAAGTAAGACATTAGTATTTATGTGCTCAAACCTCAAAATGCTACTTGTAGCTATACTACTAGACTCATAACTTACAGGTGCCTGCAGATTCACATGGAAATCCATTTTGCAAATCACATAAGTAAAAGGGCATCCGGCAAATCACTGCTGGAAGCTTAGAGAGAAACCTTCTAAGACAAATAATCATTCCAAATATATTTGCCCTACATGGTTTTTGCATTTGAGTCTTCCTACTGTAAGGCAAAAAAAAAAAAAAACAAAAAAACAAAAAAAAAAAAAACACCTGTGAAGGAAGAGACACTTTAATTTGGAAAAATAATTCAAAGTGTGCAAAATATTGCAAGAGGGAGGGCTCTCCCCATGAAGTTGGACCAGGGTGTGGTGGTTTTCTGAGGATCAGATCCAGTTTTACTGCTTATGACAAGTAGAAACAAAGAGAGGCCACCCAACAGAAATCGGACAGTAAGAAGTTAACATTCACGTAAGGTGTCAAAAGCATAAAATAGAAATTCACACTGACAGCCGGGTGAGGTGGCTCACGCCTGTAATCCCAGCACTTTGGGAGGGCAAGGCAGGCAGATCATGAAGCCAGGAGTTTGAGACCAGCCTGACCAACATGGTGAAACCCTGTGTCTACTAAAAAAAAAAAAATACAAAAATTAGCTGGGTTTGGTGGCATGTGCCTGTAATCCCAGCTACTCGGGAGGCTGAAGCAGAAGAATTGCTTGAACCCGGAAGGCGGAGGCTGCAGTGAGCTGAGATCACACCATTGTACTCCAGCCTGGGCAACAAAGTGAAAGTCTGTCTCAAAAAAAAAAAAAAAGAAGACAAAAGAAATTCACATTGATCATCCATCTGCAGGTCTCCACTGCCAGGGCTTCTCCTTACCAAAGCTGCACCTGCTGACCAAGTGGGACAGGCAACAGGTGTGGCTAAAGAGTTTCCACCTGACTCCCCAGAGATGCTCTTTCAAGGGTGCACCTGAAAGATTGTACACAGCCCATTCCTCCTCTCGAGAACTTGGTCTCAAATTAGGCCCAGAAGGGGGAGTTTTCGAGCCACAGAAATATCACTTTTCTTAGTCAGTACCCTGCTACTCATGTGTTTAAAGCATTGTCTAATTATATTATTAAGTATACTCATAGCTACCCAACATTTCACTTCACTACTATGTGGATTTTAGAAAAAGAATCAACATTTCCACATCTGTAATTCCAGCACTTTTGGAGGCTGAGGCGCGAGGCTCACTTGAGCCCAGGAGTTCAAGACTGGACCCCATTTCTACAAAATATTAAAAAAAATAGCTGGGTGTGGTGGCACACGCCTGTAGCCCCAGGTACTTGGAAAGGATAGCTTGAGCCTAGAAGTTTGAGGCTACAGGGAGCTACAATCACACCACTGCTCTCCAGCCTGGGCAACAGAATGGGACCTGTCTCTAAAAAAAAATTAACATAAGTTTTAAAAAGAATCAACATTGTAAAAAGCCTTCACATTAATACCAAAGACATTTGTAATACTTTAGGGAAAAATGTTTAGTCGATGCTTTTTAGTTCTTTTGGTGGTATTTTTGGATCTCTCAGTTAAAAAGCAAGTGAGTTATTTACATGGGCTTTGTCTGCTCACAGTCTCCAGGATTCTTTCAAGAAGCACAGGCTCATTGCTACTCAGACGGTAGTCACTATAGTATTAATATATAGAACAGAACAACTAGAATCTCTTCCAGGAATTTTGAAGACATTACACATCCATTCACTCAGTTCATTCATTCAATATTTAATCAATGGCTGAGTAAATAAGAGGCAATAAAGGGACTGAGAGACAAGAGACGTAAGCATAGGGAAAAAAAGATGGTAGGGTGGTTAGACCAAGAGTGTGAATTCAAGTAATTCCTACACAAACCAGAAATATGTGTGTGAAAAACCCAGCACAGGTCAGAGTTTACCTGCACTCGCCAAAGCTCGAACCTGCAGTGCCTCCGTGGGGATCATGTGTCGAAATCGGAAGGGGTCCCAGTCCTCATAAATGGAAAGCCTGTGTGATCCTACCTGCAGAGGAGAAGGAACCAGCTGCATAAGAAGAATCTAACCTGCCCTGGACCAGTTCCCTACGTTTTCTAAACCAGCGACAGACTCTCACTCAGTAACTCCAGTCGTGCCCAAAGGATCTTCCCCCATGAGCTCCTGTTCATCCAGCAGGAAGTGAGAGGCTGCATGATAAATATATTGAGGGGAGGGTGTACAAATACATTTGCTAAGCAAATGCAGTGAAGAGAGACACACAGGAAGAGGAGAAAAGGGTTCCCAAAACAAGAACAGGGCAACAGAGAAAGGGAAGAGTAGTGTTGGAAAGGTTCTGGGCCGTGGTAGACCCAGCCACCAACGGCGTCCAATGGATTTCAATTCGCAAAAATGAGACCAAGTCACCAATTGGTTCCAATTCGCAAAAATGAGACCAAGTCACCAATTGGTTCCAATTCACAAAAATGAGACCAAGTCACCAATTGGTTCCAATTCGCAAAAATGAGACCAAGTCACCAATTGGTTCCAATTCACCAACTGGTTTCAATTCACAAAAATGAGACCAAGTCACCAATTGGTTCCAATTCACAAAAATGAGACCAAGTCACCAATTGGTTCCAATTCACAAAAATGAGACCAAGTCACCAATTGATTCCAATTCACCAACTGGTTTCAATTCACAAAAATGAGACCAATTCATTTTTTTGCTCTAAACAGGAGCCTGCCTGAAAGAAGGCATGATGGGTGATCTCAAGCATCCTTAGCAATGCTTAAGAAAGGAAAAAAAATTGTAAAAAGGCTCATATTGACAAAATGGTAGAATTATGCAGACACAACTGATAAGCAGATAGAGAAATACTTTCAAACCGTGGGGCAACGTAAGAAGTCTTACAAGTTTCTTCTTCTGTTTCGAACCATCTTTATACACAAGGACCACAGCAGTTTTGAAGACTGGAAAAAATAAAATAAAGACAGTTATGGCATGTCACACACAGGGTTTTCCCCTCGATGTCACTAACTTGTGGTAATAAACACTACGGTTATGAAAAGGATGTGGAGATCCTGGTCAACTGACTCCCACCCACCTTCCATTCATTCATCACATCTGTGAAAATCAAAAGCCTACTGAGACACAATTTTCCGGGTTCAAAATAAACATAAAAAGCCTACATAAATGGAAATCACCTACGCCCCAAAAAAACTTTTGGGTAAAATATGTTAAGTATGATACCATTTCAAAGTTAAAACTTCGACTGGTACATATTCAACAAAAATGTACTAATTCAAGAGATGGAGGAATAATATAAATCTTTCATAATAATAATGCAATTCTGAAGATGATTTACATTGATGCACATTAAGGTAATAGCGCACACAGACACAGAGTGATAAGTTAGGAAATATAACTCATCTTTTGACCTAAAGAAACAAAAATGAGTTTATGAAATTAGAATGACTATATTTCTTCCCAAAAGACTGAATCAGAGTAAGCTCTCTAGGAGTGGTAAATACATAGTTTCATTCTTATATTCTTTCAGGGGGTGGGGAGATACAACAGAGGTATGCATAATCTTCCAGAGAATTCGTTAAGCAATGCCAAACAGGTTTAACACACAGTGATTCTGATTCCTCCTTGAGGGGAAGTAGAATTGGCACTCAGAAGGAATGGAAGGGGGACTGAGCCCTGCCCCTCCTGCGTTCTCTGTGTCAGCGTCTCTGCTATGGTCCAAATGTTTGTGTTTCCCCAAAATTCATACCTTGAAACTAATCACCATTGTGATGGTTTCAGAAGGTGGGCCTTTGAGAAGTGGGGACTCTGTCCTCATGAATGGAATTAAGTGTCCAATAAAAGAGACTTGAGAGAACTGCCTTGACCCTTTTGCCATCATGAAGCCACAGCTAGGAAGTATGAGAAAGCAGGATCTTGGACTTCCAGCCTCCACAACTGTGAGAAATAAATCTTTGTTGTCTGGAAGCTGGCCAGTTTCTGACATTTTGTTACAGTAGCCGAATGGACTAAAATAGTCTCCATTATCCCTTCCTACTCTGACTCCAAGGAACAGCCCAATCGCACAGCAGCTGAAGGAGGCACAGTCTTGTATACCAGACATGGAATTACAAAAGAACAAACTTCCAGGGAATTCTCAGGGATGGGCCACCAGGCTCAAATGCCCTTTGGAGACGAACCCCAAGTAGCTGGTTTAATTTCTGTCCTAGGTAGGGCAGGTCGGTCTGGTCTTCTCTTTGGGTAAGATCATGCTAATCTCCACTGCAGGGAAATAAGCCTTGAGATACAAAGAAACTGACTCCAGCCGCTGGGTCTAGACCGCCCACAGCCCTTCACACCTCACAGTATCTGACCGCTCAAGGTCCCCAGAGCACAGACTGGCAGGTTCCCTCCAAAGGTTCACACTGACCAGAGGAGGCCACACCAGCTCTCAGAGAAGCTGAGCACAAGCAACCTGAGGATGCCCTTCATTCCCACCATGAAGCCCTCAGAAACCACAGAGGCCGAGACAGCTAGGTCCTCTTAGAAGTGAAAGAGCTTGGCCGGGCACGGTGGCTCAAGTCTGTAATCCCAGCACTCTGGGAGGCTGAGGCGGGGGGATCACGAGGTCAAAAGATCAAGACCATCCTGGCCAACATGGTGAAACCCCGTTTCTACTAAAAATACAAAAATTAGCTGGGCGTGGTGGTGCGCGCCTATAGTCCCAGCCACTGGGGAGGCTGAGGCAGGAGAATTGCTTGAACCTGGGAGTCGGAGGTTGTAGTGAGCCAAGATCATGCCACCGCACTCCAGTCTGGGTGACAGAGCGAGACTCCATTTCAAAAACAAAAACAAAAAGAAGTGAAAGAACTCTACCCCAATGACTAATCTCAGAAAAGCCACCATGCCACTGAGACCACAGCTCAGTGGTGTAATTGCCTCCATTTCCCTCAATCTTCATCATCGTGGATCACAGCAGGAGGGCCAGAGAGTGAGCTTTGGCCTGGCACCCAGACCTCAGCCTCTCCCTTCAACTTTCCCTAAGCCTTGGAGCTAGTGCTTCTCACGTGACTCCACCGTGTTGCCCAATCCCTTCAGACACGGCCTTGATCTCCAAAACTCATGCTACTTTGCCAGCCTAAAGCATCCTCTCTTTGCCCCAAAAGGTGAACGTCAAATACGCTTCAAGGCAGAAGCCTATTTCTATTTTTGTTTTTGTTTAAGGCACCAACATTTGGTCCACAGGAGCCATCCTGTGAGGGAAACATCAAGGTGCCTCGTTGGCAGCAAGTCAACTTCCGTTTCATAAGAAAGCTTCACTTCTTCCTGAGGTTAGAGGTTTAAACCAAAACAAGACGACAACCACATTTTAACCCCAAATCTGCCTGACTGAGGGTAACCACGATCCTTCCTTCACAGTAACTCTTCCTTATTTCAACTCCTTGCTCAGCCTTTTCCATTAGTTCTGCCTTGCTACTTGAAAACACACCCAAACCATCAAACTTGTCTCTCTAACGACTGGGAATCCACAGCTCATCCACGTCCACATCATGACTATAGCTTTTGTTCATAATCCCAATTTGAATCCTTCCTTTTCTTTCCTATCACTCTGGAGAGGATTCTGAATGATGATAAATCAGTCTTGGTCCTCAGAGCCTTCAGTCTTTCTCTTGTGAACTACGGCCCCATTGAGTTTGCTGACAGTGTGATGCCCTGACGCTGTTGCTGGAGTACGCAGTCTCCATTTATACCTAAGACAGGTGTTGCAGGCCACCTTCCTGGAGGCAGCTCCCACACTGACCTCTCATCAACAGCCCAGGAGGCAGGGAACAGAGTAACGAATGCAGAGTCCACTGCCTGAGCCTGTGCAGCAAGTGGCACCTAAATCCCCAACCTCAAAACCAGCATTTTCCTGCATCACTTACACCATGGGTTGGCAAACAAGGGCTCTCAGGCCAGACCCAGGCCTGCTGCCACCAGTGTGGTGCAGCTGCTGATCTGGTCATCTCATTCATTTACACGTGCTGCTTCTGGCTCCAGGGGCAAAGCACGTGGCCTACTGGCCCAAAGCCTAAAATGTACTATATATAGGCTGGGCGTGGTGGCTCATGCCTGTAATCCTAGCACTTTGGGAGGCTGAGGCAGGTGGATCACCAAGTCAGGAGTTCAAGAACAGCCTGGCCACATGGTGAAACCCTATCTCTACTAAACATACAAAAATTTGCCAGGCACGGTGGTGAGTGCCTGTAATCCCAGCTACTCAGGAGGTTGAAGCAGAGAACTGATTGAACCCAGGAGGCAGAGGCTGCAGTGAGCCAAGATTGCACCACTGGACTCCAGCCTGGGCAATAGAACGAGACTCCGTCTCAAAAAAAAAAAAGTGCCATATGTAACCTTTAACAGAAAAGAGTCTGCCAACGCATTTTCTCCTACTTAAATTATTTTCTTATTCTAAATCGGTTGCTTTCTAACTATAGTGAATCTGTAATATTGAGGGCAAAGTCATGAAAACTCTTAATGTTGACTTTGGAACTGCTAGTCTGTAGGCCCACGGTGTGGGTCATTTACATCAATATCTTGCATCCCACGAATGACCCACTAAGCAGCATCAGGGAGATCCCAAACTCCTCCAAGAAGAAATCACAGTAGAAGAAACACAAGTGGGGATGTTGAAAAGAAAGCAAACACTACTACCCTCACCAAACCCCTACCCCATCAAAACCTAACGACTTGTTAAAATCTCCTCAATACTCCTTTGTACGGCCTTTTTAGTCACATGCTTTCTCTGCACTTACGTGTTCCTTTTTTTTTTTTTTGAGACAGAGTCTTGCTCTGTCACCTAGGCTAGAGTGCACTGGTGCAATCTCAGCTCACTACAACCTCTGCCTCCCGGGTTCAAGTGATTCTCCTGCCTTAGCCTCCCAAGTAGCTGGGATTACAGGCATCTGCCATCACACCCAGCTATTTTTTGTATGTTTAGTAAGGACAGTGTTTCACCATATTAGCCAGGGTAGTCTTGAACTCCTGACCTCAAGTGGTCTGTCCATCTTGTCCTCCCAAAGTGCTGGCGTTACACTACACCCGGCCTCCTTTGTTATTTTTAATGAAATGGCGTCAACAGCTACAGAGACTCTGGAAATTTTAGGAATATCGGTCAGTAATTTTTTAATGACGGTTAAGTGATCTAAACAGAAAGTTCAATGAATCTTTGCGTTAAACACTCTGATTTTAAAATCACTAGGACATTCCATTTGGGAATACTCTGTTCCTATCATGGAGGAAAAAAAAGTTTAAAGAAGGAGTAAGCAAGCCCCACTCCCCACAAGCCCACAAAGGTAATGTAAGGCAAGAGAATGATAAGCCAGATTTCCATTATATTATGTTCCTACCCATGAGTCTTTTAGCAAAAGGCTATGACAAAACATAAAAGCATGGAGTGTTGATGGTTTTATATTCATGAACACAGCAATATGCCAACGAGCATTCACACCGTAATGACAAGCCATGTCTCCTACATTATACATTACTCCCAGTATGCTCACCCATGGTTTTTCTCTCTCTTAAAAAGCAAATTACAATACAATCACATGCGATCTCTCATTGCAGCAACTGCATCCATCTAAACTGGTTTATTAAAAAATAAATCATTTGCAAACATCTCTAATGTCACTAGTACTGAGCAGCAATGTGATTGAGATGCACCTCACAGCTGATCCAGGCACTCCAGAGTTGCCACAACAGTTCAGTTGAGAACCTGAACCTACTCTATAGCCTAGTCTTTTTGTTTGTTTGTTTTTGAGACGGAGTTGCTCTCTTGTTGCCCAGGCTGGAGTGCAATGGTGCGATCTCCGCTCACCGCAACCTCCGCCTCCTGGGTTCAAGAAATTCTCCTGCCTCAGTCTCCCAAGTAGCCAGAACTATAGGCGTGCACTATCACGCCTAGTTAATTTTTGTATTTTTAGTAGAGATGGGGTTTCACCATGTTGACTGGGATGGTCTCGATCTCTTGACCTCGTGATCCGCCCACCTCAGCCTCCTGGAGTGCTGGGATTACAGCTGTGAGCTACCACGCCTGGCCACATCCTGGTCTTAAGACCAAACAGCAACAGAGTCAAGAAGAAAATAAAAAATCTAGGGTTTGGGGTCTCAGAAACAGAGGCCATTTTGTCTCGATTTTTTACTTTATTTTTCCTTGGTTTATAATTAACCCATTATTTTGAAAAGATACTCAGAGCAGCCGCCAGAGAGGAAAATTCTTTTCCTGCCTGTGTGTTTACGTCTGGAGAGACTTGGGCACTGCCATTTCCGCCCACCCATGTGGCCGAGTGACCAGAGAGTGCAATTTAACTTGAAGGTTTCATTTAATGTTTGTGAGATGTTGGTGGCTACAGCAGGAAGACCAATTCAAGTAACTGCAATTAACTTTTTAATAAATTGGGCCTTGAAAAAGAAATGTTCTTGTTTTGAAAAATAAGCTAGACGTTTCCCGCCTCCATAAAACCCTTTTCTGATACACACCAAAGGCTGCCAATTCTGGTTCCTTTTTCCACTTGCCCAGCGAGGCCGGCGGGTTCAGCCAGATCACGGTGGTGTGCAAAAGCAGGTCTCCCATGCTCAGATCGGCAACCTGAAAGCCAGAGACGTGACCAAGTTTACCGGGTGGTGTTATCAATACTCAGATTTTCATGACGTTTGAAAATTCAGCATGTGGATATTAATTTTACTTCAAGAAAATACTCCTAAAAACATTTGCTTTAGTATATGACGTAATGCATCAGGTATGCTTGATTTAGCCATTCTGCAATGTAACATATCAGAACTTCATGTTGTACACCATAAATACATAACTTTTTTTTCAATTTCCTTTTTTTTTTTTTTTTGAGAAAATGGCACCAAAATGACATTACATTGTAAAAAAAAAATACTCTGAATTTGTGACTGTCTGAATAAACACCACCTACCATTGAAACAGGGTGAAGATACAATATCCAAATTAACTTTTCTAATGGGAAATAAAGTATCATTATGTTCTAGCCAAGTCTGAGCTAGAAAAAAACAATGAAATTTTAACAACAACAAAAAATCCTTTAGTTCTTATGAAATCTCCTAATTTAAAAATAAATACTCTCTATTCCCAAAGAAACACATGGAATACAGGGTAGAGGAAACATTCATCTTTTTTTCTCCACATGTTTGTCTACTACAATTTCAGAATAAGATGGCAAATAGTTACAAAATGGGGCTCTGAAATTCACATGTAGTTAGTCTGTCAAAACTGATCTACAAAACTAGAGATGTTTTGTGTTCAACAAATAGAGACAGTTTCCCAAGGAGATGCTAATTGTTGTCAATGGCAAAGGCCCACCCCCAGATAACTGCAGACTTTTCTGCCAGTGAGTATCCTCTTTTGGGAAGTGTAAGCAAATTATTTCTTTTTCTAATCCATTTCAAAGAAGATTTTATTTCACTTTAGATGAGGGAGAGAGGAGCCAAATCAAGAGTCTGAAGATTCCTCTCTTGGCACGTGCAGCGTGAGTGCCGGAATCCCAAGAGATCATGAGGTTCAGTCACTCCCCGCCAAGCAGTCACTTGCTAAAAACTGTCAAGTGCTGGTTGTAGAGCCATCTAGACACAATGATCCAAGGAGTCTGCTGCAAGTTCAATGTCTATGCCTCACAACAGTCATGTCTGCTTTTCTCACGGGAGGCACTGACCCCTCCCAAACCTAGCTGGATTTCTTATACAGCAGCAACCTGGCAACCCTCCACTGATCACAGTGCAGTTGGGATTGTCCTCCAGCCACCAAAACAGGCTACCGTGCTGAGATGTGGC
Organism: Leontopithecus rosalia; assembly: GCA_028533165.1. Lineage (NCBI taxonomy): Eukaryota > Metazoa > Chordata > Mammalia > Primates > Cebidae > Leontopithecus > Leontopithecus rosalia. The sequence goes on from CM052665.1 coordinate 44,996,068, forward strand.
TCCATCAGTACAGGATACAGAAGTGGTATTGCCTCCCTTGATTGGGATTATTAGAATCATTACTGTCGTTATTTCTGCGCTGTAATATCCTAGTATAACCAACGGTTAAAATAGTCTTCAAGCAGCCATGTTATTTTGTCTATAGATATTAAGTAACTCATCCACCAACCCCCCAGGATATTATCAGCCAAGGTAATGACACAGTCTCCACTACCTATCCCCCAAAGACCCACATGGAAGAGGAGGAGTTCTATACAGAAGGCAAATCCCCAGGGGCCACAGCCTCAGGGAATATGTCTTTAAAAGTGATTAAAGGCCAACATGGTAGACTGTCCAAACTCGATTTCCTCCAACAGAATTACATTATCTGCACCTTCTGCTATATGATTTTCTAGCACCTCCCACTAGAGAGGCAGGGTACATACATCGCTGCCCAGATGACTTTGGGTGTAGCTAAGTGACTTAGGCAGTGGACGTGCCATAACAAGCCCCTCTTGGGAGCCCACCTTCCAGCCAGGAGAAGGACTTGCCCAAAACAGCCACTGCTGCTTTAGCCTGGATGCTGGAAGAAGAGACAAGGGGCACACCAGAACCTTCGGAACTGGAGCTAACCAAGAGAAACCAAACTTTAGTTGACCTACAAAGAAAAAGCCACATATGAGATAAATATTTTGTGTAGACAACCACTGATATTTTAAGTTATTTGTTACATAACTTAAAACAGGCTGATCCTGTGCCTCTGCACAAGGCTTCTCTCTGGACAAGCTTCCCATGCCAAATGGATAGGGAGTCGGGGTTCTCCCTTTGGTCACAGTTTCTCACTGGGGCTTCCACTGGTTCCCTTCTGAATCTTCCTCCCAAATCCCAAGAGAGAGTTCTGCTGGGAGGCCTTTACCTTATTAAGGACTGGGATGTCCTACTGACCCAGGGCTTTTAAGGACTTCTTTTACGGGTAAACACCCTCTGGGATTCTTCTTCCTCCTCATTAAGCAAGAGATTCCTTAGCCCAACAACCCAAAGTTTAACAAAGGGGTAGGAAGTTGAAGGCACAGTTTCATCAAAAGCTGTTTCTTTGCCAGCTTTGTTCTCTGTGAACATATCTGCCTTCAGAGATATCTTAAGGCAAGTTGGCTGAAGATGGGATTCAGGTACCTGTGTTTCTAGAATGTTACCATTTCACTATAAACCTGCTGTTACCAGCAAATACTGAGATGTTCCTATTCCTGTTTAGAAAACTTCATAAATACATTCTAGGCTGTTACTTCATACTGCCACTAAGAGGGAACCACAAGGATCAGGAATTACCTTTGTGAAAATCTGAATATAATTTGGGTGCCTCCACAGTCACCTGCCTGAGTCTCCAAAATTCTTCCAATGTGCTGCTGAGAGCAGTGGAACAGAACTGTCATTGATCTTGGCACAGACCATCCTATTTCCCAGGACTCATTTTCCCTAGGGTTTTGTTCTTACGGCATTGAGGCTACTGCATCCTTTCCAGTTTAAAGGCCATTCTCCTCAATGGAAGGCAAAGAGATGAAATGGGGCTCGAGAGGCTCTCCTTGAGTAATCAACTGCCTTTGATTAACTGATTCCCGCTGGGGGCCTGTTGCCTGCTTGTTCATCTTGTCCTGCCAAAACATTCTCTTCTCTTGCTCTCTTTGGCCTCTTTTCCAAGCCAGAAATTTTCTGGACTTTGCACCTCCTGGTAAAAGTAGGATTTTCCTCCTCTTCAGTCCTGGGACTCAGCCAGTGTCCCTCTTTCCATCTTTTGCACATTTCTTTTTACAATCTTAGCCCACGAAAAAGACTTTGTATAGCACCATATCACTTTGTTCATCACTGGAAACATGTCTTACATGTCAGAATCTCATTTTCAAGGACTTCCGGTTTCACTGAAACCATGTTCCTTTCTACAGTCTCTGACTTTCGATCATATTCATCTTTTTTTCCTAAATTCTTTGCCATCCCCCATCCATTTCGCCTCCTAATCTTTAGCAGCATGGTCATTTGCTCCTAAGGTCATTAAAATTCAGTAATTAATTTGGCGTATAAAGAAAATAAAAGAGAATGTAATGAAAATGTTCACTTCCATGGGCTGGTAAAATGCTTTCTGTCAGAATGAAATAAACCAAAGGAGGACAGTCTGTCTTATAATTTTTAAAATGTTTATAGTATTCATTAGTCAATTAAAAAACAGCATTAAAATTCTGTGATCGACATAAAATCAAGGTATAAAATCACCTTCAAGATACAACTATTCAAACATATACATAGGCATTAATTTTAAAAAAACCAAAATCAACACCAAAATACGGTAAGTTGTATGTCTTGAAACCACAGAAGAGTTTTTTTCTTGCCTTTTTCTATATTTTGCCCTCTGCTTTAATAAGCATATATTTTTTCTTCTTATAATGTTTTATAAGAAAGTGAGAACTACGTCCAGAGTGGCAACTTTCATTTTTTCCTACACTCTGATAGATAAAATTAGTCTCGGAACATTCTCATGCTCTGCTTGTCAGGTTATGTTAAAAAAAAAATGTTTCAATTGAAAGCTACATATCCTCTACAGCAGACCTTCCTGGGCTATCAGATTCTGACTGTATAGCATCTTTGAGAACCTCTGCAACACTTTGTAAGGTGTAGGTAACAGAGATAAGTGTAAATTTTATCCAGTCTGATACTGGCCTGGTTGATTTCCTCCAGCTGTGGAAAAACCAGTTCATCTCATTTACAATTCATCTAGTCACTTCTTCACTCCATGTATAACTCTGTGTGATTGTGACTTTTCCAATAAACCCTTAAAAAACCTGCCTGGGTCCCCCACATCTTATGAGTAAAATAAATGATAAGATGTCATAACTTTACCTGTTTCTGAAAATTATCCATGAACAGTGGGAAAACTTGTTTCATTTCACTCAGGATATAAACATGAACCTGGATAATGGCCTTTAATATCTCTCGAGATAAGGTGCTTTCTCTAGTCTACACTAAACAACCAAACGGGGCCGGGCGCAGTGGCTCATGCCTGTAATCCCAGCACTTTGGGAGGCTGAGGCGGGTGGATCACGAGGTCAAGAGATCGAGACCATCCTGGTCAACGTGGTGAAACCCCGTCTCTACTAAAAATACAAAAAATTAGCTGGACATGGTGGTGCGTTCCTGTCATCCCAGCTACTCAGGAGGCTGAGGCAGGAGAATTGCCTGAACCCAGGAGGCAGAGGTTGCAGTGAGCCGAGATCACCCCATTGCACTCCAGCCTGGGCAACAAGAGTGAAACTCCGTCTCAAAAAAAAGAAACCAATCAAACTTTGCCCTACCCACTTTTTTAACCCTGCTGCTAGTCACAGCAAGAGTGTTTTTCTTCTAAGTTCCTTCCTACATTTTCTCTTTTTTAAGGTGGAAAGAAAAACTGAGTCTAATATTCTAGTTGAATCTGAGTGCACAGAGGCATTGATGAATGTTACTATGTATCATTTGCCTATGATTCCTCTAAGTATTACTGGGATTTTTAAATTAAAAATTAATAACTGCATGTATTCAGGGGTACATATGATGCTTTGATACATGTACTGTTTAACCACCAGATCAGAGCAATTAACTTACCCATGATTTCAAATGTCTACCACTTCTCTGTGTTGGCAACATACTTTCATTCAGGTGACTGCTGCTTAATGACTCAGGCACACCTTTTAGCTTTGCCTTAAGTCTTTCTCAGGTCTATCTGTTCCTGCCACTGCTCTTCCAAGTACGTTTTCGGGTAGATTTAAATGATTCAGAGTCATCTGAAATGTTCATTCATTTGACAGCTATTTACTATATACCTGTATTAAATACCAACTATATACCCACTATGTGCATGATGTCTTTCTAATCTCTGGAGGTAGAGCCCTGGCCTTTAATAACGCTTCTAGAAACAGCCAGATTGTGGTGATGGAAGTTCACTTTCACACTTAAAGCAGAATAAAGCCAGCGATCCCCAGGGTGAGGAACTGAGCATCAGGAAAACATTTCCTACAGGAAGAAATAGCCCAGCAGAGGAAGAAAATTCACATTGCAGCCTTGGATAAAGCACAGATGTGCCCCTAAGAAAAAAACCTGCATCCTAACTGTTTTACTTATAAATAACACCTTTAAAAAAAAAAGAGCAAATGCAAACTTGGCTTTCCTGACAGCTGTCCTGAGAAGATGGGGACTCTTACCTCTTTTTTCTCACCAGTCTGTTCAGCGATCAGCTGGTCAAACACAGCCCCAAACTCTTCGTGGATTTTCTGCATCTCATTGATGTGACTGGCCACCTTGTTCATGGTCTTGATGGCCACTGGAAGAAAACAGGTGGTGAAATGAGAGGCTACTTAGAGACCCTTGTGGACGCAGGCCTGTGGGGAGGTCCTAGGCCGAGGCCTACCGTCCAGGTGGTAATGCTCCTCACTCTCGGCATCGGTCAGGGCGAACAGCTCCTTGAGCAGAAGAGGGTACTTGAGGATCCTCTGGATGGGCTTGATGAGGTACGACTCGAGCGTGGACGAGTGCTGCTGCTTTGGGTTCTGGGCATCCAAGAATGCCTTGAAAGCCGTGTCTGTCTTGGCTGGCAGGGTTTAAATACAGGTCATCAGGGTGGAACGTCCACGTGACTCCCTTCCCACAATTTCCCTCCCTTCCTCACTGAGACTCCAAGGTGCCTTTTTGCAGCACTGAGCAGAGAGTGGGTGGCAGGAAGAGGGAAAGGTAGCGGAGGGGGCGGTCAGGGAGACCACGGGAAGGGCCTGCCATCAGATCTACGGATTTATGTGTTGTGGGGGTGGGGAGAAGGCTGATGAGCTAAAGGATGACGGAGTGTAGATTCCAGGCACCCGGATTTCCAGGGGCTGCTGTTGATCCTCCTCCATGAAGTATGTTTTTTTATCCTGATGTTTTAACACCTGGGGCCTTAGTGTCCCTGGGGAGACTGCCCCACCCACACTGGCCAGTTCCTGGAGGTAGTCAAAGATTTGCCAGGAAATGTCCCTTTTATAGAGTCCCCACATGCTGCCACCTCCTCTCTGAGGCTCTTACGCCCTGGGCTACCATTCCCCTGCCCTGGTCGCCTCAGGGTGGGGAGCAGACATCTCGGTTTTGAGCACACCCCAGAGCCCGGCCTCCCCAGTTCCTTCCCTCAGAAATCCCAAGAAAGGTTCTTGGTCACGTTTTCCCCTCACTCCCTCTGCCTCCTGACCCAACCTGCATGTCCTCATCTGGCCCACATGGTAGGGAGTGCCTGTGCCTCTTGGGAACTGTGAGTGACAAACTGCGGAATCTTCCATCCCGAGCTGCTGGTCTTGTCATTCCAAAATAATGATACACCTACATTCTGAACACGCCCTACCCTGGTTTTCCAAGCATTTCACTGCTGGAAAAACCTCTTTTGAAAAAGGCAAGCAGGCCGGGTGCATTGGCTCACACCTGTCATCCCAGCACTTTGGGAGGCTGAGGTGGGTGGATCACCTGAGGTCAGGAGTTTGAAACCAGCCTGGCCAACATGATGAGACCCCCATCTCTAATAAAAATACAAAAAAAATTAGCCGGGCATGGTGGGAGGTGCCTGTAATCCCATCTCAGGAGGCTGAGGCAGGAGAATCACTTGAACCCAGGAGGCGGAGGCTGCAGTGAGTTGAGATCATGCCACTGTACTCCAGCGTGGATGACAGACGGAGACTCTATCTCAAAAACAAACAAAAAAAGGCCAGGCACGGTGGCTCATGCCTGTAATCCCGGCACTTTGGGAGGCCGAGGCAGGCGGAAATCACAAGGTCAAGAGATCAAGACCATCCTGGCCAACATGGCGAAACCCGTATCTACTAAGAATACAAAAAATAGCTGGGCATGGTGGCACGTGCCTGTAATCCCAGCTACTCTGGAGGCTGAGGCAGGAGAATCACTTGAACCCGGGAGGCAAAGGTTGCAGTGAGCCAAGATCATGCCACTGCACTCCAGCCTGTGCAACAGAGGGCGACTCCATCTCAAAAAAAAAAAAAAGAAAAAAAAAATAGGTGCGCAGAAGCAGCACCTCACGATGCTGGAAGAGCAGAGCAAGGTAGGATCTCCCACAGTGATTGCTCAAAGTTAACTCACATCTGCTCAAAGTGGCACCACCTGTTCGCATCTGTGGGCTCCGACCTGATGCAGCTCAGGCAGCACTTTCCTCAACAGTCTTGCCTTCCTCTGTGTCCCAGCTGGTTTGGGAAGCAGCCCTGGGGAGCTGTGGGGCCCCAAACAGAGGTACCAGCAGTGGCTGATAGAAAGCTGTGGCTAATACCTTCCACGTGGCAAAGCAATGTGCTGGAGGGCAGAATATGGGAAGAGGAAGGGGCAGTGTATCTAAGCAACTAACGGTGGACACACGTCGCTTCTGGGCTGGTGAGCACCTGAGGCTGCTGAGAGGGTGGCATGGGCACAGAAACTCCATGCAACCCTCCCCCATACTGCGCCCAATCACCTCTCAATTTGGCTATTCCTCAGATGCATCCTTTATGATAAACCAGTAAATTAACACAATCAACATCGGAAAAAGCACATTCTTCACATTCGGCACGTAAATATTGATCTGGATGACTTTCCCCTACTAGAAATTAGACATGGCACTCCATCTGTAGTCCTAGATTCTTGGGAGGCTGAGGCAGGAGAATCCCTTGAACCTGGGAGGTGGAGGCTGCAGTGAGCCGAGATTACACCACTGCACTCCGGCCTAAGTGACAGAGTGAGGCTCTATCTCAGAAAAAATGAAGAAAAATATGGGTCATACCTTCCGTTTTAAGGGATAGTTTTAAAAGATACCATAATATTTTTCTTATTGAATTAAGAAAAATCCATAGGGGCAGAATTTAATCTAATTGAGTGATTAAAAATAACAAATTGCTCTAGGGCCATGATGGGTATATAATTTCACTGTAGATCAAAGCACTCTCAAATTATTTAACAATCTCATAACAATTAGTATTCAATAAAGGTTTTAAAAGAAACACACTGCACACGCAGAGCCATATGACCAACACAGGACACGGGAAGGGTCAGGCAGCATGACAAGGAGAATCCCAGGTCCCCTTTTCATCTGGGGCTCCACCAGGACTCTGTTGCACAGACCACCACTACCCATAAGACTGTTTTTATCTGGGGCAGCTCTTGGTTACCCAGAGATCTGCATTGTGCTGTTTCCTGTAACAGGTTTTAGATTAAGTCAAGCTAGTTCTCTCTGGCAGCAAACATAAACACAGCAGTAGAACATTATTTACATATCCGGGACCTGATCAGCAGCTGCTTACTCAGCAGCTACAGCGAAGTGTTAAGGAATTGCAGGCTGATTTCCAGAGATTCTTTGAAATCAAACTTTCTGTTGGTGCTACTGTTTGCCAAGAAAATGTTTCCTTAATCCTTTAACCATCAAAACCCGCCATATGCGGAACTCTGGAGACATAACCTCCTTCTGGAACTCAGAATGTTCCACCGCCTTCTCACAACCCTCAAGAAAAAGCAGCTTGCCAATATAAAAACTCTACTTTGTCCTGTACAAAAATAACTACAAATGCAGCAATTTTCGAGGCTAACTGAGACAACTTTAGAAGTACTTTTGGGAACTGTTATCACGCTCCCAGGAGGAAAAGTAGGTGAAGGAAGGATGAAAGTCCACAAAAAGGTATACAGTAAGTCTTCCCTTAATGCAGTCAATAAGTGCTGCGACTTTAAGTGAAATGACATACAATGAAACCAATTTTTTTTTTTGAGACGGAGTTTCGCTCTTGTTACCCAGGCTGGAGTGCAATGGCGCAATCTCGGCTCACCGCAACCTCCGCCTCCTGGGTTCAGACAATTCTCCTGCCTCAGCCTCCCGAGTAGCTGGGATTACAGGCACGCCCCACCATGCCCAGCTAATTTTTTGTATCTTTAGTAGAGACGGGGTTTCACCATTTTGACCAGGATGGTCTCGATCTCTTGACCTCGTGATCCACCCGCCTCGGCCTCCCAAAGTGCTGGGATTACAGGCTTGAGCCACCGCACCCGGCCTTGAAACCAATTTTTATCCTTACCAACATTATAATGAAGTTGAACAAAATGACATTAGTTGGGGACCTGCTGTACATCATGTCACAGTTTCCAAGAACCTATCAACAACGTGAAGTGAGGACTTAGTTATGAAGTATGGTAGGTTATAACTGAAATTAATGAAAAAGAGAAATAAAGCAGGGAATTTCTAAACCACCTACATTTTTACGTAACTACAAAATGACCCATCAATTCTAGCCCAAAAAAGCAAAGTAAAACTTTCATTGCAAGAAAACTGACAAAACCATTAATTCAAGATCCTGGCCAGGCACAGAGGCTCACACCTGTAATCCCAGCACGATGGGAGGCCGACGCGGTCAGATTACTTGAGGTCAGGAATTCAAGACCGGCCTGGCCAACACGGTGAAACCCCATCTCTACTAAAAAATACAAAAATTAGCCAGGTGTGGTGGCAGGCGCCTCTAGTCCCAGCCACTCGGGAGGCTGAGGCAGGAGAATTGCTTGAACTCAGGAGGTGGAGATTGCAGTGAGCCGAGATTGTGCCATTGCACTCCAGCCTAGGTGACAGAGCAAGACTCTGTCTCAAAAAAAAAAAAAAGAAAAGAAAAAAAATGGGCAGGCACAATGGCTCACACCTGTAATCCTAGTATTTTGGGAGGCTAAGGCAGGTTGATCACCTCAGGTCAGGAGTTCAAGACCAGCCTGGGCCAACATGGCAAAACCTTGTCTCTGCTAAAACTACAAAAATTAGCTTGGTGTGGTGGTGCACCTCTGTAATCCCAGCTACTCAGGAGGTTGAGGCAGGAGAATTACTTGGACCTGGGAGGTGAAGATTGTGGTGAGCCAAGATCATGCCACTACACTCCAGCCTGGGCAACACAGTAAGACTCTGCCTCAAAAAAACACAAAGAATGTATTGCATTGCTGAGCACCCATATCCATATCAGTGGCTTGCTGGAACATCTATCTGGCAACCAATGACTCTTAGATTTCTGTCCAAAAGCCCCCAAGAACCGTCAGCCACACAACTGACAAGTGACAACCCCCAACCCACCACCCTCCGCCCTCCGCCCTCCATATCCTCAGAGGCCTTACCTTTTACCAGGACCTTGGGAACTTTTGTGTGGCTGGCGCAGAAGGCACTGTAGAGCTTGAAGCGGTCAGCATAATACAGGAACGACCCCCCCAGAGAGAACAGCACTTTCTGGATTTAATGAGAAAAGGCACAGTTGGTTTATTTCCTTCCTCCACTGGAAGCAGCAGCAGGTTATGGCAGGGAGCTCACTTCTGCCTGGCCCACCCCACAAATCAACATCTTCCGTGCTTGTCGGAGCCTTTCTTTGCTATCAAATGTCCTAAAATTGTCCACTGCAAGTATGTTCATGTACAAGTTTGTGTAAAAGGTGTTGGACTTTCTGCCTTCTCAGTATTTACAGGGGAGATGTTTCTGGTTTTATAGGTGTCTTTTAATAACCTATGTGAGCTGTTTGAATCTTGACAAGTATGTATTTTTGAAAAGTCAGAAATCTCAATCCTCTCATTAGCTCCTGTTGGCAAACTAGATAAAAGCAGCAAATGCTTATACTCCCCCCTGAAGTAGATAACATGTTTCTCTGATCACTATCCTCATACCTTCCAAAACCACCCTCTCCTCTAGCAGGTAAGAACATAAGCAATATTAAAGAAAGAAACATGCTCAACTATGGAAATTAAGTATCATCTCCCCAGCCTGTGTGTTCTGTCCCAATAGGATCACAGGTGGGTAGAGGCCTTCTCATTAAGATTTCATAGGCCTGAAAGGATACTTTGTAACCCACCTAGTTTATATTTGTATAAAAGAGACCTCAGAAAAACATCTTCTGTGAGTTTCACACTCAAAGAGTCTTGTTGAGAGAGGCCTTATTATTGAGGCTCAGATTTAAAAGTAAGTTTCAAGCAAAGAAATAAGGTTTTTTTTTTTTTAATTTGACTAACAGCTAGGTTCCCCAAAGTGCAATTTATGTAATGAACAGTGAAGAGGCTTCTGATAGTCTGTCCATGACCAAAAAAATAAAGGTTTATTTAAAACCGTACATAATTGGTAATTAGAGGCCTCACTTCTCTTCCTACATGTTCTCCTTTTCCTCCTTTACTTTCCAAGTCCTCCCCAAATCTCCACTCTGGCTTGAAAGGTGTCAGCAGGAGTACCCTGGGCACTGCTATCAGACTGTGAGGGACAGTTATCCTTGGAGCCTGATATGGTTTGGCTGTGTCCTCACCCAAATCTCACCTTGAATTGTAGCTCCCATAATCCCATGTGTTGTGGGAGTAACCCAGTGGGAGGTAATTGAGGAATGGAGGCAGGTTTTCCTGTGCTGTTCTCATGATAGTGAATAAGCCTCATGAGACCTGATGATTTTATAAAGGGCAGTTTCCCTGCACAAGCTCTCTTGCTTGCCACCATGTAAGATGTGCCTTTGCTCCTCCTTTGCCTTCTACCATGATGTGAGGCCTCCCCAGCCATGTGGAACTGTGGGTCCATTAAACCTCTTTTTCTTTATAAATTACCCAGGCTCAGGCATTCCTTCATAGCAATGTGAAAATGGACTAATACAGACCATACTCAAGAATTAAGCAGAAAAAGTTACAGAAGAAAATGCGCTAAATGTAACTCCTCTCTTTAGCCATCCTAAAGCCGTTCATTTGTTTAACTTAATATTTACTAAGTGTTTACCCTACAGTAACCACAGATGAAACATTAAGGTATTCATTTATTCTTCCTGCCTTAAAAATTGATTCTCAGGGAACACAGTGCATGCAAATATGAGGGGTTTATACACAAAGACTGCATTTCCCCAATGTTTCTGTTCTGTAGGACCTGAGAATGCTTCTCATAGGCTGATGTACATTGCAAATTTCCCTATGAAAATGTTATCAAAACTTATTTGACCTCAGAACTAACTATTTCTGATACTGCCTTGAGACTAGTGCTCTATACAACAGTTTGAAGATTTTAACAAGTTTTTCTTTTTTTCCTTCAAATATACAATGAGGATTTTAAAAAGAGCAGCAATTGTGGAAATCAACAGCAACAGGTTTGGAACCAAACAGCGACTCTCCAGAAACCAACTCAGAGAACCTGTAGAGGAGCCTGCAGGAAGGCACGTTCAGTGTTCATCGGGTATCTCACCTTACAGGTGGAATGGAGACGATTAGACTGTGCCATAAGCAGCAAAGTGAAAGTCTATGAAGAGGGTCCCACTTACGTGGAATTTAGAAGAGTGACCATTGAGTATGAAGTACAGTTTGCTATCCTTGATCCAAAATGCTTAGGACCAGAAGTATTTCAGATTTTGTATTTTTTCAGATGTGGGAATATCTGCGTTATATTTACTGGTTGAGCATCAAAAATTGAAAATCTAGAATGCTCCAATGACCATTTCCTTTGAGCAACAGGTTGGCACTCAAAAAGTTTCAGATTTCAGAGCAGTTCAGACTTCAGATTTTCAGATTTGAGATGCTCCACCTGAAGCTAAAAGAATCAACATACCAGTCCCTCCCTAGAGAAACTGTGCTCTCAGTACACTCAAGTTTATATCAAAGTTCTGTTACCTAAAGTCTCCTTCTTGTGAATCCTTTTAGTGATTAACTGGACCCAAACTCAAAGAACTAGCCTCACAGCAAAAGACTTGTAAACGAATATACTGAACGTTAGCTACTTCAGGTTAAAACGAAGTATTTTAAAGTATGTCTATATATATTTTTTAACCAACCCTGGCCTACAGAATACATCCATTTTTATTAAGCAGCTTTTTTGTTTGTCTAACAAACTACCAGGCCACATCATGTGTTCTACAGTGCAAATTATTAATTTACTAATTTAGAAAACAGGTATCATTAGAAACAGAGACAACTGAACCTAACTGTATTTCAAATGAAGACCATAACCACCAAGAAGCAACTTTTGAACACAAAAATGAACTACATGGAGTATTTAGGGTGAAAATAGATTATGCTTACAACTTTCTCTTAAATGGTTTGGGAAGAAAATATTTTATATGTACACAGATGCACCATACATGCATACATAATGTACACACATGCACACACACATACATGTACACATAGGAGACAGAAAGGGAAAGAAAGAATAAAGCAAATGTAGCCCAATGTTAACATTTGGGGAATCTGGGTGAAGGGAATTCAGGAATTCTGTGCACTATCCTTGTAACTTCTCTGTAAGTCTGAAATTATATCCAAACAAAAATGAACACCGATACATATACATATATATTCACATACTTATGTGTGTTTGTATGTGATTCTTAGTAGCTCCTGTTGCAGAGAGGCAGTGTAAAGAGATCACACACACACACACACACACACACACACACACACACACACACACACACAAATATATAGACCGAGTTGAGACAGTCTTTGTCCTCAGCTCCTAAACGTTTACCCTAACATTATACAGCTAGATCCTGCCAAGTGTTGGAAGTAGGTGAAGGGTATGGGGCCTATACATATATGAACAACTGATTCTTGAAACAAATGCTAAAGTAGTTGAGCAGAAAAAGTATCAAAGGGGCCAGGCGCGGTGGCTCACGAGGTCAAGAGATCGAGACCATCCTGGTCAACAAGGTGAAACCCCGTCTCTACTAAAAATACAAAAATTAGCTGGGCATGGTGGTGCGTGCCTATAGTCCCAACTACTCGGGAGGCTGAGGCAGGAGAATTGCTTGAACCCAGAAGGCGGAGGCTGCAGTGAGCCGAGATCGTGCCATTGAATTCCAGTCTGGGTAACAACAGCGAAACTCCGTCTCAAAAAAAAAAAAAAAAAAGAAAAGAAAAGAAAAGAAAAAGGATCAAAGGATAGTCATTGCAACAAACAGGATTAGAAAAATTGAATATTCAGACACACACAAATTAACTTTGATTCCTACATCAAACAATAACAAATTTAAGTTCAAATAGATCAGAAGACAATGTAAATCCCCAAACTACAAAACTTTTAAGCGAAAACACAGGAAAACGTCTTTATGATCCTGGTTTAGGCAAAGATTTCATAGATCTGACACCAAAAGTATGGTTCAAAAAGGGAAAATGTGAAAAACTGTACATCAAAATGAAAAGCTTCTGCCCTGTGAAGGGCATTGTCAAGAGAATGAAAAGATAGGCCTCAAATACAGAAAACAAATTTTACAAATCATAGATCTGATAAAGGACTTATAGTCAGAACACAAAAAGAACTCTCAAAACTCAATATAAGTAAACCAGTAAAATAAATGAGCAAATTATTTGAACAAACACCCACCTCACCAAGGTGGATATACTGAGGGCAAACGAGCACATAAAAAAAGATGCTTATCATTGTAAGTCATTAGGGAAATGAAATTAGAACCAGAATGAGGTGCTACTATACACCTGTTAGAATGGCAAAAAAAAAAAAAGTGACTGTGACCTCATCAGAACAATGAGGAGGCACTGCTGGAGGGAGCTACAATGGTAAAACCACTTTGTAAAACAGTTTAGCCATTTCTTAAAAAGTTAAAAAGGGATTTAGATATAAATCCCTTACCATATGACCTAACCATTCCCTTCCTGGGTACTTAAGAGAAATGAGAGCATATATCCATGCTAAAACTTGGACACAAATGTTCATGAAGCTTTATTTGTAATTGCCAAAACCTGGAAACAACCCAAATGCCCAACAAAAGTGAATGGATAACAAAGTGTGGCCTATCCATCCAATGGAAGACTATGCAGCCATGAAAAGGGATGCGCTCTTGATACACACAGCAATATGGACAGATCTCAGTACAACTACGCTGAGTGGAAGTAGCCCAGAAAAGCAGGTACTTGGTGTGGGATTCCACCAACATAAAATTCCAGAATGCAAACTTACCTATAATAACCGGGAGCAGAGCACAGAACAGGGGGAGAGTGGGAGGGCAGTAAGAGGCAGGAGGGAAAATCACAAAAGGGCAGGAAAAGACTTTTAGGGGCAATGATTGTGTGCACTGTCCCGATTATGGAGATGGTTTCATAGGGGTGTATGTGTGAATTCATCAAATTCCACACTAAATATATGCAGCATATTCTACTGTACAGTTATACCTCAATTGATTTGTTAAAGTACAGGAGGGTGACATGTAAGGCAACATATGAAGCAATGTGCTTTGTTAACTGGAGACGCAACACAGGAAATCGGAAATAAATGAAAGCCAAGCAGGGAGAGGAAATCAGCAGGCTTGCTAAGGCACTAGTCATAAATCCTCATTAGGCTGTAAGGACACCATGTGCTGGAAGATTGTCTTCCTCCTGGATAATGATAAGCATTTCCATTAAGCAAAGCTTCCCAGAACAGGGTAAATTAATTTGTTTACTGGGTGGCCAGGAGTGTCTATTCTAATTCACTAATAGCTAAAGTATTAAAGGTCCCCACATAAGCCAAGCAAGAGGTCAAGGCTGGTACATCTTCTCGAGTAAAAGCCAGCAGCTGCACCAGTTTAATGCAAATCGATGGCACTGGTCTTCCCCTAACCAGACCAGCAAGGCACACTCAGATCCCCTCTCAGACACCCTTAAGGAACCGACCCCAATGTGGCCCTCCAATGAAGAGGCCAATGATTAGGGGATTCAACGTGACCCACATTACAGCCCTCTTCCGATGCTAGAGGCAGCTTCACACTAGTTACCTTAAACTGGTCGACCTTCTCAAGCTTTTCCAAATCAGGTACCAGTCTCACGCCATCTTCTAGAGTTTTAAGGAATTCTACTTGAAACTCTACCATTTCCGTTAAATTTCCAAAAAGCACGTCAAGCTAGAAATGAAACAGAATTTAATCCACCTCATATCTCATTAGTCTTCCTAAACTTTATTTATATCTGATTACAAGGTTTTTCTATCAATTCTTGTCCATTACAGTAATAATCCCACGACCAGAGAGTAGGGCAGGTCTTTACTCTCCATGAGCACACCAGAGCTTAGCAGGCAATGATCTCACCTAGTTACTATAATTAAATACATTTAAAATGTTTTCAATGTTACACGTGTCCCCCCATTTCTTCCTTTTTGCCAACAAGTCAAACCACAGTATGACGCGCTCACGAAGTTGAAACCATTTCCACCATACCTCATCTTGGGTGAGAAAAGTTTCTTTTTGAAGAGGCTTCAGGTATCTCTCCATGAGACAGTTTAAGTCCTAAGAATTGAAAAGATACCTCATTAGCGTATTTTAAAGTCTATAAAAAGATCTAGAAGAGAACACACAGATCACGTCCCGAAGGCTAACATAAGAGGCATTAGGTCATGAAAGTCCATTTCAAGCAGGAGTGAGCCAACCTTTTCTCTCAATAGTTAAGGCTTCGAGGCCTAAAATACGGTCTCTGTTGCCACTTCTTCAACTGTAGCACCAAAGCAGGCATAGATAATACATTGAGGAATGAGTGCGGCTGTGTTCTAATCAAACTTTAATTGCAAAAACAGGCAGCGGGCTGAATTTGACCTAAGGGCTGTCCTTTGCTAACTCCTGATTTAAAGACCAAAATATACATACTTAGAGATCACACTGCTTTTGCATGGGGAAGGTGGCCAGGTGTCAGAAGCAGTGACAGCACAGACAACAGACCTGATCTAATTCAGATTGTGAAGATCATACTCTCAACTTTTCTAAAAATTAAATTTAGCTTTCTTACTAGGTCGACAACACATATATTTATATACATATAAATGAATTGCTGTAAAATTGCTAGGCTTCCTTAAAAATCATAAGGAGGCTGGGCGTGGTAGCAATCACCCCTATAATCGCAGCATTTTGGGAGGCCAAGGTGGGAAAATGGCTTGAGCCCATGAGTTTGAGACCAGCTTAGGCAAAATGGTAAAACGCCCTCTCTACAAAAAATAGAAAACTTAGCTGGGCATGGTGGTGTGCAACTGTGGTCCCAGCTACTCAGGAGCTAAGGACAGAGGATCACTTGAGCCCAGGAGGTCAAGGCTGCAGTGAGCTATGAACACACCACTGCACCCCAGCCTGGGCAACAGAGTGAGACTATCTTCAAACAAACAAACAAACAAAAACCCTCAAAACAAGCTTTTAATCTTCAGAGTAAAGGCAAAGTTCCAGGAGAAACCACGACACTCTTCATGACCACGGTTTGACTCTGCTGCTAGTGAAAACCAGCAGAGACACGCCAACTTCACTCCTTTACCAGGCAGAGGGAGGGCAGGGGGAGAAACATACCTTCACATAGGTGCGCTCGGTCTCCAGGAGCTCGCAGATCACCTTGCGCAGCTTATCCGCGTCCGAGAGTTGTCTCATGGTTGCCAGCTGAGGCCCCGTGGAGTCCTGAGGAGATGGGCTCTGGTCAGAGGGGTTCATCTCATGCAAACTTCGGCAAAATGCGGCCACCTGTTCTGTACTCTTCGGAGCACAGGAGAAAGGGAAGGCAGAGGTCATTATCCCTCATTAGACTCACCTGACACCTAGAACGCTTCGCAGCATTCTTCCTGGTTAATTAACTGTCATATATGAATGTTGTCTCGTTTCCACAAATTGCTCCACACATAGGAGAGCTTCCCGAAGGCTCAAAACAACCATGATAACAATTGCTAACATACACTGATCGATTCCCATGCGCCTAGCACCGGTCTGATGCATCTCATCTTCCCACATGGTAAGGACAACGGAGGCCCAGAGGGGTTAAGTAACTCATCCAAGATGACGCAGTAAGTACGTGGCAGAGCTGGGATTTGAACCAGGCCATCTAGTTCCAAAGCCTATGGATCTACCACTCCCCAAGAAGTTGATAAATCAGGAGACACAGACAGAAGTTAGCTGCATTTCACCCAAGGCATAAGCCTAATTAATTAGGCTTAATTCCCAGTTCAGTACACTATCTCCTTTGCAATGTTGCAAAGATGATTTTACAAGCGAAGGTTCTTCCTGTTAAAAATGGACTCTGTGTCAACTTTCTAGATTAAGAAAGATACCCGCACTTTAAAAAAAAGTTTCTTCCTCTCCAGCTTCTCCAAAGGCAAAAAGAGACCACTCCTCTTTAAAAATAAGATAATTAGCCCTAAAACAGGCCTCATGGGAGATCCCAGTCTCCATAGCTACCAGGGATCAATCAGATGCAGACCATAAAGGTTGCACATATTTTGTTATCCATTTGAAATTTAGGATTCCAGAATTCTAAAATTCCAACTCTTTCAGTTATGCAAACAGTTCCGCAAAGCATAGGCTTCTGTAAAAACTCAATGAACCAGTAGTTCTCCACCTTGGCTGCTTATGAGAATCACCTGAAGAACTTTTAAACCTCCCAATGCCCATGCACACCAGAGACCAATTTATTCAGAACCTTTGGGGTGGGATGAGCAGATATCAGTATTTTTTTTTTTTTGAGACAGAGTCTTGCTCTGTTGCCCAGGCTGGAATGCAGTGGCATGATCTCAGCTCACTGCAACCTCCACCTCCCAGGTTCAAGTAGTTCCCTGCCTCAGCCTCCTGAGTAGCTGAGATTACAGGCACACACCACCATGCCTGGATAAATTTTGTATTTTTAGTAGAGACAGGGTTTCACCATCTGGCCAGGCTGGTCTTCAACTCCTGACCTTGTGATCCACCTGCCTCAGCCTCCCAAAGTGCTGGGATTACAGGCATGAGCCACTGCACCTGGTCAATATCAGTTTTGTTTTTTGTGTTTTTTTTTTTTTTGAGACGAAGTTTCGCTGTTGTTACCCAGACTGGAGTGCAATGGCACGATCTCGGCTCACCGCAACCTCCGCCTCCTGGGTTCAGGCAATTCTCCTGCCTCAGCCTCCCGAGTATCTGGGACTACAGGCACACACCACCATGCCCAGCTAATTTTTGTATTTTTAGTAGAGACGGGGTTTCACCTTGTTGACCAGGATGGTCTCCATCTCTTGACCTCGTGATCCACCCGCCTTGGCCTCCCAAAGTGCTGGGATTATAGGCGTGAGCCACCGCGCCCGGCCTGATATCAGTATTTTTTAAAGCTCTCCATGTAATTGCTCTAGAGGCGATTTTATAGCACAAATCGAGGTCACTAATACTTGTTCCAATGCACCACTCCATTGAGTGAATGTTTTCTTGAAGGTAGTGGCTGCCTTTCTCACACTTCTCTCTCTGCTTCTATTGTCTTATTCAACTCTAGGCACAAGCTATTTCCAGTAAATACCGCTGCAAATAAAGAATAACTTCTTCTATCACCCACCTGCCTGGCAAGAACATGAGAATATCCTCCCAAAAATAACAGTAGGTACCCACAGAGCGAAAAGTCAAGAGGGTGTTTTGTGCAGGGCAGAAAAGCTAAAATCAAGGGTATGCCATGGAGCAATTTTAAACACAGAGGAAGGCAGCTAATATTGAAGAGCCTTTCCCTCGTTAGCATATCCAAAAGGGAAGGAAGTGTGGAATAAAGAGGAGCAAACACAGGGAACATCAGAACCTGACAAAGACGCATTAACTGCAGTGGCATGACAGGACAGGGGAGAGCCAGAACCCACATCCACAGAACGATTACTCTAATTCTCTTACAATCACCTGGCTTGTTTGTTGCTAGCACCAACACTGATCTTCTGTGCTGAAGGTGTCAGTCACACGTCAGTGGCACTATTTGGAACTGTTCCATGTTTTCTGTGGAAATGCATGTTTCTGACATGGAATAACCCCACAAACAATTTTCCCCTAGGTGATTGGAGAAATTCATCAGAATGGGCTGAGCTGTATGGTATGCGAATTATATCTCAACAAGGCTGTTAAAAAAGAAAAACGGTATGTTTTTGATCAAAGTTCATCTCAGTAGAAATAAACTCAACAATTTCATTTAGTTATACTAGAGTTTCACTAACTCAGCTGGGGGAAGTGGCTCATACCTGTAATCCCAGCACTTTGGGAGGCCAAGGCGGGCGGTACACCTGAGGTCAGGAGTTCAAGACCAGCCTGGGCCACATGGTGAAACCTCCCTCTCTACTAAAAATGCAAAAATTAGCTGGGTGTGGTGGCAGATGCCTGTAATCCGAGCTACTCAGCAGGCTGAGGTAGGAGAAATGCTTGAACCCAGGAGACGGAGGTTGCAGTGAGCGGAGATCATACCACTGCACTTCAGCCTGGACGACTCAGTGAGACTATCTCAAAAAATAAAACAGAACTTCACTAATCCAAAATCATCATTAAATATACAGTCAATTAGGGCTTTGTCTTAAAAATTACGAAGGAACAAATACATCCATTTTAGCAAAAATCTTCATGTGTCTTTTAGATGATCCAGTGATAACTGGAAAACTCATTATAACATACTCATAATGAGAAGGAAAGAAAACCCTTGCCAGAATGAAAATCCATGGACAGACAGTGGTAACAGCTGATAACTAACTGTGCCCTGCCCTGATCTTACCCCAAACTCTCCTTGGTTGCTTTGATTTGGTACCTGGCAAAGGCACCTAACACAACAAATGTATAATTGGCACCTCTGTTTATACTCTGCTTTTCTAAATGTTCCAGCTGTAACCACAGCTGTCTGTTCTTCACAGAATTAACAGAAAAGCTACTACTCATGGCAAATAGATCCTTCACTGCAGCCTATTACAGTGAGTCTTTGCTTAGCATGGTTTATAGGTTCTTGGAAGTTGACATAAGAAACCATTTTTACTGTAGGCTATGAAACAAACAAGTTCCAAAGCACACTTATGGTCACAAAAAGCATCACCACGCTTCTAAATAAAGACCAAAACGCTTCTAATATTAAACACTGAAATAAATGTAAGCTAGATATATAAGTAAGATAAACAAAAACAAGTTAAAAGAACTATTTACCCACCTTTTGGTGAACTGGTGAGTGACAGTGGTCATAGTGGTAGTGTGTTAAGTCAAGCAATAAATGTTTGCAAAGCAAAAATTGTAAGAAGCACCTCCTCCCACCATGCAGTTCAAAACTAGCAAGAAGAACTTTGGCAGGATCTCTGAGTACTTTGGTACTGCCTAGTTTACTGCTATGCATTTTTATGATTGTATGCAAATTTTTATTTTATAATGATTTGTATTCATTTATTCATCATTTTCCAACCCACTTATTCCAGCTCAGGGTCACTGGAGCCTATCTTGACAGCTCAGGGTGCAAGGTAGGAATGAACCCTGAATAGAATGCCATTTCATCATGGGATGCGCATACACACACACACACACACACACACACACACACACACGGACCACTGAGACATACCAATTCATTCCACACGCACATTTTTGGGATGTGAGAGCAAACCTGAGTATCCAGAGAAAACCCGTGAAGAACTGAATTGAACACACAAATTCCACATAGACAGTCGTCCTAGCCAGAATTTTTTCACATAAACGTTTAATGAAATGACGTTGAACAAAACGTTATCTGAGGACCTGCTACGGAGGCACAGCACACCTTTTATGATTTAGGCAAACTGTCCATGTGAAATCAGTGATTCACAAAAGGCAAACCATTATAAACATGGGGATCTGCCACATATCGAAGCAGGAAATTCCAAAAGACAAAGGAACCTCACACATTCCTCTGTGCCTCCAATTCATAGCTCACTACCTCTGGGTTTCCATTCCATCTGTTCTACCAGAAATACTTTGAGAATTCCATTTTTAAGAGTGTGAATGGGGTTTCTGACTTTGTCTATGTAAAGTTTATCCCCTCTGAGGTTTGGCATCCTTCGTTTCAAGCAGGCTTGTGGGGTGAGCTCAGGTCAGTAGGAGGTAGGCTAGGGCTTCGGTGCTCTAAATCCAGCTGTATCCTACCTCAACCTCACCCTCAAACAGCCAGAGCTAAGTTCTAGATTATATTGGGAAATACCTTTAGCATCTCAGGAGACAACTAAAATTCCACTGGGTCTTCTTTGGTTATTTCACTGCCTTTAGTATCCTTTTTTGTTCTTGTTTTGTTTTTTTTGACAGAGTCTCACTCTGTTGCCAGGCTGGAGGGCAATGGTGTGATCTCGGCTCACTGCAACCTCCGCCTCCCAGGTTCAAGCGATCCTCCTGCCTCAGCCTCCTGAGTAGCTGGGATTATACACACGCATCACCACATCCAACTAATTTTTGCATTTTTAGTAGGGAAGGGGTTTCACTATGTTGGTCAGGTTGGTTCGGACTTCTGACCACGCGATCTGCCCGCCTCCGTCTCCCAAAGTCCTGGGATTGCAGGCGTGAGCCACCGCGCCTGGCCAAATGTCCCTTCTTTATCAGATACAACCTAAGCCTATGACAGATTTAGCTGAGTGGTTTCCCAAGTTGAGCAAAGGGCAGAGCGGCTTCCCCACTGGCAACCCTATTCAATGACTCAAGGCACCAACTCTCAGGTGCAGCACAAGGAACTGAGTCCAAATAGATGTAATCTCTTTACTGTCAACTGCACGTTATTTGAATAAAGAATGAAAAAGTATCATATACATAATTACAAGTTATAATGATATCAATGTTGTTAAGGGTTGTTATATACAAGGCTCTTAAAATTTGCTTGGAAACAATGTAAAAGGATGTCATCAAGTTTGAGAATTCTGTTTTATTAAAATATTACCTCCCCTGAAATGTTTTTCGGAAGGCATTATGAAATGCAGGTTTTCTTTAGAATACTTCTAAGCTAGAGATTTTTCCACACTGTGGAGCTCAGCTTTTAAATCCTCCTCCCTCTCTACTGTAGCCAAACATCTTTACATCAAAATCCGTTAGGCCTTCTCCATGCAGCTTAGCCATGATGTAGAATGTAGGAGGAGTGGGGTGCAGGGCTTCGCCACGCTCCATCATTGAGTGTTAGAGATGGCATCCTGGTCATTCCCACACCAAGCGCTGTAGCCACGAGTGCCCAGAAAGGTCGCCACAATGGGAGGTTCTCAACCTGCCCCCAAAAGCCAAGCATCCTGGATCTGGGAGGAGCAGCTCAGACTCCAGCAAGGGGAAGACAGACCAGGTTTCTCTAGTGGGAAAAGTACAAACTTCTCCCCTGCTTGAGGCCTGTAATCAGTCACCCTGGAAACCAAAAAGCACTTACAGGCATTTTGAGAGTTTAAAACTGTTCAAGGGTAGCAGAGCTTTTCTATTCGCAGGACTAAGAATTATCCAACCAACCTAGAGACAAGGAGAGAACAATGGCAAGAGGAAATGGGCCACTTGACTGAGACCAGCATGATGCTCAATGTTTATAATGCCGCTTTACTCCTGTGGAAGATGAAAAGAAAGTACAAATAGAGAGGGGCAGACTTTTAAGTACACACTATCAACCCGAGCCACCCAGCTGTTTAAGCTCTTCCTGTTATGCAACCACCAAAGGCAGTTTCTAACTCTAGATGAGTTCACAGTTCTAAAACTGTTCTTTGAGTCTGACCGATTTAACACATCCCACAGATTTAAAGGAGGCCAGAGTGGCCTAAAATCTTATAGCCTTTACTTAAGCTTTTTTTTGGGGACAATGCACTCCATAATTTCAGTGACATTATGTACAGTGGTAATCCCTACAGTTTTCCATCACCTTTTCAGTTTCCTCTGGAACAAACTTCAAAGAAGAAATATCCAAGGAGGAGGAGGCTGATTTGAGCAAATCAGGTGCACGCGCTGTAGAAGTTCAAGTTTGATTAAATGACACAACATCTGAGAGTTGACAGACTCTGCTATTACTAAGAAACTATTAAAAGGTTGAATCCGATTCTGTTAAATTATTTCTTGCCATGACCCCACTACCCTTCCTTACTGGGGAGTTCGCATTGACTGTAGGATGGACCTGATCAAATAGGTCAGTTGCCGTCATACCATTAACACGTCCCCTGAGCCAACACTTCTATATGAATCTCCTTCTCAATCAAGTAAGCAGAAATAAAGTCAAAAACACTTCAAGCCTTATACAAGGAAGCAAGCTTAACATCCTATTCCCAGACCTCCCTGCCGATCACTCAGACTACCCGTTCTGAAGGAGGATGAGAGAGTCTCACCAGGCACGTAACACAAAACACAATCAAAACCTCAATTACCCACACAAAGGCAAAACATGCAACTGACCATTAACTGAAGAAAAAATGCAGATTACATCCTTTGGCCATTGAAGTATGAAAGAGCAGAAAAATGTCAAGATTCTAGGCCAATTCAACTCCATACCAACTGCGGACGTCCCACCTCCCCCACCAAAAGTCATCATAAATACTTTTTATCAACCAGAGGGTAAAAGGACAGAATATGGGGAAACGGGAGAGCTATAATCACCGTCATTTGGATTGAAAAACAACTGAGCTAGAAAGTCATACCACAAAGCAACCTAGCAAGATAGGATTCAAACAGCAAAGGCGCTCACCAGATGAAGTGTTCGATAGATAGAGTCACCAGACTTGTCATTGTTTTCAATCCTCGGCTTGCGCTTTATTTTCCACAGCACAGACATCCTCAGGAATGTATTCTCATGGTAATTAATTCTACCACCTGACGTGTTCAGCACGGAGACATTAGTTTCTTAAAATACACGCCTCCCAGCTCCGAAGAGAGCATCCTCTCAGATGGATGTCCCATGCTGCTTTTCCCATGAAAATCTACAGCCACATCTCAACGCAGCAAGGACAGTGCCGGTGCGATCCTGGCGCTGCACCCACTTCCCATCAGTGCCCTCTGGGGAGCTGTCAAAGGCTAAACTCTGGACCAGAACTCAGGCTTTGATTTCACCTGGCTAAACAACAAAAGTTCCAGAAAGGGAGAGCTGAAACTGGCAAGAAAACAAAGCACAAAACGCCTCCCCGGGATACAGGCGTCTCTGCCCTGCAGCCTGAGATCAGCTGATTGGCCAGCATCCTGCACTGCACCGGAATATTAAACCTGCCGGGCTCCCGCAACTTTCAAGGCATTCCCCACCAAGTTAAGAGCAGGCAACTAAAAAAAGTTGGGTTTTTTTTTTTAAGCAGTTGATAGTTTCACATTTTTCCACTCATGCTTTGTTATAAAGGCAAACATTTATGGGACAAAAACAATATGGATTAGAAAGAAAAGAAAGTCATTCCTAATGGAAATGTCCTGAAAATGATTCTAATACATTTGCTAAATGGAAAACAAAATCACAGCTGCCAGGAGGCCTGGAATGCATGACACATGACTCGACTGCCCCAAAGCTAATTAGCATTCATTTCCAGAAACAAGAGTTTTCAATGAGAAGCAGAGAAAAAAGTAGCCAGTGGTGATGAGGCTTTTTGAGGTTGTCACCCACAGTCACAAGAGAAAGGAGGCGGTTCACAAAGAGAAAGGTCGCTACACTGCCCCTGCGCTGTGACGAGGCCACCCCCCCCCGCGTGGCTGTGACATTCCAGTGTCACCACGCTCAACAACAAGCATACAATTATTTACTTTCAACTACAAAAGGCCATGCACAGCAAAAACTGCTATTCAAAAATAAGTGAAAACCACTGAACTCCAACACGGTTTTTCTTTATCCTGATCGAAATTATGTAAAACAGTCCATTTAGAAAGAAAGCAGGACATTAAACAACATAACAACAGCTCTAATATACTCAGCTGGAATAATAAATGATTACTTGTTTCTGTTTACTTATTTATGTATTTACATCTCTACACTCAGCCTGGTGCATTCAGACAGGATTAAATCATGCTTCCACGTTTAGACAGCTAACAACGTAAAAATTAATTTTGTTTATTCTCAAGAAAAATTTCACACTTACATAGGAGATGTGTAAGAAATATTGAGCCTTAACCAAGAAATTAAAGGTGTTTGCTTGCTCTTACTTTAAATCATAAAAAGAGACACACAGAAACATTAAGCATTAGGAAAATATTTAAGTGGTTTATGGCTGTGTATATGAATGGCCAACAGCACCACTAATAAGTTAATTCTTTTTTTTTTTTAAATGAAGCCCAATATTTAACACCAGATGTTAACAATCTGGACACAAGGTAGTCTTACTAACAACACAAGACCTGGAGCCAAACTAGATTTGCATCCTGGTTTTGAGAGCTGTGTGACCTTCAGTAAGTCGCTTAACCTCTCTGTTCCAGTGCCCTCATCTATAAAAGAGGGCAAATAACAGTATCTCTCTCAAGAGTGTTCTGAGGCTAAGATGAGTTAATATAGAACAGTGCCTAATATATACCAGACCGTAAATAAGTATTACTTCTCATTTGTTATTAATAACACACTAGAACCCAGTCACCAAGAACTGCTCATTTAAGCTTTAGCTTTCAAATATCCTAAGTGAGAAATTTAATTGACCAAAGGTTATTTTAGCTAATTAATTTGGGTTGCATGACAAAATTTCAAATACAGAAGATGAAGATTGAATCAAGGCAAAACTAGGAAGTATTTCGGACTCAGTGCTCCCCACATCTAATTCCACAGTGCTCCCCACACCTAATCTAGCAGAAAGGAATACTAACTTACGGTCTAAACGCAGTCTACTGCATGATCTTTAAAACTATTCAAATCACCACCCAAACTTCTTGTTAATAATTTTTTTTTTGAGATGGAGTCTCACTCTCTTGACCAGGCTGGAGTGCAGTGGCGTGATCTCAACCCACTGCAACCTCCGTCTCCCAGATTCAGGCAATTCTCCTGCCTCAGCCTCACGAGTAGTTTGTCAATAATTTTGAGAAAATTCTGTCCATTTTTAGAAAGCCCACTATGAATTTCTACAAGAAAATCCTGGAACAGCACCATCTATGTCTACATCTGACCGTTTGTGTTCCGGATGAGTTCCAAGGATCTTATTCTCTGGAAAAGGAACCATGGAGTCAGAGTGACACGTGGGACCAGTCCACAAAGCCCTGCAGCCTCTTCCGTCCTCTCCACTGCCAGACCTCATATTATATAGACTGTGTTTATGACCTCATGACTCACTATATTTAACACAGAAACGATCTCTCTCAAAATCCACAAGGAGACGAGAACACTGACCTATTACAGTCAAGTAAAAATGATCCAATCATTTCTGATCCAATACTTTTTAAGTGTTCAGAAATAAATGTTTTGGATATAGCAAAAATAGCTGTTTTGCCTAAATCCAGTTAGAAACTGAAAATTGATATTTTTAGTTCCTATAACACAGTAACCTAATAGATACCCTTCAAAATAGCTTACATCAGTACAGAAATATCAGTTTCTCCTGAGGACAGCTGAATAAATTGCCCCCCCCAGCCCACACACATACGAATAAGTGAGCGAAAGAAATGTAAGGGTTACCTACATAAAAAGTCACTTTAAGTAGTTTTTTTTTATTTGCCTTAAAAAAATCTGCGTTTCCATTGATCTGCTTTTTAATTAACAACCAACAACGTTACACCTTTCAGTCTATGAATGAAAATCCTATGGTCAGGAAAGAGAAACATATAGGGATAAAAGATATTGAAGAACCAAATATGTGCACCCAAGAAAGTCTTACAGAATCCACACATGCAGAGGAATCAAAACAGAAAAAGTACAAATGTAGGTCTTAAAAAATAATAGTTTGGTCAGGCGCAGTGGTTCACGGGCCGGGCACAGTGGCTCACGCCTGTAATCCCAGCACTTTGGGAGGTCGAGGATGGTGAATCACGAGGTCAGGAGATCAGGAGCATCCTGGCCAAATGGTAAAATCCCATCTCTACTGAAATACAAAAAATTAGCCAGGCGTGGTGGCACACACCTGTAGTCCCAGCACTCAGGAGGCTGAGGCAGGAGAATGGTTTGAACCCAGGAGGTGGAGGTTGCAGTGAGCTGAGATCGTGCCACTGCACTCCAGCATGGCCACAGAGCAAGACTCCATCTCAGAAATAATAATTATAGTTCATGTTTGAGAAACATGGTTCCATTATCAATGTACTTTCTCATAATTATATTATTTAACCCATCCAAAAATCCAATCTCCAGGCAAAGGCAAGAATCAACCTGACTTTGCAGATGAGAAAATGAAGGTATAATTTAAAATTATGTGATTTGCTTAGATCAAGTGACTAGTAAGTGTCAAGCAAAAAAATGAGAGATTATAAAGAAATATAAATATCTCAACAACATTAGAGAAAAAGATGAATAAGTATGGAAACATAATCATAAGAAATTGCCTTTTGTTGAGAGGAGTGTCTTGGATTGGGGTAACAGGTTTTAAGCTGGGTTGTGTTTTGAAGACTGCGATAAAAAGAGGCTGATGACCCACAGAACGGAACTCCTTACGAAGTGGAATAGAAGCATGACACATTATAGGCAACGCTTTTTTTGTTTTGGTTTTTTTGAGACGGAGTTTCACTCTTGTTACCCAGGCTGGAGTGCAATGGCGCGATCTCGGCTCACCACAACCTCCACCTCCTGGGTTCAGGCAATTCTCCTGCCTCAGCCTCCTGGAGGGTAGCTGGGATTACAGGCACGCGCCACCACACCCAGCTAATTTTTGTTGTATTTTTAGTAGAGACGGGGTTTCACCTTGTTGACCAGGATGGTCTCGATCTCTTGACCTCGTGAGCCACCTGCCTCCGCCTCCCAAAGTGCTGGGATTACAGGCTTGAGCCACCGCGCCCGGCCTATAGGCAATAATTTTAGTGTCTGGAACCAGAGTCAGAAGAACTTTGTTACTATGTTCAACTAAGGAAACGTATATTTGGATTAATTTTAAAATATGGTTTCTTTCCCTTTAACATAAAAGTTGCTCACTTTTAACAAGAGCTGAACGCAGATAATTCAAAAGGAATTCATTATAGAAACCCTAAATAGCAAAAAAGCATAGCTGACTCAGTCCCACATACTTTGAATGCTGTTTCACTCTACACAAATGAAGATGTAATAAGGAAATGGGATAAAATTATGGCATTAACTGGGAGCTCCAGCAGTGGCAGAAATTAAAGAAAAAGGATTTCGTTTCATTAGGAGTGATTTCTGCCCTACATTCTCACATACAGGTTTGTTCCCAAGGCTGTAATTTGGATTTCGTATCTTGCTATTCAGTAACATCTCAGAAGTAAAAACACTTGGTCCATGGAGAGGCCTGGTAACCACATACAGCTGCGTAGGTGACGTGTCAGCTGTGATTCTTCAGTGGTTCAAGGTATGGGATGTGAAAATGAAAATCTCTCACCTTGCTGCTATGATCAGTCTCATCTGAGGATTCCAAGTCTGGCCCCTCGGTCTCCTCTGGAGCAGTCTCAGCACTGCTGCCCTGCTCGCCGCAGAGGCTGTGCCCTGTCAGATGAAATCAGAAGAAAATGTGGGTCAACACGGACAGTAATTGCTAAAAGCCACCCCTGTGCGAGAGGGACAAGGAGCCGTTTTCATGACATGTACAGATACTGTAAGACCCTCTAAGTACAAGCTCTAACACCTTGGTTCCATCAAATTAAAATGATAGTTGTTACTGTTATTACTAGTATTACTTTTATTTTTCATAATAAATAATAATTGTTGTGGATTGGATGTCTTTGTCTCCCCCCAACAAATTCTTATGTTGAAGACCTACCCCTCAATGTAGTAACAATAGTTAGAAGAGGAATGTTTGAGAAGTAATTAAGTTTAGATAAGGTCATGAGGGTGGGATCCCCAGGATGAAATTAGTGCCCTTGTAAGAAGAGACAGAAACCAGAGTTTGTTCTCTCTCCACCATGTGAAGACACAGTAAGAAGGCAGCTGTCTGTAAGCCAGGAAAAGAGCCCTCACCAGGGAACTGAATTGGCTAGCATCCAGATGATGTGGCTTCCCAGGCTCTAAAACTGTAAGAAATAAATGACTACTGTTTAAGCCATTCAGTGTGTGATACTTTGTTATAGTGACTTAAGCTAAGACAATAATAATTTATAATAAAAGAATACGTGTGTGTGTGTGTGTGTGTGTGTGTGTGTGTGTGTGTGTGTTTTTTGAGATGCAGTTTCATTCTTGTTGCCTAGGCTGGAGTGCAATGGCGTGATCTCAGCTCACCACAACCTCCACCTCCTGGTTCAAGGAGTTCAAGCAATTCTCCTACCTCAGCCTCCCAAGTAGCTGGGATTACAGGCATGTGCCACCATGCCCGGCTAATTTTGTATTTTTAGTAGAGATGGGGTTTCACCATGTTGGTTAGGCTGGTCTCAAACTCCTGACCTCAGGTGATCCGCCCACCTCGGCCTCCCAAAGTGCTGGGATTACAGGCGTGAACCACCATAATAAAAGAATATATATTTTATGTATTAAAAAAGCAACTAATTTTGTTAATGTTAAAATTAGCAAATTGATGAATTCATTCATTAATTACTAAAATAATTTTTAAAAACATACTGAGACCAGTACAACAAAAAAAAATGGCTTCCCATATCCATTGCCTGAAAAATCCTGCAAAATTTATCTTGGCCAAGTCTGGCAAACTATAAAAATCTTATAATACCTGCTCTTCCCATGATATTCTGTGCAAAAGGGCAAGCAACTTTCTTCCCTTGCTATTTACTGAGTGCTTACCACAGTGAATCTCTATAGTGGTTCTCTACATTGAGAAGAGAACATGAGGATCACTTTCCCGTGGGGTGCTTCTCAAACTGACAGAGCATCTGGATTCCTGGGGGATCATGTTAAATGCAGATTCTCATTCAACAGGCATGGGGTTGGACCTACGATTCTGCATTTCTTACCGGCTCTGAATGATACTCATCAAAACTGCAGGTCCATGGACCACACTTGGAAGAAAAAGACTCTAGAACATTGAAAACCTTCTCTAGTTGAATCTGAGAAGACAGTGGTGTGAGTCCCACTGTCCTACAATAGGCGGCACTGGATCATGGACGAGAGCATTATCAATATAACCAGACAAGAGAGAAGGAAAGAGAAGAAATGGAAGCAGAAGGAGCCTCTGATGCTTTAGATGAGAGTCTGCAAAGTGGCTCCCTTGCTTCAATGACACCATTACAGCCGTAAGCTGCCTGACAATGCTTTCTATTCAGGTCCAACCTGGCCAGGAAACTTAGGGAGGAGGTGGACCTCTGAGCCAACCTGGCACCAACGCTGCCTCCTACTGTCGCTTTCTCCTTCTCTGGAATGAAGCACCAACTACGTGATTGTACCTGGAATGGCTGAGAGGCTTCTGTGGGTTTCTCCACCTTTTGGCTCTGGCTCTTGGATTTTCTCGAGTTTCTTTTCATTATTCGATCACTCATTGCTCGCTCTTAAGGTGGTAGTGGCCAAAAAAGGAAGCTCAATTAACTTGGCAGAAATCATCTATGTCAACTGTCATTGCCAAAACAAAAGTGCTTGAATGTTTCGCATGGGGGCAATGACCTAGGAATGGGGCCAGAAAGAAGAGGAAGAGTTGATCTCTGATGTGGAAGAGCTGACAAGCTCATGTGGGAACATAATGGCAACAGCACTCAGTGCTCTGATCATAGAAACCATGCCATGCTCAGCGCGAAGTCCAGAGCAGCCAGGATGCACAACTGACAGGGTCCCCCTTCACAATGTGGTCTGCAGAATCACAACCTCCTGGAGTTGTACAGCCCGTAGACTGTGCAGAGAAATGCTGAATCTGGAGAACATCATTCTCAGCAAATTGACACAAGAACAGAAAAGGAAACACCGTATATACTCACTCATAGATGGGTGATGAACAATGGGAACACATGGACATAGGGAAGGGAGCACCACACACTGAGGTCTATTGGGGGAAATAGGGGAGGGACAGCGGGGGGGAGCAGGGGAGGGATGGCATGGGGAGAAATGCCAAATATGGGTGAGGGGGCAGAAGGCAGCAAAACACACTGCCACGTGTGTACCTATGCAACTATCTTGCATGTTC
>CM052665.1:45033696-45048846 GCA_028533165.1 Leontopithecus rosalia
GAAAAAAAAAAACAATGTGTTTTAAGCAGACCCTCCAATTCAAACACTTCCAAAGAGAAAAAATTATAACACTCAATTTTTAAAAGGTATTGTTAATGCTTGAATTTAAATCCATGATGGAAAAAAAAAGGACTGGGGATGGGGTAAAAGCTTAGACACTGTCAGTGAGATACTTCGCTGAAACTCAACTGTTAGGATATAATTTTATTTTGCTTTTCAGTCATTTTACTGTTATTAAGAGGTTAAGAATTCCGTATAAATGCCCATAATAAGATCAGCATAAACATCCCTCCAACAAAGCTAGAAAACAAACCAGAACAAGTATAATAGAATGAGAGAAAGAAAGAAAAAAGATAGAGAAAGAAAGGAAAGAAGGAAAGGAGAGGGGAGGGGAGAGAAAGAAAAGAGAGAAAGAGAGAGAGAAAAGGGGGAACATTACAACTTTAACTTGGTAGGCTGTAACTTCTTTTTAATCAAATGTCACAAAATCTCAGTCTTTGTTTCCTATAGAGAGAAATGTAAAAATCCATAAAAACTGTAGATTTGGACCTTACTAATCCCGTTAGCTTGTTGTGAAAGTCAAATATAAGGGACATTAATAATCTTTAAACATATAAAAAAAAAAGAGCATCTCACTCTCCGAAACATTTTTTTCCCACACACAGGATTTGACGGTGTCGTCAATCAAATCGCACCGGAAGTCAGCCCGCCCGGCCCCAGCAGGGCCCACCCAAGCAGGCCATGTGCTGTGTGACAAGCAGCACAGCAGGCCGACAGTTTACAAGGCACGCACGGCTCCAAATGTTATCGACAAACAAACAGGACCATGTGCTGCCGGGTATCTGTGAGACTTCAGAGAATCTGAAGCTCTGGACCATATTTGTTTGTGGGAAGAGAAATCTGTGCAGTTCCTCTTCCTTTGCTGCCCCTCCCTGCCGCCTGACTGTCTTCAGTTTTCAGAATCGAGCTCCAGGCCATCTCCATGGAACATCGGACCAAAATAGCAGCTCACACTTCGTGAGTCCTGCACAGAGGCACGTCCTGCCCATGCGGACCAAGCGGCTGTCGGTGCTCTGCACTTGGCAATTCCCCTTTCCGAAGCAAGGTGCCTTGGATTTTCACGGCTATCACAGAGGGCCTTCCTGTTAAACAAACGCTGCTTAATCTACTTCCTGCAGGAGGGACACTGGTCTGGACCGCAGAGCACAAGCTTCCACTTGGCATCAGACAGACATGCCTGAGGTTTTTATCAAAGGGCTGACTTTCCAACTCCAGCGCTGGCCCTAATTGCCTTTAACAAGCCATGGGGCTGCTGCTAGCCACAGGCACTTAGCTTTCTCCAGCACAGCAGCAGGAATAACCATTTTTTGAACAATAAGCAGCTTCCGTTCTTGGGACTCTGGAACTTTTATTATTTTTTAAGTTGTTACTTTTTTTCCTTTCTTTTGTTTTTTTTGAAGTAGTTTCGCTCTTGTTGCCCAGGCTGGGGTGCAGTAGTGCGATCACAGCTCACTGCAACCTCCACCTCCTGGGTTCAAGTGATTCTCCTGCCTTAGCCTCCGGAGTAGCTGGGATTATAGGCACCTGCCACCACTCTTGGCTAATATTTTGTATTTTTAGTAGACATGGGGTTTCACTGTGTTGGCCAGGCTGGTCTTGAACTCCTGACTTCAGGTGATCCACCCTCAGCCTCTCAAAGTGCTGGGGTTATAGGCGTGAGCCACCACGCCCAGCCTGTTACTTTTTTTTTTTAGAGATAGGGTCTTGCTCTGTCTCACAGGCTAGAGTGCAGTGGTGTGATCAAGGCTCACTGCAGCCTCAACCTCCTGTGTTCAAGGGATCCTCCTGCCTCAGCTGCCTGAGTAGCTGGGACTATAGGTACATACCATGTGCCTGGCTAATTTTGAAATTTTTAGTAGAGACAAGGTCTCACTATGTTGCCCAAGCTGGTCTCGAACTGCTGAGCTCAAGTAATCCTCCTACCTCAGTCTCCCAAAGTGCTGAGATTATAGGTGGGAGCCATAATCAATGCCTGGCCTCTGGCACTTTCACTGTCATCCTGTGGCCTACTCCTTGAGGTAAACCAAGGCACCTGCTTCACCTCAACTGGTCAAGTGGAATTCTAGGGACAATCACAGCAGAGCTGCATGAACCAAAAAATAAAGTGGATGTGAGCCCAGAGAGAGCTATAAACAGGCTTCTGAAACCTTGGAAAGACACTAATGCTGTCACTTGAACTGTGATTCTTATAATTTGCATAAAAGCTGAGGTTTTGCATAATTACTTTTACATAATTGCATTTATTTTTTTTCTTTGCTCTCTCCTTGATGTAAAAAGGAAAAACAAGGCCATAAAAGGGTATTTGTGTTGGAATTCTCCCAATAAATGGCTTATAAAACTTTTTTTTGACACAGAGTCTTCCTCTGTTGCCCAGGCTGGCGTGCAATGGCACAATCTCAGCTCACTGCAACCTCTGTCTCCCAGGTTCAAACTATTCTGTTGCCTCAGCCTTCCAAGTAGCTGGGATTACAGGCTCCCACCACCACACCCAGGTAATTTTTGTATTTTTAGTAGAGAGTTCCACCACGTTGGTCAGGCTGGTCTGGAACTCCTGACCTCACGTGATCCACAAGCTTTAGCCTCCCAAAGTGCTGGGATTACAGGCATGAGCCACTGTATCCGGCTTATAAAACTTTGCTTTTCATATTTTTGAGACAGAGTCTCACTCTATTACCAGGCTGGAGCATAGTAGAGCAATCTCAGCTCACTGCAGCCTCCACCTCCTGGGTTTAAGCCATTCTCCGGCCTAAGCCTCCCGAGTAGCTGGGACTACAGGAGTGCAGCACCATGCCCAGCTAATTTTTTTTTTGTTGTATGTTTAGTAGAGACAGGGTTCCACCATGCTGGATGGTCTCAATCTCCTGACCTCGTGATCCGCCCACTACTGCCTCCTAAAGTGCTGGGATTACAGGCATGAGTCATCGAGCCCGGCCTATAACACTGTTTTAAAAACCTGTTTTACATCTAGATTTGCTTCGCTTTCCTATACTGATGTTCACTGCAACATCTCCCGAACTGGGGGATAAAGCTGTATCTTTTAATAAATTAGCCCAGTAGTTCTCAACTGGGGAGATTTTGCTGCCCAGTGGACTTCTGGCAATGTCTGAACGTATGTTTGATGGGCACAACTTGGGAGGTGGTGTACTATTGTCTTATAGTGGCTTGCAGGGGTGCAGCTAAACATCAGTGCACAGGACAGCACCCCAGAGCAAAGCATTACCTCGCCCAGATGGTGAACATCGCTAGATAAGATCAGCATTTAAAATAAATCACACCAGAACACGAGAGGGACTTTTTTGAAACCTCACACAAATACAGTTCTGCAACTTCCTACTCCAGCTTCCTCTTCACTGCTGAGATCTTTTTATAATAACAGCCACTGAAGGAACGATCTTTTTGTCCTAGACATCCTTCCCTTTTTTTTTGCTACCAGTACATACGAAAACAAAGGCTTTAAAAAAACCAAACAGATGAAAGTAGCTCCATAAGACTGCAAACCAGAACTCACGGATGGCAAACAGCCAAGGGTAGGAAACTGAGTCTTAGAGAGAACACTTAGGATAGACTCTCCTTATGCAGACCCAAGCTTGCTTGCTTTATTTTTTCTTCTGAGACAAACTTTCACTTTTGTTGCCCAGGCTGGAGTGCAATGGTGCGATCTCGGCTCACTGCAACCTCCGCCTCCTGGGTTCAAGTGATTCTCTTGCCTCAGCCTCCCTAGAAGCTGGGATTACAGGTACCTGCCACCACGCCCAGCTAATTTTTTGTATTTTTAGTAGAGACAGGGTTTCACTATGTTGGCCAGGCTGGTCTCGAACTCCTGACCTCAGGTGATCCACTGGCCTCAGCCTCCCAAAGTGCTGGGATTACAGGCGTGAGCCACTGCACCCGGCAGATCCTGGCTTTCTAAGCCAATGTGGCAACACATTCAGCAGGCTACCCTCATAAACGAAGGAACTGGAGAAAGGACAGTGTACTACAGGACCACCCAACAAATTTTCATCACAAAAAAATCTCAATGAAGCAGATCACAAAATGTGATCCACAAACTATAGAAGGTTTGCCCGTCACCGAAACACTCCAATTATCTTATGATTCCACCAAGATAAGAAAAAGTGTCGGAGGGTGGGGGAAACAATAACCAGGAAGAGTTGGTGACGTAAGGCAGTGGCTCCCGATCAGGGCTGCACATTAGAAGCAACCACCAGAGAACACGAGGTCAGGAGATCGAGACCAGCCTGGTCAACATGGTGAAACCCCGTCTCTCCTAAAAATACAAAAATCAGCCGGGCGTGGTGGCACATGCCTGTAATCCAGCTACTCGGGAGGCTGAGGCAGGAGAATCCCTTGAACCCGGGAGCCCTCCAGCCTGGCGACAGACCGAGACTCCCTCTCAATAAAAAAAATAAATAAATAAAAGCAACCACCAGAACAAATGCAGACCCAGACCCCATCTCAGACTAAGTGCCTCCTGAGTTCTGAAAAAGGGCCTAGGAACTTCAGCATTCTACACTACAGCATTCATTTCTTTCAATTTGGGCACAAGGAAAATATAAACAAGGTGGAATTCGTGAACTTAGTGATCAGGTAATCCACCTGTTTCAGACTAAGGTGGTGTAGAAGGCAGGGAGATGACTGAAAAAAGGAATCTCTGGTCACAGGCAGGGAATCCTCATGTCCCCCATGAGAGAATGGGTTCAGATACAAAACATTTATCTAGTGCTTACTGGGTAATATTCTACATGCTTTATTTTCACGACTCATTTAGTCTTCACAACAGCCCAGAGAGATGAGTGTGGCATTATCCCCATTTTGTAGGTGAGGACACTGGGGCACAGAGGGATTAACCACGACCAGGTCAAGGTCATGAAGCTGATGAACACAGAAACAGACTGAGTTCTGGCCGGGTGTGGTGGCTCATGACTATAATCCAGCACTTTCAGAAGGCGAGGCGGGTGAGTCACCTCAGGCAAGGAGCTCCAGACCAGCCTGGCCAACACGGTGAAACCCTGTCTCTACTAAAAATACAAAAAAATTAGCCAGGCATGGTGGTGGGTGCCTGTAATCTCAGCTATTTGGGAGGCTGAGGCAGGAGAATCAGTTGAACCCGGGAGACAGAGGTTGCAGTGAGCCGAGATCCTGCCATTGCATTTCAGCCTGGGAGACAGAGTCAGACTCTGCCCCTGCAAATGACTGAGTTCCAAAGAAACGGACTGAGTTCCAAAGAACTTGGTTCCAAGGCCTACTCTTAGCCAGCAGGCTGTGATGCTTCTACACAGAAGAAATAAACCTCTCCGTGAGAAAGCAGTTCAGAAACAAACCATCTCTGAAAGCTAATCCCATACTCACTCACGGTTCTTAGGCGAGGACCTGGCCAAGTCTGTACAATTGAGCTTGTGAGACAGTGGGCCTCTGCAGGACCAGCCTCCAGCAGCCAGGCGGCAGCCATCATTCACATGAACCCCAGGGTCCCTGAGACGCGGCAAGGCCCTCTATCGAGGACGCCAGTCATCCCACACTCCCGTCAAACCTCAATCCTGCCACTCAGGATGTTTCTTATTTTTAGTTACTTCTAAATTTAGACTAAGGTTGTAGTCCAGCCTGCCTATTGTACAGAATTTTCTTGGTTGTTTTCTATTTTAACTGCTGCTGTCTGTCATACTGCTTTATCCCTGCCCCATCACGGAACAATCTTTCAGTTCTTTTATCCCGTTTACTTCCCTTTGCTTTTATCTACCACTGTAAAGTGGGGACTGGGAAGCAGAAGCAATGAGGCAGATTGGCAGAGACCCAGGTGGGGAACTGCAGTGTCTTCTCCCCTCCAGCAGGTCCAACTGGGCTGCCGCTTGACCAGAGTATTCAGGAATTCTTCTGAAATATACTAATTTTGAAGCCAGTTTAGAAACCTTACCACAAAAAAAAAATACAGTGGCTTTACTTTCATGTTTTATTCTTGAGTCAGTCTGATTGCCTAACTTGACAAAGCAGACTCTGTTCTGAAGGATTTTTGATGACTGCAAAATTGCAAAATTTTAAGAGATAAAGCAATGTGGCCGGGCGCTTATGCCTGGAATCCTAGTACTTGGGAATCCAAGGCGGGTGGATCATCTGAGGTCAGGAGTTTCAGACCAGCCTGACCCACATGGTGAAACCCCAGCTTTACTAAGAATACAAAAATTAGCTGGGCAAGGTGGTGGGTGCTTGTATCCCAGCTACTTGGGAGTCTGAGTCAGAAGAATTGCTTGAACCCTGGAGGCAGAGGTTGCAGTGAGCTGAGGTGACACCACTGCACTCCAGCATGGGCGACAAAGTAAAACTCTGTCTCAAAAAAAAAGAAGAAATAGACCAAAACATTAACAGTGGCTATCTTTAAAGAAACAAACTGAGCAATCGCAGTCACACTTTACATCAGAGGACAGCAAATTTTATGTGTAATGAGCCGTAGAGTAAATATTTTTGGCTTTGCAGACCCTAAGTCCTTGTCACAACTACTTACTTGACTCTGCCATTGCAGTAGGAAAACAACCAGAGACAAGGCGTAAATGAATGGCATGACTGTGTTCTAATAAAACTTTATTTACAGCCGGGTGCGGTGGCTCACGCCTGTAATCCCAGCACTTTGGGAGGCCGAGGCGGGTGGATCACGAGGTCAAGAGATCAAGACCATCCTGGTCGAAATGGTGAAACCCTGTCTCTACTAAAAATACAAAAAAATTAGCTGGGCATGGTGGCACGTGCCTGTAATCCCAGCTACTCGGGAGGCTGAGGCAGGAGAATTGCCTGAACCCAGGAGGCGGAAGTTGCGGTGAGCCGAGATCGCGCCATTGCACTCCAGCCTGGGTAACAAGAGCCAAACTCCGTCTCAAAAAAAAAAAAAAAAAAAAAACCTTTATTTACAAAAACAGGCGGGGGGCTGATTTTAGTCTGTGGGTTATAGTTTACCAACTCGTTTGTCTTTTTACATTTTTATTTATTTATTTATTTTTGGTATCTGTAAACCAGAAGGGCTAAGACAGAAAAAAAAATCCAAAGAAAGTTGAGTAGACACTGTTGCTTGTAGCATCGTAGCATATACGTGCAAGCTTATAAAATCCTTTAAATAATCTAACCTAACATAGTATGTCTCATTCAGTCATATTCCAGAAACAACTGTATCTGTGAACCGTTTTAATGGGGTCAAGCCTGCCATCTTGTGGTCACATGAAATAACAGCCTTTCTGCTCTTCATTCTCCTTTATTAAGGGTATGCAACTCACTGGAGCCGCTTTTCAAAAATTTGACTGGGATGTGGGGACCACAATGACAAAATGAGCCAAGGAAGTCAATTGTAACTGAGAGCAATCAATTTTCTGAAGCTTCAACTTGTCAAATTCTTCCAAGGAGCCAATGAACAAAAGAATGAGCTGTCACAGGGCTCCTGCTTCCTCCGCAAGCCAAGCTTCAGAAAAGGATTTGAAAAACAACAATGGCAGGGCAAGAATACCCACGTACCGAGAGCCTCCGCTTCAGACTTTGAATGGAACGCTCCTTTTTTATCCCAAGCTTTGAAAAGAGAAAATAATGACAAAACCCTAACTCACTAAATGAACCCAATAGCGTAATAAACGATAGCAATCTGTGCTGTTCATCTGGTCATTCATTCAACCTCTTGCTGAACAAGATGGGGCCACCTGTGTAGTGAACCACATGTAAAGAGCCAGGAAGACAAAAAGAGGAATATAAACCCAGTCCTAGGAAATAAATTCAGGTAAAAAGAGAGACACAAGCAATAAAAATTGCCTGATCTAATGAGGGCCCACATGGAAGTGAAATTTGCAAGGTCCTGCGGGCCCAGAGGAAGGAGCTAACTCTGTGGGGTCTCAGGAAGACTTTGAAAGGCAGGTAGCACTCACGCTGCTTCTAGGAGAATGAGCACAGGTTGCCAGAGGGAGGGGAAGAGGAAGGAAGGGCAGGGCAGGGGGGTTCGCTGATGGGCTCTGGTTCAACCTTTAGGTTGAAAAAGTCCAAAAGACAAACAGCAAACAAGCGCTCTGCACACATTTCCACTCCAGGCCTCTCAGCATCTCAGCTCACATCCTTCTCTCAGACAGCAGGAAAGCAGGGCTGGGTGGTTTGGAAGATGATGACAGGGAAGGCAGGAAGAGAGGCAGGACTTAGTCTCGGCATCTCATGTGATTCTCAGCACTTGTTCTTTTTTTTTTTTGAGAAGGAGTCTCACTCTGTGCCCAGGCTGGAATACAGTGGTACGATTTTGGTTCTCTGCAACCTCTGCCTCCTGGGTTCAAGCAATTATCCTGCCTCAGCCTCCCAACTAGCTGGGATTACAGAGCTTGGGATTACAGGCACGTGCCACCATGTCTGGCTTGTTTTTATATTCTTAGTAGAGATGGGGTTTTGCCATGTTGATCAGGCTGGTCTTGAACTCCTGATGTCAAGAGATCCGCCTGCCTCAGCCTCCCAAAGTGTTAGGATTACAACATGAGCCACCGCTCCCAGCCTTTTTCTTTTCTCTTAAGAGACAGGCCTCTGACTCTAAGGCTGGAGTGCAGTGGTGTGATCACAGCTTACTGCAGTCTCGAACTCGCAGGCTCAAGCAATCCTCCTGCCTCAGCCTCTGGAGTAGCTGGAACTACAAGTGCCCACCACTATGCCCAGCTAATTTTTTTTTTTTTTGGTAGAGACAGAGTT
The DNA here is from genome assembly GCA_028533165.1 of Leontopithecus rosalia. Taxonomy (NCBI): domain Eukaryota; kingdom Metazoa; phylum Chordata; class Mammalia; order Primates; family Cebidae; genus Leontopithecus; species Leontopithecus rosalia. Next base: position 45,042,445 of record CM052665.1, read on the forward strand.
TCACTATGTTGCCCAGGCTGGTCTCAAACTCCTGGCCTCAAGTTATCCTCCCGTCTCAGTCTCCCAAAGTGCTGGGATTACAGATGTCAGCCACCATGCCTGGTCCAATTCCTAACACTTCTGTGCCTCCATATCTCTATCCACAGCCAAGGGCTTCTAAACATTCACCTTTCTCCAAAATGACAAACAGCAGAAGCATTATAAAGCTGTCCATGATGACAGGTGGATTTGTAGCAAAACAGTTCTATGAGAAAATAAAGCTCCCTGTGCCTTTGAAATTTCAACAGGAAGTGCAGGGCCAGTCATCAGCCTATCTTGCACACACATTTTATACCACCTGCCAGACAAAGAAACACTGAAATATACAAGCTGCATGACAAACTCCCCGGGTTGCGGTAGGAGCTCAGACTTGCCCCCAGCACCCTGCCCAGTCATACCTGGGTTGCTGGTGAGAAAGGCGAGGGGGCTCTCGCCGAGGTCTGCGGGGCCGTCCACTCGGTGGGGTGGGCTTTCCAGCAGCTCCACTCCTTCCTCCAGCTCGGGGTAGGTCCTCACCAGGAGGCCCAGCGAGGGCTGTGAGAGGAAATCTTTGAGCATAGACGAGTTCAGGGCGCCAGCAGCACGATTATTGATCTCAAGAATCTCATCTCCTGCTTTCAAGCCTGCCAACGCAAGATGGAAAATTTTTAATTTCACACACATCATCAGAACACAATAGCTTTGGAGCTCTGCTATAAAGGGCACACCTGCTGTGGGTCTCACAGCCCCAGGTACTGCTGCAGACAGACTGTGGTGCTCAGAAGTGATTCTCAGGAGAGGACATGGGCCTCAGGTTCTGAAGGTTCCAGATTTGCAGGTTACAACATGCCTTGCCAGTCCTTGATACATCAAGCAAACAAGCTTACCCCTTTGTTAATCTCCTTCGTTCCAAGCATCTGCCAATTGCTCACAAATGCTAATTAACTCTGGCTATCTTCCTACACTTTGGGGGTGGGGCGGGGAGAATGGAAGTGCTCTCTGATTACTGCCATCACTGTGTTTTTTATACATGTTCGTGCCTCAGTGCACACTTAAGCCACAGCCAGCTAGTATCTATTGATCATTCCCATGGAACCAAAATGCAAGGCGTTCACTCTGGCTCTGATGACAGAAGGAAGGACGTCTCATTCCAAACCCAGTTAGAGATGAGTTTCAAAAACCCAATGCAATCATTGTTGCCCTTTTTGGTTGTTTTCAAACTACATCAAGACCTCGGGGTGAATCTCTTTTGGTAGATCCCCAAAAGATCTGCCAAAGTCTGGGACCCAAGGGAATGGCCATGAGCAAGCCCAACCTAGAAGAACAGGAAGCTGAGACACCACGGTGCAGTTCAAACCGGCACTGGAAGAACATTCCAGCAGCTTGAGAAAGGGAGAGGTTGGGAAGAACATGAAAGAAAATAAGATAATCCTTTCAGCAAGGGAAAGAAAAGGAGCCCAATTTCTCATTTTATACCAATATGGAAAAACCAGCTTCAAAAAGAAAGTGAGTGAAGGGCAGTCAAAGACAAAAGATAAATTGCAGGAAAGAGAAGCCTCCCAGGCCTTCAGGCATCCCACCCAGATTCTGCAGAAAATGATCCTATGGAGAAGTTCTCATTCCCAGCTTCGCAGAGTCACATGCCCTGGACATCCTTATTCGGGTTTCTAAAATACTTGAAATCAGTTTTCTTTTGTTTTTGGGAGAAATGGAGGCTCACTCTGCTGCCCAGGCTGAAGTGCAGTGGTGCAGTCTTGGCTCACTGCAACCTCTGCCTCCCGTGTTCTAATGATTCTCCTGCCTCAACCTCCCGAGTAGCTGGGATTACAGGTGTGTACCACCATGCCCACCTCTATTTTGTATTTTTAGTAGGGTTGGGGTTTCACCATGTTGGCCAGGCTGGTCCCAAACTCCTGACCTCAGGGGATCTGAAATTATTTTTAATTTTATTTCTTTATTTTTTCTGAGATGGAGTCTCACTCTGTTGCCCAGGCTGGAGTGCAGTGGCACGATCTTGGCTCACTGTAACCTCTGTCTCCTGGGTTCAAGCCATTCTAGTGCCTCAGTCTCTGTCTCAAAAAAAAGAAAAGATATAAGATAGAAAAGACAGTTCGCTTATTTGAAGCCACCCCGATGGCATTGCTTTGTTATGGCAGCCTTGGTGAACTACTACAGGGGTCTTCCTGAGTGACAGTACTCTCGGTATCACCAAGTAACTGGGACTACAGGAGTGTGCCACCATGCTTGGCTAATTTTGTTTGTTTGTTTGTTTTGTTTTTTGACAAACAAAAGTTTTGTTCTTGTTGCCCAGGTTAGAGTGCAATGGTGTGATCCTAGCTCACTGCAACCTCTGCCTCCTGGGTTCAAGCAATTCTCCTGCCTCAGCCTCCCGAGTAGCTGGGATTACAGGCACATGTCACCATGTCCAGCTAATTTTTTCTGTATTTTTATTAGAGATGGGGGTTTCATCATATTGGTCAGGTTGATCTCGAACTCCTGACCTCAGGTGATCCACCCGCCTCGGCCTCCCAAAGCGCTGGGATTACAGGCATGAGCTACTGTGTCCAGTCTTTGAAATCAATTTTCTATCCTAAGATACTCTGAGAAACATGATAGTGGGAGGGGAAATGAAGAGAAGGAAGAATGGTTTCCTTCATATCAGAGGCCAAATCCTGAGAAGCAAACCATTTCATTTTCAGAGAAAAGATTTTGGCATCAAAGTATTTGAATTGAAAACACAAAATTTCTACTACATTTGACAAGCACGGTTTTTTTTTTTCTTTCTTTTTTTTGGGGACAGAGTCTCACTCTATCGCGCAGGCTGGAGTACAGTGGCAGAATCTTGGCTCACTGCAACCTCCGCCTTTTGGGTTCAAGCGATTCTCCTGCCTCAGCCTCCCAAGCACCTAAAAATACAGGTGTCCACCACCACGCCCAGCTAATTTTTTGTATTTTAATAGAGATGGGGTTTCACCGTGTTGCCCAGGCTGGTCTCGAACTCCTGACCTTGTGATCTGCCTGCCCTGGCCTCCCAAAGTGCTGGGATTACAGGCGTGAGCCACCACGCCCAGCCTGAGGTTTGTTTCTTTTTTTTAAAGAAGTTACAGGTTTATATGACTGGCAGAGTAGGAGTGTGTGCTAGGTTAAGTGGTAGCCCCCTAAAAGACACATCTATATTCCAGAACCTGGGAATGGGAGCTTATTTGGAAAAAAGATCTTTGCCACTCTAAGGAAGTTAAAATCCTTGAGATAATATCATGATGGATTATCAGATGGATCCTAAAACCACTGATAAATGTCCTGGTAAGAGGTTCACAGGAGAGAGACAAAGAGAGAAGGTGGCCATGGGAAGGTAGAGGCAGAGGCTGGAGTGACGCAGCCACAAGTTCCAGCCACATCTGGAGCCACCAGAAACAAAAAAGCAAGAAAGGGCTCGCTCCTAGAGTCTTCAAAGGGAGCATAACTTGTGTACAGCTTGATTTCATACTTCTAGCTTCTCCAGACTGTTAGAAAATATATTTTTCTTGCCGGGCTCAGTGGCTCACGCCTGTAACCCCAGTACTTTGGGAGGCTGAGGTGGGCAGGTCACTGGAGGTCAGGAGTTCGAGACCAGCCTGGCCAACATGGTAAAACCCCGTCTCTACTAAAAACACACAAAAAATCAGCTGGGCATGGTAGCGTGTACTGTAATCCCAGCTACTCAGGAGGCTGAGGCAGGAGAATCACTTGAACCTGAGAGGCAGAGGTTGCAGTGAGCTGAGATGGTGCCACTGTACTCCAGCCTGGGTGACGGAATGAGACTCTGTCTCAAAAAACAAAAATATATTTCTCTTACTTGAAGCCACCCCGACTGCACTGCTTTGTTATGGTAGCCTTGGTGACCTACAGCAGGGGCCTTCCTGAATGAGTACTCTCAGTATTAATAAGGCCATCCAACAGCTGTGAGAAATGAAGAGCCTTGTCAGGGTCTTTCTGTCACAGCTGCCCCATGGCTCAGGTCTGTGACTGTGGACATGTTACTGAATCCCTCTTAGCCTCAGTTTCCATATATGTAAGAGGGATAAATGGGTTAAGTGAGATTAAATAAAACAATCCATGTTAAACTCTTAGCACAATACTGGACGAATTGAAAATATTCAATGGCTGGGCGTGGTGGGTCACGCCTGTAATCCCAGCACTTTGGGAGGCCAAGGCGGGCGGATCACCTGAGGCCGGGAGTTTGAGACCAGCCTGACCAACATGGGGAAACCCCGTCTCTACTAAAAATACAAAAATTAGCTGGGAGTGGTGGCACATGCCTGTAATCCCAGCTACTCAGGAGGCTGAGGCAGGAGAATCGCTTGAACCCGAGAGATGGAGGGGAGAGGGTGGGGGCAGGAACTGGGCTCCCCTGTCACCTTGCTCAAGCCGAAGCCCAGTGAGGCTAACAGAAATAAATGAACAAAAAGCCAAACGTGGGCTGATTTTATGTAAGCAGGATATTCAGATTCAATCAGACCGTGTTCCACTCCACTCTTCCTGGTTGTACCCCATTCTGGGCATCTTAACAGGCACAATGGCACCTTGTGTCTGAAAGGCAACACCTGGAGTGTACTCTACTGTAATAAATGGCTGAAGGATTTGGAAATGGTATCTGGAAAAGAAAAAGACTCAGCAGTTGTAATATTTGGATAGCAAAGGCTGGCTAGAAGGAAGACTCAGGCAAAACCTAGAACCATAGACGGAAGCGAAAGGAGGAGGCTATTTTATAATCCGATAGAATCCACAAAGAGGCGGGAGGATCCACAGCACTCTCTCAATCACAGGTGGAGGGGATCTTCAATTTGTGGCTAAATTTTTTTTTGTTTTTTTTTTTTTTGAAACGTTCTCACTCTATCGCCCAGGCTGGAGTGCATGACATGATCTCGGCTCACTGCAACCTCCACCTCCTGGGATTGAACAATTCTCCTGCCTCAGCCTCCCATGTAGCTACGATTACGGGCGTGCACCACCATGCCCAGCAAATTTCTGTATTTTTAGTAGAGATGGGGTTTCACCATATTGGCCAGGCTGGTCCTGAACTCTTGCCCTTAGGTAATCCACCTGCCTTGGCCTCCCAAAGTGCTGGGATTACAGGCATGAGCCATCATGCCCAGCCAATTCATGGCTAAATTTAACAGAATACCCCCAATATCTTTATAGACACGCTGGGTACTGGGATCGGGTTTGTAGATCAGGAGGACAAAATGGACATCACTCTTGCATCTGCTGAGAACAGAGCAAGGGGGTTGGTGCAGATGACCGTTTCTAACACCAGGGTTCTCGGATTCAAAGAACTAAAACAGGATGTGACTGAAACCAGGGCTGATTCCCCACCCCCGTGCCATGCAAACCAGCACACTCATTGTGCTGAAAGAGATAAAAATCAGTCTTTGGGCTTGAAGGGGAAGAAAGTCTGTCATCTCTACTCTTAGCTGAGCGGCAGCTCAGTGACTGTGTCACACTTTGGCCCCAGGCTGCCTATGGCCTAGAAAGTATGGAAAGAAAAAGAAGGAAAATGCTCCTCCGTGACAATCAGCAGCGGACAAATTATTCTGACTTTACTTCCCACTCATCACGCCTTTGCCCTTCTGTGCATAGCCAAGTCTGCAGCTGTGCTTCTCCAGTGTTTACAGGACAGGTCAGTGTAACTGGCACACATAGCTTACAAGCCATACCCAGAACTCAGCTGAACCAGGACAGAAAAGGCAGCGGCAAAGATCAGCACTCAATTTCCCTTTTCTGCTCCACTCAGCAGCAGTTAACACAACAGATGCAAGGTGAGTACATCTAAGCAACGTTGACCTGGATGTGTTGATCTCTGACGTTCAACACGTATTATTTTGCCACCGCTTGGATGAAATTACAAATCCCACAGCAAGAAGGAAGAAACAAAGGTGGATTTCCAGCCCTACCTACCTGTCCCATTTATTTACAGTGTGTATAGGTTTGAAAAGTGTGTCCCCCCGCAAATTCATGTCCACCCAGAATGTCAGAATGCAACCTTCTTTGGAAATAGGGATAGATGTATGTTGCAGATGAAATTATAATAATATTATCATTCTAATTATATAATATTACACAGGTAATTAAGTTACAATGAACTCATAACGATTTAGAGTAGGTCCTAAATCCAATGGCTGGTGTTCTTATAAGAAGGCCATGTTGCACTTTGGGAGGCCGAGGCGGGTGGATCACGAGGTCAACAGATCGAGACCATCCTGGTCAACATGGTGAAACCCCGTCTCTACTAAAAATACAAAAAATTAGCTGGGCACGGTGGCGCGTGCCTGTAATCCCAGCTACTCCGGAGGCTGAGTCAGGAGAATTGCCTGAACCCAGGAGGCGGAGGTTGCGGTGAGCCGA
>CM052665.1:45048946-45117516 GCA_028533165.1 Leontopithecus rosalia
ACCATTGCACTCCAGCCTGGGTAACAAGAGCAAAACTCCGTCTCAAAAAAAAAAAAAAAAAAAAAAAAAAAAAAAAAAAGAAGGCCATGTTAATGACACAGAGTGACACACAGGGCAGAAGCCATGTGACTTAGGGCAGAGATTGGAGTGACACAGACATAAGCCACAGAATGCCAAGCACTTCTGGCAACCCCCAGAAACCTGAAGGAGGCATGAAGCCATTCTTCCCTCAGAGGGTCCGGAGGAATCAATCTTGCCAATACCTTAATTTCAGACTTCTGGCCCCCTAAACTGTGAGAGGATACATTTCTGCTATTTTAAGCCACCCAGTGTGTAGCAGTTTATTACAGAAGCCCTAGGAAATTAACACTGTGCGTAAATCATCTAGGTTGCAAAGACTAACCAGGAGTAGAAAAAGAATGGAGAGTTGGGGCTCCCCAGGTAGCCCAAATGCATTATGGGCCCTTTCAGAGATGAAATGAAACAGGCAGGGTGTAGCAGGGAAGCGCTCTCTAAGGAAGGGGAGGGAGGCTGGATCTGAAATCCCTAGGTTCTCAACTTCTGCAGATTCTTCCATGAACGGAAGCAACAGAACATCTGATTTCAAAGAGCTCTGAGCCTCCAGGCAATGGCCAGTGTCAGCTTTGACCAGTGTGGACCAAAGTACAGAGGGGTCTTTCCCCATGCCCTGCTCCAGGAAGAACCCCCCCTCCCAGATACCCCACACCATCCTAAAAGGTGTAGAAGGATGACCACATGATTAGAATGGGATTCCCCACAAGCCCCTTGGAAATGGGCTCAATCAGATTTAAAATCCAAAAATGTATGACTTGGGAGGCTGAGACAGGAGGATCACTGGAGGCCAGAAGTTCAAGAAGAGCCTGGGCAATACAGCAAGACCCCTGACTCTGATGGATGAATGAATGAATGAATGAATGAGTCAGGTGTGGTGGCATGCACCCATAGTCCTCTAGGGACTCGGGAGGATGAGGGGAGAGGATGGCTTGAGCCCAGGATTTCAAGGCTGCAGTAACCTATAATTGAGCCATTGGACTCCAGCCTGGGTGACAGAGCAAGACTTTATCTCTAAAAATTGAAAAAAGAAAAAGTTCAAGAATATGACCTTTCTCAAAAAAAAAAAAAAAAAAAGAACATGACCTTTCTTGTATACTTAAGTTAATGGAATAAAAACTACATTCCCTAGAAGGGTTTTCAATGAGAAAATGTTCAAATACTTTTCCCAAATGAATCCTTTGGGCATATGTTTCTCCTTCAAAAACTGGAGAAGTCTTAAAGGGCATTTAAGATGGACAGCCCAGCCCTTTATTGACTTACCTTTCTTGGAAGCTAAACCGGTTTCCTTCACACTATTCACGTACAGCCTTCGAATACCATCTTCTTCCACAGAAGAAAGTGAAAACCCTGCGAAACACAAAGACAGAGGCAGGGCTCGTACCTTCTGACTGTTTAGCAAACAACAGGAAGCGCCTGCTGTGAACAAGGTATGTTTCATGTTTGTGACTACAGTTTGGAGTGATTGTTTTTTTCTTGTTTGACAAAGCAGAAAAGCGTATTTTTAGATCACTCTGGAAGTCACTACCTGTAAAAATAAAGATTACTAGGTACATCTATCTTCATATTACCTTCCAATCAATTCAAAGGAAAGCAAATCCTTTTGTTTGACCTTGCTTCCTGGTAAGCGCCATCATTTCTTCTTTTCCTTACACTCCTCCAAAGCACGAAACAGAAAGATTAGCTTCCCTCAGAGTCCCCAGACATTTTTCATCAAATCTACGTCCTAGAATATGTTGCCACTGTACCGTTAGAGGGTGTGTGTTCATCCATATGTATGACAAGGACGCTGCTTTAATTAAACACAATTCTGCAAACAGGAGCAAGATGCAACTCACAATACAAATCTGTAATGTGACTTACACATTACAGAAACTGTACCTGATTTCACCCTCTACCAGCATCTGATCATAAGATTATCATCTATTTCTCTGGGCTGCCAGAGCTCAAAGCCCATTGGCTAATTAACCCTGGACTATGCTACATTCTTCAGAGAGAAAAGCAGAGTGAGATCCAGGTATTATTTATTTATTTATTTGTTTATTTTTTGAGATGAAGTCTCGCTTTCATCACCCAGGCTGGAATGCAACGGCGTGATCTTGGCTCACTGCAACCTCCGCCTCCTGGGTTCAAGCGATTCTTCTGCCTCAGCCTCCCGAGTTGCTGGGATTACAGGTGCCTGCCACCACAACCAGCAATTTTTGTATTTTTAATAGAGATGGGGTTTTGCCGTGTACCAGGCTGGTCTCAAACTCCTGACCTCAGGTGATCCACCAGTCTAGGCCACCCACAGTGCTGGATTACAGGCTTGAGACACCACACCTGTCTGAGGTCCAGGTATTCTATGTGGCTTGAGGAAGCTGGGTACTTACAATTCTGTGGATATAAGCCCTGCTCACTCGTGTTTCCAGATCGCCTCACGTAAAATGCTTTCCTAATCAGTTACTTAATGTCCTCTATGAATACCTACTTTGCTGAAGGAAAGAAATACCTTTGCAGATACTTCTAAAAAGGGCAAAGAGAACACGTCATTGTGTCTATCTGCAATGATTTCAGCTCTGGGAGAAAAATCATCCCATAATATAAACACATGACTTAATGCTGAGGGGAAAGCAGGGAATGAAAAAAAAACAAAGAAGCCAACAGGCAAACAGCGAAACAGAATGACAAGATTTGGTTCCAGAGAGTCACTGAGCCTCGTTAGGGCATGTCATGAGGAAGACGTGGTTTTTCGTTTAGTTTACTGGACCAGGAAATAACCTCACGTAGGCAAAACAGCTAACTGCCATCGCCCACTGAAGTACCATGACACCCTCAGATAGGGAACGGCACAGGGCCACCCGAGGACTTTCCAAAACCTTCATTTCATTCTCTTATTTTAAATTCTCTTCTTTCAGCAACTTCTAACTTTCAGATTAAGTGTCAAGAAGTCTTACTAAAATCTAAATATTTTTACACAAGTACCATTTAACTTACATTAGCCTTAACATAGTGTATTATCTGTATTTTAGAAGAAATTTTTAAATAAAATTTTGTTAAGATAGAATCAAGGGCTATGTCATAGGAAAGAAAGAATAGGAGTCATCTAAATATTGGGATTTCCTTTCTGAAATGCCATCATTGTATAACATTCTGAGAGCAATTTTTTTCTTTTTTTTAAAAAGAGGCACGGTCTTGCTCTGTCCCCCAGGCTGGCATGCACTGATGTGATCTTAGCCCAATGTAGCTTCAAACTCCTGGGTGCAGAAAATTCCCTGCCTCAGCTGCCAGAAGAGCTGGGACTACATGTGAGTGCTATCACACTTGGATAATTTTTTTTTTTTTTGTAGAGATGGGATCTTACTATGCTGCCCAGGCTGCTCTCAAACTCCTGGCCTCAGGCAGTCTTCCCACCTCAGCCTCTCTCGAAGTGTTGGGATTATAGGTGAACACTACTGCGCCTGGCCCCAATTTCTTTCCTATTAAAAAATTAGCACCCCTGGGCCAGGTGTAGTGCCTCACGCCTATAATCCCAGCACTTTGGGAGGCCAAGGCAGGTGGATCACAAGGTCAGAAGTTCAAGGCCAGCCTGGCCCCATCTCTACTAAAAATACAAATATTAGCCAGGCACAGTAGCAGGCGCCTATAATCCCAGCTACTCGAGAGGCTGAGGCAGGAGAATCGCTTGCACCCGGGAGGTGGAGGTTGCAGTGAGCTGAGATCATGCCATTGCCCTCTAGCCTGGGTGACAGAGCAAGACTTTGTCTCAAAAAAAAAAAAAAAATTAGCATTCCTGTGGAGTACCAAGAAATACCCTTGTTTGACTGGAAGATGGCAGAAGAGCCAACACAGTGAGAACCTGCTACAAGTCACCTGAAGTCAAGTTGATGAAGACATCCCAGGTATTCATTTGCTCCATTCCTTCTTCTTTTTTTTTTTTTTTTGTGATGGAGTCTCATTCTGCTGTCTAGGCTGGAGTGCAGTGGTGCAACCTCAGCTTACTACAACCTCTGTCTCCCAGATTAAAGCAACTCTCCTGCCTCAGCCTCTCTAGAAGCTAGGATTACAGGTACACACCACACCACACCACACTACACTACACTAAACTCAGCTGATTTTTCTATTTTTGGTAGAGATGCAGTTTCGCCGTTGAACTCCTAACTTCAAGTGATCCGCCTGCCTCAGCTTCCCAAAGTGCTGGGATTACAGGTGTGAGCCACCATACCTGGACATTCCCTCTTTTCTTGGTCTTTTTTTCTTATAATCAAAAGGTTAAAAATAGGAGTGAAAATGGAGGAGACTTCTAGTCTGATGACTGCAACTGATTATGTAATTTTTTTTTTTTTGAGACAGAGTTTCACTGTTGTTACCCAGGCTGGAGTGCAATGGCGCGATCTCGGCTCACCACAACCTCCGCCTCCTGGGTTCAGGCAATTCTCCTGCCTCAGCCTCCTGAGTAGCTGGGATTACAGGCACGTGCCACCGTGCCCAGCTAATTTTTTGTATTTTCAGTAGAGACAGGGTTTCACCATGTTGACCAGGATGGTCTCGATCTGTTGACCTCGTGATCCACCTGCCTCCGCCTCCCAAAGTGCTGGGATTACAGGCTTGAGCCATTGCGCCCGGCCGATTATGTAATTTGTATCAGACAACTGGGTAAAAAGAATGGGTCTGAGAAACAGATCATACCTTTCTAATTAGTGGGGAACTCTCTGTGATAGGAAAGAGGATGGAAGAAAGGCTGATGGGTGTGAAGACCACCCAAATGAAAGCTGAAAATTTACAAATCTGAACAGCACTTTAGCTCTGTACTGGAACTCATACTGGACACTGGTTTAGGGGTCAAACAGGAGACCTTTTCAGTGTTCCAGGAAGACAGATCCCCCCACACCCTGCCTTGGAACAAACATGTGAGCGGCTTCCACTTAAAGATGCCAATACTTTGCACAGTAGGGGGGAAAACACTATAATCATCTCCTATATTAACAAATATTAAAAAATTATGAAATATACTACAGCTGGATTATGTGGAGCTGAATGAAGAACATAATGATTTTAACAGTTAATCAGCAAAGTCAGGTCTATGTCTTTTCAATAGGACAGCAATACTCTAAATATCAGCAGACAACTCTAATATCATCCAAAATGACCATCCACAGGGGGCAGAGGGAGATTACTCAATATAAATGGATGTATCGACCAGCTGGAAGGCTGTCAGTTTCAAAGACAGGAAGGCATCGTGAGTGGCAACTGGAATAATGATCAGAAGAATGAAGGAAGTGATTAAAACTAAGTGATGAAACTAAGGCCGGGCTTGGTGGCTCATGTCTATAACCCCAGCACTCCTGGGAGGCTGAAGCAGGAGGAATGCATGAGTCCAGGAGTTCGAGACCAGCCCTGGCAACATAGTGTGACCTTGTCTTGACAATTTTTTTTTTTAATTAGCTGGGCGTGGTGGCCCACGTCTTGTAGTCCCAGCTACTTGGGAGGCTGAGGTGAGAAGGATCTCTTGAGCCTAGGAGGATGGGGTACAGCGAGTCATGATCGTACCACTGCATTCCAGTCTGGGTGACAGAGGAAGACTCTGTCTCAAAAAAGAAACTAAGAAGAACAAACTCATGAGATGAACAACCCAAAGATTCCTCACACTGGAAAAACTATAACATGATAAACAATAGAGAGTGAGTCAAAACTATAGACCAGGATGCAATGAAAATTCAGATAACAAGCACAGGCACCTATAACATGAGGGCACGTGACTAAAAAATATAATAGTTCTAGAAGTACCCAGAGAAAAGGAACGCTAAGTTGCTTAAATGGCAGCCTAGAGCCTCATGCTCAGTCTAAGTATCACGTAACTACATATGTGAACTAATTTCAACAGTAAGGTCTGGAAGTGAGCTGAGGGCTGAGGTGAAGAGAGGGGCAAGAGAGACAAATTAAGGAAATATTTCCTGTTTAAATGTGTTCGGTCAGTTGGTGAAACCCAGTCTGTACTAAAAATACAAAAAATTAGCTGGGCATGGTGGCGTGTGCCTGCAATCCCAGCTACTCAGGAGGCTGAGGCAGGAGAATTGCCTGAACCCAGAAGGCGGAGGTTGCGGTGAGCCGAGATCGCGCCATTGCACTCCAGCCTGGGCAACAAGAGCGAGACTCCCTCTCAAAAAAAAAAAAATGACATTTTCCTCCCTAAAGTGTTCTAAAACAGAAAGCCGCATTTGATCTGTATTGTGAGATGTTTCTGTGTTTGTGCCAGTTGCTTTTACTTGTACCGAACTCAGTATCTAGCCAGAAGCCGCTTAGCTAGGTGTTAATCTTAGATAGACATGGGCTGAATTTCAACTCTGTGGGCACTTTCAATCCAGAGACAATCAGGTCTCTGAGGATTGGGGGAATCTTTCACCTCTTCAATCAATATGCTGTTGGAACGTCGTACACCAAAACCAACCTGAACACTGAGAAGAAATGATTTACCTGTGCATATTAGCTGTGTGTGGCAGGGCTTTTCCAAGTGAGGGCGAGGAACAGGTGCTAAGCGTTTGCTAACAGCAGTAGTGTAAGAACAGAAATCGCAACAAAGCATCACGGCTGTAATCACAGCACTTTGGGAGGCTGAATAAGGTGGATCACAAGGTCAGGAGTTTGAGACTAGCCTGGCCAAATGGTGAAACACCATCTATACTAAAAATATAATAATTAGCCAGAAATGGTGGCGTGTGCCTGTAGTCTCAGCTACTCAGGAGGCTGAGGCAGGAGAATCACTTGAACCAGGGAGGCGAAGGTTGCAGTGAGCCGAGATCGCACCACTGCACTCCAGCCTGGGCAACAGAGCAAAACTCCATCTCAAAAAAAAAAGTGAAAATTAAAACACCTGCTTCTTTACATCAGATGAGTTGAGAAGCACTGTTTGTAATACTCTCAAGACTGATGCTTCCTGCCCTGTCAAACCCTCCTTAGGGGGGAAAGGTAAATGGGTTCTGTGAGTAATTCAGTGACTTTAATAAAAAGTATTAAAAAGTATACAAACGATAACCGTTTTATGCCTAGTTCCTATTTCTGAGTCCCTGAATCACTCAATCTTAGAATTAGAGTCCAAGGCTGGGTGCGGTGGCTCACACCTGTAATCCCAGCACTTTGGGAGGTCGAGGCAGACAGAACATGAGGTCAGGAGTTCAAGACCAGTCTGGCCAACATGGTGAAACCCTGTCTCTATTAAAAATACAAAAATTAGCTGGGCATGGTGCACATGCCTGTAATCTCAGCCACTCAGGAGGGTGAGGCAGGAGAATCGCTTGAACCAGGACCTGGGAGGTGGTGGTTGCAGTGAGCGGAGGTCATGCCACTGCACTCCAGCCTGGGCGACAGAGTGAGACTCCATTAAAAAAAAAAAATAGAGTCCAAGAGCTTTGAAATTCAGCCTTTTGATCTTGGTCTTTGCTAGTTTATCCTTACTCAACAAAAATTAAGTAGACTGCAGAGAAAAAGAATAATCATTGTGGAGCTTCTAATTTTGGAGGATCCAGGCTCCAATTACAGCTCTAATTACTGAGGTTGGCCTTTTGCTACATAATAAGCTGCACATAAACACTTATTGCTTGCCACCAGAAGCATTCTCCTGGCTTTATGATGTCTTTAGTTTTAAGGTCAAGAGATAAACAGCATGAAGTTATGCTGCAAGTGGCCAGTGTTCAAAATTGGGTTATCCTCATTAGGCCCAAATCCTTTGTTGAGTATTCTGAGATGAAGATTGGTGGCCTACGGGGGAAGGTGCAGAAGGAATATAATATCCCACAGCTCGGAAAAGAGTGTAAAGATTTTCACATGCTAAAGACTTCATTACTTGGTGTGGCTCATGCTTGTAATCCCAGCACTTTGGGAGGCTGAGGTGGGTGAATGACTTCAGGTTCAGGAGTTCAAGACCACCTTGGCCAACACAGTGAAACCCTGTCACTAATGAAAGCACAAAAATGAGCCGGGCATGATGGCGCATGCCTATAATCCCAGCTACTAGGGAGGCAGAGGCAGGAGAATCACCCTGGGAGGTGGAGGCTGCAGTGAGCTGAGATCACACCATTGCACTCCAGCCTGGGCAACAGAGCCAGACTGGGTCTCAAAAAAGAAAGCTTCATAACTTGATTCAGAAAGAAATTTTTTTTTTTTTTTGATAGGGAGTCTCACTCTGTTGCCAGGCTGGAGTGCAGTAGTGTGATCTTGGCTCACTGCAACCTCTGACTCCTGGGTTCAAGGAATTCTCCTGCCTCAGCCTCCCAAGCAGCTAGGACTACAGGTGCATGCCACCACACCCAGCTAATTTTTTATATTTTTAGTAGAGACAAGGTTTCACCATATTAGCCAGGACAGTCTCGATCTCTTGACCTTGTGATCTGCCTGCCTCGGCCTCTCAAAGTGCTGGGATTACAGGCATGAGCTACTGCCACCCAGCCTGATTCAGACAGAAATCTTAAGTGAGCGTATGCAGGAGTCTTTATGTCTTTCCACCAGGAACTCTGTTCTCCTTCTAGCAAACAGGAGAATCACACGTCTGTGCTCCCTTGTACGTAGGTATGGTGGTGTGACTTGCTTTGGCTAATGAATTGGGAGACGGACAATAACTGCTTTCCCAACTCCTCTATCCCCTCTGCTCAGTGACAAGCACTGTCCCAGGTGGCAGCTGCTCCAGGACTGGGTGTAGAAGGAGGACAACGTATGGAGTCCCAGCCAACCCACAAGGGATGTGTGGTGAACGTGAGAAATAAATTTCACTGTTTTGAGCCACCAGGCTTTGGTGGCTGTCTGTTACCTCAGCTAACCTCACTGCGCCTGACTGATATAGCACAGTATGGATTTTCCCCACTTAATTTACTCAGGCACCAACTCTGTTACTATTCAAGCCATACAGGGTAATGCTAAGTAAAGAAGACTGGTCTTAAACATATGGAAAGGAGTATATATTTAACTCTGCCAGAATATAAGACAACCGCATAGGAAAGCATTAACACAACAGGCCTGACTGCTCTTCTTCGAAAGACCTGCTTACAAATTTGGACCTTGGCTGGCACCCTGAGAACTTGGATTTTGGAAGGGTTCCCAGCACCCTCAGTGGCTCACAGCGCCTAAACTGTGCGTGCAAACAATGGCACTTATGGTGAACGCTTACTTTCCTCCTGGGACTCTGGAATTTTGGTGTGTTCTAGGCAGAGGGTGCCTATGGAACCAGAAGAGCCCGGGGCACTGAGTTTCTAACCACCTTCCCTACAGTAGCAGGATCGGCGGGGAACAAACCTCTCGAACACCGAACCAAGAAAGGAATTGGCTTTGTATTTGGCTGGGAGCTGTGGGAGGCTAATGCCTTGACCACCGAGCTCTCCAAGAAGCAGCTCCTTTCCCTTTTTCAGGGCTTACACCTCTAAAAGGGGAGCAGAGGTGAAACTGTGTTACTGTCCATTGGCTGGACGTTTGACCTTACACCCTTTGGCTTCACTGATTTGCTAGTTCATACGCAGCACGAGTGGGAACAGGCAGGGGAAGGGGCTTACAGAGATAAGACAAAGGTAATTATTAGCAGATGGACGTATTTCTAGGAGGGGATCTGGGTCATGCAAATGTGGAGGATGTGACACAGGGCTGGGCTCCGGCTGGTATGATAACATTCTTTGCAACTCCTTCAAGGCTTATGGATAGCAGAGACTCTACCGAAAAGGGAGTCATTTTCCCAGTCCTTGGGCCTCTTTATGGCCTGGTCAGTGGCGTCAGCAAGTCGTCTGACCACAGATTGAAAGCTCTTTGGTATTTTATTTCTTTTGTTTTCACCCTCCTTCCCAACCAGAGTGGAGAGAGGAGGCAGAAGCCGGGAAGCGGGAGGTAGGGAGGGGTGTCCCCTCTCATCCCCCGCTTTGAGAACACTATGAGGGAGCATTTCCCAAGTGCTGTCACAACTTGGTGCTGGGGGAGTTACCCTCATTCTCTGTGGCTCTGGGGAAACTCACACGTGGCGTCCCCTAGACTTTGCTCCATGTGCCTTTTCCCTTTGCTGATTTTGCTTTGTATTCACAGAGGAGTTAAGATGAAATAATTTAGGCAGACAGTAGGAAAAGAAAGTCCTCAGTAAGGCTTTTCCTTTAACAAAAAGCAGCCCCCAAATCATTTTCTTTCCTATCAAAAAGCAGCCTGTAAAATCGAGCTGCAGACATAGACAAGCGAGCTGGAAGCTTACATGGGTGAATGGCAGCAGTCATGCCAATAGGAACCAGCTAGCTGGGACTAGGCACATTCAAAATGGCGACTCCATCCTCTCTTCTCTTTGCCAGTTCAGTCAGGAGCAGGCAACATGGCCACAGCCAGGCAAAGACTCCATTTGCATAATAAAGATTAGGGTGGGGCAGCCAGGATCACACCTGGTCCAACCCATCGGTGGGCCCTATGTAAATCAGACACTGCCTCCTCAAGCCTGGCTATAAAATCTAGAGCACTCTGCAGAGGGCCAGAAGACCCAGTTGGGCACCCCTCTCTCTGCAAGAGAGAGAGCTATTCGCCTTTCTCTTTTTTTTTTGCCTATTAAACCTCCACTCCTAAACCCACTTCTTGTGTGTCTGCATCGTCAATTCCCTTGGCATGAGACAATGAACCTTGGGTATTTACCCCAGACAATGAAGCTGCTTTGGTATCATTTTGCTATAAAGAAAATCATAGTTGTGAGTATGACCAGATGCTGAGCTCTGAGGGTCTTCCTAGTGAATCAGCAAACCTAGGCATGGTCTTGGGGACCTCTCCTCAAAAACACAATACCAAGATAAGTTCCTTTAACATTATTTGTGTGGGAAGGGAGGATAATGTCTATGTTTTCGGGAGAGGGGTGTAAAAGAATAATTCTGGCCAGGCGCAGTGGTTCACACCTGTAATCACAATATTTTGGGAGGCCGAGGTGGGTAGATCACAAGGTCAGGAGTTTGAGACCAGCCTGGCTAATACGGTAAAACCCTGTCTCTAATACAAAAATTAGCCAGGTATGGTGGCAGGCACCTGTAATCCCAGTTACTCAGGAGGCTGAGGCAGAAGAATCACTTGATCCCGGGAAGCAGAGGTTGCAGTGAGTCAAGATCATGCCACTGCACTCCAGCCTGGGCAACAGAGCGAGACTGTGTCTCAAAAAAAAAATAAAGAATAATTCCTACATTTATAAGGTATATCAAAGTATATGTTAAACAAAAATTAAGGAAGGTCATTGTTGTAAACTGAGTTTTTGCCTTACGCCCAAAAGGCTAGATTAAATAAAAATGGAGTCACTCATGCTGGATGCCACATAAAAACTTTCAGGAATCAGGTAGATCCCCAAACAGACCAGTTCTTCCTGAAAATAAGAGATTCCAGTCTACCCAAGTCAGCAAAATAAGTAGGTCCCCTCTACTTTAACCCTTGCAAAAAAGTAACCTGAAGTAAGGTAATGTTAAACAATCAGGTTTCTCCTACTTTTCTGTTTCCTTGTCTCCCCCTTACAGAACTCACTGTTCTGCTATTGCTGAGAGGAGGGAACACTTATTTATTTATTTATTTTTTTAAAAAGTGCAGTGGTGTGATCTCAGCTCACTGCAACCTCTGCCTCCTGGGTTCAAGCAGTTCTCCTGTCTCAGCATCCCGAGTAGCTGGGATTACAGGTACCCACCATCACACCCGGCTAAGTTTTGTACTTTTAGTAGAGATGGGGTTTCACCATATTGCCCAGGCTGGTCTTGAACTCCCGATCAATGATCCACCTGCTTCAGCCTCCCAAAGTGCTGGGATTACAGGCGTGAGCCACCGTGTCCAGCCCGGGAGATCTCATTCTGTTTTGTAGGATGGAGGCTGCCTCATGCATGAATCACAAATAAAAGCTAATCAGATTTATAACTAAATTTGCTGTAACTTTATCTTTTGACATATAAAATATCTACCCACTTCCTTTTTATGACAGTAGAACCCCAATAGGAAGTTATGAAATTTAATAAGTTATGAAATTTAACACCAAAGTCTGAGTTGTACCCAGAGTAAATATTCCTTTTTTTTCCTACCGTGACTACCCTCCACAGCACAGGAGCCGGATATGCTATCTGTTTTAGAACGGACCCAAAGGCATTTTGTTGAGTTGTAAATAAATGCACGCTCACATAAATAAATACTTTAAACACAAAGAAAAATAAACTTACCGTAAGTATCAGCAGCTGTATCTGACTTCTCAATGTGGATGCTCTGAGTGACTTTTGGACAGATTTCAATTTCTTTGTATAGCTGAAAGTTACAAATAGGAATCTAATTAGAATTTCATTATTACTAACTTTTAAGAATGGTCATCATTTCATAAATCTGTTTTTTCACAATTGACACTTATGATGTGAATTTGCACTTCACCATCTTTTCATTAAATAGAACTCATTAAGAGTAAAAAGTCCAAGTAAAAACCTGGCCAGGTGCAGTGGCTCATGCTTGTAATCCCAGCACTTTGGGAGGCTGAGGAGGGCAGATCACAAGGTCAGGAGTTTGAGACCAGCCTGGCCTACATGGTGAAACCCCATCTCTACTAAAAATACAAAAATTAGTTGGGCATGGTGGCGTATGCCTATAATCTCAGCTACTCGAGAGGCTGAGGCAGGAGGATCACTTGAACCTGGGAGGCAGAGGTTGCAGTGAGCTGACATCTCGCCACTGCACTGCAGCCTGGGCTACAGAGCAAGACTCTGTCTCAAATAAACAAACAAACAAACAAACAAACTTACAACTGTCATCCTCAAACACAGCCACAGTTTAGTTTCTAAATAATTCCTCCACATAATTCTGTGTCTTCCTACCCAAAGTCTATTATAGACCTGAAAAATAATACTAAAGTAATGGAAATCTCTAGTTGTAGGAAGAAAAAAGCCTACTAAAATCAGGAAGAGGTTCTAAAGATCTTGGTACGGAATTCTTGGAAATGAGATACACCTCTGTGCTTCCATTCCAAAAAGTTCATGGTAATACAAATAAGTAGAGACAAACCATAGCATTGAAACAGAAACAAATTATGCAAAGGAGGATGTTCTTTTTTTAGCCACTGAACTGTATCGAAATTAGCTAGAAAACTGAAGTACACAAATTAATCAGCACTCTTAAAAACCCAAGAAAGGAAATAATTTATGACTAAGCCCTCAAAAGCAATTGCAACAAAAATAAAAATTGAAAAGTGGGACCCAATTAAACTAAAGAGCTGCTGCACAGAACAAGAAACTATCAATAAACAGACAACCTACAGTATGGGAGAAAATATTGGCAAACCATGCATCTGACAAAGATGTAGTATCCAGAATCTATAAGGAACTTAAATCAACCAAAAATGAATAATTGCATCAAAAAACGTGCAAAAGACATGAACGGACACTTCTCAAGAGAAGACATACATGTGGCCAATAAATATATGAAAAAACGTACACATCACTAATCATCAGAGAAATGTAAATCAAAACCACAATGAGATACCATCTCATAAAATTCAGAATGGTTAGTATTAAAAAGCCAAAAAAACAAAACCCAACAGATGCTGGAGAGGCTGCAGAGAGAAGGGAATGCTTTTCTTTTCTTTTCTTTTCTTTTTTTTTTTGAGAGTCTCACTCTGTTGCCCAGGCTAGAGTGCAGTGGTGTGATCTCAGCTCACTACAACCTTTGTCACCCGGGTTCAAGCAATTCTCCTGCCTCAGCCTCCCGAGTAGCCGGGATTACAGGGGTGTGCCACCACACTAGGCTAAATTTTTTTTTTTTTTTTGTATTTTTAGTAGAGATGGGGATTCACCATGTTGGACAGGCTGGTCTCAAACTCTGACCTCAAATGATCCACCCACCTCAGCCTCTCAAAGTGCTGGGATTACAGGCCTGAGCCACCACACCGGGCGGAGAAGGGAACGCTTATACACTGTTGTTGGAAATGTAAATCAGTTCAGCCACTGTGGAAAGCAGTTTGGAGATTTCTCAGAGAACTTAAAACAGAACCATCACTTGACTCAGCAATTCCGTTACTTGGTATATATCCAAAAGAAAACAAATAATTCCACCAAACAGACACGTGCATGTATGTTCACTGCAGCCCTATTGACAATAGCAAAGATGTAGAATCAACTTCAATGCCCATCCAGGGTGGACTGGGGAAAGAAAATGTGGTGCATGTATACCACAGAATACTGTTTAGCCATGAAAAAGAACAAAATCACGTCCTTTGCAACAGCGTGGATGCAGCTGGAGGCCATTATCCTATGTGAATTAACACAGGAACAGAAAACCAAATACCTTCTCACTTTTTTTTTTTTTTGGAGATAGAGTCTTGTTCCGTCACCATGCTGGAGTGCAATGGCATGACTGATGTTGGCTCAGTGCTACCTCTGCCTCCCGGGTTCAAGCAATTCTCTGGCCTCAGCCTCCCGAGTAGCTGGGACTACAGGCACCCGCCACCATGCCCAGCTAATTTTTATATTTTTAGTAGAGATGGAGTTTCACCATGTTGGTCAGGATGGACTCAATCTCTTGACCTCGTGCTCCGTCCACTTCGCTCTCCCAAAGTGCTGGGATTATAGGTGTGAGCCACCGCGCCTGGACCCTACCTTCGCACTTATAACTGCGGGCTAAACAGAGTGCTCATGGACATAAAAATGTCAACAACAGACACGGGGGACTGCTAGAAGGGGAAGGAGGGAGGGGGACGAGGGCTGTAAAACTAACTGCTGGGTACTAGGCTTACCACCTAGGTGATCAGACCAGTAGTACCCCAAACCGGAGCATCATGCAATATACTCAGGTATGAGTGTGACTTGAGTCACACAAACCTGTACGTGTGACCCTTGAATCTAAATAAAAGTTAAAATTATTTAAAAACTTTTTTTAAACAAAAGCCTGGAAAAAGAGCTTTTGTACAAAGCCAAGATAAGAATGATGCAGCATTCACACATCAGAAACATTGTTGTTTAAACGATAATTCATTTTTATATGTCAAGATCTATCATCAAGACAATAACTGAAGGAGTTCTGAGCCTGCGCCATGCCTCTCACACTAACTCCGTTAAGAAAACCATGATCTCCATTTTACAAATACAGGCAAGAGGCTAAAGAGAAAGTGCTTTTCTAAGTTCAGAAAACCAGTACACACATAGCTGGGATTTGAACCCAGGTCTCACTGGCTTTAGAGCCAAAGTTCTTTCCACTATACTATAATGTCTCCCAGACCAGCAGTCACTGGAACACAGGATATGAAAGCAAAGGGAACGTACCCTCTTAGGTCCAGTCAAAGGTTCAAATCCAAAATTTATAATAAAAATCTAAAAACAAATAGATGTGTCAAATGCCCACGTAGAATTTTTAAATTATGACTCCATCTTGAAATGAAAACCAATTCTGAGCCAAGGTCAATAACACAAAATGTGGCCGTTAGCACTAAAGAGAAGTCTTGATGGTTACCTAAACTTGCCCGCAGCTCTGCCCACACAGCCATTTGTCCAGAAACAATTTTATTCAGGCAGGTAGAAAAGAGAGGCCAGTTTCTTCTTTTTATTTGCTTGGGGCATTTGAGAGGTCAGCATTAATACTTGCGACTCAGGAGCCTGAAGAAACAGTCTGCTGTACCAGAATGCCAAGGAATGTGGGGGATAGGAATGAGGACAGGACAGCTTGGATCCTCTTAAACACCTTAATTTAATGCAACTTCCACCAAACACAGTAAGTCAAGGGCATAACTGGATATGGTTTTGGTGTCGTACTTTAGAAATGTTTCATACAATAAATTTACAAATTAGAATAAATCAGCTGGCCCGGCACGCTGGCTGATGCCTGTAATCCCAGCACTTTGGGAGGCCAAGGTGGGTGGATTTCCTGAGGTCAGGAGTTCGAGACCAGTGAAACCCTGTCTCTACTAAAAACACACACACACACACACACACACACAAAAGCTAGGCTTGGTGGCATGTGCCTGTAAACCCAGCTACTCGGAAGGCTGCGGCAGGGGAATTGCTTGAACCAGGGAGACGGAGGTTGCAGTGAACCAAGACTGCACCACTGCACTCCAGCCTGGGCAACAGAGTGAGACTGTCTCAAAAAAAAAAAAAAAAGAAGAAGAAGAAGAAATCAGTTACACTACTTTTTCATTCAGAAAATAGCCACCCAAACTCTAAATAGTAAATTATTAAATTCAATAAGGTTTACAATATATATCATAACACCACAAAATGCTCAATGAAACGTGATCAACAATACTCACTTCAACTTGGGAGCATTAGTTTTACAACTTTAAGAACCAAACTCTTCCTCCAGGTGGCAGTATATAACTGTGTGTTCTAATCATTTCCACGGGATCTGGTGGGAATAGAGCTTTGCGCATAATCTTTCCTGTTTTTTCATAATACTTTTTCCTAGTTTTCTCTGGAATTAGTGTGAATGTCGCTGTCTTCTGTTGGTCTCAGACAATAATTCAGTACCACACAGACAGGCCCCCTGGCCACACATCCTTAGACTGGTTACACTAAAGCCAGGTTTAGTGAATACTAAAATAAACTAGATAAAATTTCAAGAAGGATTTGTCCTTTAAAATATAAAAATGCAACCACAATATTTGGAACTAGAAATTTTGAAATTCAGTAGTTTGATACATAAAGGGATTTAACAATGAAATACCTCACATATTCCCTTTCTTTTATTAAATCGATAATGTTGCAACGTTCCGTTTTCAAAAACTGGATGAGATCATCAGATTAAGTAACAAATTGCTTTCCTTACCTAGGCTCTTGGGTTCTCACAACATCATGATCACTTCCTTCTCTGTCTCCTTTGGATGGCTTGGTCTGAGCCACCAGCAGGCTCCTGAGTGACAGTGGCTCCCTACAGCCGCCTTACAGCCCCTGCCTGCTCATCTTCTCATGCCCTGTGGGCCACTCACCTGCCACAGTGAGCCTTTCAAAACAGATGTCAAACAATGCCCTTTCTCTCTGGGGTTTCCTATGGCACTTAAAATCTACATGGCCTATCCTTTTTCCCTCCTCCCCTCATCTCATCTCCTGGATCCCCCGTTTCGCGCCCTCCCCACGCATCCTCCTCACACACGTGTTAAGCCACCCTCCACTACAGACACCCTCCAGCTGCCTGGGCCTCAGCCAGCTTTGTTGTCTCAGCCTAGAACACTTTTTTTCGTTTTCTGAAACAAATTCTCGCTTGGCCGCCCAGGCTGGAGTGCAGTGGTGTGATCTCGGCTCCCTGCAACCTCCACCTCCTGAGTTCAAGTGATTCTCCTGCCTAGAGTAGCTGGAACTGCAGGCATGTGTCGCCACGCCTGGCCGATTTTTGCATGTTTAGTAGAGAAGGGGTTTCACCACGTTGGCCAGGTTGGTCTTGAACACCTGACCTCACGGGATCTCCTGCCTCAGCCTCCCAAAGTGCTGGGATTTTGGGATTACAGGCGTGAGCCACGTGCCTGGCCAGCCAAACACCTGCCTGCAAAATACCTCTATGAGTCTACTCCCTCACTTCACGCACCTCCTTGTTCAAACATCACATCTTAAACAAAACCCACAAAACAAAATAAAATAAAAAAGCAGTAAGACCTGCTGCAGCTTCGCCATCTCCCTCTCTCTACTTGCCCAAGCCTCTTGCCTTTCCAGGCTTTGAACATTTCCTGACATGTTACACATTCGCATGTATTTTTATCTGTTTCTGCAAACTTGAATACAGGTTCCCCCAGGAACAGAATTGTTTTGGTGTATCCCCACTGCCTAGAACAGCTAGAATAGTGCCAGGCATACAAATGCTAAGTAAGTCTTTGCTAGATGATAGCTGGGTGTGGTGATGGGCACCTTTAATCCCAGCTACTTGGGAGGCTGCAGGAGGAGAATCGTTTGATCCCAGGAGGCAGAGGCTACAGTGAGCCAAGATTGTGCCACTGCACTCCAGCCTAGGTGACAGAATGAGACTGTATTTCAAAAAAATAAAATAAAAAATATTTGCTGGATGAGTGGACAAATTCACCAGTGTTTCTGCAAACTTTATTTCTACCTGTCACTTTTTAGAAATGCATTTAGTGTGGGTTTTTGAAAAGAGCTTCCACAGACTACAATAGATGGTTCCGTGGACTGGACCCAACAAACAAGTCATCATGAAAAAGTAGCCAAACAGGTGTCACTTATATTAAAAACACAACCAGCAAAGCAGGGAAATCAGTGGCTAACTATTCCTGATTATGCACAAGCAAGAGAATCCCTTGACCGCCAAAATAAACACACTAGACCCTCCAAAAAGATTTTTAAAAAAATATAGCACATACTTTTGCTAATAACTATTGGTCTTACCACTAAAGACTGACAAAACAATGGCATAGAGTAAGATATTTTGGGAGAGTCATACACGAATGAGTCATTTCTAAGGAACTGGCTTGCAGCACTTGAAAGCTTCCCATGTCCATCAAAATCAAAATGGAGGGGAGCTAGGGAAACCAATTAACTGTGTGTGGTCTGATGCTTATTCAGTAAGGGACAAGACACTGAATACCTGCAGACTCTCAAAAAGCATCCAGGAAGGCTGTTTAGAACCCCTGTCTCAGAATGACACTACGCCCAGCTTAATGGCCTAACGCAGATTCAAAACCAGGGATCCATTAATCCAGTTTAAATGGTCTGTGAATGTGGATGATGAAAAACAGTGATATCTTTATATTTACAAACCTTAAACTGAAAAATCAGCATTTCCTTTTACCATAAATGAATGTAGGCAACAAACGTAATAATGGTAGCAGTGCCTGTGACTCCGTCACAAATAGAAAGCACAGTTTACGGCCGGGCACGGTGGCTCAAGCCTTTAATCCCAGCACTTTGGGAGGCCGAGGCGGGTGGATCACGAGGTCAAGAGATCGAGACCATCCTGGTCAACATGGTGAAACCCCGTCTCTACTAAAAATACAAAAATTAGCTGGGCATGGTGGTGTGCGCCTGTAGTCCCAGCTACTCAGGAGGCTGAGGCAGGAGAATTGCCTGAACCCAGGAGGCGGAGGTTGCGGTGAGCCGAGATCGCGCCATTGCACTCCAGCCTGGGTAACAAGAGCGAAACTCCGTCTCAAAAAAAAAAAAAGGAAAGCACAGTTATTTTCATATCATGTTTTAGCTGCTGTTCATGCCTCAAAATATTATTTATGCTCATTGCTACTCAGAACAGTGGTAGCTATTACACCTACTGCTAGGTCTTGTAATTTAATGGTCTGGCTATTAGGTCTATGTCTAGCTATTAAGTCTTATAATTTAATGAGCTAATAAATAAGAACATATATTATCTATAATTTTAAAAAGATTTTTGAGAACTATTTCAGTATATTTAGGGCACACGGAAGCCTATGTATTCTATTTTATGCAACTGAAAATATCATTCTGAGAAGGGGTCTGGAGGCTCCCCCAGGCTACCAAGAAAAAGGACAAAACAGTTAAGAACCTTGGTCAAAATAGAGGTATTGCAAGACTGTGGTATTTGCATCCTTAGAGATCTATGGCCTGGAGACCTTTTGCAACAGGCCAAGAAATAATACCATAGTCTCTCTGTACTTTAGATTCTTTCAAAATACATATATATCTGTATGCATACAAAAACTGTAGATCCAAAGAGACTAAGCTTGGCACACCTTAGTGTCCTGTGTTGGAGGAGACCACACAATGGCCAAGGCTTAAAAATAATGAACGAGTGGCCAGGCGCAGTGGCTCACGTCTGTAATTCCAGCACTATGGGAGGCAGAGGAGGGTGGACCACAAGGTCAAGAGATCAAGACCATCCTGGTCAACATGGTGAAACCCCATCTCTACTCAAAGCACAAAAATTAGCCAGGCATGGTGGCACGTGTCTGTAGTCCCAGCTACTTGAGAGGCTGAGGCAGGAGAATTGCTTAAACCTGGGAGGCAGAGGTTGCAGTAAGCCGAGATCAAACCACTGCATTACAGCCAGGCGAAAGAGCAAGACTCTAGCTCCAAAAAAAAAAAAAAAAAAAAAAAAAGAGTCCAAATAATTTCAAAAGCTATGTCTGAAGTCCCTACACCACTTATGTGTAAAATATGAGGAACATGGAAACTGGTTAGGTATGGTCCCTACAATTCAGGATGCAAAATATTCATTAACCCCAAGATGCAAAAGGTATAATCTAATAACTCTTCCAGTGTTAGCAGGAAAGCACTTCCTTTTTAAGTAAGATAAAATGGTTTTCTTTCCTCTACTCATACAGCACCAAGATCGGCCTTTACCCCGGGCCAGAGAAAGAATACATCAGCCCTCTCTGTTAAATACACTGAACACAGAACAGTTACTAATTTAAGTGATAGTTGAAAAAGGGCTCATTATTTTGATCATCTTGTATTGCATAACATGCTAAGAGTGTTCTTGTATTTCCTTAAAAGCCCTTAAAGGGGCACGAGGTAACTTTTTAGGATAACAGAAATGTTCCAAAGCATGACTGCAGCAGTGAAAACAAGACTGTATACCCTATTTCTCAAAACTCACTGGATTTCATCCTTAAAGTTGGCAAGGGTTTTATTAAATGCAAAGTATGCCTCAATAAAGTTGACTAAAAACACACTTTCCTACTCATTTTTAAATCATGCTTCCCTTTTCCAAAAAGAGAATAATACTCGGGTTTAAATGTTGAGTTCCGCTTTCTGTGGTGAAACTCTGAAGTCACTGTTATTCACACATCCATGGCAAGCAGTCAGAGCCCCCAGAGGAATGACTAAGTACAGAGAGAGCATAAGGAACTCCAAAATAGAGGCGCCTCACTCCCAAAATGTTTCTTTCCTGGACTGACAATGCAACACTCTGCTAAAGAGCAAAGAGCGTCTCACTGGCTCATTGCAATAATAACCATTGTAATTTACCAAGTAAGCATATTATCGCTAATCTTTGTAAAATCCTAGAAATTAGGTATTAACCTCTCATGCTTTTTTTCTTGGCCAGTTCCATATGATTAGTAAGCAGGTCTTATTCAGAACCCAAGTCCCATAAGTATGTTCAATCTCAATGATACATAAATGTCCCCGAGAAGGTATATAAATACAGTTCTAAAAGACTAGGAAGTAGATGGCAGCTTTTCTCACCCAACAACATTTGACCCAGCAGTTTCAACATGTCTACGGATGTCACAGAAAATTAGAATTAGCACTGTTTTCCATAGCCACAGCCAGCTGATCTTTAAGTCACCAACTTTAAATAAAAGACTAGCTGTGTGCAATGACTCATGCCTGTAATTCCAGCACTTTGGGAGGCTGAGGTGGGAGGATCACTTGAGCCCAGGAGTTCAAGACCAGCCTAGACAACAAAGGAAGATCCTGTCTCTACAAAAATAAAAATAAAAATAAAAGTTCGTCAGCCATGGTGACGCACGCCTGCGGTTTCAGTTACTCAGGAGGCTGGCACAGGAAAATCGCTTAAGCCCAGTAGTTTAAGGTTGCAGTGAGCTGTGATCATCCCACTGTACTCCAGCCTGGGTGTCAGATGAGATCCTGTCTCTGAACAACAAAATAAAATACTAAAATAAAATAAAATAAAATAGAAGATTGTCAGTGTAAGGGAAGCTAGTATTAAAATAACGACTAAAATTCTATCTAAGAGATCGTTCCAGATTTTGATTTTTCACGATAGCATCGCACTACTTTTTGCGTAAACAAAGGTGGCCATTCCACTCTGGAAATACTGAGCTAAGTAAGGCCATCTCCACCAACCTAAGCGTTCTGACTGAAGCTCATTTATTTTCGAACTTGTTCCACTCGACCAACTACAATTAACACAAGAACACGTCTAATTTGAAAATAATCTCCCACAAAATGTGTCTGGACAGCAGTCATTAACATTACCAGCTCGTAGACGTCTTCCTCAGGCGGTGGGACATAGTGCTGTATTTTGTTTTCTATTAAAAATTTCAGGCGCAGGTAATGAGCAGAATGATCCAGTTGATGTGTCTGGGACGAAAAAATAAAAGGAAGAAAATGCCTGTTCAGTAGTAAATAGGCATAATTAGCTCTCCACCAACATATTATGCATTCCCACGACCCACAGAGATTTTTTTTTGAGATGGAGTTTTGCTCTTGTCACCCAACGTGGAGTGCAATAGTGTAATCTTGGCTCGCTGCAACCTCCACCTCCTGGGTTCAAGCGATTCTCCTGCCTCAGTCTCCCGAGTAGCTAGGATTACAGGTACCCACCACCACGCCCAGCTGATTTTTGTATTTTTAGTGGAGACAGGGTTTCACCATGTTGACTGGGTTGGTCTCGAACTCCTGACCTCCGGTGATTTACATGCCTCGGCCTCCCAAAGTCCTGGGATTACAGGCGTGAGCCACCATGCCCAGCCCAATAGAGGTCTGATACTAAAAGGAGGTATAAGGTTTCTACACTTCTTAAAATGTTCACATCGTGAACACAAACTTTTAAAATAACTTAAAGTCCCAGAGACTCCGTCTGGGGACAGTGCTAATAGGCACGTGTCCAACGATGGAAACACCCTGAATGGCTTGCTCAACGAAAACACTTCTAAAATTGAAATTTCCAAGGCTTCTCCTTTGGTCCAGGATGGGACAATAGATTTTTTTTCATTGAACGCATTGGTAACATTCCAAGGATATCTTAGGATTCAAGAGAAACAAGTGAGTCCATCTTCACTTCTTATTTGATTCACTGTGCTCTCTCTAACAATGGTAAATTTTCAACAAAACACATCAGATCAAAAAGATACTTAAACATAACTTCATACATAGGTGATCAAAGCACAGTAACAAGAAAGGCAAGAAAAGACTGGATTTACGGAGAAAAATGCTGGGCCTGGGCAAAGCTGTTTTTTCAACCTCATGGGGACAGTGGGACAGTTGTTAACAGTTCATTTGCAAGCGAGTCAGTGTGAAGACAAGGCTTTTGGATTTCAGTCTTATTTATATACTCCCCAAGCGAGACTCCCTCTGGGGGTAGTGCTAATAGGCATGTGTCCAACGATGGGAACACACTGAACGACTTGCTCAACAAAAACACTTCTAAAATTGAAATTTCCAAGGCTTCTCCTTTGGTCCAGAATGGGACAATAGATTTTTTTTTCTGTCTAAAAAGTAATCCTTGAATTAATTTTGAGGAATAAATACTAATAGCCACATGGTTTTATAAATCATTCTCAGTAGACGTCAAGAGGATACAGGGAAAAAGGAAAACGCTCTTCGAAAGTTACATAGCAACATGAAAATATGCTGCTAGAGAGAAAATGTTTAAAACAAGCGATTTTTTAAAGCGTCCTTATCTTTTAGAGATAGATCCTAAAGTGCTAACAGATAGAAATGATATCATGTCTGGAATTTGCTTCCAAAATAAATAAGAGTTGGGGGTGCGAATGAGCAAGCGAATAGATAAAACTGAATTTGATCATTACAGATTCTAGGTGACGGATACATGAGAATGTATTACATTGTTCCCTACTTTTATATAAACTGGAAATTTTTCACAAAATAAATATAAAACCTCTTCACATTCAAAGCTCTGCAGGTGAGAATTCCTTCAAAATAAATACAATTAATTTTTAACGGGTTCAATACTCTTTCTACTTACCCCACCCTCAAAAAAAAATTTCTAAAGCCAAACTAACAGCATTCCAATAACTATTCCAGTAATATATATTAAGTTATATCTAAGAAACTCTTAGATACGCCAGACACCATGCGTAGCACTGAGAATACAGAAATTAATACAATCTAAATGCAGTCTTCAGGAGCGTCTGCAGCTGCAGGTGAGAGCTATGTAGATGTTGGAGGTGAGGCAGCAGTGGATTAGCATCTTAATACATACATACGTGTAGGCCGGGCACCATGGCTCACGCCTGTAATCCCAGCACTTTGGGAGGCTGAGGCAGGTAAATCATGAGGTCAGGAGTTCAATATCAGCCTGGTGAAGATGGAGAAACCCATTCTCTACTAAAAATACAAAAATTAGCCAGGCCTGGTGGTGGGTGCCTATAATCCCAGCTACTCGGGAGGCTGAGGCAGAGAAATGCCTCAACCTGGGAGGCGGAGGTTGCAGTGAGCCAAGATTGCGCCACTGCACTCCAGCCTGGGCGACAGAGTGAGACTCTGTCTCAAAAAAAAAGTAAATAATACATACATACATACATACATACATACACACACGCAGGACAGGCAACTTGCATTCTTGCAAAAGCACATTTCCAGAAAGTGGAAATGAGTTCACTTTGAACACAGAGCAGAAGGATAAAGTTTTCCATCAGTGATTCCTGGGATCCCCAACCTTTCTCCTCTCCAGAGTAACAGGATAGTTTGCAGCCTGCTGTGCTGGACACAGATGCCATTCGCCAAACATGTCCCCGCACACCTGGCTTTTGTCCTTTCACTGCCTGTATTTGAGACCAGAAGCTCAAAGTCTGACAGACTCATGATTGTCAATGTCAAAGGTAATAAGGGTGGATGCGAAAGCCCAGGGAAACATAATACAGGGACTTTTAAAGTGTGTTACCTACTGTCGGAGAATCATCGAGACAAATAACAAAATACTAGTATTAAGGTGATGCGATGAGCAAGAAAAGTTTGCCTAAGAGAGATCGAAGCTGCAAATGCCTCCCCCCTACCTGGGTCCTCACCGAAATCTTTAATTAGAGGCAAACATTTTGGTTCACCATCTGTTTCCGACTGAGGCGGAAGGGAAAGAAATGAAATTTCATGGGTTCTTAGTAACAGGAACAAATCCGCTTGGAAACCTTATCATCATCATTAATAAACACTTTGTGGGCACTCCTTAATGAGACTGCCACTGAAACAGACTGTCTTCCAGAAATCAGACAAAAATAGCAACCTCACCTAAGAAGGTTCTGGTTCCTGAAACCTCAATGTGAGAGACAGTCCACTCTTCAGGCACAAATAGCCTAAGGAAGTCCTGGCGTGGACTATGGGGAGCTCCATCATCCCCCAAATGCCACGGTGCTGAAAACATTTATAAATACATGCAGAGAATGTCAAGGCACCTCACCTAAATTGCATAACGCATTGCAGAGAACTAAAGAACAATAAATATAGCAATGGTAAAAAGAATCATTCTTTGCTGGACACGGTGGCTCATGCCTGTGATCCCATCACTTTGGGAGGCCAATGCGGGTGAGCAGCTTGAGCCCAGGAGTTCGAGACCAGCCTGGGTAACATGGTGAAACCCTGTCTCTACCAAAAATACGAAAATTAGCCAGGCATGGTGGGGTACACCCGTAGTCCCAGCTACTTGGGAAGTTGAGGCGGGAGTATATTGCTTGAGCCTGGGAGGTCAAGGCTGCAGTGAATCATGACTGTGCCACTGTACTTCACCCTGGGGGACAGAGTGAGACCCTGTCTCAAAAAAAGTAAATAAATATGTAAAAGGAAAAAAAGATTCTTGCCACCACCCATATTTTTCAACTTCTTTAAGTTACAATAATGTCTTGATAACTTTAAAAAATAAAAATCAGCACAAGCAGCAAACATAAAAATTACAATGGTCTTAGCTGTAACCTGAGAATCCTTATTTTGGTCCATAAATAGTTACTGTCAAAACAGGACATTGGATTATTTTGGTAAAAGTTTCTGAATTACGAGCCCTTGTTAATCATGGCTGGTCTAACATAAAAAGAAAATCCTAACGAATTAATTAAATCAGATCATCAGAACGACGAAGAAGAATTTTATGCTCCTGAGATACCTCTTAGTCAGTATCAAAGCAAGTCACACAACTAACCACGTTCACAATACATCTTTGTGCGAAAGAATTTCAAATGTTAATGAATATTTAAACATAGTAATTCTAAATGTGTGGCCTTGCTTTAGACATAAAACATTCAAGTGAAAATTCAAAAGCAACTTCAGACTTGTGTAACATTCAAGGAAAATTTAGTTAGGAAAAAATTTAAATGGTATAAATTTGTTTTCCAATGTACATGTACTGAAGTTACTTAGCATTTGATTCATTTTGAGGCAATGCAGCCACAAATTATACCATAAGTATTATGGTAGAACAATTTTTAGTTTAGTTGGCATAATTTTTAAAATTAGCATCTTACTCTATTTCAAAGGATGAAACAGCAAAACACAATGTAGATATTTTCAGTAAACAGTTTGCACCAATTAAAATAGATAACATGTCTGAGAATTGACTGCCTGAGATCTCCTAATCCATTATGTTTTGTTCTTCTATTTCTCTTCATATTCTTCCATGTCAGTCAAACTGCTAGGAGACATATAAACATGCAATTACTGTATACAGAAATACAAACATGCAGTCACTGCAGACGGAAATATGAATACACACACACACACACACACACACACACACACACACAGTGCTATTGTAGAATTTCTAAAGACACTTCCCTCCCCTTCAAAGTAACCTTTCATTGCTTTAAACACCAATGGTTATTAGCATATCCAAAGCCATAGCTGACACAGTAAAAGCATGAAATACAACTGACACATGGTCATATGTGAATAATATCAGTAGGTATAAATGAATGAAAAGATGTTGCAATTATTTTTGTAGTTGTAACGATCAGAATATATCCAAAACCTACAGGCCAACATGGTTACCTGCTATATTTAGCAACAATCATTCCAGTAACGTCTCTGACATGAATTGTATATGAAATGAAGATTTTGAAACATGCACTATACCAGAACTTGACTGGTGCTCAGATGGCAGATGGCAAACTGATGTGAAATGATGTGGATCAGATAGAATAGGAAAGAGAATGAGCTGAATGCAAGAGACAGAAGAAACAGATTGATTATTAAATATCAGAGAAAGCATCTATCACCAAACATTGAGAACAACAATAATGAAACAAAAGACAGGCATTCTTACAATCATCTTTGTTTTCAATGGGGGAAAAAAACATTCACCATTATATCAGATTGCTAATAACATGGGGAACTGTTTTCTCCATTATCTCCTTCCCTCTAAAGAATAAAATCAGGGCCAGGAACGGTAGCTCACGCCTGCAATCCCAGCACTTTGGGAGGCCGAGGTGGGT
Organism: Leontopithecus rosalia; assembly: GCA_028533165.1. Lineage (NCBI taxonomy): Eukaryota > Metazoa > Chordata > Mammalia > Primates > Cebidae > Leontopithecus > Leontopithecus rosalia. Next base: position 45,076,023 of record CM052665.1, read on the forward strand.
GGATCATGAGGTCAGGATATCGAGACCATCCTGGCCAGGGTGAAACCCCATCTCTACTAAAATATAAAACATTAGCCAGGCATGGTGGTGTGCACCTGTAGTCCCAGCTACTTAGGAGGCTGAGGCAGGGCAATTGCTTGAATCTGGGAGACGGAGGTTGCAGTGAGCCGAGATTGTGCCATTGCACTCCAGCCTGGCGAGAGAGCAAGACTCTGTCTCAAAAAGGAAAAAAAAAAAAGAATAAAATCAGGTCCACTAATTACAATAAGGTGTTTTCAGTAGGGATGAGGTTTTGCCACATTGGCCAGGCTGGATTTGAACTCCTGGACTCAAGTGATCTGCCCGCCTCAGCCTCCCAAAGTGCTGGGACTACAGATGTGAGCCATCGTGCCTGGCATAAACTCATGAGATAGAAGCTTGTTCCACACCACATTGTCTTTGCTTTTATTTCTATGTCTTCTTGGGAAAAAGAACTGAAGATCCAGGGAAAAGTGGGCAGGACTACCCTTTACTGTTAGAGAAAGGGATGTGTACCGTAACGACGTCACAGAAACCTTTCAAGTGACAGAAATGAACAATTTAAAGGGGAAGGGGTCCACTACATTATCTAGATACGGTTTCTAAGCAGCAATGACAATATCATTCTTTGTTCCCCTAGTTTCTTCCAAAGCAAAAGCTTGAAACATATCTAAAATTGGGCCAGTCACTCACTGCTTCACTCATTGATCAATTTTCTGCTAATCAATGGTTATTGGAAAACTCTGGCTTAACCTTCAATTCCTGATTGAGTTTATAGCAAATGCACACAGGATGCTCCAAAGCCATGTAATTCCTCTGGAACCAGAAAGTCCTACTTTTAACGCCTTCAGCTGCAGATCTGACAATAACACTCCAGCTCTGCAGAATATTAATGGGTCTCTAAAGAACTGTGCTAATCTATAAATAAAGGAATGCAGAAATCCTCAACAGACCGATTTTATTAAGTGATTAACATGAAAACATTGTGAAAAGAGATACCATTATCTCCAAAAGCTAGAACCCTCACACATGAAGGATTCAAAGCACATAAGGTGATATCATTTATTTTAACATCCACATCGGGGCTGTCTTTGGTTATGGCCTGAAACAAGTGAGTCTTCTGTTTTTCCTCCACATACGGAAGACATTGGAAGACACTGGAAGAGGCTAATTTGAGCTGGACTGTTCCATTTCCCTGATTCACATGAAGAGTCATGTTTTTTCTTTAAAAAGCCCCCTGTAGAACTACGAAGTTGAGGTACTGGCAGAGGTAGTGAAAGTCATTCAGTATTTACAAACATTGTGTTGAATGATGAGGTCTTGAAAATGTCATTTTATCCATCCAACTTCTTCTAAGATAAAATTGTGATAGAAAAGCTTTCCACTATTTTTTTTTTTTGAGACAGACTTGCTCTGTCACCCAGGCTGGAGTGCAATGGCGTGATCTTGGCTCACTGCAACCTCTACCTCCTGGGTTCAAGTGATTCTCCTGCCTCAGCCTCCTGAGTAGCTGGGACTACAGCGGCATGCTACCACGCCCAGCTAATTTTTTTTTTTCTATTTTTAGTAGACACAGGGTTTTAATATGTCAGCCAGGATGATCTGAATCTCCTGACCTCATGATCCGCCCTCCTCGGCCTCCCATGGTGCTGGGATTACAGGTGTGAGCCACCGCGACTGACCTCCACTATTTTTTTTTTAGCAGCCCCAAAGAAGACCAATTCACTCCCCTAAGAATATATTCCAGATCCTTCTGAGCCTTACTGATTGTCCTTCCTGAAGACTGACCCAGTTCTGAGAGTTTTTGTGGACACCCAGCACCGCGGGATGCACTCAGCTATAGAGAAGCCAGATGTGGGTTCAGCCTCTCCTTTGCAACTGACTGTGCTGTGAGTTCAGGCAGGCAGCTAAGGCCCGCTGAGCTTCACTTCCTCCATCGGTAGAATGGTAAACTCCAAGCTTCTTCTCGGGCTCAGACCTGGTATGACTACTACATAGAACTATTAATGCTATTCATTACGTAAAAACAAAAACGCACGCAAGGAAAGTTCTTTCCTCTCTATCCCCTCGCTCCAGGCCACACACCTGGCTGCCCTTCAGAGGGAAAAATGAAACCAGGTTCACTTGGAAAAAGATGAAGGCATTTCTTCTACAGCTTAAGGTGAAAGTAGAAAAAAGGGGCTCAGTCATTTGTCATTTAAAAAAAAAAAGACTAATTCTGTGTTCACAAGAAGAGGAATTTCCCACCAATGGAGGTCAAACTTATATTTCCTTCCGTTTTCCCCTATTATAAACATATCCATAGTGTACTGGTTATGGATTAAAGAGCAGGTAACAAAACAGTACTCATAATATGACGCCACTGAACACATGTGTGTGTATGTGTGTGGAAAAAAGAATGGTCAAAGGCCAAAATGTTTGCAATGGTTATTTTTTGATTTTGTGAATAAAAGTGAATAATTAGTGAAAAATTTGCTGTTTGTGTTCTTCACCTAGATTTTCTAAAAGGTCTGCAATGAGCATGTAATATGTGCGTTAGAAATCTATCAAACAGGGCCAGGCATGGTGGCTCAAGCCTATAATCCCAGCACTTTGGGAGGCCAAGACGGGTGGATCACGAGGTCAGGAGATGTAGGCCATCCTGGTCAACGTGGTGAAACCCCGTCTCTACTAAAAATACAAAAAATTAGCTGGGCATGGTGGCACGTGCCTGTAATCCCAGCTACTCAGGAGGCTGAGGCAGGAGAATTGCCTGAACCCAGGAGGTGAGCCGAGATGGCGCCATTGCACTCCAGCCTGGGTAACAAGAGCAAAACTCCGTCTCAAAAAAAAAAAGAAATCTATCAAACACACACATTGAAAGATGCTACTTAGAAGAGTTCCTCTCCTCCCAAAGGCAAAGTGTTCACTAATATAATTACGATTATCACAAAGGAATGCAACGCTACTCCAAAATGAAAGGAAGGTGTGTTTTAAGCATCTTCCCCTCCCAGGACTCAGGGTTTCCACATGTGCCTTTGAAGATTCCTACACCCCATTCTGCTCTTCTTGGAAAAACAACCCAAAGCAGCTCCGTACCTTGCAAATCAGCTCCAGGGTATCCCGTGCAGTGTCCCCGGGCCGGACGACCGTCAGGGCAGGCTGATTATTGGGCAGACAGAACCAGGACGGGGTGAAATACTCGTGGACCCAAATGTCGCAGTCAGGGTTGTGCTGGTGAACACTAGGTAAGACCACTTCTTTCTCCCTCTATAAGAAGAAATAAAGTTAGCAGCGTGGCTGCAGTGGAGCTCTGACAACCCTAGATCCCCAGTCTGCACACAGCAATCACCGATTCCTATGAAAACAGCCCAGGGCAGAGGCGGAGGCAGGGGAACCCCCCGAGAGAGAAACTACTGAGAAAGCAGCTTTATGGTGCAACGGGAAGACTTTCTAACCTCAGCTGTGGGGCAGGCTTCACACCTGGTCCACAACATCCATAGGTGGCCACGGCATGAATGAGTGCGAAGGAAGGGAGGGAGGGAAGGGAGGGAGGGAGGGAGGGAGGGAGGGAGGGAAGGAAGGAAGGAAGGAAGGAAGGAAGGAAGGAAGGAAGGAAGGAGAGGGAGGAAGGAAGGGTGGAAGGGAGGAAGGGTGGAAGGGAGGGAAGGAGGGAGGAAGGAAGTCAGTCACCCATTTAGCTCAGCTTTATGGCTCTTATTTCCTCCACAAACTCATTTCAAGTTTTAAACAGGGAATTCGTACAGCAAGCACATTTGCCCTGTGAATTTATAGTTCAATACCATGATGAAGCCCCTAGAAATTTTCTTTTCAAAAAGACCAGGTTCTAGCGCTACATATTTATATTTGTAGACCGCATCATTTTTGTGCTCTTCTTGGACCTTCAGCACAACCCGGGACACAGTTCCATTTTCCAGATAGAGTTCAAAGAACTTCACGGATAACGTCATGGCACAATGTGGCAAAACCAAGCCTCCTTGGCTGCCATCACTGTATCCTCTCCACCACTCTGCCTGAGGACCAGGGAGTGGAATGAAGTTTGTGAATGTGGGAGGAGTCCTATGCCCTCCTTCACAGCTGGGCTCAACCTAAGCAAGCGAAGTAGATGAAGCAGAAGACATCCTTAGATTGATGCAATGTTAGGAGCCCCATGAAATAAGCAAGGAAAGAATGATGTTCGATTTCAGCAATGTAAACATAATACTGATGCCCAATACATGTTCAGTAATATGCCTTCATTATTGATTTATAACCAAGCCACTAGTTGGTACATACGTACCTACAGATTACAAAGAACAAGGCTGGTATCAGCAAATACAAGAAGAAACAAATTTTCCGATGAAAGCTGAGACGTAGAAACATAACCTCTATTCAGAAGAAAAACAGGATCTGAGAATGGGGAAACATTTTAGTAAAAGCCACTAAACTAACCCAACTGTGGAAGATAATTTCAGCCCTGCGTTTGAACATAGTTGCTTTAGCAGATAAGCTGGACCCCAGGGAAGGAATTGCCAAAAAGCAACCAACATGCCTAAATCCCATTAACTATAATTGGAATCTTCCGAGTCTGTTCCAGTGTGCCACATTAAACAAATGCCCCTTAGCACTGGATCAACCCAAGTTTTGCATCTAACCTCTTTGAAAACAAGGCATTCTAGCCCGGATGTGGGAGACAGAGGTATCCTGGAAAAATGGAAAACCAAAAACGGTACACAGAAATCCACCAGAAAAACTTTGACAGTTTCCAAGTTCTGTGGCTTGGAGAAGATCTCTCAGCATTAAATGTGGACTAACAGTAGTGTGCAGGATGAATTGGCCAACCTCAGAAATGACCAAGTTAACATCGAAAACTGTGCTTGGATTGCACGTAGGTCCAGCAACTGAATTTCTTCAAATGTCATCGGAGACAGATGCTCAGACAGTGGCCACGAGTGAGTATTTCTAAGGACAGCGGCCTTTATACCCTGGATAGCATCATTCATGAGTAGTTGGGGTATGAAGGAAAGAAAAGGCCCTCCCATTGCCACCACTCTTTCCTTCCCCTCCAACAGCAGACCTCCCCATGGCACTCTGGTTTCTGAAGCTCAGCTCCATCTAGAACATGGGGCTGAGCCGCTGATGACGGACACTGTTTGGTTGCATGGCAACAGAATTCAGAGGGCTGAATTCTGTCATATTGATTCTGAGCCCGAGAACCAGAGGATCACACCAAGGTCACATTATCAACATCAACCCAACCCCCGTCCCCTACAAAAACAGGATCCCAGTATCACTACTAGAGTCTTGAAAATCAGAGATGTCTATTTACTTAGAGGCTGAAAAAGTGGTCAAGAAAAAAAAAATCAGTATTTTTATGGACTTTCAATCAGAGCAGCTTGAAAGGCCCTGTTAAATCCAAGCACAAGGTTGAAGCAAGTCTGTGAATCTTTAATTGAGTGTTTGACTTGGGAGGCAAATGTGTTTTTGTTGTTGTTGTTTTAAAGAACACACTATTGGAACAGTTCTTTGGAATTAATGGGAGCAAAACAGCATGTGTGGGCAGAGAGGCAGTAAGAGCACGCCTCTTAGGAAGAGAAGTTGTACATGAAAAGAAATTGACAATGGCATAAAAATATTCAGCAATTCAGAATCCACATTTCCTCTTACATTCTAGTTAGAAATTCACACATCAGGGCTGGGTGGGAGGCCGAGGTGGGTGGATCACCTGAGGTCGGGAGTTCAAGACCAGCCTGACCAACATGAAGAAACCCTGTCTCTACTACAAATACAAAATTAGTCAGGCATGGTGGTGCATGCCTGTACTCCCAGCTACTCAGGAGGCTGAGGCAGGAGAATTGCTTGAACCAGGGAGGCAGAAGTTACAATGAGCCGAGATCGAGCCATTGCACTCCCAGCTGGGCAACAAGAGTGAAACTGTCTCAAAAAAAAAAAAAGAGAGAGAGAAAGAAAGAAATTCACACATCACATCAAACGGTAAGTAAGGGAACTGCTTTGTCAGCAGGAGAATGTTCTCATTACCACTCAGTTTTAAATATAAAATGATTTTCCATCTCTTATTGACTTATTACATAACTTTAAAAAACCGGTAATTTCAGTTTTTAATACTGAGTTTATTTAATTTTAGTATCCCAAGAAAACACTGCACTAGGTATATGTTGATGCACTTGTGGTACTTTTAGAAAAGAAAACACAGGTTTATTTTTACCTTGCCATCTGGAACGATGTCATCAAATATTCCCTCTAAAGATTTCTTTACAGCTTCGGTTCCCTCTCCAAACACCTGCACACATACAAAAGTACCATCTTAAAAAGGAATCTGGGCAAAGGGGCAAATGAAACCTAGGAAGGGGGAAGGAAGTGAACATGGCTATGACAAAACCTTACACACGTGTTCAGAGGCTCCTACATCAAATCCCAAAGCAGGTGAAAGAATTGATGGGAGCAGACCTTGAAAAACACATCCCTGTATCTAGATCACTTCCCTACTATATCTTTGACAGTTGGAAAAATTAAAAAGTTTGCTTTCAAATCTAGATAATTCATCTTCACTTTAAGAAAATAGGCTGGGCATAGTGGCTCACACCTATAAGCTCTAGCTCTTCCAGAATCTGAGGCAAGAGGACTGCTTGAGCCTAGGAGTTCGAGACCAGCCTGGGCAATATAGTGAGACCTTGTCTTTACAAAACAAAACAAAAAAAGAATTACAGTGCTGGGTGTGGTGGCTCATGCCTGTAATTCCAGGACTCTGGCAGGCCTAGGAGGGTGGATCACGAGGTCAGGAGTTCAAAACCAGCCTGCCCGACATGGTGAAACCCCGTTTCTACTAAAAATAAAAAAATTAGCTGGGTGTGGTGGCATGCACCTATAATCCCAGCTACTTGGGAGGCTGAGGCAGGAGAATTGCTTGAGCCCAGGAGGTAGAGGTTGTACTGAGGCAAGATGGCGCCATTGCACTCAAGCCTGGTGACAGCTCAAAAAAAAAAAAAAGAATTACATTAAATTAGCCAGGCATGTTGGTGTGCACCTGTAGTCCCAACTACTTTAGAGGTTAAGGTGGGAGGATCACCTAAGCCCAGGAAGCAGAGGTTGCAGTGAGCCAAGATCACGTCACTGTACTACAATCCAGGCAACAGAGGGAGACCTTGTCTCAAAAACAGGAAAGAATGAAAGACATTAGGCTAGACGTGGTAGTTCATGTCTGTAATCCTAGTACTTAGGGAGGCTGAGGCAGGAGGATTGCTCAAGCTCAGGAGGTCGAGACCAGTTTGCGCAACACAGTGAAACCCTGGCTCTACCAAAACCCCCTGAAAATCCGCCATGCATAGTGGCATGTGCCTGCAGTCCCAGCATCTCAGGAAGCTGAGGTGGGAGGATGACTCCAGCCCTGGAGGCCAAGGCTGCAGTGAGCTGAGATTGCTCCACTGTACTCCAGCCTGAGCAACAGACTGAGATCTTGCCTCAAAAGAAAAGAAAAGAAAAGTAACAAATAAAAGAAAAAGCAATGGACTAGATAAACTTACAAGGAAGCATTTCTCCTATAGCCTCATATACCCAATCCGATACTTGTAACTAAAATTCTGCTTGCTTTGTAACACTTTTTTCAGTAGAATGTATGAAGACTATGGTTTTTTTTACCTCAATATGGCAACATAGGTTTTTTTAAAATTTAAAACATAGAAAATTGTCTCTTCTTTGAAATGTAATCAATCCTGCTAACTTAAAGACATCATGAACATTAGAATAAGGTAGCAATGCCACTAGGTACTGAAACTCACGGACGTGAGGAATTTTATGAATATCCCTAAAACAAGTAATGTCAGGATAATGTCCACAATTAAGAAAAAGCCTTTCCTCCATGCAAGTAAAACATACAAAAACATACAACGTGTTAATTTTTTTTTTTTTTTGGTAGAGATAGGTTGTTGCTATGTTGCCCAGGCTGGTCTCAAACTCCTGACCTCAAACAATCCCCGACCTTGGGCTCCTAAAGTGCTAGAATTACAGGCATGAGCCAACACGCCTGGCCAAAAAATAATGTTTGTCCATTTCAAATTACAGAATTAATGAGTAAATTTCTACTGGTACGTTTACGGTTACGCAAAAGGTTCTTAAAAACTCATACTTTAAGAAAAAAAATTACATGAATTGTTTCTAAGACATTACATTGTGCTTTGATTTTAGAAAAATGTTAAGACATTCTCTTGAATTCATTTAAATTTAGTCATATGTTTCAGGAGAAATGGGATGTAATGGTTGAGTGCTGTGGCTCATGCCTGTAATCCACCTTTGGGAGGCTGAAGTGGATGGATCTCAAGGTCAAGAGATGGAGACCATCCAGGCCAACACGGTGACACCCCATCTCTACTAAAAATACAAAAATTAGCTGGGCATGGTGGTTGTAGTCCCAGCTACTAAGGAGGCTGAGGCAGGAGAATCGTTTGAACCTGGGAAGTGGAGGCTGTAGTGAGCCGAGATTGCACCACTACACTCTAGCCTGGAGACAGAGCGAGACTCCGTCTCAAAAAAAAAAAAAAAAAAAAAAAAAGAAGAAGAAAAACAAAAGAAGAAATGGACTTTAACATAACCTGGTGCCAATCAAGCAGAAGCACATGAACAAAGTGTTTTGCTAGAAAACAAGTCTGACCTGTGAAGTGCTGGAGCAGTGGGCTGAGCCGTCTCTAAGAGCAGAAGATGATATACACAATGATACCACCACCTCCCAAAAGAAGAGAAATACAGCCGAGGTGGGTGGATCACGAGGTCAAGAGATCGAGACCATCCTGGTCAACATGGTGAAACCCCGTCTCTACTAAAAATACAAAAATTAGCTGGGCATGGTGGTGTGCGCCTGTAGTCCCAGCTACTCAGGAGGCTGAGGCAGGAGAATTGCCTGAACCCAGGAGGCGGAGGTTGCGGTGAGCCGAGATCGCGCCATTGCCCTCCAGCCTGGGTAACGAGAGTGAAACTCCGTCTCAAAAAAAAATAAAAATAAAAATAAGAGAAATGCTGCTCATTCATGTCTTCCTTTTGCAGGTTTTAATTGAGAACCGTCAAGTCTATGTGATTTTTCTGAAGAAATGCTGACTCTCCTCCAGTTTTTCCTTTGATTTACATAAAAGCAGAACCCATGGAAGCAAGCTCGATGTTCTGTTCTCCCAAAAGATCAAGGACAAGCTGCAAAACTGCTTCACTCTCACACTCGCTTCTCATTTGCTCATCTGGTCTCTCCAGGTTCCATCAAGGATAGAGAAATACCACATTAAAACAGTAAGTATCGAGCAGGCGTGGTGGCCCACCTCTATAATCCCAGCACTTGGGAGGCCAAAGTGGGCAGACCACTTGAGGTCAGGCGTTCAAGACCAGCCTGGCCAACATGGTGAAACCCTGTCTCTACTAAAAATACAAAAATAATTAGCTGGGCGTAGTGGAGCGTGCCTGTAATTCCAGTTACTCAGGGAGCTGAGGCAGGAGAACTGTTTGAACCTGGGAGGTGGAGGGTGCAGTGAGCCTTCATCCTGGGCGACAGAGTAAGACTCTCTCTCAAAAATAAAAATTCTCCAGTGAGTATGGTAGTCAGCTAAGGGACTCAGTGCCTCAGCTTTCAGGATCAATCTCTTTTCTAAAGTTCATTTCTTAAGTAAATTAATGGCTGGAACTGTCAGAGCAAACAAGGAGAGATCATTCAATCAAGTCAGTCAATGACATCTTCTCACTCTGCATAAGGGCACAGAGTGAAGAGGTCACACTAGCGGTTGTAGAAATGACCTCCAAAATGCTTAAGGCCTGACTTTCCAGCCACTGTAGCCCATGAACTGCACATTCTTCTTCCAAAAGACTATACAGATGCTCATGTTCCTTTAGCCCCTAAAATCTAAACAAGCAGTTCTAGAGCTACTCATTTCTCAAAGCCAAACGCCAAGGATGACAATAATAACAGCTTTGAGGAAGTAATTTCAGCAGGAGGCTGGCCTTGGCGAGTGAAGACGTGAAATTAATGGGGAAGAACTAGTGGCTGCACACGGTCAGCAGAGACCCGTCATGGCACCAGTGTAGGTTGTGCCCTCATGGACATACCTTTCCAGCCCTGGACCTGAGCAGAAGGGGGCTGTGGCAGTGGGCGAGCGCTCTTGGATTCCTGGCTCCTCATTCCAGTAGGCAGAGGATTTGCCCATTTAATGCCAACCCCAAAAAGTCAAGGGCACAGAAACAACCGGATTTCCCTAGAGGTTACCTTTCATCCAGCATAAAGACTTAAAAAGACTCTGCACAGCTGGGTCCAGTGGCTCACGAGATCAGGAGTTCAAGACCAGTCTAGCCAACATGGTGAAACCTGTCTCTACTAAAAATACAAAAATTAGCTGGGTGCAGTGGCTCACACCTCTAATCCCAGAACTTTGGGAGGTCAAAGAGGGTGAATCACAAAGTCAGGAGATCGAGACCATCCTGGCTAACACAGTGAAACCTGTCTCTACTAAAAACACAAAAAAATTAGCTGGGCATGGTGGTTCGTGCCTGTAGTCCCAGCTACTCGGGAAGCTGAGGCAGGAGAATCACTTGAACCCAGGAGGTGGAAGTTGCAGTGAGCTGAGATCATGCCACTGCACTCCAGTCTGGGCAACAGAATAAGACTCCATTTAAAAAAAAAAAGAAGAAGAAAAGAAAAAAGACTCTGAATTCAGGTGCCCACTTGGCTTCATTGTAGCGCCCTGCTCTGTCCTGAAGACTCGGCGTGAACTGTGCTCTTTGAGCAGGTCTGTAATTAACCGGGGTTTGGAAAGGATGCAGGTGGAAAACCGGAGCTTAGTGATAGACTAATAGCAGATTTCAACGTTATGGGTGTGCATTATCTATCAAGTGTCTAGCACAGCTAGCTTCTTTGTGTCAACTACTGATTTTAAATAACACTCAGTCTCAATAAAGAAACACACACATCCCAAATTGAGGTGGCCACAGAAGCAATCTGTGCAGGCTTGCTTGTCCTCTGCTCTGGAACCTACCTGGTTGATGCTTGGGCGTCCCTGCTTCTTTTTGGAGGTAGTATCCAGACCCCAAAGAGAAGAAAACCTGCTCCTTCGCTTGCTTGCAGACCTGGACATGGCCTGAGTACGTCTTCTCACTCCAGTTTCGCCAGTGCGTGCTGCGACCTGAGGATGGCAAGGACAAGCAGCCACAGGGAGATGCGTCAGGACCACCCACCTGTGCCCTGAGGTCCCTAGGAAGTCCCACCCTTTGGAAACCCCTCCTCCAAACATGCCAGCCAAATCTGATCCCAACATCCAAAGTATTCAATCCATGACCCAGACATATTGGGACTTTGAGAGCCCTTCATGAATTCAGAACGGAAATGAAAGGCTGGCAAATTCGATCCTTGTTTGAAATCATCAGTAAAACAACATAATATAGGAATAAAACATGTATGCTCTGTTTCCAAAAATGACATGTCCTTCTGGTCACAGGCTTGAACTACAGCAGCAAGGGAAATGAGCCAGGCTTTCTCTCCAACTGCTGCAGAGCTGTTTCTGCATTCTATTGAAAAATGGTGCCCAAGTGTCAGCAACAATAGTGGAAAAACAGCAGACTTAGGCTCTCGGGTTTCCAGGTTAAATCTAAAATTACCAATCCCTACTATTTTGTTTTCTTGGAATATATAAAATCACGTTTTAAAATCAGGCAAGTGATTGTTGCCTGAATAGAGAAAATAGATTTCTCTATTCCATCTTAGTCAGAGAAATCTCACATGTAGGCCGGGTTGGGTGGCTCCCGCCTGTAATTTTAGCACTTTGGGAGGCATAGGCAAGCAGATCACCTGAGGTCAGGAGTTCGAGACCAGCCTGGCCAACATAATGAAACCCCGTCTTTACTGAAAAATATAAAAATTAGACGTGTGTGGTGGCAGGCACCTGTAATCCCAGCTATTTGGGAGGTTGAAACAGGAGAATTGCTTGAACCCAGGAGGTGGCAGTTGCAGTGAGCTAAAATCATGCCACTGCACTCTAGCCTGGGTGACAGAGCAAGACTGTCTCAAAAGGTGGGGGGAGGGCGGAGAATCTCACATGTAAGTGAGCATGTAGCCAGTAAGTCCAAGATGACTTATTTTCCTTGCAGTATGGCATGGATTGGGCTTCAGTTCAGGTCAATGGCATATAAGCAAAAAACTATCTGCAGCATCCAGGAATTGTGCTCGATAGGAGTAGGCTTTCTATTAACCTCGGCTTTTCTTTTTCCTGATGAAAGGAAGGTCTGTGCGGTGGGCTAGGACGTTCCTACAGCAGCCTTTCCTTGTTTTTTCTTTTTCCTTTTTTTTTTGAGATGGGGTTTCACTCTTTATTGCCCAGGCTGGAGTGAAGTGGTGCAATCTTGGCTCACTGCAACCTCAGTCTCCGAGGTTCAAGCGATTCTCCTGTCTCAGCCTCCCTAGTAGCTGGGATTACAGGCACCTGCCACCACACCCAGCTAATTTTTGTATTTTTAGTAGAGGCAGGGTTTCACCATGTTGGCCAGGCTGGTCTCGAACTCCTGAACTCAGGTGATCCGCCCACCTGGGCCTCTCAAAGTGCTGGGATTACAGGGGTGAGCTACCACGCCTGGCCCAGAAGCCTTTTGAAGGATGGCAGAATAACAAGACAAAAGGGACCTGGCTCACTGAAGATGAAGGTGCTTTACCAGACTCGCATCACGTACATGTCCTGTGTTCAGGTAAATGGGGAAGAAAACTTGTATTTTTTTGTTAAACCAAAGCTAAACTCTGTCAAGATACTACAATGTACCAGCAACCCAGAGAAGCATTTCACAAGGGAATGCCCTGCATGTAAATCTGTCACCATGATGATAACTGCTCAAGGAAAATCTCCACAAGGACTCCAGAAAGTCCTCCCAGGCAAAACACGCAGGCTTGAACTTTATCCTCCAGGTGGCAAGCGAAGTCCCCAGAACTTAAGGGAACTTCTGCCAGGAGGTCTCCGCAGGCCACCCACAGACTGGACTTTCAAAAACGGGAGTGGCAGGAGGGAGAGCAAGTCTGACTTGAAATGAAGCTTCTCCACCCACTCTTCTGTTGCCAGAGGTGAATGTCTTGGAACCTACTTGTAGATTCCCACACAGGCAACTCCCAATGTGACAGATGCCAACTGGCAGCAACTCGGGGGTTGCTGTGTGGGTAACATGTGGGGTCTCCCAGGAGTCCGCGTGCTGGTTGGACCGCCAGCCTCTCTGGGGCTTCAGTATTGACAGTGTAAACACCCCAGAAGCCCCACGGGTGGGTTGGCAGGGACCCCCATGTACATTAAAACCAGGAATCAAAACAGCTTCTCTACAAGGGTATTAGAGGGAAGGTTTTTGGACCCACACGAAAATAGGAAGATGAGGGAGCTGAGAGGTTTTGCATTTTGCACTTTCTCAGCTTAGCACATTAAAACAACAACAGCAGCCAACCTGGACCAGGGCATAGAAAAATGTGGCATCCAAGACACTTGTGGGAATTTTTACTTGAAAGGTCTTAATCTAAGATTACACTGGAAGTGTCACAGGGAACAAAATCACAAGACAAACACACCGTAAAATATATACAAATGTTCTCTATCTTCATCACTTTCTGAGTTAACGGTAAACAAAGGTTGTAAAAGGAATGAATTATAACGTGCTGGCACGCATATGCTCACAACACTGAATACATAATGTTAAAAATTTTAAATTCTAGAGGAAAAAGATGTCCATTCGGCCTCACGGTCATATGGTCTTATTTATAAATAAGTCCAGCCATTAATAGCGACACACATACACAGGCAGCCATATAAATATGCTGACATATATTACCATTTGTTTTCTTTATAGACACAGCAATGCCTGTACTTACCGTGTCTAGTTAATTGTTCACTTATTTCTTATAAGACTATCAGCTCCAAGAGGACAGGCTGTCTGTGCTGTTCACTATAATCCTAATCATAAGGATAAAACCGACGAATCTCAGGCACTTATATATATGTTTGTTGCTTGAACAAATAAATAAATAACACCACAAAGCAAAAGCATATCCTATATAACATGGCAGCAACAATGAAAAGGTAACTCTTCGGTTTACAATGTCTGGACAAAAAGATCATGAAAGAGAAACTCGTACATCCACACACATTTACACATTCTCAGTTACCAGCTGATACTAGTTCAGTCTGTTTAACAAACACTTTGCTTAAGGTTCTTATAAGCACTCTTCTAAATTGCACGGGGCCTTGTAAACTGCAAAAGTAATCACTGCCCCAAGACAATAATGACTCAAAATGAGCAGAGGGATTTAGAAAAAAAGGCTGGCAGAAGAACTGCTGGACAAGAGCTCAAGAGTTTCTCAATGATCTTTGCCCAGACAATGCCTCCCTTTGTGGCCTGAACCTGATTACTCTATCATTCTGCTCATCTGTACAAACAAGAACAATGATAACCTTCATTCAAAGAGTACAGCGGGGACCCTTCAGTTAATTACCGCAAATCACTCAGCATTATGGGAAGCTCTCTCAGTGAACGCTACTTCAATCACAGCTCCCATCTCCCCGACCCAGCCCCATTACCCTCACACCTCCTCCTCCCTCCTCCCCCACTGAAAAGAAGAAAAAAAAATTCTGGACAAACACTAAACTGAAGAATGTTTCAACCCCAAGGAGAAAAAAAAAAACCCTGGGGGTCAATTGACAAGGAGAGGCGGGAACAAAAGTAAGAGCGCCTAATAAATCAGACTGCAAAACTCCCTGCCCGGGATCGTCCACAGTAGCTAAAGCGACAAACAGGAACAGACACCCAACAGGCTCGTGTCACTTGTTCCCACTGAAATAAAACCCCTCACAGAAAAGAGAAGTTGCAGGGGCACAGAGAAACACCCAGACTTGTATCACTGACAAAACAAGCAAAAAACCAAAGGAACAGAGAGCGGAATGTATGGACTTAAATATTCTTCTTTAAAACCACTGACCAAAAACCTAAAAGAGTAACTAACTCTCCCAGCCCCATCTTCAGCTGGCCAAATTTTAATAGCCTGCCCCCTGAAAGAAAAGTACACACACATCGCAGACATTGAGACGAAGGAAATTAGAGGGTCTGAAGATCAATTACGGAAGAGTAAAACGGTAACCTTCTCAGGGAGACTGCATCCAATGGCTTTGAAGAAAATAATGAAAGCATACAAGTTTTAGAGAGAAAGCAACATTATTTTCTCCAAAATGCAGCAAGGTACGGTAAGAGGAGGGAGCCACTTTGACGCTCAGGGTTTAGTATTAATACAGATGGTACCTCAATGACATCACAAGTTCCCTTCATAAAAATGCGTCCTCAATGGATGATAAAGAAGGAAATAAAGAAGAATTTCTATCCTAGTTCTTTGTGTTTGTTTTTTGCTTTGCAGAATAGGTGAAATGAGATTTGGCTAAGTTAAAAACTGGTGTCCAGGTCTCCGAGAAACAGATCTGAAGCCACAAACTGAAAACCTTTTGTAAGTTTATTCAACACAGCACTTTGTCCCACCACTACTGAAAAAACAGGATTTAATAGCTGTATGGAGAGGTGGTAGCCAGGGAGACCAAGAGCTGAGCTGTAATTAGCAGAACAAATCAGGATGCCAGTTTTAATAACTCCAGAAATTGGTTTAAGACTTCTTTAAAAATGTAAATCTACCCTAATTATCTGAATGATGATGCTAATCTATTTATAAAGAATACAAACGCCTCTGACTGAATTATAGCTCTGAATGCAATTGAAGGGTACAGCTGACACAGCAAGAGAACAGCACAGCTAAGGTTTTACAAAGCAGTTTCTGGAACCTGAGACTTAACATTTAATTCCACAGCAAATGTGCTAAGGTGCAGTACATTTTAAGTGGGTGTCGACTTGGAGAGACTAAAACCATGTTACTCATACAGCAATTTCTGAGAAGGAGCCAAAAGTACACAAAGCTTCTCGCACTTAAGCAAGTACATGAAATTACAGATTACAAACACACAAGTATACAATCTGCCGCTCTAGAGGTCAGATGGAAATTCCCTTCCTCCAGCAATGCATATGTTCAACTGGCAAATCACAAAGTTCTTTGCCTTCCAGTAATGCATTCAGTATTCACGGTCATCAAAACAATGGTAAAAAATAAAGTGAAATGGAGATCACCAAAGAGATCTATGTTCCATATATGGGTATATGTGTGTGTGAGTGGTTGAGTGACAGAAAGAGACAGAATGGGAATGTGTACACACACACACACACACACATATATTTATTTATTTGAGACAGAGTCTCACTCTGTTGCCCAGGCTGGAGTGCAGTGGCATGATCTTGGCTCACTGCAACAACCTCTTCCCAGGTTCAAGCAATTCTCAGGCCTCAGCCTCCTGACTAGCTGGGATTACAGGTGTGCGCCACCACACCCGGCTAATTTTTGTACTTTTAATAAAGATGGGGTTTCATCATGTTGGTCAGGCTGGTCTCAAACTCCTGACCTCAGATGATCCGCCTGCCTCGGCCTCCCAAAGGGCTGGGTTTACAGGCATGAGCCACTGCACCCAGCCTGAGAATGCATGGATACATGAGAGTGAGCACTCCACTCACCACTCCCACAAAGTTAATATAAAAAATATGCATTTGGATTCAAAACATGACACTGCCTAAAGACGACAAGAGCTATCAACAAATACTACACATGATCAACGCTGAAGATGGAACCTTTCATGTTTTCTTTGCACAATAGCTTAGTGCCCATCAAGAGATGCTGAAGTAATATATTTCAGACAGGTTTAAATGGAAATTTGCATCCACTGCAAAGAGAGGGCATTTCAGAAATTCACACACAGCAGGAAACTAGAAAAACACTTAGGAGACTCTTGTCAAGTCCTGCTCAGGATTAAGCATCAAGCTTAATGTTTTTCAAAAATTCATTCACTTCTACTCACCAGAGCATGAAAAGATGATACGGAAAAGATTCCAAGGCGGCCCATGGCCACTTTCGTTGGTCGACTTGCAAAAGCAAGAAGCCTTTTGGGGTTTGGCAGCTCCCCACCCTGAAGGCTGGCTAAATAACAGCGGAAACGAAAGAGGTCCATTTGGAACTGCTCGAGATTTTGCTCCCAAACAAAGATCTGTGGTAGTGAAAACATGGGAGAGGAAAAAGGGAAAACAAGTGTTAATATCTTTATCCTATACAAGCTGCACGCTGTAAAGGCATTCATTATAATCCTAAGGAATAAACAAGTACCTAAGTTTCTTAGTTACTTATGTTTCTTCTGCAGAGATCTATAGCTATACATTCAGCACAATAAACAGAAAGTGATGAGTTCTGTTCCCTCCTATCTTGGAGTTTGTACTGGGAGGATGATAAGTCTGTCAATTCCAAGATCTGGGCCACAAACTCCAGACTGGAGAAGTAAAAATGTAGACATTTCCAGCACCAGAGAACTACATGAATTAACACAAGGTGGGTTTTCATACAAAGAAAAGTGATATGAATTAAAGGCCAGAAGCAACTGACCAAGCTTTTGGGAAGAGTAGGGCAGCCCAGAACACAGAGTGGAAGGAGAACACCTAGATGGTGCCTAGACTCTGGAATACAAAGTTCCAACCACGGCACGTCTCTGAGACATTCCCTCATTTTTCTTTTTCTTTCTTTCTTTTTTTTTTTTTTGAGACAGAGTTTCACTCTTGTTGCCCAGACTGAAGTGCAATGGTGCGATACTGGCTCATCGCAACCTCTGCCTCCTGGGTTCAAACAATTCTCCTGCCTCACCCTCTCGAGTAGCTGGGATTACAGGCATGTGCCACCACACCCAGCTAATTTTGTATTTTTTTAGTAGAGACGGGGTTTCTCCATGTTGGTCAGGGTGGTCTCGAATTCCCGACCTCAGGTGATCCACCTGCCTCAGCCTCCCAAAGTGCTGCAATCGCAGGCGTGAGCCACCGCGCCTGGCCATTCCCTCATTTTTCAAAGTGGCAAAATAATACCTACCTCCTAAGGCTGATGGGATGTGTGAAAAGGACAAAACAAGCTTAAGTACAAGGTCTGGCACAGGGTGAAGGCTCAGTAATGCTGACAGTAGTACAGATAATGATGAATGGTTGAAATCTCCCTTTTGCTTCAACAAAATACAGCATCACTGTACGCATGTGTTCCTAGCAGCACTGGTCACAAAAGGTGGGAACAGCTTGAATGTCCCTCAACCAATGACCAATAAACAAACTATGGTGTGTACCTACAACAGAATGCGATTGAGCCAAAACTCAGGAGTAAGGTACTGATGGATGCTGCCATGGGGCTCCACCCCCAAAACATGAAGCTCTGAGAAGGAGCCAGACCCAAAAGGCCAACTATTGTGCAATTCCGTTCATATAAAACATCGAGAATAGGCAAAGCCATGAAGACAGAGTGCCGGGGGCAGAGGGCAGCAACTGCTTAACAGATAGGAGGTTACCTTTTGGGGCAGATGAACACATTTTGGGACCAGATGGGGTAGTGGTTGTACCACATTGTACTTGATGCTACTGAATCGTTTGTGTTACAATAGTTGACATTTTGTGAATTTTGCCTTAATTAAAAAAAAAATACAGTGTCAGGTAACAAAGGGAAACCCCAGAGGGAGAGAAATGTTGAAGGTCCATGTCAACTGTTCAATAATTTAAATATCATTTATTCATGTAATGATTTCCTAAGCATTAGGACAGAATGTCAAAGGATTACCAGATGGGCTGTCACTCATTTTAAAACAGCTGAATAGCAGGTAAAAATGTCCGTTGTTCATTTCACTAAATATTTTCAGTTTGACATGAAATATACTTATGTACACATAAAGGAATTGTGTGTGTGTGTGTGTGTGTGTGTGTGTGTGTGTGTGTGTGTAGGTGTAAGTATACATAGTCTAGATATAGAGAGAGTCTTGCTCTGTCACCCAGGCTGGTGTGCAATGGCGCAATCTTGGTCCACTGCAGCCTCAGCCTCCGCCTCCCAGGCACAGGTGATCCTCCCATCTCAGCCTCCTGAGACTAAAGCTGTGGCTAATTTTTGTATTTTTTTGTGTAGAGATGGGTTTTGCCATGTTGGCCAGGCTGGTCTTGAACTCCTGGGCTCAAGCAAATATGCCTGCCTCAGCCTCCCAAAGTGCTGGGATTCAGGCATGAGACACCATACCTGGCCAGATACATTTTTGAATGTACTTCACCTTTTTCAAATTAACAATTCAAAATTTACTGAGGAGTCAGAAATGAGTCCCTACCAAAGGAGAACTCCATCAATCTGATAACGTGGAAATGAAATTGCAAACTTTCTAATTACACAGATCCTCTAGCACAGCACACCACTGGTGGGGGCCAGGTGCTCATTTTTAGGTTTCTGTCTTTTCTGTCTTTCATTCAATGTATTATCATTCCGTTTAGCTGCTAACAATCAGTTATCAACAACGGGTGAAGAACACTGACAGTCAAAATAAAGAATTTAGCATTCTGGATGACAGGCTGTCGAGGAGATATCTGATGATGTCTCCTGACTCCAAAAAAGCAAAAAAAAAAAAAGAAACAAACAAACAAAAAAAAACAAAAACCTTTTAGAGACCTAACAATTTTGTCCGGATCTAAACACGGACGAATGATTACCTGATCTAGTATCGTTTTCTTCTTCTTTGAGTCAGTGACTGAAGACAGCTGCATTTCGCCCATTTTCTTCATCTTTTCATCCATGTCAATCTTCTGTTCCAGTTTTTTGATTTCTGATTTCAGGAGTCGGAGCGTGTCTTCTTTGTGGTGGTGCCTCGCAACCGCAGTGGCGCAGGCAGAGTGGATGGCGGTGATCCAGTTTTCAAGCTCCGTCTGGCTAGTGGTCTGTACCAGGGAGAAGGGGCAGGAAGAAAAAGGCACCTTTTAGGAATTTAAGAGAAATGGACTGGAGCATATCCAGAGGAGCAATGCCTGGGAGTCAAGGTGTCAGGTCTAGACACCCATAGATAAGGCTAACCTGACCACCTCCTCCTCCTCCTCCTTCAGGAAATCAATAACAAAAAGTGAGTCTCGGGTCAGATGCCCCCCTCCCCTCCTCGCCTTCAAGGACTGTGCTGAATGAAGCCACCATGTCTGCTCACTCAATGTACTTACTGAACTCACTTGTGAAATTGATACTCCTAACACAGCTAGGTGTCTACTCAGGAGGGTTGCTATGAAGCAAAGGTCAATTTCCAGATAGGACTGGTCAGTTACAGGGTGTGAGTGGGAGTGAGGGACTTCACTGACCTAGGAAGCTACCACAGCCCCGCTCCTAGTGAACCACTGCAACCCAAATCCAAAGGTCCCATCCTGGCGCTAAGCAGCAAGACAACCACAGTTGGGGAAGCGGTCAGGTAGCCAGAAGAAATCCTGTCTTGTGCGGCTACATGGGAGCCTCTATGAATTGCAGCCAGCGAGCAACATTCCACGTGCTAAAAGTGGCCTGTTTGAGAAGGGCATTAAGAAAATGGTGAGTGACAACCACCAATGGACAGGTGACCTAAGTGGGATTGGCGTGACTCGGGTTCTGAAAGGCAAAAGTCAGAATAGTTTTGAAGAGACAGTTCATGTGTGATAACTCGCTGTTCATGATTCCTTAGGCATTCAATCAATGAGTTTTTAAAAGTCAGGAGATACTGGACTTCTCTAGGTATTCTCTTAAGCCCAGAGGGGTGAAATACATGCTCAGAAGTTAGCCCATCTCAAGAAATAGTGTATTAAGCAACTACAATACTAAAGTAGCTCCTAATATCATTTTCCATGCACAAAAGCATTTAATTGTTTTTTCCTTTGGAGCACCTTTTTAGTTTTCTAATCATTTGAGTGAAGGCTTGTAAACAAAATTCTTTTTTTTTTTTTTTATTCTGAGACAGGGTCTTGCTCTATCACCCAGGCTGGAGTGCAGTGGCACAATCTGGACTCACTGCAACCTTCACCCTCCAGATTCAAGCAATTCTTATGCCTCAGCTTCCCGAATAGCTGGAACTACAGGCGTGTGCCACCATGTCTGGCTAAGTTTTATATTTTTAGTAGAGATGGGTTTCACTATGTTGCCCAGGCTGGTCTCAAACTCCTAACCTCAAGTGATCCGCCCACCTCGGCCTCCCAAAGTGCTGGGATGACAGGTGTGGGCCACTATGCCCAGCCACTTGTAAACAAAAATTCTATTAACAGGATCCCACCAGCATATGACTCTATGCTGGCTGGCAGCTGAAATTTAAGCCAAGAGAGTACTATATCTTTATTATTTCTGAATCTCATCAGTTTTGTATTCCATAGACGAAACAGCATCAAATATTAAAAATGGTGTCAGCTGGGAGCTGCCGTGGCTCAGGCCAGTTATCCTGGCACTTGAGGAGGCAAGGCTATGTGTTCGAGGCCAGACTGGGCAACATAAGAACCTCTCACTCATTTAAGAAAGAAAAAGGGTGTCAGCCAACCAAGTCACCTCCCACTGGGCAAATCTCACTGGTCCAGCAGTTGTTACATGGATAAAAAATATTTTGCCTGTGGATAAAAAAGATTTCAATATGCTAGACAAGCTCAAGAAGAAACAGCAGAAATACCACCTGACAAAGCAAATGGAATCACCTCGCTAAGACTGAGTGGGAGGAGGAGAGGTGATAAAGACACTGGAAGCCACAGGTGAGGACTTGTAGGTTGAGAAACTTAGAGGGAAAAAATGCATGTCTATATTTATATTAATATGGGATTAATATAAACTTTAAATTTGCTTCATTTTATTTTATAGTTACCTCCTCTTTGCAGGTCATTATCTTATAGTTTGTCCTTATGTATCACCTTGAAGTTCTACCAGAAAAAGAGAGGCCCTCCTGCGTCTCATGAAAGCACCAAGCTTGCTCCTACTGGTGCACAGTACAAAGTTTGATCACTGATCTCCCAGTGCCTCACAATGAATGGGCATCTCATTAGGTGGGGTCACTTTCTCCCTTTTTTTAAATTAGGAAAGGAACCAGCTCAGATGGAAAGATAATCTGATAAGGATTATTTCCTTAAAAAAAGAAAGGGGAAAAAAAAACTTCCAAGACGAAAATGCCCAGTGTTGGCAAAGACATGGAGTAACCAGAACTCCTAGGCACTGCTGGCTGCCGGCTGGAAAATAAACTTGTAGCACTGCTTTAGAAAGCTGTTAGATATTACCTACTAAAGATGAATACATGCATACCCTGTGGCCCAGTAAATGCACTCTGGGTATATATATACTCAGGAGAAATGCATTCATGTGCACATAAAAATATACATACCAAAACATGCACCACAGTGTATCATGGGCAAAACTGGACACCATCCACATGCCCACCAATAGGAGAAATGAGGAATATGTGGGATAATCACACAATGAAATACTATACAGCAAGAATGAAGGATCTGTAACTATAGACTAACACAGATCAATCTTGCACACATAGTGTTGGGGAAGAAAGCAGAAACACTAGAGTATATACTGTAGGATTCTATTTATATAAAGAACTGTATTAGTCCATTCTCATGCTGCTAACAAATAAATATCTAAGACTGGGTAATTTATAAAGGAAAGAAGTTTAATTGACTCATAGTTCAGCATAGCTGGTGCGGGGCAGGGGGGGGCCCTCAGGAAACTTACAATCATGCCAGAAGGGGAAAAGCAAACATCCTTCTTCACATGGTAGCAGCAGGGAGAAGTGAAGAATGAAGAGGACAGGGTGGCGGGGGGAAAGACCCTTACAAAACCATCAGATCTACTGAGAACTGACTATCACAAGAGCAGCATGGAGGTAACCGCCTCCATGATTCAATTATCTCCCAGTGGGTTCCTTCTATGACACATGGGGATTATGGGAACTACAATTCAAGAGTAGATATGAGTGGGGACACAGCCAAACCATATCAAGTACCAACACAGATAAACTAGTACACACTATTGTAAGTTGAGAGGCCAGGGTTAGGCCGGGCGTGGTGGCTCACTCTTGCAATCCAAGCACTTTGGAGGCCAAGGCGGGCAGATCACCTGAGGTCGGGAGTTCAAGTCCAGCCTGACCAACATGGTGAAAACCCGTCTTAAATAAAAATAAAAAAAATTTAAAAAAAGAAAAAGAGAGAGAGAGGCCAGGGTTTTCGGTGGGATGAGGTGCAATGGGTAGAAACAGGTAACAAGCACAAGAGAGGCTTCTGGGGTGCTGGCCACCTTCTGTTTCTTGATCTGGGTTCTGGCTACATGGATGTATGACAGGAGTGTGTTCAGTTTGCTAAACACCATCAAAATGTGCCCTTCTCTGTGTAGATGTTAAATGTGTATTAAACCATAATATAAAGTTTCAAAAAGATCCTTCCAAGATATATTACCTGAACATGAGTCTAATTTTTCTATAACTATGCTAAAAATATGATACCTCATATTCCAGTTTTCATTAAAAATTGTCCTTACAAAACTACAAAGGAAGCTCCAAAAACCTGCGCCCTTCTCTACCATTTATTTACGCTCCCAAGTGGCTGGCAGGACCTGGTAAAAGCTGGTTCCCTGACCGGAAACATGCTTTCCATTTTGTTTGCATGGCTCACTGGAAATGAGGAGCTTTTAGATTTTAGTGGAGTTCCTGTCATCATCACCATTTTTTTTTTTTTTTGAGACGGAATCTCTTTGTCACCCAGGCTGGAGTGCAGTAGCACGATCTGGCTCACTGCAACCTCCACCCCCAGGGTTCAAGAGAGTCTCCTCCCTCAGCCTCCCAAGTAGCTGGGATTAAAGACGCCCGCCAACATGCCTAATATTTGTATTTTTAGCAGAGACAGGTTTTCACCATGTCATCCAGTGTAGCCTCGAACTCCTGTCCTCAAGTGATCGGCACACCTCAGCCTCCCAAAGTGCTGGGATTACAGACGTGCACCACCATGCCCAGCTAATTTTTCTATGTTTAGTAAAGATGGGATTTCACCATGTTGGCCAGGCTGGTCTCGGACTCATGACCTCTAGTATCAGCCCACCTCAGCTTCCCAAAGTGCTGTGATTACAAGCATGACCCTTCAATATTTGGAGTTCTAATCATTCTAGGAATATGGGAGAATAGAAACTTCTGGCCCCCTCTGAAGCCAGGCATGGCCATGGCACTTGGCTTTGGCCAATAAGTATGAGTAGAAGTAATGTCACTACTCAACAAAAGCCTGATTCGCCCCACTCTTACCCCTTTGCCACAGTCACAGAAGTGTGTCAAGACAGAGCTTCTGTTTGCCTGGATCCATAGGGGTCCAGGATGAGTACGGCTCCAGAGCCAGCCTCGATCATGCCAGGAAGGAGAGGGCATATCTTAAGCCACTGAGACTGAAGTGCTTCTTCTTCAGTATTATCCTACCCATCCTGACTGATCTACCAGCAAATAAGAATTCCATTGCAAAACAGAGGATGCCTCAAAAATAAAGGAGTCTGTACAGTATAGAACCCCAAGAAATACCACAATTTGGGTGCCTGTAATCCTAGCTACTTAGGTGAACCTGGGAGGCAGAGAGCAGAGATTGCACCACTCCAACCTGGGCGACACTGAGAGAATCCATCTCAATCAATCAATCAATCAATCAATCAATAAGACAGACCACAATCTAACATGTTCTGTGGAGCAACAGCCTTTTGCTCTCTTTACTTAATGAAAGTGGGTCTTCTTCCCCGTCTGTGAGAACCCCAGCCAAGCTCAGCCAATAGGAACACAGTCCATTCTGACATCACAGTTCACGTTTCCCTTCCACTTAATAAGTAGAAATGAAGGAAGCAGACCAAAGTCAAACACCCTTTGAATGGTATATATTTAATTTTGGCAAAGCAGCTATCCTGGAACTTATTTATTTAAAATAAAGAAAGACTGGTTGCTAGGGGCCAGAGTGAGGGGGATATGGAATGGTGTTATGTAATGGAGACAGAGACTAAGCTTTGTAGGATGAAAAAGAGTTCTGGGCAGGGTAGGACGGCTCACACTGTAGTCCCAGCACTTTAGGAGTCCAAGGCAGAAGAATCACTTGAGACCAGGAGTTCGAGACCAGCCTGAGCATACTGAAACCTTGTCTCTACTAACCATACAAAAATTAGCTGCCCACGGTGGCCCAAGCCTGTAGTCCCAGCTACTCAGGAGGCTGAGGCAGGAGCATCACTTGAACCCAGGAGGCAGAGGTAGCAGCGAGCTGAGATCATGCCACTGTACTCCTACCTGGACAACAGAGCAAGACTCCATCTCAAAAAAAACCCAAATAAACAAAGAAAGAGTTCTGGAGATAGATAATGGTGGTTACACAACCGCATCAATGTACTTAATGCCACTCACTGTCCACTTAAAAGTGGCTAGATGGTAAATTTCATGTGTGGTATACCACAATTTAAAAGAACACATAATTTAAAAAAAATAAAAGGAGAAAAAGCCTAACAGTCCCCCAAACCTAGAGAAACATATATAGAAATGTGTGACAGCTATATGAAAAATTCAGCCATCAGCCCTTTTATCCATTAACTATGCCTCAGCCTTCCAGACTTTTAAAAAACCTGTCAGTGGCTGAAGGCAGTTCCATTAGAGAGAACTTTGGCTCCCACTGTCCTGTTGAAATAGAACAACAGTCCCTACCAGTCTCTATCATTAAGCCAAATCAATTTCTCAGAAGCACAATTCAATAAGTGAGCTTTTCAGCAAAGTTTGTCCTTTTGAGGGGGCACACAGGAAGCTGTGTGTCGACAAGAGAGGAGACAAAGTCTCCCCCGACTGCTTTCAACAGCTAGTTAGGTGGACAGAAGTCTTGAAACATTTCATGACCATTTATAGGCTTAACACCTCAACTGATCGCTGTAGACTCCTGACCTGACACAATGTTCTTCATTATGGCCTCTGCAGGATTTAAATTCTGACATGCTAGAAAAAGCCATTCGAAGCCACTAACCTTGCATCCCCTTCTTGAACCAGGCAAGGCTAGTTAAAGACATCAGATTCATGATAGGTCCCTTCGCCAGCACCCAGAGGTCAAAAAGGCAGGAAGGAGAGACCACCCAATGGTACTCTCTCAACCTACTCACCACAAATCACCTTCCATTAAACAAACAGCAGCAGACAGGTAAAGAGAGAGTGAATTTTGTGATTCTTCCTTTGCCTTCTGGGGATGCTATAAATACTGTATACAGTTCAGTGAAGGGAATAAGCAAAGTTCTTGCCAACAGACAAATATAATCAGCAAAAAATGCATTTTGCATAACAGCCCCTTTGAGTGCAGAGATAAGATGAAGCTCAGGGCTTCATTATGTATTTAAATAGATCCAGCTTCAATTATCCAACAGCATGGAGGACACTCGGTGATTTCAGATAATCAATGGTTTACGTAAGTGGCAGGAAAAGGGAAATTCATTTTAAACATGAGAAATACTAGGGAATATATGCCAAATCTAGGAAACTAAAATTTTGGATAATTCAAATTTATAGAAGCACAAGAATAATTGTAAAGTAGATCAAACTTTTAAATTTTTTTTAAAAAAGAAAGTTATCATTTTTTAAGAGACTAAATAGGAATAAAGTTGCTATGTGAATTCTTAAAAGGCTTTTTTCTTGTTGATTCTACACTCAACGTATTTTGTTTACATAAGACTTATTTAAGCTATTACTTTTAATATCTGTAAAGAGAACTGAAGAATAAGGGTTAGGGTTAGGGTTGGGTTAGATGCTACACCATGATTACAGGCATGGTGGCTCATGCCTGTAATCCCAGCACTTTGGGAGGCTGAGATGGGATCATTTGGGGTCAGGAGTTCGAGACCAGACTGCCCAACATGGTGAAACTCCATCTCTACTAAAAATATAAAAAGTACCGGGCATGGTGGCATGTGCCTGTAATCTAACGTACTCGGGAGACTGAGGCAGAAGAATTGCTTGAACCTGGGAGGCAGAGGTTGCAGTGACCTGAGATCTCACCACTGCACTCCAGCCTGGGTGACAAGAGTGAGACTCCATCTCAAAAAAAAAAAGGCAGAGAACTTTAAATGCGAGGTTCCCCTCCCACACTGAAAATAAAGTATCCCTCTCATTCTCACCCACCCCAGGTTCATTCTTTAGAGAAGAAGGGAAGCTCCAGACTCCAGGAAGACACATACAAAGGAAGCAGGGAGCATGTGCTGCTAAGAGGCTAACAGATGGCAGCCTGCCTGATGGAGGATTCATCTCTGGCCAAGCTCAGTAGCCTCCAAGGACCGGAGTCTCTCCATAAGAAGACCACTTATCCACCCATGCTATGAAAGCTCCCAGTACCTCCTAAGATACACAGACGATATCCAAGCAGCTTTTTCGTATCTCACATGTAAATATGACCAAACAGCCAAGGATCACCAAACATTTTCTAAAGCCCCCAGCATGAAAGGCAGAGACTAAAGCACACAGGAGAAAATGCACTTGGAGAAAGGAGAAGCCATGCCAGAAACAGAGAAAGCTTGCCTAAAATCTACACAACCCTTGGAGATGCAAGGGAATCTAAAGCTACAAACAAGTGAATGAAAAGTACAAGTTATAATAAAAAGGAACAATGAGCTTGAAAGGAGAGTGGGAGAGGGGAAGGGAGGGAGGAGGTGGGGAAGGAAGTAAGGAAGGAGGGAGGGAGGGAAAGCTTCTTTTAGGAATTAAAAAAAAATTAAAATGTCAATAGAAGGAAATCACTATGAAGGATCAGAACACCAATAAGGTGCAGTGGCTCACACCTGTAATCCCAGTACTCCGCGAGGCCAAGGCGGGCAGATCACTTGAGCCCAGGAGTTCAAGACCAGCCTGGGAAACACGGCAAAACCTCATCTCTACAAAAAATACAAAAAGTAGCCAAGCATGGTGGTGTGCACCTGTCATCCCAGCTACTCGAGAGGATGAGGTAGGAGAACCACCTGAGCCCTGGGAGGCTGAGGCTGCAATCGGCCATGATTACACCACCGCACTCCAGCCTGGGAGGCAGCGAGACCTCCTCCAAAAAAAATGTGTGTGCTGTGCTTGCTTCGGCAGCACATAAACTAAAAAAGGATCAGAACACCAGTGATAAGAAAATGATGCTAAATGATTCAAAGAGAAAAAAGAAAATAAAACACACACATGCTAATCAGAAATGAGGACAAAAATAATTAAACCAAGGGGAAATGATCTCCAAGCCAAAACTGCAAATTACTCAAATATTAGGCAAGTAAAAGGTAAAATGAAGACTTTTAAAATATGCACCTTTTTTCTCTTTTTTTTGGAGAGTCTTATTCTGTTGCTCTGTTGGCCATACTGGAGTGCAGTGATGCAATCTCGGCTCACTGCAACCTCTACTTCCCAGGTTCAAGCAATTCTCCTGCCTCAGCCTCCTGAGTAGCCAGGATTACAGAAGTACAACCCTTACACCCAGCTAATTTTTGTATTTTTAGTAGAGACAGGGTTTCACCATTGGTCAGGCTGGTCTTGAACGCCTGACCTCGTGATCCTTGGCCTCCCAAAGTGCTGGGATTACAGGCGTGAGCCACCGTGCCTGGCCTAAATACGCACCATTTTGTAGGAAATTACTACAGGTTATTTTCATGAAAACAAAGCAGTTGGTAATTTTAGGGACACTGTTTTACATGAGGCCAGTAGAGCAGCCATATGGGAGCAGGACAATGTGCCAGGGGAGGGCAGGCTTCAAAGGAAAAACAGCACTGATGAACCAGCTAACACACTGGAGATTTAGAAAATATCATTGCCACATAACCTGGAAAATAAGCAATATGAGCTTCCCCCAAAAAAGAAGGAAGTCATTAACTACAGGAAAAGACAAACTAAGAAGAAATTATTACAGAAAAGAAATAAGATCATAGTACACTACTTGGCCCAGTGGCCAATACTATTTATGTGGTCATAACATTGTAACAACACTGACCACTGCTTTAATCCTAATGTTCATATTCCTATATGGGAAGATGAGGAAAGAATAATTTGTAGCTAACAGAGCTAAATTCATCTACCATAATATAAAGTCAGTAGTTAGTATCTAAAATCCATTACAAACAGCAGTATAAGCGAGGGGGAGATCCAAGATGGCTGAATAGGAACAGCTCTGGAGTGCAGTTCCCAGAGAGAACAATGAGAACAATGCAGAGGGTGAGAGATCACTGCATTTCCAAATGAGTTTTTACTGCCCACAGACCAAGAGATTCCCAAGCCAAAAAGTGCCACGAGTTTCCAGCATGGCTGTTTCAGTGGCACCAGGGGTTTCCGCACAGAAACTCACACAAATCTGGAGGCCATTTCAACTGGCAACTGGAACGCCTGGGAGACAGAGCCACCCATTCAACTCAAAAAGAGGGGGCTGAAACAGGAAGCCAGGTGATCTGGCTCAGCAGGTCCCACCCCCATAAAGACCAGCAATCTGAAATGCTATGGATTGAGACTTTTGCAGCACAGCTGGACCGGGGATGGTCCAGCTCAGCGGGGGGAAGGGAGTCCACCATTACTGAGGCAGTCCACCACTACCTAGGCAGTCCGCCATTACTGAGGCAGACTGCCATTACAGAGGCAGTTGTAACTGTACCTCTGTAAACAAAACAGCAAGGAAGTTTACACAGCAGCTGGGCAGAGCCCGTGGCAGCTCAGGAATGTCTCTGCTGGCAGACTATGACTACCTCCTTGCTGGGCAGGGCGTCTCTGAAAAAGGGGGGCAGCATGTCAGGAACTTATAAATAAAGCCCCACCTTCCCAGGAAAGAGCACCTGGGATGCTCTGATGTTCAGCAGCTCTGAACAGAATAATGGAGCTCACAGCACAACACTTGAGCTCCTATAAGGGACAGACTGTCTCCTCAAACAGCTCACTGACCCCTGTATATCCAAAGAGACACCTCATAAAGGAGAGCTCAGGCTGACATCCGGTGGATACCCTTCCGGGATGAAGATAACAGAAGGAACCGGCAGCCATCTTTACTGTTCTGCAGCCCCAGCAGGTGATCCCCAGGCAAGCAGGGTCTGAAGTGGACCTCCAGCAGTCCTGCGGCAGAGGGACCTGACTGTTAGAAGGAAAACTAAAAAACAGAAAGAAATAACTTCAACGTCAACAAAAAGGACATCCACTCAGAGACCCTATCCGAAAGTCACCAACTACAAAGACCACAGGTAGATAAATCCACAAAGATGGGAAGAAACCAATGCAAAAAGGATGAAAACACCAAAAACCAGAATGCCTCTCCTCCTCCAAGGGATCAGAACTCCTTACCAGCAAGGGAACAAAGCTGGATGGAGAATGAGTCTGATGAATTGACAGAAACAGGCTTCAGAAGGTGGGTAATAACAAACTTCTCTGAGCTAACAGAACATGTTCTAACCCAATGCAAAGAAACTAAGAACCTTGAAGAAAGGTTAGATGAAATGCTAACTGGAATAAACAGCTTAGAGAAGAACATAAACAACTTGATGGAGCTGAAAAACATGGCATGAGAACTTCATGAAGCATACACAAATTTCAACAGCTGAATCGACCGAGTAGAAGAAAGGATATCAGAGATTGAAGATCAACTCAATGAAATAAAATGAGAAGGCAAGATTAAAGAAAAAAGAGTGAAAAAAAATGAACAAAGCCTTTAAGAAATATGGGATTATGTGGAAAGACCTAATCTACGTTTGACAGGTGTACCTGAATGTGGCGGAGAGAATGAAGCAAAGCTGGAAAACATGCTTCAGGATATTATCCAGCAGAACTTACCCAATCTAGCAAGGCAGGCCAACATTCAAGTCCAGGAAATTCAGAAAACATCACGAAGATATTCCTCAAGAAGAGCAACCCCGAGGCACATAATTGTCAGATTCACCAGAGTTGAAGTTAAAAATGCTAAGGGAAGCCAGAGAGAAAGGTCGGGTTACCCACAAAGGGAAGCCCATCAAACTCACAGCAGATCTCTCGGCAGAAACCCTACAAGCCAGAAGAGAGTGGGGGCCAATATTCAACATCCTTAAAGAAAAGAACTTTCAACCTAGAATTGCATATCCAGCCAACTAAGCTTCATAAGCAAAGGAGAAATAAAATCCTGTATGGACAAGCAATTGCTGAGAGATTTCGTCACCACCAGGCCTGCCTTACAAGAGCTCCTGAAAGAAGTACTAAACATGGAGAGGAACAACCAGTACCAGCTAATCCAAAAATGTACCCAATGGTAAAGACCACTGACACAATGAAGAAACTGCATCAGCTAACAGGCAAAACAACCAGTTAGCATCAAAATGGCAGGATTAAATTCACACATAACAATATTAACCTTAAAGGTAAATAGGCTAAATGCCCCAATCAAAAGACACAGACTGGCAAATTGCATAAAAAGTCAAGACCCATCAGTGTGCTATATTCAGGAGACCCATCTCACATGCAAGGACACATATAGGCTCAAAATAAAGGGATGGAGGAACATTTCCCAAGCAAATGGAGAGCAAAAGAGAAAAAAAAAACAGTCATTGCAATCCTAGTCTCTGATAAAATGAACTGTAAACCAGCAAAGATCAAAAAAGACAAAAAAGGGCATTACATAATGATAAAAAGATCAACACAACAAGAAGAGCTAATGATCCTAAACATATACAGGAGCACCCAGATACATAAAGCAAGTTCTTAATGATCTACAAAGAGACTTAGACTCCCACACAATAACAGTGGGAGACTTTAACACTCCACTGTCAATACTAGACAGATCGAGACAGAAAATTAACAATGACATCCAGGACTTGAACTCAGACCTGGAACAAGCAAACCTGATAGACATTTACAGAACTCTCCACCCCAAATCCACAGAATATACATTCTTCTCAGCACCACATCACACCTACTCTAAAACTGACCACATAATTGGAAGTAAATCACTCCTCAGCAAATACAAAAAAATGGAAATCATAATGAACAGTCTCTCAAACCACAGTGCAATCAAATTAGAACTCAGGATTAAGAAACTAACTCAGAACGGAAACTGAACAACTGGCTCCTGAATGCTGATTGGATAAACAATGAAATGAAGGCAGTAATCAAGATGTTCTTCAAAACCAATGAGAACAAAAATGCAACATACCAGAATCTCTGGGACACGTTTAAAGCAGTGTCTAGAGGGAAATTTATAGCAATAAATGCCCACACAAGAAGCAAGGAAAAATCTAAAATCAATATCCTATCATCAAAATTGAAAGAGTTAGAGGAGTAAAATAAAAAAAAAACTAAAAAGCTAGAAGACAAGAAATAACTAAGATCAGAGCAGAACTGAAGGAGATAGAGACACAGAAAAACCCTTAAAAAAATGAATCCAGGAGATAGTTTTTTGAAAGATCAACAAAATAGACCACTAGCCTGATTAATAAAAAAAGAAAAGAGCAAAAAATAAAAAAGATGCAATAAAAAACGATAAAGGAGATATCACCACTGATTCCACAGAAATACAAACTACCATCAGAGATGACTACAAACAACTTTATGCACACAAACCAGTAAACCTGGAAGAAATGGATAAATTGCTGGACACTTACACCCTCCCAAGCCTAAATCAGGAAGAAGTCGAAACCCTTAATAGACCAATAACAAGGTCTGAGGTTGAGGCAGCAATAAATAGCCTTCTAACCAAAAAAAGGTCAGGTTCAGCTGGGTTCATAGCTGAATTCTATTGAACATACAAAGAGGAGTTGGTACCACTCCTTCTGAAACCCTTCCAAACAATCCAAAAAGAGGGAATCCTTCCCAAATCATTTTATGAGACCAACATCATCCTAATACCAAAACCCAGCAGAGACTCAACAAGAAAAGAAAACTTCAGGCCATATCCATTATGAACATAGATGCAAAAATCTTCAGTAAAATACTGGCAAACCGATTGCAACAGCACATCAAAAAGCTTATCCACCACGATCAAGTAGGCTTCTCCTGGGGATGCAAGGCTGGTTCAACATACGCAAATCTATAAAGGCAGTCTACCACATAAATAGAACCAAATACAGAAACCACATGAATACCTCAATAGATGCAGAGGAGGCCTTCGACAAAATCCTGCAGTCCTTTATGCTAAAAACTCTAATAAACTAGTTATCAATGGAACGTATCTCAAAATAATAAAAGCTATTTATGACAAACCCACAGCCAATATCATACTGAATGGGAAAATACTGGAAGCATTCCCTTTGAAATCTGGCACTAGACAAGGATGCGCCCATTCTCACCACTCCTATTCAATACAGTATTGGAAGTTCTAGCCAGAGCAATCAGGCAAGAAAAAGAAACAAAGGGTATTCAATTAGGAAAGGAGAAAGTCAAATTGTCTCTATTTGCAGATGACATGATTGTATATTTAGAAGACCCCATTGTCTCAGCCCAAAATCTCCTTAAACTGATAAGCAATATCAGCTAAGTCTCAGGATAAAAAATCAATGTGCAGAAATCAGCAGCATTCCTATACACCAATAAGGACTAAAAGAGAGCTAAATCAGGAGTGAACTCCCATTTACAATTGCTACAAAGAGAATAAAATACCTTGGAATACAACTAACAAAGATGTAAAGGACATCTTCAAGAAGAACTACAAACCACTGCTCAAAGAAATAAAAGAGGACACAAACAGATGGAAAAACATTCCATGTTCATGGTTAGGATGAATCAATATCATGAAAATGGCTATATGCCCAAAGTAATTTATAGATTCAATGCTATCCCCGTCAAGCTACCAATGAAGACTTTCTTCACAGAACTGGAAAAAAAACACCTTAAGCTTCATACGGAACCAAGAGAGAGCCCACATAGCCAAGACAATCCTAAGCAAAAAGAACAAAGCTGTAGACATGGTGCTACCTAATTTCAAACAAGGCTACAGTAATCAAAACAGCATGGTACTGGTACCAAAACAGAGATATAGACCAATGGAATAGAAGAGAGGCCCCGGAGGAAGTGCCACACATTTACAACTATCTGATCTTTGACAAACCTGACAAAAACAAGCAATGGGGAAAGGATCCCCTATTTAGTAAATGGTGTTGGGAAAACTGGCTAGCCATGTGCAGAAAACAGAAACTGGACCCCTTCCTAACATCCTACACTAATATTAACTCCAGATGGATTAAAGATTTAAACATAAGACCTAACACCACAAAAACCCTAGAAGAAAACCTAGGCAAGCATAGGCAAGGACTTCATGACAAAAACACCAAGAGCACTGGCAACAAAAGCCAAAATAGACAAATGGGATCTAATTAAACTCCAGAGTTTCTGTAGAGCAAAAGAAACAATCATTAGAGTGAATCGGCAACCAACAGAATGGGAAAAAATTTTTGCAATCTACCCATCTGACAAAGGGCTAATAACCAGAATCTAAAAAGAACTAAAACAGATTTACAAGTATAAAACAACCCCATTCAAAAGTGGGCAAATAATATGAAGAGACATTTTTCAAAAGAAGGCATATATGAGGTCATCAACATATGAAAAAATGCTCATGATCACTGGTCATTAGAGAAATGCAATTCAAAACCACATTGAGATACCATCTCACACCAGTTAGAATGGTGATCATTAAAAAATCTGTAGACAACAGATTCTGGAGAGGATGTGGAGAAATAGGAACACTTTTATACTGTTGGTGGGAGTGTTATTTAGTTCAACCATTGTGGAAGGCAGTGTGACAATTCCTCAAGGACCCAGAAACAGAAATTCCATTTGACCCAGCAATCCCATTACTGGATATATAACCAAGGATTATAAATCTTTCTATTAAAAAGACACGTACACATATATATTCATTGTGGCACTGTTTATAATAGCAAAGACCTGGAACCAACCCAAATACCCACTGATGATAGACCGGACAAGGAAAATGTGGCACATACACACCATGGAATACTATGCAGTCATAAAAAACCTCATGTCCTTTGTAGGGACATGGATGAATCTGGAAACCACTGTTCTCAGCAAACTGACACAAGAACAGAAAATCAAACACTGCATGTTCGCACTCACAGGCAGGTGTTGAACAATGAGAACACATGGACACAGGGAGGGAGCATCACACACTGGTGTGGGGTGGCGAGGTTGGGGAGGGATAACATGGGGAGAAATGCCAGATACAGGTGACAGGGGGATGGAGGCAGCAAACCACATTGCCATGTATGTACCTATGCAACAATTCTGCATGATCTGCACATGTACCCCAGAACCTAAAGTATAATAAAATAAATAAATCAAGTTAAAAAAAGAAAGAAACAGCAGTATAAGCATGTTAATGATAAATGAGGGCAAATGCAGGAAAACAAAGGAACAAAAACATCAGCTAAACTAGTTTTGTACAGTTGCTTCTGGGGAATGAACCCCATGAGGTGAAGAGGGCAAAAGGAGGAAAATAATTTCACTTTAAGCCTTTTAATGTTAGCTGAATATTTTAAACGATGCTCATATTGATTTAATACAAATTTAAACTAATGTAAGAAAAGGAAGAATACTGTTATAACATTATTTGCATAATACATAACAGTATAGAAATTATATAGGAAGATCCAGCTCAACTGCAATTATACCTCTGCAGTGTGGGGAATCCTCTGAGGCACCCACAGAAGGCATAAAATCTAACTGATTTCCAGCTTTGTATATTCATTTCACAATTCAACATCCCATTCTCTTAAGAGGTAGGCAAGTGGGGCCCCTACCATGGCCCTGCACCGCAGGAGGCCCCACAGTTTAGAGGGCTTTCTTGAAATTGTCCAAGTTTCCCTCTGGTTCCTTGAAAGGAGAGGTTTCAGGAGGTGGCCCTCATGTCATCTCTCCCCTTCAGGGAACTCTCTCACCCTGTACCAGCCATGCGGTGTCAAAAAGATGCCTGAAGCTCTTGAACTTGAGTTTGTGGCTAGTGAGATGTACCTACCAGCCTGAGTGGTATTTCTTTCACCAGATTGCTTGAGATTGGGCCACCAGAATGGTGCTGACAGTTGATCTGGGTGAGCCAAATTCTTTATCTCGATAAAGGCTCCATAAAAAAAAAATTTTGCCTAGGGCTCCACATATCCTAGAGTTGGCCCTTCTCCATAACTAACCCATGCCAAAATCAAAGGTAAATATTTCTCCAGTGGCTGGCTA
This sequence comes from Leontopithecus rosalia, assembly GCA_028533165.1. Lineage (NCBI taxonomy): Eukaryota > Metazoa > Chordata > Mammalia > Primates > Cebidae > Leontopithecus > Leontopithecus rosalia. Next base: position 45,112,100 of record CM052665.1, read on the forward strand.
GGAGCAGGAATATAATCCACAGTGTGGAGAAAAAAGGACTTAGCTACAGACTAAGTCAACATGGAAACCAACAAAGAGAACGAAGATCTCGCACTCGGCTTGTCCTATCACTGGATAATGTGAAGATAAGAGGAATATAAACACCAGGGAAGATCAAACGAGGATCCCAGAGGATTTCAACCGTTTATTAGAAGGATAAAAGCCACAAGGATAACATATTAAAGAGGTACATTTAAGTTCTGAGTTGGGTTTTTGAAAAAAAAATCTATTAAAATAAGATGGGGAAGGCCTTGCTGGGTAAGAATTGATGCTGAGGGTTTACGATACCACAAGCCCAGTCTGAGTCAACAGTTTGATGTGGCTTTTAATAAAAAAAACTGACTCTAGTGGAAACAAGGATAACGGGAACCTCACTGCAGGCTGCACGGGGCAGATGACACAGAGGCTCAGAGAGGACGTTGAGCTCCTGTGCACACTTATAAGTAAGAACAGCGAGAATGGCTTGGAAACCTTAGCAGGGTAGCCAAAAGAGACATGGCAGGAGGTAAATCAAAGCTGTTTTTAAGTATCTGATGAGTACGGATAAGCAGAAGACTTGCACAGGATTCTGGGGGTAAATACAGAAACAAAGAGAAATGGCAAGACTTACCAGAAAGAAAATATTATCTCAACATGACAAAGAACTTTCTAGGACTTAGGGCTGCCTCACAAAACCAATGGTTGAAAGCTGGGAGATTTCCAGGAAGGGGAGGGGCTGCCCAATGGGAAGGCTCACCTGCTGGCCAGGATCTTGCAGGGATCAAACCTCCCTTGAGAGGGATGCTGGGTCAAGATGGCAAACCCCACTAAAGTCTTTTCTACCAAAAGTCCACTCGACACCTCCTTGTGAAAGATGATTTACAGGTTTTTCTCTAACCTGGCCGCCCTTGTCCAGGGCATGTGGCAATGACCTTCTTCTAATCTGGCACACACAGCTAGACATGGCTTCCAAGGTAGATCTCTACAGCCTGATGAAACTCAAGACCTTAGCCTTTCCACAGTGAAGCTACACTTAACTTCTATAAAGATGCTTATTTAAGAGAAGACCCCAGCACTTTGGGAGGCCGAGGTGGGTGGATCACAAGGTCAAGAGATCGAGACCATCCTGGTCAACGAGGTGAAACCCCGTCTCTACTGAAAATACAAAAATTAGCCAGGCATGGTGGTGTGCGCCTGTAGTCCCAGCTACTCGGGAGGCTGAGGCCCAAGAATTGCTTGAACCCAGAAGGTGGAGGTTGCGGTGAGCCAAGATCGCGCCATTGCACTCCAGTCTGGGTAACAACAGCAAAACTCTGTCTCAAAAAAAAAAAAAGAGAAGCCCATCAGGGGCCAGGCACAGTGGCTCACGCCTGTAATCCTATACTTTGGGAGCCTGAGGCAGGCGGATCACAAGGTCAGGAGTTCGAGAACAGCCTGAACAACATGGTAAAACCCCATCTCTACTAAAAATACAAAAAATTAGCCAGGCATGGTGGCATTCTCCTGTAATACCATCTACTCAGGAGGCTGAGGCAGGAGAACTGCTTAAACCCAGGAGGTGGAGGTTGCAGTGAGCTGAGGTCATACCATTGCACTCCAGCTTGAAAGACAGAGTAAGACTCTGTCCCTCAAAAAAAAAAAAAAAAAGAGGAGCCCATGGAACTCGTCTTTTTTTCTTTATTACTAAAATGGTAACTGTAACTAATATTTACAGAGCGTTTGCTATCTATCAGACACTTACTGTCATTATCACAATTAATCTGCAACTCAATTTAATGGCATATGAATCTTTTAATATGCATATGTATGTATACAATACCCTCACACGAGTGACTTTTTAAATGATAAGAAAACTTTCCACGGAAGGAAAAGGCAATCAATTTCTAGAGACAACATTTTCTACACCCCTTTAGATATATAACTACATATGATTTTCTACTCTGTCACCTTTCTTATTTGCCTGGTAGCTATGTTCCCAAGGCGTCTAACAGACAAAATAGTAACTATCATTAGGATATGTTACCATAAAGGTGAATGAGCTTTTTGAAATTGTATGTGATAGCCTAAAGTAATGAAAGAATGAAGGCTCAACAGGAAGGTGTACTCTGTAAGTAGTAGGTACAGTCTCTGGCTCAGAACTAAACATGGCATTGCAAGGTAGATCTCTACATCTTCCCAAAAACATCTTTCTCAGAGAGCCACCACTAACCAACCTGTCTAGCAGGTCCCAGAAAACCCTCTTCACAGAGCTTGTTGCTACTTGACCTGACTCAGACCTCATTCATGCAAACACTCTTCACTCCAGGGGGTGTTGGTGAAAAACAACCAATGACAATTGTTTGACATCATGGTTGCCTGAAGCAGTGATGACAGTTGGGCAAATAAGAAGCTGACCAAGAAACCTCAGGAAAAACTGGGGAATACAATTTCCATAAAAAGCTCTGAAAAGATAGGACATAGTCCTTGGAATGTGGAAGATCACTGATCTGGTTTGGCTGTGTCCCCACCCAAATCTCATCTTGAATTGTAGCGCCCATAATTCTCACATGTTGTGGAAGGGACCTGGTGGGAGGTAATTAAATCATGGGTACAGGTCTTTCTCGTGCTGTTCTCATGATAGTAGGTCTCATGAGAGCTGATGGGTTTATAAAGAGGAGTTCCCTTGCACATGCTCTCTCTTGCCTGCCACCATGTAAGATGACTTTGCTCCTCCTTGCCTTCCACCATGATTGTGAGGCCTCCCCAGCCATGTGGAACTGTGGGCCCATTAAGCCTCTTTTCCTTATAAATTACCCAGTCTCTGGTATGTTTTCATTGGCAGCATGAGAATGGACTAATACAGTCGCATATATGCATAAGGCTGTGCACAAGCCCAGATAGTCCCAAGAAGTTCCTAAGCTCACCCTCTGGCTGACTCTACAGCTCTGTGAAAGCAGAGATGAAGGCTAAGGCAGAGATGAAAGCTGGTTGCCTGAGCATTGATGATGTGCTTGAACTTGCAAACCTCTGTTCTTAGGAAAGACTAGGAAGAAACTTTTTGCTTCTGGACACTTAAGGAAATCTCTCTCTAATCATTAGCTGATTACTAAACTAGCTGAGCACTAAACTAGCTGAGCAGAGACTTCAGTGAGCACACATGACAAAGCCTAAATATTTTACAGATTTCAAGAAAGTCACTAAACAAAGAAGCACCATCACCACCAATAATCAACAACAACAGCGAAGGATGGGAAGTGGATCAGCTTTCAGAGTTGTCCCATTATTTTAAATGTACAATTTAAACCAAAAAGTATGAGACATGCAAATATACAATAAAGCATGGGCTGGGAATGGTGATTCATGCCTATTATCCCAGCGGGTCGGGAGACCAAAATGGGAGGACTGCGTGCAGCCAGGAGTTTGAGACTGGTCTGGGTAACATAACAAGATTCTGTCTTCAAAAAAAAAAATTTTTTTTTTTTGATGAGCCAGGTGTGGTGGTACACATTTGCAGTCCCAGCTACTTGAGGGCTGAGGTGGGAAGACTGCTTGAGCCCAGGAGTTCAAGGTTACAGTGAGCTATGATTGCACCACTGTACTCCAGCCAGGGTAACAGAGCAAGGCCCGATTGCTAAAAAAAAAATGAATAAAGTATGGCCCATACATAGAAGCACAAGTCCACAGAAAGTGGTTCAGAAAAGTCCAATGTTAAGTATACTAGACAAAGATTTCAAGCAACTGTTGTGTACATATTCAAAGAACTAAAATAAACCATGTCTAAAGAAATAAAGTATGAGACTAATACCACATGAAATAGAGAATATTGGCCAGCGTGGTGGCTCACGCCTGTAATCCAAGCACTTTGGAGGCCAAGGCGGGTGGATCACCTGAGGTCAGAAGTTCAAGGCCAGCCTGACCAACATGGTGAAACCCTGTCTTAAAAAGAAAACAAATAGAGAATATCAATAAAGAAATACAGTTTTTATTTAAAAGAACCAGGCTAGGCACAGTGGCTCATGCCTGTAATCCCAGCACTTTAGGAGGCTGAGGTAGGAAAATCACTTGGGGACAAGAGTTTGAGACAACCCTGGGTAATAAGTGAGACCCCCATCTCCACAAAAACTAGAAAAAATTAGCTGGGTGTGGCAGTGCGTACCTGTAGCCCCAGCTACTCAGGAGGCTGAGCTGGGAGGATTGCTTAGCCCAAGAGGTTGAGGCTGCAGTGAGCTGTGATCATATCACTGCACTCCAGCCTGGGTGACAGAACAAGACCCTATCTCCCACAACAGTAATAATAAAATCAAAAATAAATAAAATACCAACACAAATTTTGGAGTTTAAATATAGAATAATCAGACCAGGCACAGTAGCTCACACCTGTAATCCCAGCACTTTGGGAAGCTGAAGTGGGTGGATCACCTGAGGTCAGGAGTTCCAGACCAGCCTGACCAATGTGGAGAAACCCCGTCTCTATTAAAAAAAAAAAAAAAAAAATTAGCTGTGCATGTTGGTGCATGCCTGTAATCCCAGCTACTCGGAAGGCTGAGGCAGGAGGTGCTTAAACTCAGGAGGCTGAGGTTGTGGTAAGCCAAGGTCGTGCCATTGCACTCCAGCCTGGGCAAGAAAAGTGAAACTCTGTCTCAATAAATACATACATACATACCAGAAGAGCACAACAACAGATTTGAGCTGGAAGAAAAAGAACCAGTGAACTTCTGGTTAGATCAAGTGAGATTAAGGAATAGGATAAAAAAAATGAATAGAGTCTCAGAGGCTTGTGAGACATCCTCCAGCACACCAATGTTAACAGGAGTGGAACGAGATAAATGAACAGGAAGACTATCTGAGGAAATAATGGCTAAAAACTTTCCAAATGATTTAAATACACAAACATACATTTTTACAGACGAATTTACAGATTCAAAAGACACCACCCCACAAACATATACACATACTATTTTGTGGCTACTAGTACCCACAACAATTTTAAAAAATTTTAAATATTAAAAGATACATATCTGAAAGATACAAGATTGAATAGCCGAATTAATCAAGCAGAAGAAAGGATATCAGAGGTCGAAGACCAACTTAATGAAATAAAACGAGAAGATAAGAATAGAGAAAAAAGGATAAAAAGGAATGAGCGAAGTCTCCAAGAAATATGGGACTATGTGAAAAGACCCAATCTACGTTTGATAGGTGTACCTAAATGTGACGGAGAGAATGAATCCAAGCTGGAAAATACTCTTCAGGATATTATCCAGGAAAATTTTCCTAATCTAGCAAAGCAGGACACTATTCAACCCCAGGTAATACAGAGAACACCACAAAGATATTCCTCAAGAAGAGCAACCCCAAGGCACATAATCGTTAGATTCACTAGGGTTGAAACGAAGGAGAGAATACTAAGGGCAGCCAGA
>CM052665.1:45118016-45161932 GCA_028533165.1 Leontopithecus rosalia
GAATGAATCCAAGCTGGAAAATACTCTTCAGGATATTATCCAGGAAAATTTTCCTAATCTAGCAAAGCAGGACACTATTCAACCCCAGGTAATACAGAGAACACCACAAAGATATTCCTCAAGAAGAGCAACCCCAAGGCACATAATCGTTAGATTCACTAGGGTTGAAACGAAGGAGAGAATACTAAGGGCAGCCAGAGAGAAAGGTCAGGTCACCCATAAAGGGAAGCCTATTAGACTTACAGCAGATCTCTCAGCAGAAACCCTACAAGCCAGAAGAGAGTGGGGGCCAATATTCAACATCCTTAAAGAACAGAACTTTCAGCCCAGAATTTCATATCCCGCCAAATTAAGCTTCACAACTGAAGGAAAAATAAAATCTTTTATGAACAACCAAGTACTCAGAGATTTTATTACCACCAGGCCGGCTGTACAAGAACTTCTGAACGAAGCATTATACACAGAAAGGAACATCCACTAGTAGCCTTTCTAAAAATATACTAAAAACTAAAGAACATCCACATAAAAAAGAATTTACATCAACGGATGGAAAAAATAGCCAGTTAACATCAAATGGCAGTAACCCTAAATTTAAATCGACTAAATCCCCCAATTAAGAGATACAGCCAAAACCTAACAGTATAATACATCCAGACCCATTTTATATCCAAAGATACACAAAGATTCAAAACAAAGGGTCGGAGAAAGATTTACCAACCAAATGGAGAGCAAAAATAAAGAAATAAACAAAAAGCAGGAGTTGCAATTCTCGCATTTTATAAAATAGATTTCAAAGCAACAAAGATACAGTGGTAAAAGGATCAATGCAACAATAAGAGCTAACAATCCTAACACCCAGATATATAAGACCCATAAAGAGATTTAGACTCAACGAGACAGAAAATTAATAAAGATATCCAGGACTTGAATTCAGATGCAGAACAAGTAAACTTAATAAATACGTATAGCGCTCTCCACTTTAAATACACAAAATATACATTCTCCACTTTCAATACACAAAATATTGATCAGCCATTATTAATAACCATTCTTAGAATTAAGCAATATTCCTGTTCTCTCTCCCTCTTTTTCTTCCTCTCTTCCTCTCCTTCTCTCCTTAAAAAAAAGAAAAAAGTTCTCTACCTAATCTACTACTGACAGGCTCACCCTAGACCTCATTTTAAAGATTTCCTAGGAGCTGGACTGCAAAGACTTTTACCTTCAGCCCCTGTAGCTGCAGTGGGAATCCCTGACTTCAGCCTAGACAAAGAACAGCTGCAGGTCATTCTCGTGTGTGAAAATTCTCATGTCTCAAAAGCCCTGCCTGCCTTTGCTGGCCAGTTGGGCTGAGGGGACCTGAGGAATGCAGGCTGTAGGGTTGATCCCTGGAAGTTTTGCTGAGGCTTGACAGCATCCCCAGCATCCTGGATTTCCCAGGATCCATGAGCATGGATTTTAGGAATTCCTGGTGGAGGACTTAAAAAAAAAAAAGATACAATAAATTCCAGGTAAAGTAAACTCAAGGAGAATAATACCTAGACACATAAAATACTCAAATTATTTAAATATAAAGTCACGATCTTCAAACCAGCAAGGAGCCTCATAGGATAAACAGCTGACTTTTCATCAGAAATCATGAAGTCCAGAAAGAAGTGAGATGACATTTTCAAAGCATTGAAGTAAGATTGTCAATTAAGCATTCTATATCCAGTAAAACTGAAGGGGAAATTAAGTCATTCCCAGATACATAAACATGTCCTGGCTTGGATGAGATAAGACATATTCACTCAATTCAACTAGTAGGCTGCATTTGTCTGTGGGGTGGGGTTGGGGAAGGTGGCTTAAGTGCCTGAAACTTCCTTTTTCTTTCTTTTTTCTTTTTGAGACAGAGTCTTGCTCTGCTGCCTAGCCCAGGTTGGAGTGCAGAGGCAAGATCTTGGTTCACTGCAACCTCCACATCCTGGGTTCAAGCAATTCTCTTACCTCAGCCTCAGACTTCAGGCATACGCTTCCACACCTGGCTAATTTTTTGTATTTTTTTTTTTTTAGTAGAGATGGGGTTTCACCGTGTTGCCCAGGCTGGTCATGAACTCCTGAGCTTAGGCAATCTGCCTGCCTTGGCCTCCCAAACTGCTGGAATTACAGGCCTGAGTCACTGTGCCCAGCAGGTGCCTGAAACTTCTATTTCTCGTTCCGGTTGTTGGTTACATAATTACTTTATGATAGCTCAGTGAGCAGTACGCTTATGTTTTGTGCACTCTTCTTTCTGTGTTTTACATCACAGATTTTTAAAAAAGAAAACACAGATGCTTTGTCTTTATACAATCAAAACTAGCACTTTATATTTCTTACTTTAATTGTCCAAATAGAAATAGCATCAGAAGCCAAAGCCAGAAACTTTGCGAAATAAATGATTTTTCTCCTCTATACCTTTTTTCCAGCTCCTTCCTTGCATGTGATAGTCTCGCTGTCCTTGTCACACCATTTATACCTACTCTTCCTTTAACAGTCACTGTTAGGCTTTGCCACATTATAAAGATTTGCTGTGTCTGTCCTCTCTGTTATATGTGAACACTTTTACGATGATGAACTGTTTGGCTGGGTGCAGCGGCTCACACCTTAATCCCGACACTTCGGGAGGCTGAGGCGGGTAGATCACCTGAGGTCAGGAGTTTGAGATCAGCCTGACCAATATGGTGAAACCCCATCTCTACTAAAAATACAAAAATTAGCCAGGCATGGCAGTGGGCACCTGCACTCCTAGCTACTCAGGAGGCTGAGGCAGGAAAACTGCTTGAACCTGGGAGGCAGATATTGCAGTGAGTCAAGATCATGCCACTGCACTCCAGCCTGGGCAACAAGGCTTCATCTCAAATTAAAAAAAAAAAAGATGAAATGTCAAAATCTTCTGGTATTCTCAGTAGGGCCATGCAGAGCACATAGAAAGCACAGAATAAAGGGTTGAGAAATTAAGTCTTCAACGGAATAAAGAAAGCCTTCCTAAATAACACCTCAAAAATAGTTCTTGCAGAGTATTTCACAACTATCCAAATTCAAAAGATTCCCTATCAAAGAAAATGTTAATCCTGAGGCAGTTAGTAGAGAAGTTGTTTTTTTTTTTTTGAGATGGAGTTTCACTCCTGTTGTCCAGGCTGAAGTGCAATGGCACAATCTCAGCTCACTGCAGCTTCCATCTCCTAGATTCAAGCAATTCTCCTGCCTCTGCCTCCTCCGTAGCTGGGAATACAGGTGCCTGCTGCCATGCCTGGCTAATTTTTGTATTTTCGGCAGAGACGGGGTTTCACCATATTGGTCAGGCTGGTCTCAAACTCCTGACCTCAGGTGATTCACCCACCTCAGCCTCCCAAACTGCTGGGATTACAGGCATGAGCCACTGGCCCCAACCAGAAGTATTTTTTTAAAGAATGCTGAAAATCAAGGATGATGAGTAGAAAGTCCTGATCAGGGCCAGGTGCGGTTGGCTCACGCCTGGAATCCCAGCACTTTGGGAGGCCAAGGCAGGTGGATCACGAGGTCAGGAGATCAAGACCATCCTGGTCAACATGGTGAAACCCCGTCTCTACTAAAAATTCAAAAAATTAGCTGGGCATGGTGGCGCGTACCTGTAATCCCAGCTACTCAGGAGGCTGAGGCAGGAGAATTGCCTGAACCCAGGAGGCAGAGGTTGTGGTGAGCCGAGATCGTGCCATTGCACTCCAGCCTGGGTAACAAGAGCGAAACTCCATCTCAAAAAAAAAAAAAAGAAAGTTCTGATCAGATGAGGGAGAAAAACTGTTTAGGTGATGCCAGTCATTTCTGAGATGTCATTATTTTACTTTATGATTAATACTAGAAAAGAACATAAAAATTTTTGACAGCTCAAATCATGTCTAAAATAAGGAATTCATGATCCCTTTCTTACATGCAACAGAAATGGTACTGAGACCACACTAAAATATCCTTCAACTCATGACAAGCAGAACAAGTTTCTCACACCCAACCCATAGCCCTCCTTCGCCTTCACTCGGAAGATCTCTGAATATACCTATTCTTAGAATTTCACATAGATGTTTATTTTGTCATGTACTGTTTTTCTTTTCATAATGAGCAACAGATTAATCTCACCACTACAAAAAAAAGCAGTGGAGGGAGATTGGGCACCTAGGCAAGAAAAGAAGGTACCCAGTTGAGAGGTTTGAAATGCCCTGCAAAGGAAGTGCCCAACAAACCTGAAAAAGGAAGGCATCGCCCAGGGAATTGCTGAGGCAGAAGACAAAGTCCTTCTTGGGGTGCTCAGGCACTGCCTGCACAATGCTGTTCTCCACCCAGACAGCGTGTTTGGGGATGCTGTTGTGGTCGATCCCAGACCTGCCGTCGCTCTCGTAGAAAAATAGCGTGCATCCTGAGGAAACAGAACAGAGGTCTGCATGAGTTTTTAGTGCCTGGGAAACAAAAGAACCCATAGCAGAATCTAACATGTCAGAGGCTGAAAATTAAAACATGTGGAACCCAGGAAGTAAAGAGAATGGGGCCATGCTTGGACTCAAGTCTTGGATGGGCCTAAAGAAGGACAAAGATCGGCCGGGCGCGGTGGCTCACGCCTGTAATCCCAGCACTTTGGGAGACTGAGGCGGGCGGATCAGGAGGTCAGGAGATCGAGATCATCCTGGCTAACACGGAGAAACCCTGTCTCAACTGAAAATACCAAAAATTAGACAGACATGGTGGTACGGTTAGTCCTAGCTACTTGGAAGACTGAGGCAGGAGAATCGCTTGAACCAGGGAGGCAGTGAGCCAAGATCACACCACTGCACTCCAGCCTGAGCAACAGAGCGAGACTCTATCTCAAAAAAAAAAAAAAAGAACAAAGTTCTTAAACTGTCGCTTCTCAGCCTGCCTGGGATTCCTTCCTGCATGCCCTCAGCTTCTCTCAAACCCTTCCTTTGGGTTTTAGAATGATTCATGACAGGCCTTTTCACAGACATAGGGTCTTGTGACTTTCTCCCAAGGTGAATACAAACACGGTCCTCCAGGCCAGAACTGTGCCTGGCACTATGTGAGGACTGGAAGTCACTACCGTCCAATTGAAACCCATTCCAATGTCTCCCATAATCTGCAACCAGAAAACTCTAGGAAATGTATTTAGCTTCCAGACCATGCCCTTGGAGAAAACAATATATAATACTGGCGTTAAGTGCTTTAAGGATAAGAAAAACATACATTTTTGGTCTCATCTCTTAACGGTAAATTTTTTTTCGCTCTTGTTACCCAGGCTGGAGTGCAATGGCACAGTCTCGGCTCACCACAACCTCCGCTTCCTGAGTTCAGACAATTCTCCCCCCTCAGCCTCCTGAGTAGCTGGGATTACACGCACGCACCACCATGCCCAGCTCATTTTTATATTTTTAGTAGAGACGGGGTTTCACCATGTTGACCAGGATGGTCTCGATCTCTTGACCTCGTGATCCACCCGCCTCAGCCTCCCAAAGTGCTGGGATTACAGGCTTGAGCCACCACGCCCGGCCAATTTTTTTCTAGAAGCCAATCATGCCTTTGTTCCTACTGAAGGAGGAAATACATGGCACACACACATAAAGGCCTGGGAGAAGCCAGAGTCCTGGTCCATACATAAGTGCACTGTGAAACTAACAAGACAGTAGAAACAGAATATTTCATAGACTCGTGGTAAGATGGCTTCCATAGATGCCCTCCATTATCACCTAAATTTGAGGCTCACTTTTTTTTTTGACATGGAGTCTCGGTTTGTTGCCAGCCTGGAGTGCAGTGACACAATCTCGGATAACTGCAACCTCCGCCTCCCAGGTTCAAGCAATTTTCCTGCCTCAGTCTCCCAAGTAGCTGGGACTACAGGTGTGCGCCACCATACCTGGCTAATTGTTGTATTCTTCAGTAGAGATGGGGTTTCACCATGTTGTCAAGGATGGTCTCGATCTCTTGACCTCACGATCTGCCCGCCTCGGCCTCCCAAAGTGCGGGGATTACAGGTGTGAGCCACCGCGCCTGGCCAAGGCTCACTTTAAAAGCAATTACTAGCTGAACACTTACTCTCAACCAACTGAAACCAATTTCAGGGAAAGCCAGGGTGGACTCTTCCTCAACTTCAACATAAGCTATCAGTCCGTTTTCACCATCTTCCTTACCACAAACAAGTGCCACACTTGCTGTGAACTGCACAGCCCTTCAAAGTTCATCTATTCAGCTATAATGGGGCTCTGTAAAGCAAATTTGCTCATATGCAATTAATAATAGAGAATGATGCACATCAATGGAAAGGTCCCACTGGTTCAAGGGCAACTTTCCTAGCCTATAATATTTCACATGACTAGAGAACCGCTGTTGAACTCTACGTCCCTCTGTAGGAATGCAGCATACGGCCATGCCCTCCCCACTCATTTCACGTTTTTCTCCTGGCACAGCTTGACCACAGCCTCTGCTTACAAGTCCTTACTGACCAGTGCTCCTGAGCATCAGGATTTCACACTGGTAAGCCTTGTCTCCATAGTTATTGCTTCTACCCATTCAAGTTACAGTTGCTTCTTTTTTTCAAAGGTAAAGCCCCATGTTAATGCTTTCTTGAAATATAAAGTTTGGCCGGGCGCGGTGGCTCAAGCCTGTAATCCCAGCACTTTGGGAGGCCAAGGCAGGTGGATCACGAGGTCATGAGATTGAGACCAACCTGGTCAAAATGGTGAAACCCCGTCTCTACTAGAGATACAAAAAATTGCTGGGCGCGGTGGCTCAATCCTGTAATCCCAGCACTTTGGGAGGCCAAGGCAGGTGGATCACAAGGTCATGAGATTGAGACCAACCTGGTCAAAATGGTGAAACCCCGTCTCTACTAAAGATACAAAAAAATTAGCTGGGCATGGTGGCGCGTGCCTGTAATCCTAGCTACTTGGGAGGCTGAGGCAGGAGAATTGCCTGAATCCAGGAGGCGGAGGTTGTGGTGAGCCGAGATCGCGCCATTGCACTCCAGCCTGGGCAACAAGAGCGAAACCCCGTCTCAAAAAAAAAAAAAAAGAAATATAAAGTTTGCCAGTCACCGTGGCTTATGTCTGTAATCCCAGCACTTTGGGAGGCCAAGGTGAAAGGATTACTTGAGCCCAGGAGTTTAACACCAGCCTGGGCAATATGGTGAGGCTTCAACCCTACTAAAAATAAAAAAAAGTTAGCTGTGCATGCCTGTGGTCCCAGCTACTCAGGAGGCTGAGCTGGGAGGATTGTTTGAGCTCAGGAGGTTGAGGCTGCAGTGAGCCATGATCACACCACTGCACTCCAGCCTGGGCAACAGAGCAAGACCCTGTCACAAAAAAATAAAAATACAAGTTTTATGTTGCTTATTGTTAGAAAATTTTAGTGGAGTTCTGCAGTTATTTTTCTTTTTATTACTATTATTTTTGTAGATATGGGGTCTCACTGTTACCCAGGCTAGAGTACAGTGGCACAATCACTGCTCAGTGCAGCCTTGAACTCCTGGGCTCAAGTGAACCTCCTATCTCAGCCTCTCGAGTAGCTGGAACTACAAGCATATACCACCATACCTGGCTAATTTGTCTATTTTTTTGTAAAGACAAGGTCTCACTATGTTACCCAGACTGGTCTCAAATTCCTGGCCTCAAGTGATCCTCCTGCCTCTGCTTCCAAAAGTGCTGGGATTACAGGAGTGAGCCACCACACCAAGCTCTCTTTAATTTTTTTTTAGTTTGAGGTTTAAAAGTTGCATTGTAGAACTCAGGTGCATACCTGTAGTCTGCCCCAACTCTATTTTTCCCCAAATCCCCAAGATTTTGAGGATCTCAAGCCTTTTCAGAACACCTGTATAAAAAGCAGAATCATCTGTACCTCCTATTTCCATGTCTTAGGCTACAACAGAATAGAGATAAAAAGAAATAACAAAGCTGGGAGGGGAAAACTGTTTTTCTCTAAATCAGAGGTTCTCACGATGGGGCAAACTTGGCAGTGTCTGGTGACCTTTCTGGTTGTCACAACTGGGGGGAAGGTGTTATTGGCATCTAGTGGACAGAGTCTAAGCCCTCCACAAAAGAATTATCCAGAAAATGTCAACAGTGTCCCTGTCGAGAAATCCTACTCTAAATAATCCTTATGACTAATTCAACACTAATGAAAAGTAGATTCCAAACATAAAAAAGCAACACACCTTTGCACAGTTTTAGAACAGAGAAAGAAGCCTGTGGGTGATGAATTAGGGGACACTCACAAATCCAAAAATGTGCACCTACCGAATGTTGTACAGTCCTACCAGGTAAATGTTTTTATACTTTTTCAAATTCAGTGTAGATTCATCCACAACAAAGCACCACAAAAGGTGATTAAAATCTGCTTTTACTCAATTATCAACTTGTCCCAATTTTAAGATGAATGTGAAGCAGCAAATCCGAGAACCACGTACACCCTGATGAAAGTCTTTACCTTCGGGCCGGGTGCGGTGGCTCACGCCTGTAATCCCAGCACTTTGGGAGGCCGAGGCGAGTGGATCATGAGGTCAAGAGATCGAGACCATCCTGGTCAACATGGTGAAACCCCGTCTCTACTAAAAATACAAAAAATTAGCTGGGCATGGTGGCGCGTGCCTGTAATCCCAGCTACTTAGGAGGCTGAGGGGGGAGAACTGCCTGAACCCAGGAGGCGGAGGTTGCAGTGAGCCAAGATCGCACCATTGCACTCTAGCCTGGGTAACAAGAGCGAAACTCCGTCTCAAAAAAAAAAAAAAAAAAAAGAAAGTCTTTACCTTCATCTTCTCTGGAACATAATCTACGCTCTTCTGCTGTCCATGGAAACACTCCAGAGACTAATTCCAAATGAAATCTTTTCTAAAAAAAAAAATCAATTACTTTGTCTAATGGGAAAGAAGTTGGCGGGGGGAAAATCTGTATCCCACGGTTCCCAGGTGTTCTGCTCTTTATGTCTCAGTTGTCAAGTGTTGCTAAGAAAAAGTCAGCTCCAAGTCTTGCTTTTGAACAGCAAGGACAAAGCGCCGAGGATGTCAATAAACACAGGGAACCCATCAGGGTGAAGCAAAGAGCTCAGTGGCTCCATATTCTGGGCCTGAATTCTGACAGGTATGTCACTCAGATCTGCGTCACCAAGAAGACTCCCTTCCCTATAGAGCCTGTGGGCTGTGCACCTAGGTACCTGCACCCTGGCTTCCTTTACTCTCCCAGGGAACGGCAATAATAAAATTAACCCCTCCAATATGTCCCAAGGGAAAAAAGTCAACTAAGTATCTTTTTTTTTTTTTTTGAGACAGAGTTTTGCTCTGTTGTCAGGCTGGAGCGTAGCGGTGCAATCTTGGCTCACTGCAACCTCCGCCTCCCAGGTTCAAGAGATTCTTGTGCCTCAACCACCTGAGTAGCTGGGACTACAGGTGCATGCCACCACATCCAGCTAATTTTTGTATTTTTAATAGAGCCTCGGTTTCACCATGTTGTCCAGGATGGTCTCACTCTCTTGACTTCGTGATTCACCCGCCCCAGCCTCCCAAGGGGCTGGGATTATAGGCATGAGCCACCGTCCCTGGCCCTAATTATCTTTATTTTATGCCACTAACATTGCTCCTCTCAACTTGAGAGTAAGAATCCCCTGGGAAGTTTGTTTAAATCACAAAGTCAGAGCCTGTTCCAGGCTGAATTGTGTCCTCCAAATATCCTAAACCCAGTTAGCTCAGAATAGGATCATATTTGGAAATAGAGTCTTTAAAGAAATAATTAAGATAACATGAGGACACAGGGTGGGCCCTGACCCACTATGAACAGTGCCCTTATAAGAAGAAGGAATTTGAACATAGACAAGTAAAGGGAAGACCATGTGAAGACACCAAGAGAAGACGGTCATCAACAAGTCAGCAAGAGCAGTCTCAAAAGAAACCGACCCTGCTGACACCTTGATCTTGGACTTCCAGCCTCCAGGACTGTGAGATGATACATTTCTGTTATTTGCACCATCCAGTCTGTGATGCTTTGCTATGGCAGCCCCAGTAAACTCATCCAGGGTCCCACCTCCAAACCTTGTGATTCAGCAGATGTGGGGTACAACCCAGAAAGACCCTTGAGAGGCTATGATGCAGGTGATCTTCGAATCAAGCTATTAAGAACTTGGCACTAATTAATAAAAAATTGCTAAGATGGGCTGCTAAGGATAAGAGGCCGCAGTGTTCAGTGGTGTGCTCATCTAGGGGAGGAGCGGGAAGCGGAAAAGAAGCCTTTCCCCTCATCTCCTCTCACTCCCTCAGAGCAGAGCAGCAGGTGTCATGATCCAGGCCCCTCAGACAACCTTGTAGCACCTCCAAATTAAGCCAAGGCAGGTCACACATAAGAAAGAACACTGAATTTCTCCAAAATGCTTCCACAGGATGCACATCCACATTTCACAGGCAAGACCACTACAGCAAATAATCATCAAAAGGTAATGTTCCAGGAGGCCAGGCACCATGGCACCTGTAATCCCAACGCCAAAGTGGGAGGATCGCATGAAGCCAAAAGCTGGAGATCAGCCTGGGCAATAGAGCAAGACCCCGTCTCGACAAAAAGTAAAAACATTAGCCAGGCATGGTGGCACATGCCTGTAGTCCCATCTTCGTGGGAGGCTGAAGCAGGAGGATCACTTGAGCCAAGGCATTTGTAGCTGCAGTAAGCTGTAATTGTGCCACTGCACTCCAGCCTGGAAGACAGAGTGAGACCCAGATAATGCTCTAGGAATAGCTGAGCAACAAAACTTCATAAGGGGCCTGGGTCCCTGAGGGAATTCACAGGGAAGAGTTATCACACAAGCCTTACATCGTCTATTTCTGATTAAGTGGGCGGGAAGTAAAGCTCTTCCTTGCTTATGGCTTTGGCGTCGGCATTGCGGGTCTCTGGCACATGCAGCAAAACCTATATTCTAACCAACACCCGCCCTTCCTGTGTGACCTGCATCTGAGCAACAGCTGGCACCAAGAATAATGGGGCCAAATCAACCCCACCTGTGCAAGGGTTGACCTGCGCCTGCCCATCACCACACAGTCATGTCTTCACCTCAGTGAGCAGAGCTCTGGGCCGCTCCATGTCTCTAGGATTGGATGTTCCCCAAACGACCACAGTCTGTGAAATCCAGTATCAAATGGTCTAGTTTGATACTGGGAAGCCCAAGCTTCTTCATCCCACGCCCTTCCATCAATCCTGTTAACCTATCCAACTCAGGCTGCCACGTATGAACCCTGTTTCAAGTCTAGCTTGTGATGAAAACTCTGTGTGCTTGAGAAGTGTTTTTCTATTTAAAACAGACAGCTCAGCCAGGGTGGTGGCTCATGCCTGTAATCCCAGAACTCTGGGAGGCTGAGGAGGGTGGATCACAAGATCAGGAGATAGAGATCATCCTGGACAACACGGTGAAATGCTATTTCTGCTTAAAAAAAAAATACAAAATTAGACGGGTGTGGTGGCATATGCCTGTGATCCCAGCTACTCGGGAGGCTGAGGCAGGAGAATCACGTGAACCCAAGAGGTGGAAGTTGCAGTGTGCTCAGATCACACCACTGCACTCCAGCCTGGGTGACACAGTGAGACTCCATCTCAAAAAAATATGTATACAGAGAGCTCACAAATATATTACATTTTCTACGCTACCAGGACGTATGCAGATACGTGCAACAATACATACGTGCACTTCACAAAAATGTGCAAAATGACAACAAATAGCAACTACAAAACTATGATCATATGAACAGAAAATACAGTGATCTACACATGCATGTATGTATCTCTACACACAGGCAAATACGCAACATGTGACTATCAAATAGTGACGGACTTTTTCCTAAACATGATGGTCTACACATTCCATTAACATCAGGTTGAATCCTATGAAATTAACATTATCCTACCAATCTTTTACCTTAAGAAGTGGCAATTTCATAGGATTCAAGCTAATAAATTTCCCTTCAAAAGAGTCACTTTGAAAGACACAAAGCTGAATGATTCCAAAAAGATTTTTTTTTAACTCATCCTTCGAAAGCGTCATCACAACCAGTTGCGTATATGCCGAAAGCAGACATGAGATGCTCCTCTAGAGTAACTGTGAAGAAACAAAGTAACATCACTCGCAGGGGTGGAGATGGAGGAGTTACTAATCAAGGGACATAAAGTTTCACTTAAGTCACACAAATAGGTTCTAGTTTATAAATTAATTAATTAATTGGAGCTGGCGTCTTGCTCTGTTGCTCAGGCTGTTCGTGAACTCCTAGGCTCAAGTGGACCTCCTGCCTCAGCCTCAACATGCTGGGATTACAGGCATGAGCCACCACGCCCAGCCCAACTAGGTTCTAGAAATCTGCCTTGCAACATGGCACTTGTGGTCTATAATACTGCATTGCACATTTTAGAAAGTGTGAAGAGGGTAGATTTCGTGTGGAGTGCTCTTACCATGATAAAATAAAATTTAAAATTAGAATGAATTTCAAATTCTATATAATAACAACCACAAAAAACCCAGCCATCCCATGAGTGTGCGCACGACGGAGCACATCTGTGGTGCACTTGGCACACAGCCAGGGCCCTCCCAGTCTCACCTTTCAGGGACACCCAGTAGTGCTTCCACTTCCTCCGGGTGGCTGACTCCACCTTCTTGTTCTTCTTATGCACTAGGAAGTTCTTGACGGCCAGGGCACCTGCCTTGCGCACTGTCCCCTGTGCGGCGGTCAGCAGGATGTCCGACTGGCCTGGGGAGCTCAGGGTGCCGCTGCTCTGCTCGTCACTGTGGGCTGAGCCGGCCTCCTCCAGGCTCTCGCTGTTGGTGGTGCTCATCTCCAGTTCCCGCCGGAAGTTCTCATACACACCCTGGCGAGCTGCATCCCCAGTGGAGCTGCTGCCACTGTCGCTGCCCACAAAGGCCCGGCCGGTGGTGGGTGAGTAGCTGGAGTTGGTGGCATTGGATCGCCGGGACAGGAGGTCCGTGTCGGTGGTGGCCCCTTCAATCCCACTGTCTGCAAACTCACTGCCCTCGCCTGTGTTAACATCCTTGGGAGCAGAAGGGGAGAGCAAAGAAGACAAGCGTCACGTGGAGAAGGAACCCAGGAGCTCCTGTGAGTCCAGCCAGGGCTCTGTAGCCCCAGGAGACTCACAGGGCAAAGCCACTCCCCATGGCTCCTGGACCCGGTCCTGCCCAACCCTGGACCCGCACAGACCCAGCAGAGCTGCTCAGAAAACCTTTAGCCGCCCTTTGTGAGAGCAAATGATTTGGAATATTCAAGAAATATAAAAGAAATAAGGAATACTTCAAAGAGCTCATCATTTTCCTAAGATAATTCATGAACTGGCAAATCAGTGACTGACATTATTCGGCTGCCATGCTGAGAGCCCAGCACCCTCAGCCTCATCAGCCTGCCCTGAACTCCAGGAAATCCTGCAGGCAGATGAGTTAACTGTTCTAGACATAGGGGGTGACAGTGAATAACCAGGTCTTTACAGCTGATACTTTTAAAAATCAATCAATAAAAGGCCTGCTTAGGAGTCTCTTTTATAATGGGGTGACGGAAAAGGTAGCGAGGGCACTGCCTCACCCACTCAACCAGCAAGGCCCCTCGTTCCAGGAGCAGGCAAGAATCCTCATCCTCTAATCAGCTTCGCTTCTTGAAAACAAGCAGCCTCGGCCGGGCGCGGTGGCTCAAGCCTGTAATCCCAGCACTTTGGGAGGCTGAGGCAGGTGGATCACGAGGTCAACAGATCGAGACCATCCTGGTCAACATAGTGAAACCCCGTCTCTACTAAAGATACAAAAAAAAATTAGCTGGGCCCAGTGGCGCGTGCCTGTAATCCCAGCTACTCAGGAGGCTGAGGCAGGAGAATTGCCTGAACCCAGGAGGCGGAGGTTGCAGTGAGCCGAGATCACGCCATTGCACTCCAGCCTGGGTAACAAGAGCGAAACTCCGTCTCAAAAAAAAAGAAAAGAAAAAAAGAAAACAAGCAGCCTCTCACTCTCCACATTGTGGTAAGTCTGTGGGGCCCACAGCTCCATCAAGCTCTCCAATTACCTTGCCCTTTCAAAGCCAGTATGCTAGGAGCCCTGGGCAGGCTACTTGCTGCCCCTGGGCCAAGTGATAGCTAGGGGCAACTGCCAAGATACTGGGGGTATCAACTCCCAGTTTAAAAACACTGGGAACTTCCAAAACTGTTTCTGCTTTAAGTTGAACATTTCCGAGACAGACAGGTCTGTTTTTAAATCAGTATCTTAATGGCTCCAAAGCGCTACAGGCATTTCCATAAACAATAATTAAATAATGGTAGTAATCAAGGAAGGATCCTGACTGCAGTATTGGATAGGACAACTCAACAATCTTATGCCTAAGAAAGGAGCCTGATTGTTCTCCAAGCAAGAGAATGGCGACCTGAATCTAATATAGAAGATGCCAAAGTAACAGTGGTTCGGAGGTTTCAGCGCGGTTTGGAGGTTTCACCAATGTGGGGGCCTTTAGGCTCACAAATGGGTAATTCTGGTTCAAACATGTAGAAACTAACCAGATAGTCTGAATTACCATACAAATGAATGCTCTGGGCTCCTATTTTTGCTGAGAGGAAATGGGAACAGTATGAGTCATGTCACAATCGAATACTGTCCTACACAAGGCCCCAGACAGGCACTGTGCCCAGATCTCCACGATCCTCACTTAATTCTTTTTTTTGTTCTTGTTGAGATGAAGCTGCACTCTGTTGCCAGGCTGGACTGCAGTGGCACAATCTCGGCTCACTGTAACCTCCAAGTTTCAGTCTCAAGCGATTCGCCTGTCTCAGCCTCCCTAGTAACTGGGAGCCACATGGAGCCACCACGCCTAGCTAATTTTTGTATTTTTAGTAAAGATGAGGTTTCACCATGTTGGCCAGGCTGGTCTTGATCTCCTGACCTCATGATCCGCCTGCCTCAGCCTCCCAAAGTGCTGGGATTACAGGCGTGAGCCACCACGCCCAGCCCAGTTCTAAGAATTGGTCCAAGTTTACCTTCATCATGAAGAAGTACTAAGTGAGCAGCTAAAAGAGGTGTCGAGCAAGACATGGGAAAAAAAAAAGGGATGGTGGGAGTAGAATGGCAGCAGGAAATAGCTGAGTGAGCTTCTACGACTCGACCGCTGGGAGTTAGAGGGACTTAAGAGAAAGAAAGAAACCACAAATGCAGCTGAGATGCAGACCCTGTAACTGCTGGTTCCACAGCTTCACTATCTGCCCTCTTGCTTATTAACATTCATGGTGGTCATCAAAGACCTAGAGCCGATTGGTAAAAATCCTCTACACAAACAGGAAAACACTGTTACCAACTCACATTTCTCCCAGGCAGAGGCACTGGCCATATGCTTCTCTCTTGATAAAAGACAAAAAGAAAATCTGACTACTGTTGATTATTTAGGATTACCACTGAGTTACACAAGATGAGTCCGTGAATTTTCCAAACTTTTGGATTTATTTTCATGTCTCAGTCTTTCTCGGAAAAAGGTTTGGTATGCATGAAAAAAATAAGCTACTAAGTATTCTTCTCTAAAATGCCAAGAGGTGAAATGCTTCTCTACAAGACAGGGAAATGTAGCTACACAGGTAACATCCCTATTCCATAAGAGAGACTTCAGTAAAAGAAGAGAAATGATCCCAGGCCATCTTGTAATTCCCAGAGCTCCAGAAGAGGAAGGGACTTGGCAAAGCCATATCTCATTGATTAACAGCCTGCAGCTCAGAAAACCACAAGTCTGGTTGGTGGCAGATGGGAGGTTGAAACCTATCCTTTCAAGTATGCTTTCCATTATTGTATGGCGACCTCATGGCTCAGCTGCAGGTAGCACCCGATCAGATTCTGTCTAAATATTCAATCCCAGCAGGGCATGCTAGCTCATGCCTATAATCCCAGCACTTTGGGAGGCTGAAGCAGGTGGATCATCTGAGATCAGGAGTTTGAGACCAGCCTGGGCAACAAGGTGAAACCCCGTCTCTACTAAAAATACAAAAAGTCAGCTGGGCATGGTGATGCGCAGCTGTAGTCCCAGCTATTCGGGAGGCTGAGGCAAGCAGGAGGATCACTTGAGTCCGGGAGTCGGAGGTTGCAGTGAGCCAAGATTGCACCACTGCACTCCAGCCTGGGCAACAGAGCGAGACCCTGTCTCCAAAAAAAATAACAATCAATCCCACGCCTCCCCGCTTTTCTTACTAACAACAGCTCTTCTAGCTTCTTTCAGTAAAAGCTCAGTAATTGTTTATCCAGTTGCCTTGACCTGCCTGGCAAAAAGCTAAAACCTGAAAGTGGAAGAAAGGGGAAGGAGGAGATGAAAAGAGGGTAAGGAAAAGAGATGCAGAGACCCGACAGACCAGCTCTCAAGAGTATGTCTCGTAAGAGTTCACCGCATTCCCACAACCATCCTTACCTTTCTAGAATACCCTCACATCTGTCTCTATTTAAACTAAGAGCTAAGGCCTCAATGGACACTCACCTCTTTGTAGGACCTGAACATCTGCTCTTGCCAACTGATGCTGCAGCCTGGCCATGGCCCAGACTATGTGTGTTCAACTCTGGGACAGCCACTAAACCGAGCAAGGAAGTGATCACTCCAGGTAAAAGGCCTGCGGGCCCCAGCTGAGCGTGCATACTTTGGAAGCACACAGCTCCATGTCATCACCAGGGAATGCTCTTGTCATCTGTGATCCAAGACAACTCCACCTTGTCTCCTACATGGTTATACAGGCTCAGTGGTACACATGCCCCCACTGATATGTGACCCAGCCCATTGAGAAACAGATGCGGGTTGCCCAGCCCCAGCCCCTATTAAGTCATGAAGCTTGGGATGTCTCAAATTCCCAGAAGTCCATTCTCCAGCAAGGCTGGAAATGGCAATGACCCAGCTAGAGGTGCTACTCAACACTGTTCTTTCTTTCCTTCACTGTGTTGCAAACTTACTTAGTGGTCATCTTTTGAGGGGCTCCTCCTACCCACCTGAGAAACCAGATTCTCCCCCCCACCCAGGGGCACCTATAAAACTCCCCAGTCTTCCCAGCAGTGAGGAATACAGAAGACTGACACCACGGAATGGTCCCAAGGGAGCCTCAGCAGCGTCTGTAGCAACGTCAAGGTATCTTCCCTCTTAGAGTCAAATGCTATGGTAAGATCCTGGCTAGACAGAGAAATAATTCTAAACATGGTTCATGATCTAGCAGAGATTTCCAGAAAACAGCTCAAAATAAACTCTCTATGTTGGAACCACTCCATTGAAGAGACTTCCGATCATGAACCAACATTCACAGGGTAGAGAGGCTCTTCAATCCTGTTCTCCCAGGACAAATTCTCTGAAGCCAGATTTTCAGGACACTCACCAGCCTCCATTCCACTGGCAGTTTCCCAGAAATGAACGTATGCCCAAGTGGCCAGCTGTAGCCTAAAGCATGCAACAACTGCGGGCAAGAGTTTTCTTAGCATTTGAGCTGGGCAACAAAGGCTTAAATGAGCTCCCACACTAAAATGAGGGAGGCAAGAGGCAAATTCAAAGCCTGTTTTCACCGCCTTGAAGACGGGAGGGTCACACAGCATGAATGTGGACTAATGACACATTGTGATAAGGCTCCAGTTGTTTTGACAGGAGACTTCAAATACTATCAAAGGGAGAGGTTTCTGTGCTAATGATGTGAGAACACGATTTTGAAAATGCAGTTAGTCAGAAAGCGCAAGGTCTCTGGGACAATTTCAGGACCAAGAGAGAATCAACTGGCTACCTGTAGGTGTTAGAAGTTGAATGCAGTTAGATACCGTTTCCTTTGTCACTTTAATTTCCCTGATAGATCCAGCTTAGCTTGAATATACCTGTGTTAACGTGCTAATAGAATGCAGAATTCACTGAATTCCAGAAGGTAAAGAAATGTGGACCTGCAGAAACCCTGAATTAGAAGTTTCTGGCTTGTTAAATTCGAACATGTCCTTTCTCTGATTCATCATCTTCTTCCTAACCCCAACATGTTAAGAACACCTCAACACACACACACACACACACACACACACACACACACACACACATCTTTGGTTCTCAGTATTCTCTCCTTGGTATTCTCAGTACACTCACCTTTGATAATCTCAATACAACAAGTAACAGTTCTAGGTAAGAGACTCTGAACCAATCTGCTCAATTTCTTTATCTGTACAATGGGGAGAACAACACATCAACTTTGTAAGACCCCTTATAAGACACTGTGAGATTGAGTTACCCCAGGAAAAGTGTCTTGAACTGAACCCAGCACATAGTACCTGCTCAAAAATGTTAACTATAATTACAGCCATCTCCACTTTCAGCGACAGAAGGCATTGACTGAACTCAGCTGCTACCTTCCTGCACCAACATGGAAGAAAGGTCCCTGAGAAACCTGGGAAAAACATAAGCATACCAAGGCTGGGGCCACCTAATACTAATTAGGCTTGTTCATCGTCTTCACATTCACAAAACAGCAGTAAGCTAGGAAAATGGTGACGTTCTCTACATTGTAAATTAGTAACTATTTGTCACTATTACGAATTACTAATAATTGCCATCCTCGATTTGCTAGAATAGAAAATCAACTCTATTTTCCCTCCTCTTCCTTTCTTAGGGCAAAATCTCCATGCCTTTCTTTTTATGTTTCCAACGCCCATTCCTTTTCTTCTAATGATTTCCAGTGGGAGTGATTCACAACTTCAGTTACAAGCATTGGAACCAAAATTCTTACTGTTACTAAAAAGGGATTCCAAAGTAAGTTGGCAAAAGCTTGAAATGTTCCTTCAGTAACCCCTGATGGACACACTTTATGTCTAAGTTAAATGAATCATGACCTCTCCTTTCATCTGCTCTCCTATGCATGTGCTTATGCCTTACAGTCATCCTTCCTCTCCCTCCTCACTATCCATAATGTATCAGAGACTCAGTGTTCTCCTTCCCTTCCGAATGCCACACCACTGGCTGAGCAATAAGCTCTCTCCTAACCATCTTCCTTCGAAGCATCAATCCATCCAGCACACCATTACCAGGCCAATCTTCCAGAAGCAACATGGAGGACTCCTCAGGCTGCTGTTCAAGACCCTCTCCCAACGTCCAGTGTTAGCACTTGAGCTTTGGATGTACCCACCCCCCAGTGAAATTGAAGAACTCATTCCAGGTCATACTCCCAATCATTCTCACTCCCAAGAATACTCACATCCCCACCCTTTTTTTTTTTTGAGACGGAGTCTCAGTCTGTCGTCCAGGTTGGAGTGCAGGTGTGCAATCTCCGGTCACTGCAACCTCTGCCTCCCAGGTTCAAGCAATTCTCCTGCCTCAGCCTCCTGAGTAGCTGAAATTACAGGTGCCTGCCACTGCACCTGGCTACTTTCGTGTGTTTTCTTAGTAGAGACAGGGTTTCACCACGTTGGCCAGGCTGGTCTCAAACCCCTGACCTCAGGTGATCTTCCCACCTCGGCCTCCCAAAGCGCTGGGATTACAGGTGTGAACCACCGCACCCGGCCCACATCCATGCTTCTACTACAACCAAAAGCCTTCTCTGTGCTTCCTCCAACTGCCAAGCCAACTTCTCTACAGCATCTCCTCTCCCCGCCCCAACTCCAGCCATACTGGGCTCCTCGTCCCTGCTCAAATGTGCTGTGCGCCCTCCCATCTAACAACTCAGGAGCCAGCTCCCTCCTCCTCTCCTCTCCTTCAAGTCCCTACCCAAGTCTACCCTCTCAAGAGCAACCCCCACCACCCTGTCAGAAATCGCCTCCCCCATGCCCCACACCTCATCTTCCTCAACACGCTTTGTCTTTCTTCCACAGTGTATTGCTTACTTATTATGCTAACTGTTTTCTGCCACACACACCCACTTCACCCCGCCGAGCTCGTGGATCTTTCCTGGTTGACGCATCCCAAGTGCCAAGAATAGAGCCTGGCATGGAGAAGGCACTTCAAAAATAATTGCTGAATGAACTCACTGTTGCTCATTTTCCACCACAATCTTAGAACAAGGAAAACACTTTCTCATGGAATACACTGCAGTTGGATTTCAAGGCTTTGTCATTTCTAAACTCAGCTCATGCTCAGCTAAAGCTGAGGGGACAAATTAGTCCTAGCTATAAAGCTTACATTTGCAGCCTTCAAGCAGTATGGAAGCAATCAGAGTTGACTTAAATTTTTGTTCCTAAACTTTTTGAAAAAATAGAGAAAGTAGTTCAGGTGCGCTGGCTCATGCCTATAATCCCAGCACTTTGGGAGGCCGAGGCAGGTGTATCACGAGCTCAGAAGTTCGAGACCAGCCTGTCCTTGACGGTGAAACTCCGTCTCTACTAAAAATACAAAAATTAGCCGGGCATGGTGGCAGGTGCCTGTAATCCCAGCTCCTCGGGGGGCTGAGGCAGGAGGATCACTTGAACCCGGGAGGCAGAGGTTGCAGTGAGTTGAGATCGCACCACTGCACTCCAGCCTGGGCAACAGAGTGAAACTGTCTCAAAAAGGAAAGAAAAATAGAGGAAGTAAGAAAGATATATTGGGCTATCTTATGGCCCAAGCTAGTTACTCAGTCAACTGGTGGTCCAATGTCAACTGGGTCCAAATGACAAAGTGAAAGGCTAGTCAGGTGTTTCCTAAGTTCTCTATAAGGACCCAGGGAGACCCTGTCAGGTCTTCAGGGGAGGCTGGCTTCACAGCCACATCCAACAGTCACACATTTACAGTTATGCTGTAACACACCAATGATTACACATTGTTATCATACAAGTTAAGTCAAGGGGCAAGACTTTCCTCTATTCTTATACCATGATACAATCTGTTTTTCTTTTTTTGAGGTGGAGTCTTGCTCTGTCACCCAGGCTGGAGTACAGTGGTGCAATCTTGGTTCACTGCAACCTCTGCCTCCCCAGTTAAAGCAGTTCTCCTGCCTCAGCCTCCTGAGTAGCTGGGACTACAGGCACACACCACCACGCTTGGCTAATTTTTTGTATTTTTAGTAGAGACTGGGTTTTACCATGTTGGCCAGGATGGTCTCGATCTCTTGACCTTGTGACTCGCCTGCCTTGGCCGCCCAAAGTGCTGGGATTACAGGTGTGAGCCACCTCACCCAGCCTTTTTTTTTTTTTGAGACAGGGTCTCGTTCTCTTGTGCAGGCTGGTAGATATAGTCACATGATCATAGCTTACTGCAGCCTCAACCTCCCAGGCGCAAGCAATCCCCTCACCTCAGCCCCCTAAGTAGCTGAAACTACAGGCACACTGGCTAATTTTTTTGAAATTGGGTAGAGACAAGGTTTCACTATGTTCCCCAGGCTGGTCTTGAATTCCTGAGCCCAAGCGATCCTCCGACCTTGGCCTCCCAAAATGCTGAAATTATAGGCATGAGCCATTGCCCCTAAGAATGTGATCCTCCAAAGCTGAACTGGTGGCCACAGTGGTACATGCCTGTGGTCCTAGCTACCCAAGAGGCTGAGGCAGGAGGATCACTTGAGCGCAGGAGTTCAAGGCCGCAATGCACTATAATCACACCTGTAAATGGCCACTGCACTCCAGCTTGGGAAACACAGTGAGACCTGTCTCTTAAAAAAAAAAATCCTGAATGCTCCCAGTCTGTATTAGCATAAATGATCAGCTCTCAACGTGTGGACTAGGGGTCTCTAAAATACTTACAAGGGGTCCCCCAGGCTCTTCCTTTTCCAGCTACCTGTGCAAGGCCAGGGTTTGCTCATAGGTCCAGACAAACAGCATGTTGCAAAAGAGTGAACGCAAAAGTAGGTCTGAGACGCTAGTGTCTTCTGTTATGTTGGAAGTCACAGAGATTTGCAAAATGGAAAATAATGCCTTGCCCCGCATCTTTTGTTTTAGAGCATAAAACACTGTATTTTTTTAGAGATAGGGGTCTCATTCTGTCACGCAGGCTGGAGTGCAGAGGTGTAATCCAGCTCATGAAAGCCTCCAGTTCCTGGGTTCAAGTCATCTTCCCACCTCAGCCTTGCAAGCAACTGGGACAACAGGTACTCACCATGCCCAGCTAATTTTTCCATTTCTTTCTTTTTTTTTTTTTTTAAAGGCAACCTCTTACTATGTTTCCCAAACTTTTTTTTCCCCCCAAACCCCCCCCCCCCTTTTTTTTTTTTTGGTGAGACAGTCTCACTCTGTCACCCAGGCTGGAGTGCAATGGTATAATCTCAGTTCACTGCAACCTCCACTCCCAAATTCAAGCAATTCTCCTGCCTCAGCCTCCCGAGTAGCTGGGACTACAGGCACATGCCACCACACCCAGCTAATTTTTTGTATTTCTAGTAGAGATGGCATTTCATCATGTTAGCCAGAATGGTCTCAATCTCCTGACCTCGTGATCCACCCACCTCAGCCTCCCAGAGTACTGGGATTACAGGCATGAGCCACCATGTCTGATGGATCAAAACATTTTAAATTAAGTTATTTATGTGAACATGTAATGGGTACACTGCCATTTTAAAATGAATTAAGATATTTTTTATATTTCTGTTTCAATTTCTAATATGATCAATATTTATAGATATAAACCACATAAACAGAAGTCCCTTAGAGTCCAAATTCCATTTTTTTTTTTTTGAGACTGAGTCTCACTCTACCACCCAGACTGGAGTGCAGTGGTGCAATCTTGGTTCACTGCAACCTCTACTCACTGCAACCTCAGCCTCCGGGGTTCAAGTAATTCTCGTGCCTCAGCCTCCCAAGTAGCTGGAATTATAGGCACTCACCACCGCACACAGCTAATTTTTGTATTTTTAGTAGAGACAGGTTTTCATCATGTAGGCCATGCTGGCCTTGAACTCTTGACCTCAAATGGTCCCCCTGCCTAGGCCTCCTGAATTAGTTTTTAAGAGTATAAAAAGGTCTAAGAACTGCTGACATAAGCTTTCTCTCAACTACCTACCTACCTTTCCACTTCCCAAAAAAAGATCTTGGCAAAGAAGATAAATATTCTTGTTGAAAATGGATGGGTTCATTTTTAGAATAAATATCTCATTGCTTAACTGACGTGCCAGACAAAGAAATGGGAAAGAGAAAAGAAAAAAAAAACAAAACATCCAACAGAAGACAGAGGAAAAGGGAAGAAAAAGACAGGGATGTTTTAAAAATTGATTTTACATTAAAATATTTGTTTTATGAAAATCTGGGGTTCTTCACCAGAAAGGAGCCTCTTTAAGGGATTTATGGACCCCTTGAAATGATAGGCAGAAGGGTGGTCCCTGTCTTTATCTAAGGCAAAGGTCCACGTTTTTCATCTGATTCTCAAAAGACTCTGTGTCCAAAGGTCAAGAATCACATGGTTGTTGATGTGCATTTTCTAACCAGGAAACAAACTTATCTCTGAGTCACTGAAGCTCAGTTGCAAAATAAAACCAAATTTTAAACATCAAGACAATTTTTTTAGGAACTCAAGCTCCTCTTCTGACAATGCTGCACTCTTTACCCTGTTATTAATAAAATCGACATGACTGCTTGCTTATTACACAAAGCAGCCATGAGGGATGGCTGTGCCAGAGTTATCCCGGCCATCTCTCTCTGTAATGCCTGTTTTAGGTGACAAGAGTGGTCAGTAACAATCTTCTTTTTAACCAAGTCCTTTTTTTTTTTTCCGTGTCTGTACCAGAATTGAGGATTTTGATCTTAAAATCTAAGGATATTGAACTGAAACCTTTTCAGGCACAGGGAGGTAGTGCAAGAGTGGATGCTTTGGAAGAAAAGGCCCTTCTTGATCAACAAGTCAGAAGACTTGGGTTTTTGGCTGGGCGCAGTAGTTGATGCCTGTAATCCTAGCACTCTGGGAGGCAGAAGCAGGAGGATCACCTGAGATCAGGAGTTCAAGACCAGCCTGGGCAACATTAGCAAAACCCTTTTCTACTAAAAATTCAAAAAATTTGCCAGGCGCAATTATGCGTGCTTATAATTCCAGCTACTGACATGGTAAGTGCTCGAACCTGGGAGGCAGAGGTTGCAGTAAGCCAAAATCATGCCACTGCATTCCAGCCTGGGTGATAGAGTGAGACTCAGTCTCAAAAAATAAAAAATAAAAAATCTGGGTTTTCATCTAGTTGTGACATCTTCTCTCTTAATCTCTTTCTTTTCTGGCAATGCTGCTGTCTGAAACTGGCCAGTGAAACTCACAAACAGACTCACCAGCACCACACCTGGCAGGGGGGTGCTCCGAGAGCAGGGCTCCTCGCTGCTCTCCTGAGGCTGAGGTTCTCTGAGACTCGCTCAGTACAACCTAGCCATGTTCCTTCATCTCCCAAGTGGATGAATGAAGCTCTCCTCACAAGCATGCACAGTGGCTCCACGCCAAAGCTTCCCACAGAACACAGAACCTGGCAACAAGATTCCATCAAATGGCAGGGTTCTCTCTCTTCCAGCTCACCCACTGAAAGTCTCAGAGACACAGGAGAGCGGAACCCCAGAACAATGAGGCAATCTTCACCAACACAACTAACAACTCACTAACAACTCCTATGTGTTAAGCATTTGTATGTGTAAAACTGTGCCACGAGTTTTCCATTCATTCCCTTACAGAATCTCCAGCCTCATTTAAGAGGCATTAAGAACCATGGAATTTAAATAACCATCATTCTCAGCAAACTGACATAAGAACAGAAAGCCAAACACCGCATGTTCTCACTCACAGGTGGGTGTTGAACAATGAGAACACGTGGATTCAGGGAAAGGAGTATCACACGCTGGAGGCAGTTGGGGTAGGGGGTAGGGGAGAGACGCCGGGAGTAAGGAGGGATAACTTGGGGAGAAATGACAGATATAGACCTAAAGTAAAATAAATAATAAATAATAAAATATACTAAATAAATAAATAACCAAGAGGTAACAGCCTCAACCTTGCAAGCTCAGATATGCTGCTAACTTCTTTGTCTGACACTAGGCTGCCCCCTCCTCTGTCTATAATCAAAGAAATGCATAAAGTTCAGGCCTGGAGATAAGCTAGCCATCAATTAAATCCAAGGAGCAATCTATTCAGTACTTTCACAGAAACCAACAGAAAAAAATTCTGCTTCAAATTCCATGAGGCTTTACCCATATTGACTCCAAGACAACCTTTTCTGCACAGCACGCATGTGCATGCACAATAAACATGCTCATAAACACAGGAATTCAGCCACAAATTGCCAGCCAGACCCTGTAGCACCTATGTGACACTGTTGAAGACTGAAATGTGAACTCCAATGTCCTCATGTTTCAAAATCCATCCAACCACTGAAAAGAATGCAAACACGGGAAGAACGGCCAAAAACCCTTTTTAATCACTTTCAAATCAAATGAAGTTGTTCACATTATTCCAGATAAAATGTGTTTTCTTCCAGGCTTAGAGGTCATGCTCTTGGGTCAAATGTCTGCCAGGAGCTCTTTTCTGGGGAGTAAAACTGCTGACAGGATGATCACAGATTAAACTACATCACCAGGGCAGCCAAGGAGACTTTAATATCTATGATTCAAGCTCACTGGAGAGGTCCCCTGGGTTAAAAACTTTTTCCAAAAAAAAAAAATTTTTTTTTAAAGCATTCTTTTCAAGGAAGCCTCCACACCCACCGCCTCTTAAAATACGCTCTTTGGAACATAGTGGGCTCCCAAGAAATCGCGTGGATGAACACACCAAACTTAGACGAGGAAATGTGGGCGGGTGGAGAGTGTTATGCATAATTCTGAGGTTTGTTTCAAGTCATTAAAGATCCTCACTCAACATATAAAGTCAATACAAAAATAATACTTCTGTGCATTTTCTAGACTCCGCAAGAGGATTCCACGCACGGTATCCCGTTTGGTTCTCCGATAGCCCTGTGGGGAGCTGGTGTCACTCTGACTGGACAGCAACAGATCCTGGGGCACAGAAGACGGAGTGACTGGCCCAAGGTCACCACTGGGTAAGCACACATGCCAGGATGCAAAAGCCCTTCTTAGGATCCCTGGCCCATGGCACTTCCCATTACATTAGCCTGCCTAAGCGGTGATTTTATGAGACACCACCTTTAGATGATCTCACTTCCATATATTAACAATTTTAGAAGGTGACAAGCCAAAGGATGGAAATTTCATATAACAATGACAGATGAGAGCTTTCAGCGGTACCAGACCTGGACAGGAGAACGGCCCTTTCCTTTGCCCATTTTCTGGGGGTAGCCGTAACTCAAAGGCTCAAATCCCCATCAGCCATTGAGTGTGGGGGAGAGCAGAGATCTACACATCCCTAGTGTCAGAACCATAGAGAGCCAAAATACAGCAGAGTACCCCTCTCAAATCTTTTTTTTTTTTTTGAGATGGAGTTTCACTGTTGTTACCCAGACTGGAATGCAATGGCGCGATCTCGGCTCGCCGCAGCCTCCGCCTTCTGGGTTCAAGCAATTCTCCTGCCTCAGCCTCCCGAGTAGCTGGGACTACAGGCGCACACCACCATGCCCAGCTAATTTTTGTATTTTTAGTAGAGACAGGGTTTCACCTTGTTGACCAGGATGGTCTCGATCTCTTGACCTTGTGATCCACCCGCCTCGGCCTCCCAAAGTGCTGGGATTACAGGCGTGAGCCACCGCGCCTGGCCCCCTCTCAAATCTTACACAGCATGTGCACCAATCTAGCACTGTTCAGGAAAAAGTGAAAGTCAAAGGTGAAGTTCTGTTTTTAACAATCTATGTCCGAGTATCCTTCTCTAAGCTCCGAAGGCCCCACAGATCACCTCTTTGAATCAGTCCTGCAGTGCCAATCTGATGATGTCTTCAAGACAGACATTCAATCCCTTTCAGGTTACTCTTTAATAGGTCATCTATCTCCACGATTGTCAAATTGACAGTGTGAAGTAGCCCTCACGGGGTAGTCAGAGGGGCTGCACGTGGGTTATCAGGTCATTTGGGTCATTATAATCTCAATTCAGAAGAGATGGGTTAAAATTCAGGGAGTGCATCCAGAGGCCAGCCTCAGGCTCACCTTCTCAGACCACAGATGCAGCCTTTTTAGCAACTTGGTTTCTAGGGCATGAGTGTGTTTTTCTTTCCTTAGAGTCAAGGGAACATGTGCATGTTTGTTACATGGATATATCATGTAAAACTGAGGTTTGGGCTTCTATTGGACCCATCACCCAAACAGGGAACACAGTACCCAAGAATTCATTTTTCAGCTCTTGCTCCCCTCCCTCCCAGCTTTTGGAGTCCCCAGTGTCTACTGTTTCCATCTTTATGAAGTACTCAAGATACTAACACAAACAACTACCCCGGGTCCTCAACCCCTATGGCTCCACTAACAATGCTGAAAATTACAAAAGCTAGCACAGTTGCCCTTACTGGCTGCTTCCTAAGGACCAGGCACTATGCTTCACACATTACTTCATTCCACTTTCTCAAAGAGTCTTATCATCCCCACTTGACAGATGAAGAAATTAAGTCTACAAGAACGTGAACAGCTTATCCAAATTCACCCAGGGAAGAAGAGGTGGAGCCAAGATACCTGGCTTGGACACCATCAGCAAGACCTGTCCTCAGGCAGAAACACACACAGTCTAAAGTCAGTTTTCTTTTTCTTGGCTCCCCCCATGCCCTCCATCATGTGCTCATTATATTTAGACCCGCTTTCCAGCAGAATGTCACTTGAAATGCCCATTTGACTTGCGCTAGAGCAAAGCCGGAAGGTGCAGCACCGCCTCCTACTGGCCAGATCAGAGTGCTGACTGCAGTGGCGTTTGCTGGTCACCCTTGAGGCTGCTCCGCCATTCAACACAAATGGGCCGAGTGTGGATTTTTAGCCTGAAGCACCATCTACAAACCACCTCCCCATCCTCGGCAAAAGCCAAGCCTCCCTGAACTCTGCCTCGGAGAACAGAAGTACCAGAAAAGGCCCAATGCATGCAGGATTACACCACATTTCTTTCACTGACAGAGTCTTGCTATGTTGCCCAGATGGGACTGAAACTCCTAGGCTCAAAGGATCCCCCTGCCTCAGCCACCAAGCTGGCTCAGTTACTCAGTATTCTGTTATTTCTAATCTTAATTATCATTGCCAACTAAGTGGTGGTGCCTCCTTTCACTAGGAAGACACTTTCAAAGTCTTTTTTTTTTTTTTTTGAGACAGAGTCTCGCTTTTGTCGCCCAGCCTGGAGAAAAGTCTTTTAATAATGTTTCCCACCCACGGTTTCATGCACTAGACCCCAAAGCAGGCAAGTTGAGCATCTTTATCCCCATTTTTCAGAGGAATAACTTGAAGTCAAGGTTTGCCCAAGGTCAAACAACTAGCTGGCTGCAAACTAAGAACTGGAAGCCACCCATGTTATTCCTTCCGCTATACCTCCCTCCAGAGACAGGGCTGGCCAGCATCGCAAGGAACAGGAAATTGAAATGGCTCCCGGTAAGGTAGCAAGCCTGCCAACCCCTGAAAGAAACTGACGAGTGACCCAAACCTGCCCAGAATTTAAAATGCCTCCTCAAAGGAGTTGCCAGCTAACCTCCTCCCACCTGCTGCAGTGAAGAAGTTAAGTTCCAAGAGTCTGCAACCCATCATGCCTGTTTTTCCACGGAAGGACCAAGTTAGAAAGGAAGCTTGAGTAAGTGGGATGCTGCTGAGGAACTAACATGTAGAAGCAGTTTTCTGATCTGAACTTATGAGCTCTATTCCCACTCCTATCACATCGCCACTTCCCACCCCTAACTTCCCTAGTCCCCACCCCTTAACCACTGAACCATAAGAGGGGCAAAGCAGGAAAGAGAGGAATCCCACCAAAACAGCACCAGCTGCAGCAAGTACAGGCAAACAGGGTAAACCCTGATTAAAAGATGGAAATCTTCTAAGAGCAAAGTCATGCGCTCAAAGAGTCATGCACCAGTCCCAAAACATTGAAAGAAATTTCAATCACTTTACCTGAGTTGTTTTAGCTCTTCTGCCTTGCATGCTGTTGCTATGGCTAATTTGTGGGTTGGTGGCACCTTCGGAGAGACAGTGAGATTTCCTACAGGGAAGCGTGTTATAATTACTGTACGGAGGAGTCTCTTCAGCAGCAGCTGGTGGCATCTTACGGTTTGCAAGATCGGGAATATCAGACACCAAATTCCGACCGTAGCCTGCAAATTTGCTCCCCGGCCCCCCGTTTGCTGTCACTCCAGAGTTTTTCTGAGCATACAAGTCACCCAAGGAGTTGGCTCGCTGACAGGTGCTGAGCTGCCGCGGACTTGCCCGCGTTTCCATCCCCCGAGCCTCCTCGCAGTCCTTCTCTTCGGCAGAACCCAAGATTTCTTCGTTGCTTGTTAAATGTTCTTGGCTCAGATCAGAGAGTGAGAATTCCAGGCTGTCCTCCCGCCAGATGTCTGCAGATTTGGAGCGTTTCTTCTTAAAGCTCGCCATCTCCATGAAAGTGGGCCCATTAGATGTATAGGAATGCTGCCTCCTGCCTCCCTCAGCCAAATATGTAGCGTCATCCCCGTAAAGCCTGCTCTCCTCAGAATCTGGCATGCTCTGCACAGAGGCTGCTGTGAGGACGACGCTGCTGTCTACGCTGGGAGTGATAGAAGAGTCGGTGTAAGACACAGGTCTCAAGCCCATGTCTACTCGGTCCACCCAGATGGGGCTCCCGAAGTCCTCTAGGGTACCATCTTGGGAGAAGGGCTCCAGGCCATTTTCAGCCAGGGATTGGGGGATGCTGGGGGTGCTGCTGGATCGGGTGCTCACTTCAGAGTTCCTGTGGATTGCCTTCCCTGAGGAAGCATGCCTTGTCCTCCTCGTCTTGTGCGAGAGGCGCAGGGAGCGGGAGGTGTGCTTGCGTCCCAGGCTGGCACGCTTTTCTCCATAAAACTCATGCTCTACATGTTGACTTTCTGCGTTTCCCATGGTTTTATGGTCTGCAGCAAAGTGGGGGGAAAGGGGGAGAATTGAGTCACTATTAGCACAGGTATAGGCATCTTAGAGAAAGAGCTCAGCCGGCAGGGAGGGCAGAACACCTTGGCTCACAGGGGTGGTCAAGTACCAGCACAACTTCCTACATGCACCTGGTAGGTTCTTGGACTCTTACCTGGGTGCAGGTGAGCAGTAACATCATCTGCTGAGACTGCCCCTGAGATGTGAAATGAGCTCATAAATATGAGCGTCAGAGAGTGAGACTCGTCTCTGCCCAGAGGGAAGATGACCACAGAACGGAGCTGACAGCGCTGGATTTGTACAGCCAGAAACTCTGCTATCCTTGACTTCCTTACTAAACATTTAAGGTTCTACTCCTATGTATAAATTGAAAACTCTGAAAGTACAAACCAAAATGTTCACCAAAGCTGTAGTTTCTGTTTGAAATTATATACATATTTCAAACAACAAAACTCAGAGGTACATTGGGTAACCTCCTTCTCTCTGTGCCAATGGGTACTTTTGTGTTTTTGCTGTCTTTGAGCTCTAACAATACTTCAAAAACAATCAGAAACGGAAAACCTCTGGCTGGGCACGGTGGCTCACGCCTGTAATCCCAGCACTTTGGGAGGCCGAGACAGGTGAATCAAGGTCAGGAGATTGAGACTATCCTGGCCATGCTGAAACCCCATCTTTACTAAAATACTAAAAATTAGCCAGGCATGGTGGCAAGCACCTGTAGTCCCAGCTAATCAGGAGGCTGAGGCAACGGAATCGCTTGAACCTGGGAGACAAAGGTTGCAGTGAGCTAAGATCGTGCTATTGTACTCCAGCCTGGTGATAGAGCGAGATTCCATCTCAAAAAAAAGGAAAACCTCAAGGTGTGAGTCTGATCAACTTTTCCTAGTAAAACAAAGTCAAAAAGCGGGGGCCGGGGGGGCGCTTTTACCTTTCATAGCCTTCTGAGAACACCTTGATTTTAAGGGCATTTTTGGAGGACTATGGAGGGGTGGCGGGGATGGGCAAAACAAAATAGAAACTCCTCTTTCTGCTTAGTAGCAGATTAATGGGTTTATTTCTGGGAGCAAATCCAACCTGCGAACATTAATCTGGTACAGCGTGCCCTGCAAACAGAAATTCACATTATGAAACCACTAAGCGTGATTCAGCCTTCCGGGGCCCCCCAGGTTAATTCAAGTCCCACCGTAATATTTTCACAGTCTCTCTCACTGACCCGATGACA
This sequence comes from Leontopithecus rosalia, assembly GCA_028533165.1. Classification (NCBI taxonomy): domain Eukaryota; kingdom Metazoa; phylum Chordata; class Mammalia; order Primates; family Cebidae; genus Leontopithecus; species Leontopithecus rosalia. The sequence continues at coordinate 45,149,098 of CM052665.1, forward strand.
CAATTCTGTTACCCACAGTGGGAAAGAGAAAACTCTTCAAAGCTCGACAACTGTGACTCTACTTAGCCTATTCTCCTTGCTCTATGAGGTCTCTCTGTCACACTTCAAATTGTATGCACTTAAGATAGCACACATGAAAATAGCTGGAAAGGAAAGAAGAAAAACAGGAACTGGGCACATCTCTGCGGTGGTTTCTTTTAACCACCTATAGAGCCATTCATTCAGAAAATACACACTGAGCACCTACCATGTTCTAGAAGCCAGAGATACAGCAGTGAACAAAAGAGACACATCCCCTACTCTCATGAAATTAATTTCTAGCCAGGGAAAGCTTGCAATAGACAAGAAAGTAAAAGGCATCGTGGGGAAGCAGGAAATGATATTACCATGATCACTGCAAAGAGATCGAAACACCCTGGAATACAATATACCTTCGCACTGATCTGGGACTTACTCCATAATCCCACTGTTCAGGCTGAAACGTTGCTGAAACTCTCACCAGCACATCTTTACTGAAATATAATGTATGGCAACACAAAGAGAAACCCTCCGTTTAATGTTCCAGTGAGTTCAGAGGTAACTCATGCAGACACCAGATGTTAAACTATTCCCAGGCTGGAATATTCCCCACCAGGTCACACATCAGAGGAGTCTCAGAGGGAATTTTCCAAAAAAGACAATCTCTTTTTTCCTAGCAGCAAGTAGATTTCAAAGCAATATGTTCATGCTTCTCTAGTATCTTTAAGAAGCAAGGGAAAAGATATAAAAACAGAAAGATCAACGGTCTGTGCACAACCATTTATATTATCTAGATTCCTAAGAATAGCACATGTTACATTTCTTACAAGTAAAATAAATAAATATGCATTTCAGTAGCACTAAAGGCTTGACCAATGCCTTGGAGTCCTTTATTGTTTTAAAGTATAAATTAAGATACTTGGATTTGCCTATGTAACTATACGTTTTGCCAATAAATAAGGACTTAGAACCAATGTTAGTCACTGCCCCGTTTTAAGAATCACATAGGTTTAAATTTAAAAGAAAAAAGAACAATGATGAAATGAATTGAGTAAAAGAAAAGGCAAAACTGCCGCCTCAAATATGCTGGGATTTACCCTCCTCTAGCACATATATCCAAAGTTTGCAAATATAAATTGACAGATATATTTTCAACAACAGCTTTCTGGTAAGGCTTGTTTCTGCCAACAGAAAACTCATCAAGTTAAAAGCCTCAGGAGAGGTTTCCTGAAGGAAATGGCCCCAGCCTTCAAGAATTACCGCACTCCATGCATCACGCTGACGGGTCTCTTATATTAATAGCATTCTTAGTAGCAAGATTCTTTTCAGCTGGCCAAGGTAGGAAAGAAGCCACTTTTATCTTCAGAACTAGAATGTAGAGATGAATGCCAAATCTCCTAAATCCTACTAAGAGAAATTCTCAGGGGATGGCCTAAGGAGAGTGAGCAGGAAGCTTGGAGCAACTAAAGTTAAGAAAAATAAGTTTCTAGGGACCGCTGAAACACCCTTCAGTTTGAAAGCTATTCCTGAAAGGTTAGCAAGAATGATGAAGGCCCATGTGGAATCAGTGGGGGGACTCTGAAATAACATCAGCGCGAAAAGTTAAAATTGCTCATTGTGTCCGGGCGTGGTGGCTTATGCCTATAATCCCAGCACTTTGGGAGGCTGAGGCGGGTGGATCACGAGGTCAAGAGATCGAGACCAGTCTGGCCAACATAGTGAAACCCCATCTCTACTATTAGTACAAAATAAAAATTAGCTGCGCCTGTAATCCCAGCTACTTGGGAGGCTGAGGCAGGAGAATCACGTGAACCTGGGAGGCACAGGTTGCAGTGAGTTGAGATTGTGCCATTGCACCCCAGCCCCAGTGATAGAGGGAGACGCTGTCTCAAAAAAAAAAAAATTGCTCATTGCATACAGGAGACACAATTTCCTGCTTCAGGGAAACCCCTGCCCTACCGACCACCCCAGGAAAGTTGGTGAATTCCAAGTTTTAACCTTTCCATGTACAAATGTAAAATACCAACTATTTCCATCATCTTAATTTCTTCCTATCCTATCTTAACCCTTTTTATTTTTGTCTTAAACAAACAAAATCTGATTTGCATTTTGTATTTGAGTGGGCTTTGTTGTTCCTGTAGCTCAAAAGCAGCAAATTCAGGGCAGAAAATAGCTTTTATTTTTCCATGGCTTTCACAAGACTAGAAATATTCCACGAATGATAAAGAATCAATAAATAGGCTGGGTGTGGTGGCTCACGCCTGTAATCCCAGCACTTTGGGAGGCTGAGGCAGGCGGATCACGAGGTCAGGAGTTGGAGATCAGCCTGACCAATATGGTAAAATCCTGTCTCTACTAAAAATACAAAAATTAGCTGGGCATGGTGGCGTGCACCTATAATCCCAGCTACTCAGGAGGCTGAGGCAGGAGAATCGCTTGAACCCAGGAGGTGAAGGCTGCAGTGAGCCAAGAGCTCACCATTGCACTCCAGCCTGGGTGACGGAGCAAGACTCTGTCTTGAAAAAAAAAAAAATCAATAAATATTGGTGCATTTTAGTAACAAAAGCAAAAAAGTAAAGGACCAGCACCTCACCAACATCATCACACAGTCACTAGGTAGGATAGAGAATATTTGGGACAAGAAGGACAGGCTGAAATAAAAGGACTGGGATTGACATTGAAAAGGAAGATACCAGAAAACTGATACTATACCTCAAACTGGGAAACATCACCAGTTTTAAATTCATTAAATTATTATTATTATTATTATTTTGCAATGGAGTTTTGGAGTTTTGTTCTGTCACCCAGGCTGGAGTGCAGTGGCACAATCTCGGCTCACTGCAACCTTGGCCTCCCGGGTTCAAGTGATTCTTGCCTCAGCCTCTTGAGTAGCTGGGATTACAGGAACCTGCAACCACGCCTGGCTAATTTTTGTATTTTTAGTAGAGACAGGGTTTCACCATGTTGGTCAGACTGGTCTCAAACTCCTGACCTTGTGATCCGCGCACCTCAGGCTCCCAAAGTGCTGGGATTACAGGCATGAGCCACCAAGCTCGGTCAAATTCATTAAGCTCTTAATTTCAGACTGCAACTTACTTACATAGAATGTTAGTGGTCCCAGATAGCGCTCATGTTTTGCGGCTAAGTAGGTGGGAGGTAGGACAAGTTATTTATTTATTTTTTTAAAGACAGAGTCTCGCTCTGTCACCAGGCTGGAGTGTAGTGGCACAATCTCAGCTGACTGCAACCTCCAACTCCTGGGTTCAATTGATTCTCCTGCCTCAGCCTCTCAAGTAGTGGGATTACAGGCAGGTACCACCAAGCACAGCTCATTTTTTGCATTTTTAGGAGAGACAGGGTTTCGGTGGCCAGGATGGTCTCGAACTCCTGACCTTGTGATCTGCCCGCCTAGGCCTCCCAAAGTGCTGGAATTACAAGTGTTGAACCATTGCACCCAGCCGTAGCATAAGCTTTTAGCCTAAGTACAGCTCTTAGTATTCAAACCTCAAGTATGGCTTCTCACACTTTTCTTTTTTTCCGATATTCTAAGTCAACCTTGTCCAACCCACAGCCTGCAGGCCACACGGATGGCTTTGAATGCAGCTCAGTACAAATGTGTACACTTTCTTAAAACACTATGAGACTTTTTGGCAATTTGGGTTTTCCTGGCTAATCCGTTATCATGAGTGATAGTGTATCTTATGTGTGGCCCAAGACAATTCTTCCAGTGTGGCCCAGGGAAGCCAAAAGACTGCATGGCCCTGTTCTAAGTTCTGGCTTCCTTGGCCAGCCTCAGGGCCTGTGCCTGTCCCTCTGCCTAGAATGCTCCACCTTTCCCACCTACTCCACCAACTTCCTTCAGATCTTCAATCACATGTCCCCTGGTCAGGGAAACCTTTCCTGGCCCCTCCATCTAAAATGACAACCATCGCTGAGAACTCAGCACTCCTTACCCCTCTTCTGTCTTCCACCTTCACATTGATCATGATTGTAACCAACAGTATGTTTCACTTACTGGTCTTTCTTATTCTCTATCCTTTCCCACTAGAGCCTAAGCTTCGGGAGGGTGGAAGTTTTACTTGTTTCCCGTTGTATCCTCAGTGCCGAGAACCCAGCCTGAAAGGCTGTAGGTGGTCCATTAAAAATACACCAAAGGCCGGGTGCGGTGGCTCACGCCTGTAATCCCAGCCATGGCACTCTGGCCTGGGCAGCAGAGCATGACTCCATTAAAAAACAACAACAACACTTCTATTATACAGTGACTTTTCTTTGAGGTCTGGGGACATTTGGGTACAAGGAAGCCCTTAAAGGCTGCTGTACTGTCCTTGTTTCCCATCCCCTGTCCCTCCTCCTCCTTATATTCGACACTAGGTGCCCTAGGGCAAAACCAGATGTGGAGACATATGGTCACATCTACTTTGTCCAAAGGCAGGAGTTCCCCAGGAATTCAAGGAGGAACTAGAACAATTTTCTACTGTTTCCTTCCCTTCCTTCCTCCCTGTCTCTACTATAAGCCTTGAACTTCTGGGGGGTGGGGGGAGAAAGAAAAAGAAAAGGAGAGGCCAGGTATGGTGGTTCACACCTGTAATCCCAGCACTTTGGGAGGCCGAGGTGGGCAGATCACAAGGTCAAGAGTTTGAGAACAACCTGGCCAATATGGTGAAACCCCACCTCTATTGAAAATACAAAAATTAGCTGGGTGTTGGTGGCGCATGCCTGTAGTCCCAGCTACTCGGGAGGCTGAAGTAGAAGAACTGCTTGAACCCGGAAGCAGAGGTTGCAGTGAGCTGAGATCGCGCCACTGCACTCCAGCCCAGGTGAAAGAGCAAGATTCCGCCTCAAAAAAAAAATAATCGGATGACAAAGACACTTTCATCTAAGATGTGAAAACTCATACAACTACAATGTAGCATAGGTGAGAACATGACCACAATGAGAATGAGACACAGCACACATCCATCTTAAATATGCTAGCCTCTCCTCTCAGCGTGCCTGGAAGAAACTGCCCAATCAGCTCGCTGCTCTCTGGGTCCCTTCCACCTGCAGGTCCGTGTCAGTCTCTCACTCTGGACCACTGGGTTGAAGGTCACCCTGATCCATGAACTTAGGGGTGAGGGCAGTCAGCTTGTACTCCAGTGTGTTCCCCTCCTCAGCCCCAATTCTTCCTGGGGAAAGAATTAAGGGCTTGCACCTGTCTCGCTGCACTTAATTCTCACCTCAGGTTCTTATCTTCCTCTTCCTTTTGGAGCTGCAGTGCAGAGGTTCAAGAATGAGGTTAAGAGTTGAGAGGGCACCTCTCCACATAGTCAGAGTCATGAGTGCAAAACTGCTCAGGCCTAGGCGATCCAGACAAAGTGGGGGCAAAGGAGACAGTGGCATGATGGGCAAGAGTGTCATCTCATAGTAGAATGGAGTCAAAGCATCAGGAGTTCCCAGAGGAGTGCTTAGGGCCAGGGATCAAAGACGACAGGACGAGTGTGATTTTTCTATTCTTACCAACACCACAGTCCCTCTCTTAAAGTGATGAGTTCAACTTTTCAATAAGTAATCACCTTTAAATCCCATCAAATTAAATACAGATGCCCCTCCATTTATGATGGGGTCATGTCCTCATACACCTATTATAAGGTGAAAATATCCTAGGTCAAAAATTCATTTAAAACACCTAACTTACCAAACATGATAGCTTAGCCCAGCTTACCCTAACTGTGCTCAGAACACTTACAGTAGCCTACAGGTGAGCAAAATTGCCTAACACAAAGCCTATTTTATAATAAGTATTAAATATCTGTTGACTATTTATAATAAATGTTGACTATTTCATGTAACTTACTGAATACTGTGTTGAAAGTGAAAATCAAAATGGTTGTATATGTTCCATTGTAAAGTTAAAAAAACACAAGTTAAACCATCCTAAGTTGGGGACTGTCTATTCATAGTAAAGGAATTAAAAGGTATTTTAAGAAACTTTGTCAATATGCACAAATACTTTTTAGTTAAGGTGGTTCATGGTAGGTGGTCATTTCTCACGGACTGCTTTTATAGATGCTTTACAAAGCTTCTGTATAAAAAATGATACAGAACTATACACATACATTGAAATAATGTCAGATTCCTGGCTTTGGTATTTTACTATGATTATGTAAGATGCAACCATTAGAAAAAACTAGGTGATGAGGCCAGGTGTGGTGGCTCACGCCTGTAATCCCAGCACTTTGGGAGGCCAAGGCGGGCAGATCATGAGGTCAGGAGTTTGAGACAAGCCCGACCAACATGGTGAAACCCCGTCTCTACTAAAAATTCAAAAATTGGCTAAGCATGGTGGTGCGTGCCTGTAATCCCAGCTACTCAGGAGGCTGAGGCAGAAGAATCACCTGAACCCAGGGGGCGGAGGTTGCAGTGAGCCAAGATCACACCTGCACTCCAGCCTGGGCGACAGAGCAAAACTCTGTCTCAATAAAAAAAAAAAAAGGATCAAAACCTGAGAATGTCACCCATTTAAGGATGAGTGTGCTATTTTGGTTTTCTTGTCCTTGTACCAAGGGTGAGTATGGCTCCAGTGAAGCTGTGACAGGCAAGAAAAAACTCTGGCCCAGACCTTGTTCCGCCCAGAGGAACCAACAGTAGTCCCCATAAACCAGAGAAAGTGTGGGGATCTCAAAAAGAGAACTGGAAAAGAACATCCCATGATAGTGTGTACAAATCTGCACAAGTTCCAGGCTCACTCCTCAGATGCACATGCCTAGGACTAACCGAAAGCAAAACAGTAAAAGCTTTGACAACTGAATCATGACTTAAACCACAACCCAATCCTCAGACTAACCCTGAGTGACACAGGGATGGTACAAACTCAAAGCAGTATGAAAACCGAGCTGACATCAGAGTCTCCACCCAAGGAGGTGAGACAGCACTTATAATCTGAGCCCAGCCAGGTCCATTGCCTGCAAAATTACAAGGAAAAACCAACACTCTCCAGATGCTGTAGCAAGACGTGCAGCACCACAACATAATATTCAAAATGCCCACAGTGCATTCCAAAGAACCAGGAAAATGTAGTTAGCTTTCAGGGGTAAGGACAATCAACAGATACCAATCCCAAGGTGGCCCAGATGTTGGAACTACCACACAAAGACTTTTAAAGCAGCTATTATAAATACGTTTCCTGAGTAAAAGTAGACACCTTAAAATTAATGAGAAACGTCACTGCTTGCAATGCCTGTGCAAGATCATTATGAACATCAATGATGAAATTAATACATGAGAAAAGGCCAGGCATAGTGGCTCACGCCTGATCCCAGCACTTTGGGAGGCCAAGACGGGTAGATCACCTGAGGTCAGGAGTTCCAGATCAGCCTGGCCAACATGGCAAAACCCTGTCGCTACAAAAATGCAAAAATTAGCCAGGCGTGGTACATGCCTGTAATCCCAGCTACTTGGGAGGCTGAGGCAGAAGAATCAATTGAACCCAGAAGGCAGAGACTGCAGTGAGCAAAGACCATGCCACTACTGCACTCCAGCCTGGGCAACAGAGCAAGACTCCTCAAAAACAAATGAGTAAACAAACAGAACATACATAAAAAAGAAAGGTCAACCCTTTATGACCCAAGATACAGCACATATACTGCATCATTAAACCACCTGTACTGCCTAAGAAAATATTCCAGTTAATAGTAAGGATGGCCCCTGTGGTCAAAGTCCTGGACATAAAGAACACAGGAAAATACTTCCACAACCACTGATTGTTGAGAGGGAAAAGAAGGAAGGAAAGAAAAAGGCACAAGGGAATCTGGAAACAACTTCATCACCTTGAGGACTAAGGAGGTTATAATAATATTTTTATGGTCTGGATGTCTCATGCCCTCAGTGAAACCAGAGGTTCCAGCGGTGCTCCTAGCGGACAGCACGCTGCCCCACCCCCTAGCTGAAGAACAGGAAAGTTCCACATGAACAATGCCCAGCCCTGCAGGTCCGCTGGCCAGGGCCTGCCCAGTGTGGAAGTAAATAATCCAAAAGCTGATTCTACCACAGGGGTCAAACATCTCCAGTGCAAAATTCTTCTCATCCTCCAGAAGTAAAGTCTTAGATTTGAGATGCACATTCAAAATACAGACCTTGAGACAGTTAAAACTTTTCTCTCCAAGAATATTAATATGAGGCCGGGCATGGTGGCTCACACCTGTAATCCCAGCACTTTGGGAGGCTGAGACAGGTGGATCACCTGAGGTCAGGAGTTTGAGACTAGTCTGGCCAACATGGTAGAACCCTGTTTCTAGTGAAAACTACAAAAATTAGCTGGGCATGGTGGGGGGGTTGGCGCCTGTGATCCCAGTCCTCCTCAGGGGGCTGAGGAACAAGAATCTCTTGAACCAGGGAGGCAGTGGTTGCAGTGACCCAAGATCGTGCCACTGTACTCCAGCCTGGGTGACAGAGCAAAACTCCATCTCAAAGAAACAAAAAAAGAACATTAATATGTAAATATGTCACAACACATATCCAGATGATAAATCTGTATAAAAATTTTAATAAGCAATTATTCTGGATGGATTGCTTATAGGGCTTTTTTTTTTTCCTTTGAGATAGTCTCACTCTTTTGCCCATGCTGGAGTGCAGTGGTGCAATCTCGGTTCACTGCAACCTCTGCCTCCTGGGTTCAAGTGATTCTCCTGACTCAGCCTCCTAAGCAGGTAGGATGACAGGTGCGCACCACCATGCCCAGCTAATTTTTTGTCTTTCTAATAGAGAAAGGGTTTTGCCGTGCTGGCCAGGCTGGTCTTGAACTCCTGACCTTGTGATCCACCAGCCTTAGCCTCCTAAAGTGCTGGGATTATAGGCGTGAGCCACCACGCCCGACACTTATACGGCATTTTAATTTTCATAATTATACTTTTTTGGTATTTTCTAATGTTTTTATACTAAACACGTAATTCATTTTAAGGAAAGAAAAATAAATAGAACAAGCCAACAGGTTTTTAAGTCACTGAATTTCTTTTACAGTTGAAGGGAGTGAGGATGTGGGCACTATGCTGACAGCTACAACAAAACCACATCAAACCCAAACTCAACAACAGACGGCCTGGGAAAATTACCTCGGATGAGGAAAACACTACGTCGCTTGGATTTACTTCACTTGTTCGCTACATTTCAGTGGCACACTGACCTCCGCTCATGATACTATGGCAGGGTTGTTTGTTCACTGACACATTTGTCTGGTTTTTACGTACCCTCTTCTCACTTTATTATAAAATCTCAATGGCAGAAACCATACCTTACTCGTGACTGTAACCTAAATACACGGAAGTCTTAGCCTAGCTCTTCTGAGTGGGAATCTTCATCACCGACATGATTATAAAAAGGGCACTTCAAATACATCAAATCTTCGATCTCACAGGTGGACCCAAGATAATCCAGTTCATCTCATATTCAAGTCAAAAGTTAGCTATGAAAGCCAGGTTTCTCTGTCTTTGGTAAGGACATTGTGAGACCCACCATAAGGCATTTAATGATGTACGTTATAATGATTAATAAGACAAATTTTCACTCCCCTGAGATATTTAAAAACTTATTAAAATAAACGTAATCATTACCCTTCTATGACTTGAAAACAGGCCTCCGAAACTGCAGGAGAAAGGATGAAATGTATTTATTTCTAAGTTAAATTTGAAGCGAAATCACAAGACAACAGATTGCAAATTTAAAATTAGATTCTAGTGGGAGGTCTTGGTTTCAAGCCTGTTTTTTCCCTACTGGAGGCTGAGCTTGAAGACGGTGTTGGGGGGTGGGGGTGAGGGAGAGCTAAGATTAAACTGAGACCAAGTTCTGAAAGTTTTCACTAAATTGTTACAATCCATGAAAAGAGTTTTGCCAAGTCACACACAAATACCCCGAACACCAGAGACTAAGCAGGAAAGTTTTGCAACAAATACAAGATGATCTTTGATTTCGAAAAGATTATTATTCTGACTATGTTTATTGTTACTTTTTAAAGATTATCCGAAGCAGAAACAAAACATATCATTGTTTTCAAGTCAGATTTTGAAGCCCGGGTTTGCCTTTTTCAAACATAATCCAGTATAAAGATGGTGAAATCCAGGGATAAATTTAAGAGATCCTGAGGGCAAGTCCCAGGGAGGAAAGGATTTCATAGGCACCTAACTTATTCTTGTCTGTTTTGTTTTAACGCTAATACTTTCGAATTGTCAGATGGGTGTGACCCTAATCCAAGGAGGTGATTCCAAATTCTTTTTCCCAGGAGATACACACAACAATGGTGGTAAAATGTATCTGTCCCACCACCTTTGAAGCATTTCCATTAATTCATACAGACATACAGGCTCAAATACACATGCAAACCTACCTTTAAAGGCAACAGTGGTCCCCAGCCCAACTTGCTCCAAGGGCACTGTGGCATTTAGATACTGAGGATGGAAATGATGTCCGGATGAGCAGCCACTGGGCTGGGGATGGTGTCAGCACCTGCCCCCTGGGGTGGCCATGGCAGTTTCATCTAAGTCTGTGAGAATGCGCCACAAACCTGGAGAGGAGCGGGTCAGAGGGGAGAGAAAACCAGAAAGGAAATGATGAGGCAGAAGGAAGCAAATAGGCATTTTCTGTCAAACCCATTTCATCAATTTCATGACATCAACCTTTTGTGAAATACTGTCAGAGGCATTTGAACCACAGCAACTCCATCTTTAGCTGGGTTAAATGAGGTTGAAAGCTACTGGTCTGCATTCCCAGATGGTTAAGGCATTCTAAGTCATGGGATGAGATAGGAGGTCAGCACCAAGCCACAGGTCAAAAAGACCTCACTGATCAAACAGGTTGCAGTGAAGAAGCTGGCTAAAACCCACCAAAACCAAGATGGTGATGAGAGTGACCTCTGGTCATCCTCACTGCTACACTCCCACCGGCACCATGATAGTTTACAATGCCACGGCAATGTCAGGAAATTACCCTATATGGTCTAGACAGGGGAGGCATGGGCCAGGCGTGGTGGCTCACACCTGTAATCCCAGCACTTTGGGAGGCCAAGGCAGGCAGATTACCTGAGGTCAGGGGTTCAAGACCAGCCTACCACATGGTGAAACCCCATCTCTACTAAAATACAAAAATTAAGCAGGCACGATGGGAGGTGCCTGTAATCCCAGCCACTGAGGAGGCTGTGGTGGGAAAATCGCTGGAACCCGGTAGGAGGAGGTTGCAGTGAGCCAAGATTATACCATTGCATTCCAGCCTGGGTGATAAGAGCAAAACTCAAAAGAAAGAAAGGCAAGAAAGGTAAAGAAGGGGAAGGGGAAGGGGAAGGGGAAGGGGAAGGGGAAAGAGGAAGGGGAAGGGGAAGGGGAAGGGGAAGGGGAAGGGGAAAGGAGGGAAGGAGGGAAGGAGAGAAGGAGGGAGGGAGGGAGGAGGGAGGGAAGGAAGGAAGGAAGGAAGGAAGGAAGGAAGGAAGGAAGGAAGGAAGGAAGGAAGGAAGGAAGGAGTGGCATGAATGATCTACCCCCTGTTTAGCATATAATCAAGAAATAACTACAAAAATGGGCAACCGGCAGCCCTTGGGACTGCTCTGTCTATGCTCTAATTACTTCACTTTCTTAATAAACTTGTTTTCACTTTATAGACTCTCCCTGTGCGAGAATTCTTACTTGTGCGAGATCCAAGAACCCTCTCTTGGGGTCTGGATCAGGACCCCTTTCCAGTAACAATATGATATGCCAAATCAAATGATGTAACATTTGGATACAGCCATAAAACGACAGGCTTAATCAGATAAATAAATAAATACCAGCTACAATACATAGCCCTGCAGACTAAGTTATCTCCTTATTTTATCTGTGTATATTAAGGTATTAGAGAACAGAAACAGGTTACTATGAAATGATTCCCATTTCCCACGCAATCTTCAGTCTCAAGAACCCTCAGTTATTCTCAAAGTAGTGCTCTATTCACAACGGACATGGAAGAAAATGCTGCAAGAGAGTGAAACAGAAGCCCAAGTCAGTTACATAGAACTTCCCATTGTATACAAGTTTTCTTAGGATGGCAAACATCAAATTCAGAGAAAATGCGTGAAGAATATGCACAAGAAAGAATTTAGGTAAAAGATCCAACTATAATTTAACATGGAAAATCAATGGACAAGAGCGTTGTTTTATTGCCTTTTTCTTTTAAAAGTCTGCCAGTAGAGGTGAAATCACAAATACTACGGCAAGCAAAAGAAAGGCCTCAAGGGCCTCTTTGGGTGGCTTCATCTCAGTACTTTCTTCCCAGACATTCCCCTGGGGCTGCCCACGGCTGGTAGTTTCAGCAGGTGAGAACCCGAGATGAAAACCTACTAGGGAGATTGGGAGGAAGATGGCACTCTAGAAACAACTCACCACTGCAGCTCTCAGTCAAGACGCAGAGGGTAAGCAAACACCGCATTTTCACACGGATCCTTATAGCCCACAGAGCGGGGGAAAAGCCCAGGTGTAAAAGGCACGCAGGACTCCAGTGCAGCGCTCTCCGCTGGCGCGGCCAGGCAGCCAGCGCCACGGCAGCAGCAAGGCGCACAAAACACACGGGTCTGGGCGCCCTGTTAAACCGGCAATTTGAGACTTGGGAGGGCAGATTGCTATGTTCATCTGACTGAACGGGTTTTGGACGGTGAACTAGACCAGGAGATTTCTGGGAGGTGAATTGTGAACTAGCCCAGCGGGTGGCTGCACAGGAAATCACACAGATCCTGGTGCCCTTTCGGCCAGCGACTGAGGCACCTGGGAGAGAGTCAACCCTACAACTTAAAAAGAAAAAAAAGCAAAAAGGCTCGGAGGCAGCAGGG
>CM052665.1:45162432-45345607 GCA_028533165.1 Leontopithecus rosalia
TGAGTTCGTGTCCTTTGTAGGGACATGGATGAATCTGGAGAACATCATTCTCAGCAAATTGACACAAGAACAGAAAAGGAAACACCGTATATACTCACTCATAGGTGGGTGATGAACAATGAGAACACATGGACACAGGGAAGGGAGTACCACACACTGAGGTCTATTGGGGGAAATAGGGGAGGGACAGCGGAGGGGGGGAGCGGGGGAGGGATGGCATGGGGAGAAATGCCAAATATGGGTGAAGGGGCAGAAGGCAGCAAAACACACTGCCATGTGTGTACCTATGCAACTATCTTGCATGTTCTGCACATGTACCCCAAAACCTAAAATGCAATAAAAATTAAAAAAAAAAAAAAGAAAGAAAACCACTTTGAGCAGGAACACGAAGGAAACTGCCTATTTTGTGGAAAGGAGCCACATACAGGCAGTAAGTAAATAAATATTTATGTCTAACCAGAACGGAACAATAAGCAAAGACCGTTCTTCCTTATCTTGGAAAATAGTCTATTTAATCATAAAGTTAGAGACTCATGCTCACACGGAAAGGAGCACGAGTTCTCAGCAATACCTCATTATTACCCTACAACACGTGCCCTTTCCACAGTTCCCCCAAGGCTTCCTGGTTGGCTCCCTTTCCCCGGGCATCCTCCTTAAACGGCTCTCTGCAAAATTTCCAAATTTCTGAAGCAGTTCCTGAATTGCTTAGGAACTGGCAGAAATTAATAAGCAATAGCCCATTTATACTGAAATGGACTCATTACGGTGCCAGCTGCCAATAATTTGCAAGGCTGGATTCTTGCTGGCAAAGGAGGCCTGCAGGCGGCTGTCCTTCCACCTGCATAGGAGAGGCTGATAATGCATTTTCTATACTTTAACACAATTATGTATTCAGATAGAATAATTTTTTTCCTCTATCTATATTCTTCTAGTCCCTGAGGCGGGGGGAGGGGGGGAACAACTTTATAGGGAGAAAGGGCATTATTTTAAAAACACGAAGGAAAACAAAACGGAGTCAATTTGGTGTAACTTCTTTCTGATTTGGTGGGGAAAAGATTTGCCTATGACCCTGATTGTGAAACAGATCCACGATGCGGACTAATGAAAGCTCCACAATCAGCAGACATGCTAAGGTCACAATGTGCCAACAAGTATGTATCCATTTCCCTTACAGCAAGTTAATGGCATCATGGCCTTGGAAATGGATGCCCCCATGGCAATTTGGGAACTACAAGTACTATGGATTTTCTCCAAGAGCTACAAAGCACTCAGTTTCGCTGGGAGACAGCTACGTACCAAGCTCAGGGTGGGGAGTCCAAGCAAGGAGGAGTTGTGCTGCATCCGGTCACATCTTGGTTTTGCAAGTCACATCTTTACTTTCTGCATGACTTGGGGCAAACCCTAAATGTCCTATCCCTCTAACAAGTGGGGACAATAAGATTCCTAAATCACTGGGTTGTCATGAGCATGAAATGAGATCATCTAGTACACAATTTGCCTCGTGCCTATGCCATAATCAGTTCTCAATAAACATTACTGTAGCCCACGATTGGTTCTCAATAAACATTAGCTATTATTTCCACTGCTACTTAAAATGTTTAAACCATAAGGAATGTGCTACAGAATGGGCCACTATTATGCAGGCTTCCTTAGTAAAATGATACCTAATTCATTGAAACTGAATCATATGTTATAAATTGGATGCAATCAGTCACCTTAAATTTGTTGTGGAACAAGAAGGAGAGTTAACTAATCCAGGTAGAAGATGCATGCGGTCTGCTGGTCAATTGGCTGCAGCTCACACACACACACAACCATACTGATGAAATCCAGCAGTACCAGCATGTCTGCTTACATTACGTTAACATGACCCTAGGGAAGTGAATGTTGAAATTACAAAGCTTTTCAGTCTCACTCTGAGGCATCCTTAATATGGTTTGGCTGTGTCCCCACCCAAATCTCATCTTGAATTGTAGCTCCCACAATTCCCACGTCATGGGAGGGACCCAGTGAAAGGTAGTTGAATCATGGGGGTGGGTGTTTCTCCTGCTGTTCTCCCAGTTGGTGAGTGGGTCTCACTAGATCTGATGGTTTTAAAAAGAGGAGCTCCCTGTAGAAGCTGTCTCTTTGCCTGCGGTCATCCAGGTAAGATGGGACTTTCTCCTCCTTGCTTTCCACCAGGGTCGTGAGGCCTCCCCAGCCACGTGGAACTGTGAGTCCAACTAAACCTCTTTCTTTTGTAAATTGCCCAGTCTCGGGTATGTCTATCAGCAGAGTGAAAACGGACTAATACAAGCCTCAATTCACATGGCCAATTTCTGTGTCACGTGTCAAATAACCAGTTTTCACAGGAAAATGCGTATACTGGAAATGAGGAAGGTATTACCAAAATTAATCTCAGGTTTCAAATACCCACAAAAAATGGATAGGGCTGAGAAGTCCCACTGCTCCACCCTGTAATATGATTTAAGCTGAAAATACGGTGTCAGAAATAGTGTGTCCAAGGCATTTAATCCTTGGCTTTTCCCAAAATGTCTGCTAGACCAGAAGTTTCTTTTTCACCTTCAAAGTGTCAAAGACACTTGGGGGTGGGGGGTGGAGGGCAGATACAGTAGCTCATCCCTGTGGTTTGGGAGGTTGAGGTGGGAGGATGGCTTGAGGACAGGAGTTTAAGACCAGCCTGGGCAAAACGGTGAGACCCCCCCACCCACCGCCGCAAACTCTAAAAAAAATTTTAAAAATTAGCTGGGCATGGTTGTGTATGTGTATTCCCAGATACTTGGGGAGGCTGCATCAAAGGATTTCTTGAGCCCAGGAGTTTGAGCTCATAGCCTGGGCAACAGAGCGAGACCCTAACTCAAAAAACAAATAACAACCACAAAAACACACTCCTAAGGGACATTCTGTCATTTTCAAGTCCTTTCAAGTTCCAGGGACTAGTGTATAGACAAAAGGATACTATATTGTATTTGCCCTCGAAATACCCAAGTTCAATTACCAGGTGCTATTACTTCATAAATTGTGATTTTTTTTGAAAGTAAATTACCCATTCTGAAAACCATCAGAAAAAATAATGAGGATGTAATATTATCTGCCTTACCAATACTTACGTCTAATATCTTTTCTTATAGAAAACAAGTAGATAATCAACATGGAACATGATTAACTGTAAAGTTTATACAAGTATGTTAATTCTTACTGTGTTTACTATGATTTAGTGCCCTCAAATTTTCCATAACTAGTAAGTTAATGACAATCAGGAAGTTTGCCTTTACACTGAGCTTAAACAAAGGGGGCAGGGGTCTTGGACCATATGCAATAAACACCAACAGGCTTTAGCTTTTAATAGTCATACTTAGACCCCAAATCAGTATTGACAGATGAACAGATGGATGGTAGATGAGTAGATGGATAACTGGATGGAGGGAGGGAGGGAGGGAGGGAGGGATGGATGGATGGATGGATGGATGGATGGATAATACTATACAGATGAATATTGGATGGATGGGTGGTGGATGGAGGTAGAGATATGGATGAATGGTAGATGAGTAGATGGACGGATAGAGGGATAGATGGATGGTAGATGGGCAGGTGGATGGATGTAGATGGATGGATCTAGTGCATCAGAAAATTTTAAATGGTTCAGAAATTAAAGAAATTTCATCAGTCACTTTTTAAACTGTTTTTTAAGAAAAAATTTGTGAATGACTTCCAAGGATGCCCAATTTAAAAAGTAATAAGAGGAGCAAGGGTAACCATGCATATCCTACTGAGCCCCACACCTAGCTCCATTTAACAGTAAACTTTATAACAGCCAAGTCAAATAGAAAAAAACATGGCAGTTGTAAAATTCACAATGTCCAAATTGATGGTTCAAAAGAAGCACAAAAGTTGTTGGTGCTTGGATCAGACAGGAGTCCGCACTGGGGGTCCTCTGAGGCCACTGTGATGCGACGAGCAACGCCCTGGACCTCATCCTTCCACCACAGCTCAGTGACAAATTTCACAGGAATGTTTCTTGTCTTAACAATTATGTTTTTTTAAAGTCGCAATTCAGCAGCAAGCAGCTGTCCTGAAGACGCAGGATACTGCTGCAGAGTGGACAGACGGTGTTCCTTCCAGGAAATTCCTCTTGAGCACTGTCTGCCCTCCACAGTACAGACGCATGACTGAGGGGGGGTGACCTTGAGAAGGGCTCGCTGGCTCACAGCTGATTGCAGCTAGGACATGCTGACAGATGACCACACCCCATCTGGTGTAAAGCCACTGTTCCACCAAGGGTGTGTTTGTCTGGCTTCTGTGAAAGCTGAGATGGCAACAAGGATTCACGAACAAAGCAGAGCTGCCCCGCTTCCCACTGACGGCCCTGGGGCAGGGCCAGGACTCCCAGTGAAAAACCAATGCCATCCAGGTGCAGTGGGTCACGGCTGTAATCCCAGCACGTTGGGAGGCAGATGGATCACACGGTCAAGAGATCGAGACCATCCTGGCCAACAAGGTGAAACCCCATCTCTACTAAAAATACAAAAATAAGCTAAGCACGGTGGCGCACACCGGCAGTCCAAGCTATTCAGGAGTCTGAGGCAGGGGAATCGCTTGAACCTGGGAGGCGGAAGTTGCAATAAGCCAAGATTGCGTCACTGAACTCCAAGCCTGGTGACAGAGCGAGACTCAAAAAAAAAAAAAAATCCCTCCAAACAGATGAATGAGCCATGGTAAGGGGCCCAAGTTCCCATTCCATAAAGTATGAATAAAATAGTTTGGCCAGGTGCGGTGGCTCAAGCCTGTAATCCCAGCACTTTGGGAGGCCGAGGCGGGTGGATCACGAGGTCAACAGATCAAGAACATCCTGGTCAACATGGTGAAACCCCATCTCTACTAAAAATACAAAAAATTAGCTGGGCATGGTGGCACGTGCCTGTAATCCCAGCTACTCAGGAGGCTGAGGCAGGAGAATTGCCTGAACCCAGGAGGCGGATGATGTTGTGGTGAGCCGAGATGGTGCCATTGCACTCCAGCCTGGGTAACAAGAGCGAAACTCCATTTCAAAAAAGAAATAGTTTTAGCCCAGCCATTTTTTATGGCAGGTATAAAAAGACACCCAAATAAGAAAAAATTAAAAAGTTCCCAGAAGTTTCCACATCCACAGACTGCCCTAGTTTTGATCAATGTTACTTCCTAATGTATCTAAATATATCCTAAATGAACTAAGCAAGAAAGCATGTTCATAGAATCAATATGTTTAAGGATAAGTCGGGAACTATAAAATCATAGCTTTAATCTTAAAGTAGTGAATCTTTGGCAATACTTAACGAACAGGTTCAGCCAGGACAGACATTGCCATATTTCTTAGGAGTAAGTCGGTACATTCCAAAGCAAAGTTAATATGTTCCACCTGAACTTAGGCAAGCTACCATTTATGGAAAGCTTACTATTTGGCTAGCACTGTGTTCATGGCTTCAGGCCAAAATACGCTTTAGTCTTCTCCTAAGTTCTTGGGGTTGATCACCTTGCAACTACACCTCTTGACTCTCAGCTGCCAACACACTGCAACACTGACACCACGTCATTTCCTGCAAAGCTCACTCCCAACAGGATTTGCAAGTCGCCAGACCTCCAGGGCTGTGTCACACAGCCGGTGTCCACATCTCCCAAATATCCATACAGCCTGACCCTAGGAATGGTTCAAATGAGGCCCCAGCTCGCTAAAATAGATGTAATAACTTTTTCAGGACACACCAGGAGAATCACGTACTTTCTCCAAAATCCAAGCAGCATCCTTTTCCCATTTCTTAAAGCTGCAAAGCTACTCAACACTTGGGAATTCCACCCATTCCAAGAGTAGTGACCACGGAATGCTGGAACCCAGCTTTGGGCTCGCTCTTGGCTCCTAAATTCCAAGTTTCAGTCACATCAAAAAAGCACGCCCAATGTCACCGTAAGGAAGGGTGGAACATGTGATCCCCAAAGAAAATAGAAATGGAGCTCAATGTAATTAACTTCTAATGCTTAGATCTGTCCTTTGCTATTTCATGATATTACGGCTTAACTTACATGGTGTTCCCTGTGAGAGAACTAGGTTATCTAAGCTCATGCAAGACAGTGGGAGAGGATGTGTTGATCCTCAGTGTTTTCATACCTCCCATGAAACACAGGCAAGTAATAATCCTTAAACCGCACACCAAAATACTCATCTCAAGAACATACCAACACCTTAGTTTAGAAGAGATGTCAAAACCAAATCTCTTTACCCAACGACTCATTTTCCAAAATTGGGCCGCCCTTAGGTATCTTCCCTTAAACAGAGCTCCCCCTACTCCCATGTAAGTTGTAGAAGCCACACCAGGCACAGGAGGAAGCCACACTTCCTGGGACACATGGCAGGGTGGGTGGAGGGTAAAGAGAGCTCCTCTTTCACTGTCAAAGACTCAAGCTCCAGGAAATTTTTTTGAGGGGAGGAGGATGGAGTCTTGCTCTGTCACCCAGGCTGGAGGACAGTGGTGCGGTCGATCTTGGCTCACTGCAACCTCCAACTCTCGTGTTCAAGCGATTCTCTTGCCTCAACATCCTTAGTACCTGGGACTACAAGCATGTGCCACCACACTTGGCTAATTTTTTTTTGTATTTTTTTTAGTACTGATGGGGTTTCACCATGATAGCCAGGCTGGTCTTGAACTCCTGACCTCAAGTGATCTGCCCACCTTGCCCTCCCAAAGTGAGAAATATGGTTCTAATCCTCTGTTTTCTAAGCACGAGGTTCAGCCTTGAGCCAGCCTGAAGACAAGGGAGTCTCTATTCTAAGGGACATGGCCCTACATGGGAAGTCGGGAAAAAAGGCACCGCAAGGGACTCTCAGACTCAGCAGCTTCTATCTACCTCCAAGACACTCTCCAGACCTGCCCCAGTGACCCAAAACAGGAAAGTGCAACCATAATTTTCCCGATGGCCTCTGACCTCTACAGCCTGGCTTCCCCTAATCTGTTCTCTTACCATGCTGCCAAGAGGAAAGTCTTCAGCCAAAAATCGAGTCAGGATATCAAGGGGTCCCCTTCCTTCAACAGGAAGCAGACCAAGATGTGGTCCTTAACCATGATTTCATTCCCCAAGCCAGTTCCCTGACCCAGAGCTGCCTTGTGTGGCCACTCTGGAATCAGGGAAGAGCTGGGGGTGGGGGTGTGAGGCCATGCACTCAAGAGGGCAGTGTGGCAACTAAGCCTGTTGGCAACAAGGTCTGGGACTGCCTGCATCCAACAACAGAGAAGATATCCCAAGCCCCGCTGGAGAGGTCACAGGGACGGGGTGTGAAAATCTGCCTTGTTGTCCCTGGATGCTTTGAGCCTAAAGGGCCCATCCAAAAAGAATTCCTCACCACCACGGAATTGCTGCTTCCACCTTGGGTCTGTCTCTGCTGCTGTTGCACTTGTGTTGATGTCATGAAATTCTTTTAACAGAACATAGTTAAAGAGAGATGTCAGGCCAGGAGCAGTGGCTCATGCCTGTAATCCCAGCATTTTGGAAGGCCAAAGTGGGTGGATAACTTGAGGTTAGGCGTTAGAGTCCAGTCTGTCAAACATGGTAAAACCCCGTCTCTACTAAAAATACAAAAAAATTAGCCAGGCACTATGGCAGGTAACTGTAATCCCAGCTACTCAGGAGGCTGAGGCAGGAGAATCGCTTGAACCCAGGAGGTGGAGGCTGCAGTGAGCCAAAATTGCGCCACTGCACTCCAGCCAGGCACAGAGCAAGACCCCGTCTCAATAAATAAAATAAATTAAATAGAGATTTCAATCCTCTAGATAATGTGAACGCTTTTAAGGCTATGACATTGTAAGTGGAGAGGAAGGAAGAGAATCTATAAAGTATGTAAGTGTGTATGTATTTGATTAGCAACTTCATTGAATAACTAAAAGGCACTGATATGATAGTTGGGAAATGAGAGCTGCCACATGTAAAAAGTGAAATTGTAATAGGATCGTGTGTTGCGCTGTTGCTGGGGGATACTATGAGCTTCAACCTTGATATGTGTTTAGGTGGCATAACCTAACAGAAGGATTTTAATCAAAGACTAAGTAAAACATCACAGTGCAGCAAAGAATACCGTGCTTTAAAGTTAATGATTTTTAAAAAATATTTAAAGGATGCAGGCACAGTGGCTGATGCCTGTAATCCTAGCATGCTGGGAGGCTGAGGCGGGACAACGACTTGAGCCCAGGAGTCCAAGACCAGTCTGGGCAACATGATGAGACCTTATCTCTATTTCTTTACAATAATAATAATAATATTTAAAGGACCAGGCTTGGTGGCTCACGCCTGCAATCCTACCACTTTGGGAGGCCAAAACAGGAAGATCACTTGAGCTCAGAAGTTCCAGATCAGCCTGGGCAACACAATAAGGCATCATCTCTACAAGAAATTTTTTAAAAAGTAAAAAAAATTAGCTGGGTGTGGCGGCACGTACCTGTAGTCCCAGGTACTGGGGTGGCTGAGCCGGGAGGATCACTTAAGCCCAGGAGATCAAGGCTGCAGTGAGTTTCAGCTGCGCCATGCTACTCCACCCCAAGCAACAGAGACACCCTGTCTTAACAGGTGTCTGTGTGTGTGTGTGTGTGTGTGTGTGTGTGTGTGTGTGTGTGTGTGTGTTTACAGGAATTCTTCCCACAGATTTTCAAAACAGAAGTGATTCTTTTTTTTTTTTGAGACGGAGTTTTGCTCTTGTTACCCAGGCTGGAGTGCAATGGCGCAATCTCGGCTCACCGCAACCTCCGCCTCCTGGGTTCAGGCAATTCTCCTGCCTCAGCCTCCTGAGCAGCTGGGATTACAGGCATGCACCACCATGCCCAGCTAATTTTTTGTATTTTTAGTAGAGACGGGGTCTCACCATGTTGACCAGGATGGTCTCGATCTCTGGACCTTGTGATCCACCCACCTCGGCCTCCCAAAGCGCTGGGATTACAGGTTTGAGTCACCGCGCCCGGCCCAGAAGTGATTCTTTACCCATAAGTGCTCATCTTTTAAAAGAGAAGAACTGAGGTTGAAATTTGGGGACTTTGTCAGAGGTTCCACAAAGGTACGTTACAGAGTGATGTAACCACGGTCAAAACACCTTGAGTCTCGAATCTCTCCCTCGGCACTTCATCCCAAATTCTCCTTTACTCACTTCCCATTTTAAAATAAAAAAAAAAAAAACCACTTTCAAAATGATCAAGTTTTTATTTGCAAATCATTTCAAGTTGTTTCACAGTTATAGAATTAACACTACAAGCACTAACACGTAAAAAACATCATTCTTTATTTCACTGACTTTAAGAAACACCATTTTTCACTTTTAACACCTCTGAAATTAAACATATCTTACAATCACAATGGTGTATTGGGATGCAGTCAGTGCCACTTTCTCTGCTTCTTAGTGGTATGCAAAATAGTGGTGCATTTTACAAGTGACAGCATTTTATGAAATAGAGTATATAAAAATAGACTTTTAAATAGCTACGCTTAGGACTATCTAAAAACTGCTTACAAATTGTTTGGGTAAGACAGAGTATCTATGTAGAATTTTACTGAGTATCACATATTCAGTTCAACTCAACCAACCATTTTCCTGGACACCAGTTATATCTTTGGAATGAGGAGGCCGGGCACGGTGGCTCACGCCTGTAATCCCAGCACTTTGGGAGGCCGAGGCAGGTAGATCACAAGGTCAAGAGATGGAGACCATCCTGGTCAACATGGTGAAATCCCGTCTCTACTAAAAATACAAAAAATTAGCTGGGCATGGTGGTGCATGCCTGTAATCCCAGCTACTCAGGAGGCTGAGGCAGGAGAATTGCCTGAACCCAGAAGGCGGAGGTTGTGGTGAGCCGAGATCATGCCATTGCACTCTAGCCTGGGTAACAAGAGCGAAACTCTGTCTCAAAAAAAAAAGAAGTGGATTGAGGAAATAGACTATTTATGAGGTCTACAATCTGGGGAGACAGTGGGCAATTACCCACTCAGACAGGGCTGTGACCATTAGTCTGGCATTATTAATAGTGAAGGATGTGGCTGGGTGTGGTGGCTCACGCCTGTAATCCCAGCACTTTGGGAGGCCAAGGCAGGCAGATCACCTGAGGTCGGGAGTTTGAGATCAGCCCCAACAGGGAGAAACACCGTCTCTACTAAAAATACAAAATTGCCGGGTGTGGTGGCACATGCCTATAATCCCAGTTACTCAGGAGGCTGAGGCAGAACAATCACTTGAACCCAGGAGGCAGAGGTTGCGGTGAGCCAAAATTGAGCCATTGCACTCCAGACTGGGCAACAAGAGTAAGACTCCATCTTAAAAAAAAAAATTCTGCAAGGAGAGGCTATCCGTTGAATCTGGTTCTGAAAGGTTAATAGGATTTGTCTTACCTTAGGAGGATGGGAGGAAATGAACAGGGATAGGAGAGAGTTTACACATGAGAAGGACAGAAAATTCCAGTAAAACAGAAGGGTATAAGCAAAGACTCTGAAGAATGAAAGTATCATTAGCCCATTGTAGGCAGGCGAGTGCATGGGAAAAAGCTGGAGGTAATGAAACTAAAAAGATGGGCTGGGGATATGGATGTTACA
The DNA here is from genome assembly GCA_028533165.1 of Leontopithecus rosalia. Taxonomy (NCBI): domain Eukaryota; kingdom Metazoa; phylum Chordata; class Mammalia; order Primates; family Cebidae; genus Leontopithecus; species Leontopithecus rosalia. The sequence continues at coordinate 45,173,023 of CM052665.1, forward strand.
GAAAGGAACTGAACGTTATTATGTTTGATGGGATTACGTGATGAGATTTTTCTTTTTTTTGGGGGGGATGGAATCTTGCTCAGTCACCCAGGCTGGAGTGTAGTGGCACGATCTCATCTCACCATTATAGGAGTTACATGATCAAACTTAGTTTTCCCTCCTGGTAGCTTGGAAGAGAAGGGGAAGAATTATTGCAAGCAAGGAATCACATGGGATGGCCCAACTGGGACAATGAGTGCCCTGTCATAGTGAGAATGACAGGTAGGGTCACCAGGACTCGGTGGCCACATACATCCTCTGCGGAAAGAAGAAGGGAGAACGAGGAGGCATAGACTTCTCTGAAGTTCCTGGTTTGGTAACTGAAAACGTGGAAGGGGATAATAACACCTTCCACTCTGAGGTATAATCAAGCACCCGATTCAAATGTTATCCCTGAGAGGCCACAATTCACTGACAGCGATCTTACTGGAAATTCAGTGACCATTCCACAAAGGACCTCAAAAACAAAGGATTGAAAACCCACTAGAACAGAATACAACTAAAAAAAAAAAAAAAACAAACCTCCTGTCTTAGTGTGTTTGGGCTGCTATAACAAAATACCATATATTGAGTAATTATAAACAACAGAAATGTAGCTCACAGTTCTAGGAGCTGGGAAGTCCAAGTTCAAGTTGCAGCAGATTCAGCATCTGATGAGGGCCTGTTCCTCACAGAGTATGTTGTACCTTCCTGCTACGTCGTCTCCTGGTGGAAGGGGCAAACAGGCTCCCTGAAGCCTCTTTTATAAGGGTACAAATCCCATTTATGAGGGCAGAGCAATCAGGACCTAATCAGGTCCTAAAGATGCCATCTCATAATACTATCACATTCAGGTATTAGGTTCGAACATAGGAATTTACACCAACATTCAGAGCATTACAAATTGTTTCAGTAAGCCTCCCAAAGAGCTTAGATCAAGAAGGATATTAGAATGGAGACACAAATAATGGACAATTCCAATGTATAATTACAGAACTTAAAACACACACAAAAACAAAAACGAAACCCTCTAATAATCAATGAGAGGTTAGAAGTTTCAAACATTATCTCAACCACACTTTTTATGGAGTAAATCAATACCTGTAATAATAAACGGATTTAACAGCATCAATAATTTGATGCATAAATAAAAATAGGATGCCTCAGCCTTGGTGTCATAAAGTTAAAAAGTAAATCAGATTTGGGTTCAGCCTCCAAAATACTCTCGAGCTGCAGGAAACCCACTCTTATTATTTAAATAAGATGATTGAATGCAGGCGGTGATCAGAGCTGTACAAATCACAGTGCAATATATCTGCAATGCATAAATAAGTGTGCCCAAGTGCCACTTAAACACATGTAGCATTTAAGGACAATCACTTAACTTTTCTGTGAGTGCATAAAATAAGAAGTCAATAGCTTCGCAATACCAAGCAGATCTCAGGCGATGCCGTGGTTTATGTGACTGACCAGGATGGCAAAGAAGGAGAGTGGAGCACGTGGCAATGAGCACAGAGGGATGGCTAGAAAGACATGAGTTAACTACAGGTCACAAGTGACTCAGCCCAACTCGCCTGAGCACCCATTCGTTCTGAAGTTAGGAGGATGGTCTGGAAGTTTCTGTGCTCCCCACTCCTGGAAAGAAGTCCGCGTTTCTTTAACTTGCTCAAGTGGAAACCCACGAGCATCACAATGGTAACCACCATGAGATTTTTCTCCATGGGTATTCTTTTTTCAGTATATTGGTGATTCAATTAAGGCAAGCACCACGGAGCTGGACCCCAGAAAAGTAACCTAACCTCACTGTAAAGCCGGTGCGAGAGCTTTTGCCTGTACAACAATTCACGTTCATCCTAGCCAAATGACAAATTGGGAGAGAATAAAAAGCATATGAAGTCATTGCAAACCAGATTTGTTAAAGTAGAAGAAAAAAAAAAATCAAAGAGTCCACATTCTCCTCCCCAAAATCATAAGAGGGTAATCAGCCTCTTTTAACATAAAGGCTGTTCCTGGGGAGTCATGGGAACGTTTCTCAAACACTGATACATCAAAGTCCCCATGCAGAAACCAATACACAAAGTCACAAAGCAAATCTGTTTCTTATATGACAGCAACTGGCTTTAAAAGCTTGACGTTCACTGCCAAGAAATATCTATGGGACCACACACAATGCAAGGAAAACAGACACTAGGCTTGCCTTCTAAGAATCAATGAGTACACTCCTGTCCAGGGCATTATGATACAAACGGTTCTATTGGCATCCCTGCCCACCCAAAAGAGTATGCCTACCACTGCTTATTTAATGTATAGATTGTATACACGAAGTACTGTTCAAATACATTATGCACAGTTCAATTTTCTGTATATATTTATAAAGCACATAATTCATTTGAACCAACGGAAATACACAAAAATCTAAAGGCAAACAAAAAAAAAGAAATATAAGTTTTGAAATCTCCTTCCATGCCCTGATGAATTCATCTGCATATTCATCTGATATTGAAGGCCACTGCTCAAGGAAATACAAGGCTGATGTGAAACCTACCAAAATAATCGGGAAAGGCAACATGTGGAGAACTCAGGCTCAAAAAAACAAAACGCTGGCTGAGCACAGTGGCTCACACCTGTAATCCCAGCACTTTGGGAAGCCAAGGCAAGCGGATCACCTGAGGTCAGGAGTTCAAGACCAGCCTGGCCAACATGGTGAAACCTCATCTCTACTTAAAAGAATACAAAAATTAGCCAGGCATGGTGGCACTTGCCTGTAAACCCAGCTACTTTGGAGGCTGAGGCAGGAGAATCACTTGAACCCGGGAGGCAGAGGTTGCAGTGAGCTGAGATCATGCCACTCCACACCAGCCTGGGCAACAGAGCAAGACTCAGTCTCGAAAAAAAAAGCCAGATAGTGGAATAGCTTTTCACCAAAGAGGATCTGTTTGCTGCTGCTGGAGAGTGCTTTTGCAACTTGCAAACCCCACCTGAGTTTCCTCAGTTTCCCCATCTGTACAGTCAAAATTTTATCTATGTTTTAGCCTTATTACGAAGTCACATCATGTATGAGGGCCAAAATCTCCCCGATTATTCAGGAAGGTAGCACATCACCATTCAGGAGACATGTACTGAAATCCTCTGGCTGCTCTGAAACCATCTGCTGACAGCACTAGTGCTCAATAGGGACCATTAAATCCAGTTGTGATTTTGCAACGACAATAACAACAAATTATCCCTTCACCAGTTGTTAATAAAACCGCACCGTATGTAGAAAAAGAAACTATAGGACAGAAGGACTCATCCCCACCCACCACAAGACAACACAATACGATGTATTGTGATTCACCGAGATGCAGTAAATAAAAAACCCCTTTCTGACCATGACTGCACAGCTCAGTGTGGGGGAGTTCAGACACAGCCAGGGTAAGTAGCCAAGAAATTTCAGTTGTATAGTCTGGAAGAATAAAGGTTAACAATAACGAGCATGAAAAAATATTTTTAAAAATTTTATATACAAAACTTTTGTCCTCCTCATAGACAGAAAAAAAAAAAAAAAAAGCTTCATTTTCCAGAAACCTCTCCCTGGCCAGCTTCCAATCCAGAAAGTCACTGCTGATGATGGAAGGAGCTCTCCTTAGGAACTCATATGGCTGTGGCCTCCCATCTGCATCTGATCTTGCTGATATGCACCCCTCCAAAATACACACCCTCCCCAAGAATTCTATGCCTGCCTTTATTTATTTATTTATTTATTTATTTATTGGGACAGACTCTCGCTCTGTTGCCCATTCAACAATGCAATGGCGAGATCTCGACTCACTGCCACCTCCACTTCCCAGGTTCAAGTGGTTCTCCTGCCTCAGCCTCCCGAGTAGCTGGGACTACAGACATGTGCTAAAATATCCAGCTAATTTTTGTATTTTTAGTGGAGACGGGGTTTCACCATGTTGACCAGGCTTGTCTCGAACTCCTGACCTCAGGTGATCTGCCTACCTCAGCCTCCCAAAGTGCTGGGATTAGAGGCGTGAGCCACCGCACCCGGCCGAATTCCATGCCTGTATACCCCTCATATATTTCTCTTGCCTCAACTGTAGGTTCTGCCCACAGCCTTCTACCTGGCTCCATCTAGCTCCTTCCAGACTCTCCTTCTTCAGCACAAATCCCTCTTTCTCGCCTCCTGGGGTTATCCCACTGATGATTCACCGCTGAGGCTCATAACCTTCCACCCTTATGATTCACCCTTATGAGGGCAGTGTGATTGAAAAATGAAACACACGCTTAGGATCTGAGAGACCTGACCCTAATCTGCCACTCAATGCATCTGTGACCTTAAGCAAGCACTTCACATCCCTATGAACCACTTTCTCCATCTGCATAACAGTATTCCTGCCTGCAGGTTTGTGCTAGAAGTTAATCGAGGCAATGTAAGGAAACACACCTTTCCCTGGTATTTAGTTGAGGCTTCATGAATATTCATTTATTTCTTTCCACCTGTCTCCTTCTTCCCTTTGTTCTTCCTCCCAGGTCCCTGCAGTATCTTCTACGACTTGTCCCTTCTATTCCTACCCTTCTAATCCAGGTCACCTTGTTTTCAATTACCATTGTTTTCTGTTGGTTTGTTTGGATACAGTCTTGCTCTGTTGCCCAGGATGGAGTGCAGCAGCCTCTACCTCCCGGGTTCAAGTGATTCTTATGCCTTAGCCTCCCGAGTAGTTGGGATTACAGGCATGCACCACCATGCCGGGTTAATTTTTATACTTTTAGTAGAGACAGAGTTTCATCATGTTGGCCAGCCTGGTCTCGAACTCCTGGCCTCAAGTGATTCACCGGCTTCAGTCTCCCAAAGTGCTAGGATTACAGGCATGGGCCACCATGCCTGGCTTTTTTTTTCTTAAAGACAAGGTCTCACTTTGTCACCCAGGCTGGAGTGCAGTGGCATGATCTCAGCTCACTGCAGCCTCCACCTCCCGGGTTTAAGTGATTCTCATGCCTCAGCCACACAAATAGCTGGGACTACAGGTACAGACCACCACACTCGGCTAATTTTTGTATATTTGGTAGAGATGCGGTTTTGCCATATTGCCCAGCTGGTCTCGAAGTCCTGAGCTCAAGCAATCCACTCGACTTGGCCTCCCAAAGTGCTGGGATTATAGGTGTGAACCACCATGCCCTGGCCTCAATCGCCATTGTGAGTATCTCTCTCTTCTGTGCAATTTGCCCAATGCCTACGTCACTGTACAACTAAACTAATCCGCATTCGAAGTGCTTGACTGTCCCTCAAAAATACCACCACTCCTATCCCTGCTCTGCTAACCTGAGGGGCAAGCAACCGCAGCATATACAGCAGAGAGGAGCAAAGCAGCATCTTCCGGAAAAATCCATTTTACTCAAAGATCTACTCAGGAAGTTAGGAAGAGCTGGGGGTGGGGGGGTGCAGATTGATACTGGAATACACTTTTAAATATGCATGACTTCCTAAAATGAAATATCTGTCTTCCCCTAAAAATAAAATCGCACATGGAATGGTTAGAAGCTCATTCTCTTTTCATGTTGGGATGTTTTATTGGAAAACTTTGCAAACCTCTGATCTTCCAAAATTTTCATTATCACTTTTTCCTCTCAGTCCCTACGGTTATCAGATAGTTGAATACTTGACTTAATCCTAGCCTCTGGTAGAATCACAAGTTCCATGAGAGAAGGAACCACACTCATGATATGTTTGTCATAGTGCACGATGCCACATGCTCCCGTGTTAGTGAAAGTGCTCCAGAGAAAGAAACCTATACAGTTACACCGCTACATCTATATGAAGAAAGAGATTTGCTTTATTTATTTATTTTTTTCATTCCTTCAAGACAGAGTCTCGCTCTATAGCCCAGGCTAGAGTGCAGTGGTACGATCTAGGCTCACTGCCACTTCCGCTTCCCAGGTTGAAGGATTCTTGTACCTCAGCCCTTGGGGCAGCTGGATTTCAGGCGCACACCACCACGCCCAGCTAATTTTTGCATTTTTAGTAGAGACATGGTTTCAGCACGTTAGCCAGGCTGGTCTCGAATTCCTGACTTCAGGTGATCCACCTGCCTCAGCCTCCCACAGTGCTCGGATTACAGCAGCCACCACCATGCCCAGCTCATTTTTTATTTGTAGTAGAGACGGGGTTTCGCCATGATGGCTAAGCTGGTCTTGAACTCCTGACCTCAAGTGATCCACCAGCCTGGGCCTCCCAGAATGCCGGGATTACAGGCATGAACCACCATGCCTGGCTGAGATTTACTTTAAAGAACTGGCTCCCGTGCTTTGTGGGAGCTGGCACGTTTGAAATCTGCAAGGTAGGGTTGAAGACTCACGGAAAAAATAATGCTGCAGTTTGAGTCCAGAGTCATCTGGAGGCAGAATTTCTTCCTCCGCGGACATCAGTCTTTTGCCTTAAGATCTTTGACTGATTGGATGAGGCATATCAATGTTATGGAGTCATTTGCTTTACTCAACGGTACTGATGTAGATGTTAATTACATCCAAACATACCTGACAGCAACGTCTAGACTGGTATTTGATCAAATAACTAGGGATCACAACCTACCAAGTTGACAGACAAATGAATCATCATTCCCCCCAGCAGACTTTTTATCTAGTACCTAGTAATGCCGTCAATATTAGCCAAAGGAAGAAAGAGAATAAAACGTATTTCCCCACAGAATGTCTACAATGCAATATCCAACAGGTGCTCTTGACAGACTCTCTTCCAACCCATAAGGCCACCTGTCCTGTGCTCTCAAGGGAGGTCAGCTCAGGTGTTCCAGGTAACCACAGTCTACAGGGCATGAAGAGGTTGCTGAGAAGAGCGGCAAGGCTTCCAGGATGTCTTCCTTGCCATGTATTTCAAGACAATTGCAACCATACAAGCTTATGTTTCTTGGTAGCCAACATCATCAAGAGTGGTGACTTATCTTTTATTTCAACATGGAAAACTGTATCAAAATATATTTGCATATTGGAAAACACACATACCCAGGAATACTGCAGAAGTTTGTACCACAGCTTCTGGGTCTTAGAACAGCACTGACTTTAAACAACGCCCGCCCCCCACCCCCACCCCAACAAACATAAATTTTGGAGGTCCTAGGTACATAAGCTACCCTGTTGGTGTTATTTCTGCCCTAGTCTTGGATCTGAAATCACCGCCTTCTCCCACCTCTGAGCCAAGACTTCACAGCATGGTAGGGGTGGGGGTTGTCCCCAGCAAGTCCTCAATTTCAACACAGCTGGGCTTAAAGTTCAGCATGAAAGCCCAGCAGTGGGGAGGAAGGTTGGAATGATTGTTCAACAGCCTCCCACTCTCTGCTCATGACTAATGCATCAACACACTGGGAGAGCACTTCCTCCCAGCTAGTGAGAACTGACAAGTCACATTTAAACCAAACCAATCCCAAGAAGGCTCAGGAGCTACGCAGCCCCTCCAAGCCCTAAGTATACCCCTTTCCGAAAATATCCACCTAGAGAGAAAACAAGCTGAGAGTATTGGCTTAGGAGTCCTTTCTAACTCTGCTTCTCCACAGAACAGGGAGTTTGAATTTTCAAGGGTCAAATCAAAGAACATACGCAGTGGGTAAGCAATTGGTATGCCACTTTGAGCACCAGGGTAACCTGTTAACTTGGGGAAAATCAGTTAATTTCTCTGTGGTTTCAGATTCTTCTTCAGTACAATTTAGCACCTAGTAAGGGCTTTTAAAATGTTAGGCTCCACAGAAAAGAGAGCCATTGGGTATGGTATGTAAAGAGGAAAAATAGGATTCTGGGCATCATTAATGTAGAGATTTATTTTTCCAGTAGTGATTTTCCATTCAAATAGCATCCATGAGAAGGAGGAGGGAAATTAATCAAGTGCATTCACTAAATAGAGCTTGGTGATCAAAATAACATCAGCCTTCTGGTTCCACGGATGCCTCACTCGCACAAGCACGGGGAAGGGGGGCACCGCACACGGCCCGAACGCATGTTGGCACCAGGGTGGCAGCTCTTGAGCCACCTGTTTGGTTCTGTTTCTCTCACTCCGTCCCCACACTCACAGGAACAGCCTGCCATCTGTGCTGCCCCTCCTAGCACAGCTCGGTTTTCCATAAAGGTAAATAAGATCCTGACGCTATTTTTCATCTAAAAATGTCCCTTCAGTTATGGCTTCCAGACCCCCATCTCGATTCAGCTCCGCCCCCTTCAATGTCACTGTACGCCGAGCACCCACCTTGTGCATGGTATGGTTCAAGATTCACGCAGCATGCTAGGACAAGGAAGGATGAAGACTTCTTACAGGGTCATAACGATCATTTATTTGGGTGGGTGGGAATGAGGAAATGAGATGAGGACCCCAAAAATGTATGACTCGAGAGTTTGGTGCCATACAATGAACTCAGAGGCTATGAAGACAGAGGGGTGTAACTTAATGAAATTCTTTATGACGAACCGTTAACAGGTTATCTTGGTGCTCAAAAAAGAGTATCAATTGCCACAGTATACGAATACAGGTGAGGGTCTCTACAATTAAATACATGCCCTTAACAGGACAAAGGTAAAGAATATATGTACCTTTTGAAAATACGCACATTAGGATTCTGAGATTCTTGACTCTGATTTTTTAAAACCTGGATTTGATGATTATTCAGGAAAAGAATGTGATCATTTTGGCATATTATTTAATCTATAATCAGAATACTATTGAAGTCCTTGGGAAAAGAAACATTTCTATTTCTGGGGGTTAACAAGGAGAATTTGGAACTACGTCTATTCTCAAATGCTGGTATAGAAGAGAATATTCATTCCAAAAAAATGCACACATTTAAAAGGTTTAAACTTTATTTAAATGAACAAAAATAGATAATTTCAAATTTTCAACTATTTACATTTTAAATGGATGATCTTCACCTAAAAGTGACAGAGGACTTCCCCAACAAACCCCCGAATCAAGAATAACCATTTCAAGACAGGTAAAAATGACAACATACATCATTTTTAAAACTCCTGCTTATGCATGAATCATCTACAAGATAATCCACAAGAGAAAAAGACCATACTTAGGTGCTGACACTCCTGTCTCTTCTATTTCAAATCCCTGCTGCAGAAGAAACAAAAGGAGTCTTCTTATCAGGGAGAGGCCAAGGGTTCTTTTAGTTTCAATCTGAGGTTGGACTGGATTTTTGATCAGCATTTCTTCAAGTCATATCTTTCACATCCCCTCTGCTAAAATCATGCTCCTAACTAACTCTTCAGGGCTGTCCTAGAGGAACAGTCTAGGGATACATGCACCCTTCCAACTTCATGCTATGTGTTAAAAGAATGGCACTAGTGGTGAGTAAATTAAGAAAATAAATAAAACTCAAAATTTCACATCATATAAAATTAGAGGGTATACTTGAAAACGTTATGCTAATTGAACGAACCAGACACAAAAGGACAAATACTGTATGATTCCACTAATATGGGGTACGTAGAACAGTCAAACTTGTTGAGGCAGAAATAGAAAGGTGGATGGCGAGTTGTTGAATGGGTAAGGTTCTGGTTCTGCAAGATGAAGAATTCTGGAGCTGGATGGTGCTGATGGCCGCACAACAGTGTAAATGCATTCTTTTTTTTTTTTTTTTTTTTTTTGGGGAGACAGAATCTTACTCTGTCGCCTAGGCTGCAGTGCAATGGTGTGATCTCTGCTCACTGCAACCTCTGCCCCCTGGGTTCAAATGATTCTCCTGCCTCAGCCTCCTGAGTAGCTGGGATTACTGGTGCCTGCCACCACACCTGGGTAATTTTTTTTATTTTTAGTAGAGACGGGGTTTCACCACGTTGGTCAGGCTGATCTCGAACTCCTGACCTCATGATCCGCCTGCCTTGGCCTCCCCAAAGTGTTGGGATAACAGACATGAGTCACCGCGCCTGGCCAGTGTGAATGTACTTAATGTCACTGAGCTGTTTGCCTCAAAATGGTTGCAATGGTCAATTTGGTGTTTTATGTTAGGGTTTGGGGACCCCCAAAATATAATACTGTGCCCAAGAGTTAGGTGCCATCCGATAAACTCAGGGGCTATGAAGAGGGAAAGGTGCAACTTAATAAAATTCTTTCTGATGAATAGTTAACAGGTCATCCTGGTGCTCAAAAGGAATACTAATTGCCCAAGTATGACGACACATATATTACAGCAATAAAAAAAATTGAGAGTATATTAATAACTGCTATTTGCAGGGTGTTCATAATTTGAAAAAGGTATCTATGTATATTAAGTAACTTAATCATCACAGCCAACTGGGGGAGGGGCACGTGAATCACTCTTACACACGTCTATGTAACCGGCATGTCTATTGCCGAGTGGATGGAGTGGCTTGGCAGTCATCAGAACCCAAGTGGGCTTCCTTCAAAACCTGTAATGCAGGCTGGGCAGTGGCTCACACCTGTAATCCCAGCACACTGGAAGGCCAAGGCGGGCGGATCACGATGTCAGGAGTTTAAGATCAGCCTGACCAACATGGTGAAACCCCATCTCTACTAAGAATACAAAATTAGGCCAGGCGCAGTGGCTCACACCGGTAATCCCAGTACTTTGAGAAGCTGAGGTGGGCGGATCACGAGGTCAGGAGTTTAAGACCAGCCTGACCAACGTGGTGAAACCCCATTTCTAATAAAAATACAAAAATTAGCCAGGCATGGTGGGGTGTGTGCCTGTAATCTCAGCTACTCAGGAGCCTGAGGCAGGAGAATCGCTTGAACCTGGGAGGTGGAAGTTGCAGTGAGCCGAGATCATGTCGTTACACTCCAGCCTGAGAGACAGAGCGAAACTCCGTCTCAAAAAAACAAACAAAGAAAAAAACCCTACAGTGCTAACTTCACCCCTCCACACTATCTTCCAATAGTTGTGTCTATTTCTGTAGAAATAGAGGAATGTTACCAGGTGCTCCAAGACATACACATTCTATGGCCAAAGTTGAGAACTCCAACAGTAAAGAAACGGATTTCACTTCATTTAACCTAGTGTTTTCTAAACTCTCTTAATCATTAAAACTTATTTTGTAGACTATCTATTGAAAACCCATGCAAGAGTAAGTGTGTCACGGTTACTACTGTGGGAAATATTTTAATGAAATGTGCTCAGTTCTATCACTACAGATTCTATCTACTTGCAATAATCAAGTGATCAAGGTGCTTACTTAATTGGCATTTCCAAATATCAGTGTCATGGCTGGCCAGAGCTACTCTCACCTGGTTGTCTTCCCTCTCTAATTGTCTGTCTTCCCTTATCCAAAACTTTCCATCAACCATAAAAGTAGCACACATAAAAGACCACGAAGAAGACAATGACTAACCTGAGAGGCGTCATCCTTGGCTCCTGTGTTTCTTACTCACCAAGCATGGATCAGATCAGATCTAACTGAGGGTGTGTGTGTGTGTGTGTGTGTGTGCGCGCGCGCATGCGTGCATGCGTGTGTAACAAAAGAGAGAGAGAGAGAGAGAGACAGAGAGAGAGGTAACTGGGCCATGAGAAGGATAATGGTATATATCCTCCCCACTTCAAATCCCTTTTCAAAGGCCTGCTATAAATGAGTCAGAGAAAGAAGCAAATATATCACTCTGTGTTAAATAAATGTTATCGGAGGAGGGAGGCGTAGGGTGAACAGAAATACAGGTTCAACAATAATACTTAGATTTGGAGTTTAATATACCTCATTAGCAGTTTCTTCACACCAATTAAAACAAAAACATCAACAGCCACAGACCAAAATTTTTAATCATGGGTTTCTTGTCTTGTTTTGTTTTGAAGAGAGTGTATCCAAAAATCTTTAAGACAAAGCAACAAATTGTTCAAAAATAATTTGTAATATGATAGGCGTATTTATTGAAAAGATTCCGTATCTCCTTCTGGAATTCAATTAAAAATAAATGCCCCTCCCTGTGCCTTTCGCAGCCCTCGTTTTTAAGTTGCAAACCTGGCCATGCTACCACGTCACCACCCTCTCCTTTCCACGACATTTCTGAGAAGGTAATTAACTACTGACACTGGCCCAGGCTGCAGTGGAAAAACCACTAAACCTATCAACTATTATTTCTTGTTGAGGCTTGCACTGTTTGTTACGTGTGTTCAACTTATAATGGAGTTTGTCAGCTTATTTTGTTTGAACCTGACACAATGGGAAAAGCCCTTAAGGGTTAATTATTAATCTTGACATGAAATCTGAAACAGATAATGAACAGGTCTTGAGCAACTGTGAAAGACACCCAACAGCATTAGTCAAAATAGGGACAGTTCCCAGACGAGAGCAGTCTCAAGCCCCACAGCATGACGTTAGGCATAAAGTAGCAGAGAGTAAGGGATTCGTGCTTGGGGACTGGACTTCGGAGCCAGACAGAATTGGCAGGGATTTTGCCTGTGCTACTTGATGCCCAAATGACAGTGGAAAGTCACTTCATTTCACCAAGCCTGTTTCCTCAATGGTAAAATGGGAATAAGAAGAGTACATGGAACAATCTGTTGGAAATCACAGTCCACTGCCTGAGCCACAGAACTTATCAATAAATGGTAGCCTGGAAAAAAAAAAAGTGAGATCTTCCTGACATGTGCATATTGATGGGTCATCAAAATCTCCAGTCTCCTGAGCTGATAGAGTTTGGAATGTTGTCCTTGCCCAAATCCCATATTTGTCATCCCCCAGTGTTGGAGGTCGGGCCTGGTGGAGGTGACTGGATTTGTCATGAATGGGTCAGTACCAACCTCCCTTGGTACTGTCCTTGCGAAAGTGAGTGAGTTCCTGCGAGGCCTGTTCATTTAAAAATGTGCAGTACCTCCCACTCGGTATCTTGCTCCTGCTCTCCCAACTTCACCCACTGCCATGACTGGAAGCTTCCAGTAACCTCCCCAGAAGCAGATGCCAGCATCATGCTTCTTGTACGGAACTGTGAGCCAAATAAACCTCTTTTCTCTGTAAACTACCCAGTCTCAGGTATTTCTTTATAGCAACGCAAGAATGGCCTACCACATGAGCCATAATAACTGGAAGTTTTCGGGCTGGGCGCGGTGGCTCAAGCCTGTAATCCCAGCACTTTGGGAGGCCGAGGCGGGTGGATCACGGGGTCAAGACATCGAGACCATCCTGGTCAACATGGTGAAACCCCGTCTCTACTAAAAATACAAAAAATTAGCTGGGCATGGTGGCGCATGCCTGTAATCCCAGCTACTCAGGAGGCTGAGGCAGGAGAACTGGCTGAACCCAGAAGGCAGAGGTTGCGGTGAGCTGAGATCGCACCATTGCACTCCAGCCTGGGTAACAAGAGGGGAAAACTCCGGCTCAAAATAAATAAATAAATAAATAAATGGAAGTCTTCAAAAAATAAACAAGTATGAAAAATGCTCTGTGAACTTGGTGCCTGATTTCATAAAATCTCATTCCTCATTGATTACAATGAAAACACACAAGCTCTTTTATGGCCAGAGGAAGTCGTAACACAGAACAGTCATGAGGGCATCCTGAACCCTTCATCAGTGATAAACATCGAGGGTAAGAAGTGACAATTCAAAGGACCACTGCCTTGTAAAGTAATAATACACCAGTTCTCCAGCTTCTTCACGTCTTCACTACAAGTGTTTGCAAAAGATTATTTCTGCTCAATCTAAAGTCCTAGAAAGTTCATCTTCTAAACATAAGTAATCATTCTTGACTAAAGATGAATAGAAGGAAAACGTAAGGATCTTGGAAAGAACACTGCCAATGGCAAACATTTACTGCTCCAGAACTTATCCGAAAGGCACAAAGCAAATCAGATTTACCATATATAGATACGGTAAAATACTCATGCTATAATATTTAAAGTCACACCTTTGAGGCATAATCAAATTCCAGCTACCTCATGGTAGGAGGTGTCAGTAGTAAAATGTATTTGCTGCTAAGTTGACTCAAGAAAGCCAGCACCAAAAATATGGCTTATGGTAGACAATCCCCAGTTATGTACGAAAATAACAGCAAGGATGGAACTGCACTGTGAATTCTGTAGCAGAGTGAGATTATAGGATGTGATCACTTTTTGTTAACAACAGCTATTATGATGAATGTTCTCAGTGCTTAGGACAGGGGTGAGGGTGGAGGTTGCCTGTATCAACTTGAATACAGAGGCACCATCCTCATGATTCACCTGGAAGGACCCAGACCACAATAAGGCCTCGTTCTTATCAATTAGGCCTGTTTCTAGAAGGTCTAATTCATAAGAACTAGATTAATACAGTAGAATTTAGAATTCTACAATAAAAACCCTGGGTTCAATTTCTCATTCTTCTCTAGATTCTCTTAATAAGCAGCCCATAGCTATGCAACACAGATTAGGGTATTTTTAAAAAACACCATTGGGATTGTACAGCATAAAAATGAGACCAGATAGAAATTATATTCTTGGTAGATTCATCAAAATATAGAATAAATACGTAGTTACCCATCTGTGCAATCTACGTAAGATTTTTGGCTTAAAGAATAAAAACATTATTCAATACATAATGAAGGCCAGGTGCAGTGGCTCATGCCTGTACAATCCCAGGCATTGATTGTATTTGGGAGGCCGAGGCGGGCAGATCACTGGAGGTCAGCAGTTCGAGACCAGCCTGGCCAACATGGTGAAACCCTGTCTCTACTAAAAATGCAAAACTTAGCTGGGCATGGTGGCACACACCTGTGATCCCAGCTACTCAGGAGGCTGAGTCTGGAAAATTGCTTGAACCCGGGAGGTAGAGGATGCAGTGAGCTGAGATCGTGCCATTGCACTCCAGCCTGGGCAACAAGAGAGAAACTCTGTCTCAAAAAATATATGCGTGTGTGTGTGTGCACAAGTGTGTGTATAAAATATGTATACATATATATATAATGTGTATATGTAACATACATATAACATGAAGATGTAAATACCCTGCAATGCTATCCATAGTCAATGTTAAGTTACTTTTTGCTTGTTTGTTTCTCCAAAATTTTATAATCCCAGCACTTTGGGAGGCCGAGGCAGGTGGATCACGAGGTCAAGAGATCGAGACCATCCTGGTCAATATGGTGAAACCCCATCTCTACTAAAAATACAAAAATTAGCTGGGCATGGTGGTGCGCGCCTGTAATTCCAGGTACTCAGGAGGCTGAGGCAAGAGAATTGCTTGAACCCAGAAGGCGGTGGTTGCGGTGAGCAGAGATTGTGCCATTGCACTCCAGCCTGGGTAACAAGAGCGAAACTCCGTCTCAAAAAAAAAAAAATTTAAATGACAGGCCCAGCCAGATATTCTGATAAGAAATTCAAGAAAATGTATATATCTCCACTTTTTTAAGGGTTAAATATCACATTAAGCAACTGCCTTACGTAAAATTAAACCTTTATAACACAAAAAGAAAGCACTTCCGATGTAGCAGTCTTGGTAATATGAACACATTAAACGATCACAACTTCAAACACAACATTTCCACCTTGAATGTTTTCACATTGTTTTGTTTAAAAAGAAAACCCAATAAGTCTTAAGTACCTTCAGATTCCAATGCAAGAGTAACACATGAAGGCTGCCCCTCATTGTCTTCCCTGTAAAAGCCTCCAGTGCTACATCATCATTGCTAAAGTAGAAGCTGTCGTGTTGTTTAAGTTCTAAGAATGAGCTTGGCAAGAAGATGTTCCTTCCAGTTAGTGTAATCCATGTTTTCACACTAACTCCACACACACAGCACACCACGCCACCAAAGCCACGATGCCACATCACGTCCAAGTCGGCCTTCGTAAATATCCAAGAGATTTTCTTTTCAGAAAGACTAGACTGCTTTCACTACTTTCTGTAGGAAAACATGAATTATTTCACAGATTCTGGTAAAGGCAGTCTCAGGAAAAGCCAGTGATGATGCAGACTGCCATTTTAATAAAAATAAAATACATCTATATTTTCTGGACGTATTTTCCTAACTGGTGTTCCTTGAAGGCTTTAAAACCTGCTGAAACAGCAATTGGGAGGCCCATTTTACTGGCCAATATGTAATTCCATTAGTAAGACAGACTAGCAAAGAATAATCATATCAATTTCTTAATCAGTTGCAGCCATGCTGAATTTGAACTGGCAAACTCTGATTTGTAAGTTGCTGATGTGGTCTTCCTTCTTCCTATCACTAAAATGAACAGATACCATTCTAATAACTTTACATACACATAGTCTAAGAGACATTATTTGGCTGTGGTCACAGTAACAAAAGAATGGTGCAAAATCATTTTAAAGTTACTTTTAAATACCGATAATTTGCAGCTTTAAGGAACTTCCCCATAGGACACCTATGACTGGGAATTCTTCTTTTCCTAAGACAAGCCGAAGTTTTCATTATTCAGTTTCACAATTACTGTACTGAGTTACTTATTCTAAGAAAGAAAAGGTGCTCTACAGAGGATTCCCACACACACAAAGAATCAGCATTAATTTAGCATAATGTCTATCATTCATAGATCTGGCAGATTCATTAACTCATTTTAAACGAATAAGGTCAGTAGGATGCAGAAAGTTGTGCCTGAATGCCACCTGGGCTGTACTTCAGCTTACTGATGGCACCCCATTAGGAAAAAGAATACAAAGAACCGGTTTATATTATTTTTTTCTTGTAATGTTGTGATATCTAAGTAACCTCTGAACGTAAATCTTCTGGCTTCCAAGGCAGCACTGTCTTCATTATAACTAGCATCAAAATGATTTATAATTTTCAAAACAAAAAAGAACTAGATCTTTTAAAAAAAAAAAAAAAACACCCTTAGGGAAAAAAACACCCAAAGAAAACAAACAGTGGCAGGGTGCGGTGGCTCATGCCTGTAATCCAGCACTTTGGGAGGCTGAAGCAGGGAGATCACCTGAGGTCAGGAGTTCGAGACCAGCTTGGCCAACATGGTGAAACCACATCTCTAGTAAAAATACAAAAATTAGCTAAGTGTGGTGGTGTGCACCTGTAATCTCAGCTACTCGGGAGGCTGAGGCAGGAGAATCGCTTGAACTCGAAGGCAGAGGTTGCAGTGAGCCAAGTTCTATACTCCAGCCTGGGTGATAGAGCAAGACTCCGTCTCAAAAAAAAAAAAAATGAGATATTGAATATGACATAGCTCTGTCCCAAGGTTCTACTTTCCAAAAACAATGGAATGGAAGATGTTGGCTTGGTGGGGCTTCTGAGAGCTACCGCCTGCATTTGGCTATGAGAGCTACACACGTTCATATACTTCATTTACTCCTCTAGCAAAGAAAAAGTCCTTTCTCCAATTTTCTCAGAAACTCCAGGCCAACTGAAAGGTTTCGTATCTTAGTACCAGAGGCATAAAAAATGGTAAATATAGCAACCATGCAAATACGTAGTTAGAGGGAAGGAAGACGAAGGGAAGGAAGAAAATAAAATTAAAAAGCAAAATATAATATAATCTTGGAAGCTTTGCTCAAAAGGGAATCAGGATACACAGATTAAATCCCAGTCGTAAGATTTCAAATGCTCTTTACTTGTTGGAAGCCATCAGGAAAAGCTGCTTTTAAGAAATCCATCCTACAGCCTCAAAATTAGGGGCCCAGTTTAAGTCCACTCAGCCAAACAAGTACCGTGTGCCGCAGGTAAGAGCACCATGCTAAAATCTGAACATGGTCAAGATTCCTTTTTAAAGGTGGTTGCAGTTACTGAAAATTCAATACGACAAAAAAAAAATTTTTCAGTCTTAATAAATCCTGACATTGGATTAGAATATTGTATCATTGCTTTGTTTTGACATTTTTTTTTTAATTGAGACGGAGTTTCGCTCTTGTTACCCAGGCTGGAGTGCAATGGCGTGATCTCGGCTCACCGCAACCTCCGCCTTCTGGGTTCAGGCAATTCTCCTGCCTCGGCCTCCTGAGTAGCTGGGATTACAGGCACACACCACCATGTCCAGCTAATTGTTTGTATTTTTAGTAGAGACGGGGTTTCACCAGGTTGACCAGGATGGTCTCAATCTCTTGACCTTGTGATCCACCCACCTCAGCTGGGATCCAAAGTGCTGGGATTACAGGCGTGAGCCACCGCGCCCGGCCTTAAATTTTTTTTTTTTTTTTTGAGACAAGTCTCACTCTAATGCCCAGGCTGGAATATAGTGGTGCAATCTTGGTTCACTGCAACCTCCACCTCCCAAGTTTAAGCGTTTCTCCTACCTCAGCCTCCTGAGTAGCTGGGACTACAGGCGCACACCATCATGCCTGGCTAATTTTTGTATTTTTAGTAGCAACGGGGTTTCACCATGTTGGCCAAGCTGGTCTTAAACTCCTGACCTCAAATAATCCAACTGCGTTAGCCTCCCAAAGTGCTAGGATTACAGGTGTGAGTCACTGCACCCAGTCCATTGAATTTCTAAATTCACCCAACTCCTGTCTCCAATAAATATCTTTCATCACACTGCTCTGTAATAATTGTATATGTGTGCAAGAGACAGACAACATTTATAAAACAAATGGCAAAACTTTTAATTATCTTGCTCAACAAGAATGTGCAACTGGAAGTATTCATCAGGACATCACTAAAATGCTGATTTTTACAGAATCTATCTATCAACAATATTTTAAATTAAATTTGGAGCCAAGAGTTTTCATTGATTACTTTCGGTGTGATAAATGAGAATAAACCATAGAGAACATTAGGTGATAAGTGAATAAGCAATTGGTTCTACGACTGGCCAAAAAGGCTGGATCACAGGACTCAGCAGCAAGGGGGTGGCCAATGGATTAGGGAAGGAGCGACGGGCATTAACCAGTTCTTGGCTTTCTTATAGGACCCTGGATGAGAATTTTAAAACGATCCCCAAAGGTTCCATTGGTAGCTGCCCCTCACAGGGGTTCGCCTCCTCTCTCACACACACCTCTCTTTAAAAAGCTATCCTCCTAGCTCCCTGGAAATCTTATCAACACCCAGTTGCTGAGAGAAACTCGATTACATTTTCAAACTGGGGTTTTAACATGACCGAACCCCTCCTGAGCCTTTTAATAATTTGTATGAGAATCTGCCCGGAGGCACAGAGCTACCCTTCTGTGCTAGTTTACGAATTCTAAACATGCCTCGCTTTTTCAATTTAGGCACAAAAACAATTCTCCCTAAAACCTCCAGGAAAAAAGAAAGTCTATGGCTTATTTAATCCAACCTGACCATGAGATATACTTTTTTGAAAACATGGTGACTGCAGTGGGAAGATGTCTGCTCACGGGGGTGACTGCCGTGGTGGTGTCAGAAGCCCCACAGGGCAAGTCCCCACCCCGGGAGAGGAACCTCCAGGGTCCTCACAGTCCAGGCAGAGCACAGGATGGGGGGACACAATGAGATGGACGAGTAAACGCTAAGGGGTTCCTGCAGGCCAAGTCAGGGACGATTTAAGAATCAAAATAAATAATAGAATGGCCTGGCAACCCAGCAAGACCTCATCTCCACAAAAAATTAAAGAAGCCGGACATGTTAGTGTGCACCTGCAGTCCCGGATACTTAGGAGGCTGACGGAGAAGGATTGCTTGAGCCCAGGAGTTTGAGGCTGTGATGAGCTCTGATTACACCACTGCACTCGGCTTGGATGACAGAGCAAGACCCTGTTTCTATAAAATTATATCAATAGGCCGGGTAATGTGGCTCACAACTGTAATCCCAGCACTTTGGGAGGCTGAGGCGGGCAGATCACTTGAGGCTGGGAGTTCAAGACCAGCTTGACCAACATGGAGAAACCCTGTCTCTACTAAAAATACAAAATTAGCCAAGCGTGGTGGTACCTGCCTATAATCCCAGCTACTGAGGAGGCTGAGGCAAGAGAATCACTTGAACCTGGGAGGCAGACGTTACCGTGAGCTGAGATCGCGCCACTGCACTCCAGCCTGGGTGACAAAGCAAGACTTCATCTCAAAAAAAGAAAAAAACAATTGATAAATAATACTACTAGCAGATTATCACCCACTGAATAAAATAGGAAATTATGAGTCCAGATAGATAGAAATACAATTTGCAGCCTGACGAGAAATAAAAGACTTACTTAATTTCAAAGTATCCCCCTACAAAACATTTACTAATGACAAAAAAGAGTAACTTCACAAGGGAGGAGGCTGGCAATGCCATCTTAACCAAGTGGCCAAGGTGAGCAGACAGCATCAGAAGTGGGACAGGCCAACGTTGGGGGCACTCGGAGGAGACACAGGAGAACACCCCACATCGTGGCATGTGGTATGTTTGCCAGTGATGCAACGATCCAGCGTGGAGTGACTTGTGAGAACACATTTGGGGAAACCAAATGGAGGGGCATTCTACACAGCAACAGGCCTGGACTCCTCCAAAGTATCAATGTCTTGGGAGTCCAGACAAGGCTGCGCAACTGTTCCTGACTGAAGGAGTCGAAACACACGAGACAATTACACGCAAGGCATGATCCTCTACCGGAAACCTTCACTGTCTTAACAGGCACCACCCCTACAGCGCCCTCACGCGGTGACTCTGACCCCTGGATGGTGGCTGTTTAGAACAGTGTCCTTGAAAAACACTAACTCTTTGGTAAGACCCTGTCTCTTAAAAATATATCAATAGGCTGGGAGCCGTGGCTCCTGCCTGTAATCCTAGCACTTTGGGAGGCCGAGGCAGGTAGATTACGAGGTCAGGAGACCCAGACGATCCCGGCTAACACGGTGAAACCATGTCTACTAAAAATGCATAAAATTAATCAGGCATGGTGGCGCACGCCTGTAGTCCCAGCTACTAAGGAGTGATTTAGAGAAAATAAAATTCTTCATACTATATTGCATCGCCAACTTTTCTTGAAGTTTGTGGCACTTTCAAAAACAAAAAGAAGGCCGGGCAGGGTGGCTCAAGCCTGTAATCCTAGCACTTTGGGAAGCCAAAGCGGTTGGATCACAAGGTCAAGAGATTGAGACCATCCTGGTCAACATGGTGAAACCCCGTCTCTACTAAAAAATATTTAAAAATTAGCTGGGCATGGCGGCGCGTGTCTGTAATCCCAGCTACTCAGGAGGCTGAGGCAGGAGAATTGCCTGAACCCAGGAGGCGGAGGTTGCGATGAGCCGAGATTGCGCCATTGCACTCCAGACTGGGTAATAAGAGCGAAACTCCATCTCAAAAAAAAAAAAAAGAAAGAAAATCTTAAACCTGGCTGATTTATTCTCAGTCATGTATACAGGTGGAAACAGGTGTGGATAATTGATATAATGAAAGGAGGCACAATTAAGCACAACACTCATTCTACTCCTGTGAGAATTAATGACAATGTATAAAATTTGCTAATTTTGTATCAGAAAAAACAAAAGGCCCTTTAGCCACATGGTAAGTTAAGGTGCTCTTCTTGTCCTCACCAGAGTATCTACACCCTCAGCCAGCAGGTTGTACAAATTTGTAACTTTGCTCTCTCTGTCTTTTCATGCCAAGCCACTCTTATGACTACTACCAGCCCTCTGAGTATGCGGAAGGCTCAGAAACACCTCCTGCATCCAAGACACCATCCAGAACACAGCCAGAACTAAGGAATGAAATCTGAATCCCTCTCAGGTCTTCTGCCTGTCACAGACGCTGAACACATGTTCTGGTCCCCGGAGAACTCTGTGGCAGTACCCTATTGGACCTCAGCTTTGTCAACTGGAAATTGGGTAGGTGGGTACGGTAATCTAATTCTGATCACTCCACCAGCATTTAGTAAAGGCCTCCCCTTCAGCCAGGCCCTGGTTCTGTCTTCAAGGAGCTCAAGCCGAGCAAGGAGGGGCTTGCAGACAGATGCCTCTGGACAACTGAGGGGTGAGGGCAGATGGGCCATTTTCTCATTAAACAGCACAGGCTCCATCCTGTTCAAGGAGAAGACACTGGAGAGGAGGGGAGGTTACAGGAAGATCGAGAATCTAAGTTGAATTTACAGGATAAAAAACAGAGGTTTCCCTAAATGGAATAAAAGGAAGGGGAGAAGAGAGCCAAGTTACTTCAATCAGAGTCAATACTGCACACCTGGCTGGGTGCAGAGGCTCACGGCTGTCATCCCAGCATTTTGGGAGGCAGAGGCAGACAGATTGCTTGAGTCCAGGAGTTCAAAACCAGCCTGAGTAACATGGCAAAACCTCCTCTCTACTAAAAATACAAAAATTAGTCGGGCATGGTGGTGTGTACCTATAGACCCAGCCATTCGGGAGTCTGAGGTGGGAAGACTGCGTGAGCCCAGGAGGTGGAGGCTGCAGTGAGCCAAGATCGAGCCACTGTACTCCAGCCTGGGCAATGGAGCGAGAAGTCATCTAAAACCAAAAAACAGACAACTGCAAAACGGTTAGTCCTGTGACGTGCGGCAAGTCAGGTAACCTCTGCCTCATTTCTGCATTTGCACAAGGAAGACAATGGCATTATCTAACTCATCCTTGGAGGAGGGTTAAATGTTTTCATATGTTCTATATACCTATATATTTTTAATATTTAACCTATATTTAATTATTAAACTACTAATATGTGGTACATACTATATATTATTACATATATTTTAAACATTTCATGATTTAATCTAGTTTTACTATATTGTAAATGCTTCGGTCTCCAGGAATGTTTACTATAGTATACTCTATAAGAAACTGACACACAATATGCACTCAACAAACGTGTGTTGTAGTTAGTCATGATGATATTGATAATATCCACTATAATTTGGTGTGATTCGGGAAGTGGATGCAGTATGTGTGTGAGATGGGGTGGGAGGGTTGCAGCAACTCATGCAACCAGCTAAGGCTGGAAGAGTCAGCTCCAGAGGCCAACAGATGCCAGCACAAGGAGTCTGAACTTGATTCTGTCGATAATGAGAGTCGTTCTGTTGTAGTCCCTATGTACAGCCTACTGATTCTCAATTTAACAAGCTTGGTTATCTGGTTTGACAGCCTACAGCAAACTAAAGGCTGGGAGTTGGAGGGGCTAGTGCTGGTGCAGAGGAGGAATCAGGGATGAAAAATGAAGCAATTTTAGGAAGCAAATGCAATTAGCTTGAAAACTTCACCACTCTGGGCCTTACAAACTCAACCATCTCCACCCCACCAAATCTCAGAATGATAGACCGATCAATTCTGTAGGAGGAAGAAAAAACTGACTAAAGATCAGCTTAGATCAATTTAACATATTCTATCGAAGACGACTAGTAACATATGAAAGGTTTAAAGGTCTTTCAAAATTGGGCTGGGTGCAGTGGCTCAGCCTGTAATCAATCCCAGCACTTTAGGAGGCTGAGGCGGGCGGATCACTTGTGGCCTGGAGTTCAAGACCAGCCTGGCCAACATGGTAAAACCCTGTTTCTACTAAAAACACAAAAATTAGCCGGAGGTGGTGGCATGCACCTATAATCTCAGCTACTCAGGAGGCTGAGGAGGAAGACTCACTTGAACCCCAGAGGCAGAGGTTGCAGTGAGCCAAGATCATACCAAGGCATTCCATCCCGGGTGACAGAATGAGACTCCACTCAAAAATTAATTAATTAATTTTTAAAAGTCTTGCAAAATTATTTCAAAGGGGAAAAGCTTTTGAAATTACAGGGGGAAAAAGTCTTTCAGCAGGAAGAGTCATGTACCTAGAATTCTAGACTCCTACACCAAAGAGTCCGGTTGGCGTCCTCCTGAAAAGTCACAAGAAGGCTTCACATATGAAAAGCACGAAGATGTGGCCTGCAAGCGCTGGAAAGCTAGGGTCAGTGAGAAACTCAGGACAACCTGCAAGGCATCTCTAAAGTCAGCACAGATCCCTATAAGAAACTGTAAAACCCAAATCTGATTTCAACTGAAATCCATCACACATGACTCTGGCTCTCTGAGCTGGGTATAAAGACATCACCAGGCAAAGAAGAAAGTCCCCAGTGCAGCATTTAAAAAAATCAAAACCCAAAATCTCCTTCTTTCCCATCTGTAAGAAGCTCACAACCACCCTAGGCAAAAATAAGTCCAGAAATGCAAACCAAATACCCAGCTACCAAGTGAAGTAAATGACACAGCTAACGTCTTCCTAACAAAAACACTTCACCTTAAGATGAAGTTTAAATACACAACAGAGGCAGAGATGCTGGATCAATCCCTTTTTCACCTGGGAAGTGAGGAACTTTGCACTTCCAGGCCATCACAGCTATGTGGGGGCCCCATGCCTGAGTTTAGGCTGGTGAAATGTGGGTGCAAGATGGCCACTTCCAGAACCTGCCCCAGTCCCCTCCCTGGAGGGCCTCCAAGCTCTGTCTCTAATAGTCCCTGAACACCAAATGCAGAGAAGCCAGGTGCGGATTCTGAGAGCTTAGAACCAACTAGATAGAGGAAGCTTGGGTGCCCATAGGACCCCATGGAGAGAGAGAAAGCAGTGCCCTCCCACTGCCAGCCCCCTTCAGCCTGTGACACAGGCAGTGAGTAAACTCCAGGATCCACGAAGCCACTGAAATGTGGGGTTGTATGTTACAGGACTCAGCCCACCTGGGTGAAAAACGGCCTGGGGTTAAGGAAGTTTTGTGAGAATCTTCTAAGTGGTCTCAAAGGTAACAAAACCGCTCCAATAAAGTCTGGGAAATTTATCCCCATGGAGGTTAAATTAATTTCATAGACTTACAACCTGGACATATGTGATTCCTAAAAATCCAGGTCACTCGCTGCCCTTCAGATGCAGAAGATAACCACTCCCTGATGGAAACCCCTACCTATTACATTTCCTTCTGCTGCCAATTTGGTGACCCCAAAACAACCAAGCAGACATGTTAGAAAGCGCTCTTGTTAGCGTAGCCAAAACCCCAAAGGAAAGGTTACGCAACGCTGGATGAGGGAAGGACGGCACTAACAACCGTCATTCAGGAAAATCGTTTAAGGCAGGATGTCAAAATGTTTAATTCTAAGGCAAAGCGTAATTTGCATTTTCAGATATTTACATTTAGCTCAGTGACTCTCGCAGTGCAATCCTCTGACAAAGGGCCACATTCCAGCTTTTCTTAAGAGAAAATAGAGCACCAACTTGTCTCAGCAAGTCAGCCACACCTGCATTGTTTCGACAGGACTCTCACGGTAAGTAAATACCAAACTGCCAATAAGCTTGTTCCACAACCAAGGAGAAGACACTTGATTCCCTTCCCTGATGTCTCTGCCGTCAGGAAGTGTGTTTTTTTTAAATCAATATAGCAGGAAGAATACTGTCAAAATTGCTAACTTAGGGAAATGAAGACCTTCCAAAGAGGGTGGCAGGAAGGCCTGGATTAGGCTGCCAGTTTCCTAAAAAGGTGATGGACTCTACTTTGGAAACAATTCATATTACTAAGAAACTGTTTTCTCTAAGACATCACTCAATGAAAGACTAAAGCTGCAAACACTTAAGTCAAATCATTTCAAGCATGCCCACCAAGGGTTCCAGGGACTCTGGCCCAAACAGAATGGGAGGTGGTTTACCATCACCCTTGTCCAGATAATCCCTAAAGACCATCTCACATCTGGGTCTAAGCAAAAATGCCAAAACAGCTCTGTTTCTGCCACATTGGAATGTACCCAGCATGTGATGAACAGTCCATAAATTGAGGGGGAGAAGAGGATTCTCTACATCTCTCTGTCAGCCCATTACCATGCCTGGTACCTACTTCTACAAAAGTCTCTAGTACCCACGTCTTCATACGGACCGAGCAGCGATTGAGAACTCAACTTCTGGGGCCAGAAAGGCCACGAGAGGTGTGATAGTTAACACTGAATGTCAACTTGATTGAATTGAAGGATGCGAAGTATTGTTCCTGGGTGTGTCTTTCAGGCTGTTGTCAAAGGAGATTATCATTTAAGTCAGTGGACTGGGAGAGGCAGACTCACCCTCAGTCTGGGTGGACATCATCTAATCAGCTGCCAGCAAGGCCAGAATAAAGGCAGGCAGAAGAACGCAGAAAGACTAGACTGGCTAAATCTTGTGGCCTCCATCTTTCTCCCGTGCTGGATGCTTCCTGCCCTCAATCAAGTTCTTCAGCTCTTGGACTCATGGACTTAACCAGTGATTTGCCAGGGGCTCTCGGGCCTTCAGCCAGACTGAAGTCTGCACCATCAGCTTCCCTATGAAGTTTGGGGGCTCAAACTGGCTTCCTGGCTCCTCAGCCTGCAGAGGGCCTATTGTGGGACTTCACCTTGTGATAGTGTGAGTCAATACTCTTACTAAACCCCCCTTTATATAGACATTTACCCTGTTAGTTCTATCCCTCTAGAGAACCCTGACTAGTACAAGGGGAGTTAACCACACTAAACATCAGTTTTTCATCCATAAATGACTTCCTAATAATGACCCCCTCCCAGGTGAACCATCAGAGTTAAGCACACAACACTGGTCTTGGAAGGGAAACAATAAGGTCAGTTCACATCATCAGTAGATGCAGCAGGTAGTGTCAGGTCCCTTACAGATCATGGGAAGAGGAGAAATAATAAGATTTCAGGAGTTCTAAAAAAGACCCTCCTTGTTCACAAAACACTTTCCCTAACCAAAAATTTCACTGTTTTTTAATTATTTCTCTTCTTAAGAAACATAAAGCTGGGGCCAGGCACAGTGGCTCACGCCTATAATCCCAGCACTTTGGGAGGCCGAGGCGGGTAGATCACGAGGTCAAGAGATCGAGACCATCCTGGTCAACATGGTGAAACCCCGTCTCTACTAAAAATACAAAAATTAGCTGGGCATGGTGGCACACGCCTGTAGTCCCAGCTACTCGGGAGGCTGAGGCAGGGGAATTGCCTGAAGCCAGGAGGCGGAGGTTGCGGTGAGCCCAGATCGCGCCATTGCACTCCAGTCTGGGTAACAAGAGCGAAACTCCATCTCAAAACAAAAAAGAAACATACAGCTGGGCACAGTAGATCACACCTGTAATCCCAGCACATTGGGAAGCTGAGGCGGGCGGATCATGAGGTCAGGAGATCAAGACCATCCTGGCCAACATGGTAAAACGGCATCTCTACTAAAAATACAAAATTAGCCGGGCGTGATGGTGTATGCCTGTAATCCCAGCTACTCCAGAAGCTGAGGCAGGAGAACTGCTTGAACCCGAGAGGCGAAGTTGCAGTGAGCTGAGATCGTGCCACTGCACTCTAGCCTGGACGATAAAAGCAAAACTCCGTTTTTTTAAAAAAAGAAAAAAAAAAGAAAGATACATACATACACTCACAAGGAAGAAAATCTGAGCCTTATCCGTATGAAGGTGTTTTTACTGGATCCATCCATAATAATAGGGCCACTTTACAATGAGCAAACTGAGGCTTGGAGAGGTCAACTATATTGCCCAAGATCTTGAAAGTAGCCGAGAAGAAATTCCTATGCAGGACCACTTGATCTTAAGTTCATGCCCCTTTCCTGAAGGATTCTGTCAGATCCTAGTAACTGCATTCTCCCTAAGGGAAGGTTTTTATAGCCAGACGGAGGGGAAGAAAATAAAAAAGAATCTGAAAATATTATGTAAAAAAGAGGGATGAAAGAGCTAGGTTATGATACAGAAATGTGTGCTGGGGAGCATGATTTTACAAAGGTCAGGCCCCCTGAGACATAGCTCTGCAATCTTCTCTAGCTCATCACAGCCCTTAAATTACAGCAGCTACTCACCTGCCTGGTGCAAAAAGAATGTTTCTATGCATAGTGTGTCCTATATATTATTTAATGAGATACAGCAAGCCCAGACTTACATTCTTCTTGCGAATTCTTCAGAGTGGTGCAGAAGGAGAGTTTTCATGCATAATTTTCTAAGAACGTGAATACATTTATTTGCGGTAGGCATTTGCATTTAGTATACTTAATCCTGGATATTCAGTATGTTTCTGTCCTTAAAAATCAACATGACACCTACAAAAAATACTTCCGGAGTTGGGTGGGGGTGGGGAGGAACACACCAGGAAAATTATTTAGCTCTCTGTGTAATTTTTTTCCACTACCTTTACTTTAATAACAAATCCTTGCAGTCAAGTTTCAACGCTATTCTGAGTCTTCTGGGAGGCTTCCATCTGGGTTCCAAATAATCACCATTTGCAACATTTGTAGGTGAACAGACTGTTGGTTCACAATACAGAGAGAGAAAGACAGATTGTTCTTTTAATGTCATTCATGATGTGTGGGGGCAAAATAATGTATACAAAACTCAGGAGTCCAATAGACTACACTTTATTTATTTATTTATTTTGAGATGGAGTTTTTGCGCATTGCCCAAGCTGGAGTGCAATGGTACGATCTCTACTCACCAAAACCTCTGCCTCCTGGGTTCAAGTGATTCTCCTGCCTCAGCCTCCCAAGTAGCTGGGATTACAGGCATGTACCACCACATTCAGCTAATTTTTTATTTTTAGCAGAGATGGGTCAGGCTGGTCTGGAACTCCCAACCTCAGGTGATCCACCCACCTTGGTCTCCCAAAGTTCTGGGATTATAGGTCTAAGCTACTGCATCTGACCCACTTCATTTTTTTTGAGAAGGAGTGTCCCTCTGTTGCCCAGGCTGGCGTGCAGTGGCACAATCTCGGCTCACGGCAACCACAGTATCCTGGGTTCAAGCGATTCTCCTGCCTCAGCCTCCCAAGTAACTAGGATTACAAGGGTGCACCTCCATACCCAGCTAATTTTTTGTATTTTTAGTAGAGACAGGGTTTCACCATGTTGGCCAGGCTGGTCTTAAACTCCTGACCTCAAGTGATCTGCCCACCTCGGCCTCCCAAAGTGCTGAGATTACAGACATGAGCCAATGTGCCTGGCACACTTAAAAAAAAAAAAAAAAAAGGTTAAGCAGATGCTTTTGAAACTAGATGCTTTTGTACTACATGCTCCAGAGTACCCATTCTCTTAGGTAACACAGACAGAATGGACAACTTAACAGATTCTCGGAAATCCTAAAGGGAGGCTAAGATGTGATTCCGGCTTGGTAGACAAATAGCACAACTCCTATGAAGAATAATAATGTTTATGGAAGAATTATGCTGTGATTTCTACGTATAAAAGCTCATTCAGGCTTCCCAACAATTTTGAGAGAAGAATGTCATTATTATCAGGACCATTTCCAACTTACACATGAGAAAAGTGAGGCCAAGGAGGCTAGGTCTCCACATGAAATTGTTAACCAGCGGCGAATCACATTGATTCTTGGCTAGGAGGGTTTTTTTTAAGTGTTACTGTTACAGAAAATCAGAACATTCGGCAGATTTAAGCTTACTGGTAGTAGAGGTATTCTGAGAATAACCGGATAAATGACGATTGGCAGTAGGATGTGTTATATAAAATGTCAGTCAGCCCATTAAACTCTTTGACCCTTCTCATGCAGACGAAAAAACGCCAATATAGTCAAAGCATGCAATGAAAAGAAAGCAAATATTTCTTTAAATTGCTCCCATGCCCTAAATATATAGTAAAACAAGCAGCACATACATCGGTTTTTCTTAAACTGGGACCCATATTTTTATTTCTCAACCCCAGTACACACACATAATAGCTTGGTTTATTTTCTACTCTGTTCCTTTACAGTTTTTTTTAGCAATACTGGCTACAAAACACTAAAATTATTTTATTAACTCCAAAAAGGTTTCAACCCTCAGTTGAAAAGTGCTACCCAGATGGAAATTACAATTTTGCACATGGAGCTATTGGTATTTTAAAAAAAAAACGTGTGTGCTTGTAAAGGGTAGGGTCACATAGACTTGCTAATTTCAGCACTTTTGCATAGGGCCTGGGAATGGACCCGGGACGAGGATGCTTAGCATAGGATCCCTCGAAGACTTTCAATGGTATCTGAACCTTCTGGAATTGAGTGTAAAAAGTATGTGCAGAAACATACCTGCCTTTGTATAAAGAGCATTTCATGGCTTTTAACCAACTTTACAAAAGGGGGATCCATCCAAGTTTAGATATTTATTTATCTAATTTCCTTAATTTTTGGGTGACAGTCACCAAACCTCACATCAAAACCACATTTTGGTTAAATATAAATAAAATTAACATGCGATGAGGCCGAGTGCAGTGGCTCATGCCTGTAATCCCATCACTTTGGGAGGCTGAGGCAGGTAGATCACCTGAAATCAGGAGTTCGAGACCAGCCTAGCCAACATGGTTTGAAACCCCCATCTTTCCGAAATACAAAAAAATTAG
Organism: Leontopithecus rosalia; assembly: GCA_028533165.1. Taxonomy (NCBI): domain Eukaryota; kingdom Metazoa; phylum Chordata; class Mammalia; order Primates; family Cebidae; genus Leontopithecus; species Leontopithecus rosalia. The sequence continues at coordinate 45,203,128 of CM052665.1, forward strand.
ATGGATGTGGTGGCACATGCCTGTAACCCCAGCTACTTGGGAGGCTGAGGTAGCAGAATCTCTTGAACCTGGGAGGTAGAGATGGCAGTGAGCCCAGATCGCGCCACTGCTCTTTGGCCTGGGCAACAGAGCAAGACTCCATCTCAAAAAACAAACAAACATGCAATGAGAAGAGAGCATCCCAACCCTGATGACCCTGAAATCGTGTCACAAAACAAAGGGTGGCAATATGGCAGAGTCAAAAAATCTTCATTCATTTCTGCTACATGTTGACTGCCTACCAAGGGTGAGCATTAGGATTCTGGGTTAAACTAGAAAAGGAGGAAGTTAACTGAGAGGTACCCCGATGTCCTCTGCAGTATTCTAGTATTATTACACTACAATTCTGAAATCCACAAAATCGAAGAGTGCTACCTACCTATTTCCTGCCTCCCACAGAGAACCTGATGGAATGCTCTGAAAGAGGATAATTTTAAAACAAAAATCCTATCATTTCATCACTGCTTGTTCCCGATTAAAAGCCAAAATATTTCAAGGAAAGGTTTCTCTTTTTTTTTAATTGCATTTTAGGTTTGGGGGTACGTGTGCAGAACATGCAAGATAGTTGCATAGGTACACACGTGGCAGTGTGATTTGCTGTCTTCCTCCCCTTCACCCACATCTGGCATTTCTCCCCATGCCATCCCTCCCCAGCTCCCCCCCCGCTGTCCCTCCCCTATTCCCCCCAATAGACCCCAGTGTGTAGTGCTCCCCTCCCTGTGTCCATGTGTTTTCATTGTTCATCACCCGTCTGTTAGTGAGAATATGCAGTATTTCATTTTCTGTTCTTGTGTCAGTTTGCTGAGAATGATGTTCTCCAGATTCATCCATGTCCCTATAAAGGACAGGAACTCATCGTTTTTGATTGCTGCATAATATTCCATGGTGTATATGTGCCACACTTTCCCAGTCCAGTCTATCATCGACGGGCATTTGGATTGGTTCCAGGTCTTTGTTACAAGGAAAGGTTTCTATCGATTGAGACAATGGTGAGATGTAGCCAGCTCAGATGAAAAGGCATGAGCATTTTTCATAGAAGAAAGTATTTTGTGAGAGCTAAATCCAGGACTGCATCTCCACTTGAACTTCTATTAAAATACTAATGATGCATTCTTCTCCTCGACGTGTGGTTGGGGCACAATAAGCCCTCTCACTAAGAAGTAATCAAAACAGTGTGGTTTGCCCCTCATCGGATCTAAGGTGTCTGAGCTAAGATAGGATTGTGTGATGGGGATGCCATGCCCCCAGGCCCTCTTGTTTCCTTCCCCATCAAGAATTCTCAACTATAGGAAACTTCCTGCCTCTCTGGCCCCTCAGCATGGCTCTGGGAAGGTGAGTCGTTCATTCGGACAGAGGAGACAGTTTGGAGAATGACCCATACATGCCTAGATCAAGCCCTTCTGTTCCACTTGCTTAGGAATAAAGGCCCCTGGGGAACTCAAGGTTGGACCTCTGTAGATCATGCAGTACTGGAGAGATCCTGACCCACAGAAGGGAGACCTGTTATCCAGTGCCAGGTCTGCACAGGGGGTCAGTCTACCTAACTCAACTGGCCAGGGATGTTTGGGAAACCCACATTGTTGTACCTCTGCGTCACAACCTCCAATCCGACATTCAGTAATAATAAAGCTAAGCTTTTCATCTCCACCTGCTGAACGCTTTGTTTGTCTTAGTTGGTCTAGAAATTAAGCAGGAAAAAGAACTTCTCAAATCCCAATAAGCTCTGTCCTCTCCATCTTCTCAATTTCAAGTGGATTGACGACACTTAAAATACTACTTGGCCAGGTGTGGTGCAGCACTTTGGGAGGCCAAAGTGTGTGGATCACCTGAGGCCAGGAGTTCGAGACCACCCTGGCCAACACAGTGAAACCCAGTCTCTACTATAAATATGAAAATCAGCCAGGTGTGCTGACACGCACTTATAGTCCCAGCTACTCAGGATGCTGAAGGAGAAGAATCCCTTGAACCAAGAAGACAAAGGTTGCAGTGAGCCAGACCACACCACTGCACTCCAACCGGGGCAAAAGAGCGAGCCTCCACCTCAAAAAAAAAACCATAAAAAAACCCACCGCTGAACACATCTATGACTTTCCAATTTTAGGACAAAGCTACACATGCCTACTTGATGAGACAGCTGTAGGTCTTATTCATATTCTCAGGCAGTCCGACACCGCACAGAAGTTCCTAGAAATCAAAACATAGCTAATGACCCAGCTCAACAGGATTTCAGAAAGAAGAAACTTTTCTTTAGATTACTGCCCAATCACAGAATAACAGCAGCTTTGTGGGGTGAGTTAAACAGTAATTTCGGTACTGCTCCCAGGTCTTCACAGAAAGAGGATCAAACTCTTTTTTCTTTTTTTGAGACAGTCTCACTCTGTCACCCAGATTGGAGTGCAGTGGCACCATCTCAGCTCACTGCAACTCTCTCTCACAGGCTCAAGCGCTACTCCCACCCCAGGTTCATGAGTAGCTGGGACTACAGTTGTGCACCACCACACCTGGCTAATTTTTATATTTTTTATAGAGACATGGTTTCACCATGTTGGCCAGGCTGGTCTCAAACTCCTGAGCTCAAGCGACCTTCCCACCTCAGCCTCCCAAAGTGCTGGGATTACAGATGTAAGCCACCACATCGCCAGAGGATCAAATTCTATCATTCAAAGTGAATTTCCAAAATAACAAACACCAAGTGTGAGTGTTCCAAGACATTCCCACAGGCTAATGAAATCCAGCATGAATCATCAACAATTCGGTAGGCGGTCAAGGGACTACTCTGTAGAGGGAATATCCAAGAACCCAAAACCTACTTGTTCCTACTAAGATTGTATATTAATGAATCTGATGAGCAAAATCTGCCAATTTTATCACTGTAAAGCCAACAAAATTTACTACTTTGGAAATTGTTTTTGGCTTTGAGTCTGGGAGGGGAAAAATGGAAAAAGCTCTGCACATAAATCTTCTTGATGTTATTTTGACTTTATCTTGACAATGTTACTCGAAAGATAAAATCTGATTCATCCTGGTTTCTCATTCAGGATGCTTCCTCCATAACACAACATTACAAGATGCCAGTCAAGTTGGTGGTTTTTGTTTTTGCTGTTTTTTTTTTTTTTGAGACGGAGTTTCGCTCTTGTTACCCAGGCTGGAGTGCAATGGCCCGATCTCGGCTCACCGCAACCTCCGCCTCCTGGGTTCAGGCAATTCTCCTGCCTCAGCCTCCCGAGTAGCTGGGATTACAGGCAAGTGCCACCAGGCCCAGCTAATTTTTTGTATCTTTAGTAGAGACGGGGTTTCACTATGTTGACCAGGATGGTCTCGATCTGTTGACCTCGTGATCCACCCGCCTCGGCCTCCCAAAGTGCTGGGATTACAGGCTTGAGCCACCGCGCCCGGCCTGTTTTTGCTGTTTTTTACAAGGACAGGGTCTCATTCCGTCACTCAGGATGGAGTGCAGTAGTGCAATCACAGCTCACCATAACCCTGAACTCCTACACTCCGGAGACCCTCCTGCCCCAGCCACCCAATTGGCTAAAATTACAGGCATGTACTACCACGCCCAGCTAAACCTCTGAGTTTTGAATCAAGCTTTTTGTGTCACCAGCGCACCACAAGTGGGCCTCAGTCTCTGCTCGCTTGCTTCCCATGGTGATGTACAGCGTAAAGGCTGGCAGGCCTCTTGTTTCTGGAGCTTTCGTTTCTGCTGTGCAACAGGCTAAATACCCAGACAGTGACAAACCAGCCTTGGGAAGGGGGAACTGATGAAAAAATAATAATAATAATGATACATGTTCCAAAGCTGCTCAATTTGGGTACAAGTACATGGTGGAGTCTCCGTTTTCAATTCTTTTGGGCATAAGTGGAAGTGGAATTGTGGGTCATACAGTAATTCTATGATTAACATTCGAGGAAGCAGTAAATTGTTTTCGCAGTAGCTGTGCTATTTTACATTCTCACCGACAATGCATAGGGGTTCCAATTTCTCCACATTCCCTCCAACGCCTTATTATTTTCCATTAAAAAAATTACTATAACCTTTCTAGTGGGCATAAGGTGGTACCTCACCACGGTTTTGATTTGCAATTCCCTACAGATACTGAGCATCTTTTCATGCGCTGATTTGGCTACCTCTGTATTATCTCTGGAGAAGTGTCTATCCAAGTCCTATGCTTATTTTTTAAATGGCATGCTTTTTCATTGTCACTGAGTTGTTTCACCACTGCTTATCGCAGGATTATTCACACAATAGCCAAAAAGCAGAAACAATCCAAATGCTCATTTACAGATGAATGGATAAACAAAACATGTATATATATACCTACATTTACATGTATATAAACATGCATATAAAGGATGCATATATATAATATCAACCCCAAGAAGGAAGAAAATTCTGACATATGCTACAACATGAATGAACCTTGAAAACATTATGCTAAATATGATGTATGATTCCACTTATATGAGGTACCTGGAATAGGCAAATTCATACACAGTAGAATGGAGGTTACCAGGGACAGGGAGGTGGAGGGTGAGAAATGGGAGCTATTGCTGGCTGGGTGCATTTTCTGTTTGAGATGATGAAAACGTTCTGGAAGTAGATTGTGGAAATGGTTGCGCAACTGTTCACTTAAAATGGCTAGAGTGGTGAATTTTATATTATGGATATTTTATCAAATGTAAAAATGTCACTTTGTACTTGTAAATATAATTAGTCAAAAAAAAAAATCCACAACATATTAAAAAAAGAATGGCTTCAGTCAATGATGATTGAGTCTGGGGTTTCCAAGGCAGGAATGAGCCAGAAAATGGCATTCAGGGTATGTGGTATCAGAAGCTTGGGGCAACCCCAGCTGCACACTGACCAGTGAGCAATGGTAAGTGACTCCCTCTACCTCTCAGAGCCTCATTAGATGTGGAATTGAAAAAAAAGGAAAGCTGCCGGGCGCAGTGGCTCATGCCTAGAATCCCAGCACTTTGGGAGTCCGAGGCGGGTAGATCACAAGGTCAAGAGATCAAGACCAACCTGGCCAACATGATGAAACCCCATCTCTACTAAAAATACAAAAATTAGGCAGGCGTGTTGACACACGCCTGTAGTCCCAGCTACTCTGGGGGCGGAGGCAGGAGAATCACTTGAACCTGGGAGGCAGAGGTTGCAGTGAGCCGAGATCAGGACACTGCACTCCAGCCTGGGTGACAGAGCAAAAAGGATAGCTGGGCTGGGCGTGGTGGCTCATGCCTGCAATCCCAGCACTTCAGGAGGCCAAGGCGGGCAGATCACCTGAGGTCAGGAGTTCAACATCAGCCTGGCCAACATGGTGAAACCCCATCTCTACTAAGAATACAAAAATTAACCAGGCATGTTGGCAGGCACCTATAATCCCAGCTACTTGGGAGGCTGAGGCACAAGAATCACTTGAACCTAGGAGGTGGAGGTTGCAGTGAGCCAAGATCGTGCCACCAGTGTGAGACTCCATCTCAAAACAAAACAAAACAACAAACCATCTCAGCAGAAGAAGAAATAAAAATCTAGAAAGAAATCATCTAAATATGAATAGTCAATACCTGTGGTAGTTTTGATGGCCATCCTTCTGCTTAGCCGTATTTTCGAGTGTTCCTATAAGAAACATGCATGATCATCTAAGAATATCACATACAAAGAAGAAAGAAAATACTAGCTCAAAGTCCAGCCTCTTCCAAGCCTCCCTGCTCCTTCTTCTCCTCCCTGAAGAAGGGAGAAGAAATACAACTGCATGCGTAGATAAGTTTAAAATAGTCGGTAAGTTCAAAGACTGACCACGGTCTTCCCTCTCACTCCGTGGCTGCATCTGTCTTATAATGAAGGGGAGGACGATTCTAGCTCGTATTCCCAAAGTGCATCCGTGTAGACCACGTCCTCTAAGTCATGACACATGTAAATTCATTTCCTACTCACAATACCTCTAGAGCGGGGGGTGCCATCATCTGCCATCTTATAGGGGAAGGAACTGAGGCCCTGAGAATGACAGCAACTTGCCCCTGGGTGCCCTGCTCACCTGACAGGCCTGGCTTCCAATCCACACTCAACACTGAACCCAGCCTCTTGGCCTTGACAACCTGACCCCTCCCACAGGTGCTTCTATTTTTGCCACCACCTGTCTCTGTGTCACTACGCATTGACTTTCCTGTCACCTCTGCCAGAATGTGAAGCAGGGGCTGTGGCCTACTGACCTCTACCAGGAATATCTAACCCACCATCTGTCCACTGAATTGAGTTACTGTTGAATGTTAGGTCCCAAATGCAATGAATTTTTAAACTTATCTACGCATGCAGTTGTGTGTCTCTTTCCACAAGGAGGTCAGCCAGCCACTGGTAACTTTGGCAAGGGGGGGCCCACTTCACGGTTTTCCCAAACAAGTCCCACAGGTGAGACAAAGTGCCCTTCAGGGAACTCAGTTCTTTGGCGGAGTCTATGGTAGAGTGTTAGTAGGTGCACCTCAGCGCTCCAGAGCCAAAGTAAAGAAAGGTGAGAACGTGCCTGAAGCCATAAAATGTGGTGCTAAGCCAGTCTGAAAAGACTATGCATTGCAGGATTCCAAGTATATGACATTCCAGAAAAAACAAAACTATTTAGAGACATCAGTGGTAGGCCAGGTGCAGTGCCTCATGCCTGTAATCCCAGCACTTTGGGAGGCCAAGGCAGGGGGATGACTTGAGGTCAGGAGTTCAAGAGCAGCCTGGCCAACATGGCAAAACCCTGTCTCTACTAAAAATATAAAAACTGGCTGGGTGTGGTGCTCGCCTGTAATCCCAGCTACTCGGGAGACTGAGGCATGAGGATCACCTGAACCTGGGATGCGGAGGTTGCAGTGAGCTGAGATGGCACCACTGCACTCCAGCCTCGGCAACAGAGTAAGACTCCATCTCAAAAATAAAAAAATTTATTCAGAAGCATGTTCATCTAAAATAATATAAATATTCATCGTGTATCTGAGGAAAGATAGATATATTTCTACCTCTTAAGTCACAAAGATGGAAAGAAGCCAGCCATCTGTGAGTTAAGAGGTGTCGCATGGAGGGGCCAGTGAGAAACCCGCACTTTTCAATGTTTTTCCCCTTTACCGTTTTCTTTCACACGCGACTGTGACTAAAAGCAGCGTGACATTGTAAAATCGATGATGTACTATACACTGGCATTTAGAAATTGTTTAAAATGGAGCTAGAGACTTTCTGTTTAAAATTGAAGAAGCCCATCCCTTTGCAAACCAGTATCTCACATCCTCTAGACCCTGCTTTCCCACTGTCGGGCAGAGGTGCCCTGAAGAACAAGTGCTGTGCATATAAACTCCCTGACCGCAGCGACACCCCCAACTCCCCTCCCACAGGTTAGCAGCAGAATTCCTACCTATTAATGACAGGACCATACCATTTCCTGATTTTGTTTTGGTTTTGTTCTGTTCCATTTTTCTTTTCTTTCTTTTCTTTTTGAGACAGTTTCCCTTTCACCCAGGCTGCAGTGCAGAGGTGCAATCTCAGCTTACTATAACCTCAGCCTCCTGGGTTCAATGATTGTCCTGCCTCTGCCTCCCGAGTAGCTGGGATCACAGGCACCTGCCATCATCATATTGGTTGATTTTTGTATTTTTAGTAGTGATGGAATTTCACCATGTTGGCCATGCTGGTCTCAAACTCCTGACCTCGTGATCCACCCGCCTCAGGCCCCCAAAGTGCTGGGAATACAGACGTGAGCCACCACGCCCTGCCCCATTTTTCTTATAGGTAAAACCAACACCCCGTTCTCTAGGAATAGACTTAAGCAGCTGCCACTCTGTCCTCTGAAGAAAGTCACAGTCCTCTCCTGTCTTTCTGTTGTCCCAGCTCACTTGAGAGACTTTCTAGGAAAAGATTGTTAAAGGGAAGGGGATGTACCATTCCATTCATGGAGAACTCCCAGTTACCAGCTTGGAAGGCAGCTGAAATGTTAAAAGGAACTTCCTATCTGCATACCAAAATAAAAGGTGGAAAGAAAACCAAACGGCCTCACCAGTTAACGATAGCATCCTTCAGTGCATACCATGAGACTCCAAGTAATCCATATTAAGCAGTAAAAGCCCATGAACTGGAAAGAAAGAAGCCTTCTGCAATGACTACACCAAAAACATAGGGCAAGTCCCTAGTATCTCAGGATATTCCCCACGCCCTGCAGATGTGTGTGACCGTACACTTCCCACCAGGTAATCGTCAGCAAGTATTTAAGATGCTACATGAAAGGCATCTGTTACCCATGGGCAATCCCTCTACATTTTCTGCAGTGGTGATTAAAGCAATTGCCCTCCATCCCTTCCCTACCTTCCAGTGATGTGAGGTTTAATTAATACGCACTTGGGGTTTTAAGATCCCTAGATGAAAAGAGGACCAGATGTGAAAGTTATTATTATTTTCTTCAAAGTACACGGGTATGCTAATATCTGTGGGGCAAGTTTACCACACGCCCACTTAAAACAGGCTAACAGGGTCATATGCCAAAACATTCAGGTTTGGATTTTTGAAAAGCTCAGAGATCCGACAGATGCGTTCTGGTCACAACTGAACATGCAGCTCCAGTGAGAAGGCAGAACATTTGATAAATGGTTCCCTTAGTTCAGAACTACAACGCCAGAGGAGCAGCCCGAACCGAAAAGGGAAGTGATCAGTGGAAAAGAGGGTAGAATCTGCTCACCAGTAAGGCAAGAGGGCGACATGGAGCATGCGCAGGGAGGAGGCGCTTTCTGTTTCGAAGGTAACTGGGCTGCCGAGAACCTGGAATTATCTTCAAGCATTTTTCTAGCCACGCTGGAATGCATTCTAGAATTCATCGGCTAAGTACCCTCGTAGGACAAAAAGTCCCTTTTCTCATCTGCTTTAAAGAAAGAGATCTGTGGGCCCCGCACGGTGCCTCATACGTGTAATCCCAGCACTTCGGGAGGCCAAGATGGACCATTTGAGGTCAGGAGTTTGAGACCACCCTGGCCAACATGGCAAACTCTGTCTCTAGTAAAAATAGAAAAATTAGCCTTATGTGGTGACGCAAGCCTGTGATACCCGCTACTTGGAAGGCTGAAGCATGTGCATAGCTCGAACCTAGGAGGCGGAGGTTGCAGTGAGCCAAGTCTGCACCACTGCACTCCAGCCTGGGCAACAGAATGAAATTCCATAGCAAAAAAAAAAGAAGAAGAAGAAAAGAAAGAGATTTGTGCCTAGAGAAGTTGCAAAAATAAAGACCACCACCACCCCACACCAGTGGGATCCAGACTGTATAAGCAGTAACTCAGTCTAATCGAGGCTCAGACACAAGCTCACTGAGAACCACGGTCCACGGGAGATGTGTGTGGTCTCCTCCCAGCACAGCTGGCCGAGAGAGCCTATGAACCTAAACCAGGTGGTGTCTCCCTAGTCCTACCCACAACCCTCAAAGGCTTCCCATCTCACCAGCAGTCCTGAGACCCTGCCCCAACTGCACCCCTCGGTCTGCATCTCCCTGGCTCTCACGCTTTGCTCTTCCCACCCAAGCCTTCAACATGCCTGGCCCACCCCTCTGCCCTCTACCTAGATGCTCCCTCTGTCAGCACAGGCTTGCTCCCTCAACCGCTTGCCACCTTGGCTTCAATGTCACCGATGCAGTGGGGCCTTCCTAACTCCTCTATATTCAAAAGCTCAAACACCCAACACTTCCTTGCTTCAAGAGTCTCCACTGTAACGACCGCCTTCCCACATAGTACAGGTTGTAACTACAGTCGGCCCTCCCTGTCCACGGGTCCTGTATCCGTGGCTTCCATATCCGTGGACTCAACCAACCATGGATCCAAAATATTCAAAATAAGTGATTGTGTCTATACTGAACATGTACATGTTGTATTTTGTTTTATTCTTTGAGACAAGGTGTCACTCTGCGCCCAGGCTGGAGCACAGCTGCACAAGCATGGCTCACTGCAGCCTCAGCTTCCTGGGCTCATGTGATCCTCCTGCCTCAGCCTCCAGAGTAGCTGTGAACAGAAGCTGCATGCCACCATGCCTAGCTACTTTTTCTTTTTAAATAAAGAAACGATTCTGTCTGTACTGAATAAGTACATATTTTATTTTACTTTATTTTTTGAGACAAGGTGGCATTCTGTCGCCCAGGCTGGAGTGCAGTGGCGTGATCTCGGCTCATTGCAAACTCCACCCACTGGGTTCATGCCATTCTCCTGCCTCAGCCTCCTGAGTAGCAGGGATTACAGGTGCCTGCCACTGTACCTGGCTAATTTTTGTATTTTTAGTAGAGACAGGGTTTCACCATCTTGACCAGGCTGATCTTGAATTCCTGACCTCGTGATCCACCCACCTCAGCCTCCCAAAGTGCTGGGATTACAGGCGTAAGCCACCATGCCTGGCATTTTTAAAAAAGTTTTACTCTAAGTTCTGGGATAATGTGTGCAGAACGTGCAGGTTTATTACATAGGTATACATGCGCCATGGTGGCTTGCTGCACCCATCAACCCGTCATCTAGGTTTTAAGCCCCATATGCATTAGGTATTTGTCCTAATGCTCTCCCTCCCCTTGACCTCCACCCCCAACAGGCCCCGTGTGTGATATTCCCCATCCTGTACCCATGTGTTCTCATTGTTCAGCTCCCACTTATGAGTGAGAACATGCAGTGAATTTTTCTATTTTTTGTAAAGACGGGGTCTCACTATGTTGCTTAGACTGGTCTCGAACTTCCAGACTCAAGTGATGTTCCTGCCTTGGCCTCTCAAAGGGCTAGAATTTCAGGCGAGCCACTATGCCCAGCCCAGACTTATTTTTCTGGTCATCATTCCATAAACAATACAGTGTAACAACTATTCCACAGCATTTATTTTGTTTTAGGTATCCAGAGATGATTTTCAATGTGTGGAAGGATGGGCCTAAATTATACGCAAATGCTACACCATTGTCCATAAGAGATTAAACATCTGTGGATTTTGGTGTCTTCAGGGTAGAGAAGGGACATCTGGAACCAACCTCCCACAGATATGCAGGGAATATGCCTGTTGATATTGTCTGTATCTAGAATGTCAGTTTCCTGAGGGCAGGGATGCTTCCTAGCCTTCTGCTCTGCTGTCTCCTTACTACCTGCAACTGAGCACAGCACAGTGAACACACAGATGCTGACTTCGAAAAGTCAGACGGCCGGGCACTGTGGCTCACACCTGTAATCCCAGCATTTTGGGAGGCCAAGGCAGCCAGATCACCTGAGATCAGGAGTTCAAGACCAGCCTGACCAACATGGAGAAACCCTGTCTCTACTAAAAATACAAAATTAGCCGGGTGTGGTGGCACATGCCTGTAATCCCAGCTACTCGGGAGGCTGTGGCAGGAGAATCCCTTGAACCCAAGAGACGGAGGCTGCAGTGAGCCACGATCGCAACACTGCACTCCAGCCTGGGCAACAAGAGCGAAACTCCATCTCAAAAAAAAAAAAGAAGTTAAAGACAGCCCACAAGGAGAAAGACTGAGGTCGGCTCCCAGAAAATTCCTCATAATTGCTTACTTTCATGCTGAGGTTACTGGGCACATAGACCTGGTGACTCCCTGTGGGAAGGGGCTTAAGACTGAGGCAGAATTTGACCATTTGTGGTCCCCAAGTCACAGTACTTTCAAATATGACTAAAGCCCTACTCTCCCTAACCACCCTCAATGCAGGAAGGTGTGGCTCACACGGAATCTACCGTATGAATCCGTTTACCAGAAAATGCATCCTTAGTGGCCATAGCACATGGCCAGAATGAAGAAACAGGAATGTGAAGTCAGTGCTTCCATAGCTATGAAGCTGCCAGTGAAAGTCCCAGTTCTCAGAGTATCAGATCCTCCTGCTTGACCAGGGATTCTCCCCTGCTGCCCAGTGACTGCTGCCCAAGCGGACAGGCTGCAAAGAACTTCGAGAAGGAATACAGGTCAAAAGACACTTTACTAGACGCCAGGAGTAGAACGCAGTGCTGTGTCTCTTCAACTTTGGTTTGAATGTTTTTGCTGTTTCATAAGACCACTTTACAGAGCAGTTTGTGTAAATGCGTTCTGTTTTGAGATAGCGTCTCTGTCGCCCAGGCTGGAGTACAATGGCACAACCTCAGCTCACTGCAACCTCTGACTCCCAGGTTCAAGCAATTCTCCTGCCTCAGTCTCCTGAGTAGCAGGGATACAGGCACACACCACCATGCCCGGCTAATTTTTTTGTATTTTTAGTAGAGACAGGGTTTCACCATTTGGTCAGGCTGGTCTCGAACTCCTGACCTTGGGATCCGCCAGCCTTGGCCTCCCAAAGTGCTGGGATTACAGGCATGAGCCGCCACACCTAGGCTTTATAGAGCAGTTTAAGGTTTCCGGCAAAATTCCACAGAAAGTACAGAAATTTCCCATATACCTCCTGCCCCACGTGCACAGCCTCCCCTACTACCAACACCCTTCACCAGAACGGTCTGTTTGTTGCAATCAATGAACATATATTTACACATCATTATTACCCAAAGTCCATAGTTTACATTAGGGTTCAGTCTTGGAGCTCTAGATGCCATGGCTTTGGATGAATGTATAATGACATGTATCTATCATCACAATCTCGTATAGAGTAGTTTCACCACCCTAAAAGTCTTGTGTGCTCCGCCAGTTTATCCCTGTCTCCTCCCTAGCCCCTGGCTACCACCCTGATGGTTCTTCTGTGTCTCTTCATGACCAGCTCATTCCTTTTCAGTGCTGAATAATATTCCATCATGTGGATGTACCACAGTGTTTATATATTCACTTACTGAAGGACATCTTGGTTGCTTCCAAGTTTCCAACAAAGCTGCCGTAAACATCTGTGTTCAGGGCTGTTTTTTTTGTTTGTTTGTTTTTTTGTTTTTTTTTTTTGTTTTTTTTTTTTTGCTTGGTTCTTTGCATTTGTTTTGTTTTGTTTTGTCTTTTTTGGGGATAGAGTTTCCTTCTGGTGCCCAGGCTGGAGTCCAAAGGCGTGACCTTGGCTCACTGCAACCCCCACCTCCTGGGCTCAAGTGATTCTCCTGCCTCAGCCTCCCGAGTAGCTGGGATTACAAGCGTGCACCACGATGTCTGGCTAATTTTGGTATTTTTGTAGAGATGGGGTTTCACCATGTTGGCTAGGCTGGTCTCAAACTCCTGACCTTAAGTGATCCACCTGCCTCGGCCTCCCAAGGTTCTTTGTAGTTCTGTTTTGTTTTTTTCAGATGGAGTCTTCTTCTGTTACCAGGCTGAAGTACAATGTCACGATCTCAGCTCATTGCAACCTCCGACTACCTGGTTCAAGCGATTCTGCCTCAGCCTCCGAAGTAGCTGGGATTACAGGCATGCGCCACCACACCCAGCTAATTTTTTTTTTTTTAAATAGAGATGGGATTTCACCATGTTGGCCAGGACATGATCTCAATCTCCTGACCTCATGATCTGCCCACCTCAGCCTCCCAAAGTGCTGAGATTATAGGCCTGAGCCACCACGCCCAGCCCTTTGTAGGTTTTTAATAGCAGTTTGGTGTGGGGAGAGAGAAAGAGAAATGAAAAGAATGACCTTCATGAGCTGAAGGCAAAATAGGCTTCATATTCTCCAAGAAAGTCCCTCTTTCTAAGAACACTTCTGAGAAATTAAATTTGGCAAAGAGGTATAGTGTTAGTTTTATACACACATGCATCCATTTCTAATACTATGATTTTTTTTCAAGCACTTCAGTTGGATTTATAAACTCTGAAAGGTAAAATGTGATTTGAATGTCCCCACTAAATAAACGTGTCTGTGGGACTTCGCCATCTATATTCCATTATACTCAGGCCGTTTTCTCCCAGCTAATACTCTCAGCCCAAGTGTTCTGTGAGGGACCCACCATAGCCACCATACACAGCAAGTGCCAAAAAAAAAAAAAGCTTGGTGTTGAATACATTTCAAAGATTCAACCAAGTAGTCAGCAAAGATGACAACAAACTTTAAAACAAAGATGCCTACAAGTTTCTGGACACAGGAACAGACATGGATCAGGAAAGTAAGCATCCATCCCACCAATCAGTCTCAAAATCCACCTATAATGAATGATTAAACCAAAGTTGTAATAATAGAGGCATCACAAGTCAGAGAGGTCCATCCCTTGGAAAAGGGGAGCGCACCACATCAATCACAGCCTGCAGGCCCACCCAACCAGCCACAACAACTCCCAGGGGAAAAATGAGGAAGGAGAATGCCCCAGAACCAAAATGTGTCTTAAATGATATTGCAAAAGAAACGATTTCACAACGATCTCGAAAACCCAAATGCATTTCTGGTAGGACAGAGCCTACCCTACCACACTCCTCAGGACTGGGAATCTCCAGCCATGTCACGCCAGCTTCACACATCAAATCAAAAGGCATTTGACAAGGCGTTCTCTGGTATAACACGACTTTCCTACTCAGGGCTGACATTTTGCAGATAAATTTCCCACATCCTGTATTTACCACACTAAGTATTCCCGGGCAGTCATAGCCACTGCATCTGAAGTCAAAAAGAGGGCTGGCAAGGAAGCCTGGTGGATACACAGGGGTCCTACACAAAAGAAGCCTGGTGGATACACAGAATGAGGGTCCCACGTGTAGGATTTCAGTCTGATTTCAAATTATGGAAGTGAGAGGCAGGCAACTCGCATTTAAGTGCGACTTCATGTGCTCTTGAGAAGAGGAAAACATTGAAACATCCAGATCTGCTTTTTGCTTTCTTTTAACTGCAAGGTCCCAGTGAAAACATAATCCGCGTCTAACATATCCAGTTACAGAGAAAAAGCAAGTATATACTCCTGTGTTCTCTTCATCTGGCTAGTAACAAAACGGTATATTTCCCCATTTTGTTTAATGCTTCTGCTGCTCAAAATTACTTCCAGATCCTACGTTTTCCTTAGTTTTCATTTTCATGCTACATGAAACCCCCTACTCCTAGAGCAAAAAGGAAAGAAAGAAAGAGAACAACCAGAAGTTAACACACCAGTGTAAAATACAACGCCAAAAATACAAAATCCAGCCCCCCCATCTGAAACAAAGAAACAAGTCAATAATGTGCAAATACATAGTCCAGCACGATCGAAGCTAAACGGTGAGTCTTAGTACATAATATCCATATCACAGGCTTTGCCAACTATACCGGGAGAAACTTCTATACTTCTCAAGGATGCGACTCACAGACCTGAGCAGCTGGCTCAACTAAGGTCGAAGAGTCGGGAAGAGCCCAAGGTAAGAACTCGGGTCTCTTGACCTCTTTCTAGTCCAGTGCTCGCCTCCTCGTACTTCATTCATGAATACTAACTACCCTACCATACTCCTCAGGACTGGGCATCTCCAGCTATGGCACGCCAGCTTTACACATCAAATCAAAAGGCATTTGACAAGGCCCTCCACTGAACGCTTCTTCCCTAGTCAGGGCTGACATTCTGCAGATAGATTTCCCACATCCCGTATCTACCGCGCTAAGTTGCCCTGGACACGCATACCATTTGCGAGTCAAAAAGACGCACATTATTTGCTAATGATGAGGATCATTTTGTTTAAACATAAATGACTGAACTTACCAGAAATACCCTCACTCACCTCATTCAAAAAAAATTGTTGTTTTCACCAAAAGAGAAAAATTGCTGTGCCCTAAGCAGGAACAGCTTCTAGCAGTGTCAACACTGCCACTGGAAACACCCAGAGAAAATGCTCAAACCACCACCAGGGAACTGGCGATAAAACTCCCACACTCACATTCACAGTGTTTATGTGATCATTAAAATCACCCTCCAATGACCTACAAAACACAGTCTGTTGGTTAGATCTCTTCAGGACTAAATGGCTCATCAGACATCTGCACAAACTAGATTCCTCTCAATACTGAGAAAGGTGAAGCAGAAATACTAACAGTCCATATTGGTTTTCTGTCCCAACTCTTAAAAAGAAGTAAATAAGCCAGGCACGGTGATGTGTGACTGCAGTCCCAGCCACTCAGGAAGCTGAGTCAGGAGGACTGCTTGAGGCCAGGAGTTCAAGGCCAACCTGGGCAACATGACGAGACCCCATCTCTTAAAACAAACTTGTATTTTAAATAAATAAAAGAATTAAATATTATAGATGCACTGAGCACTGACTAAGCTACCAACAGGGAAATCAGGAACAGAGGCTGGGGGTTCTCAGGTGCCCAGAGGGCTGAGGGATCTGGGCAGGCGTGGCTTGTCCACCTTGTAGCCCGCAGAGCCTGGCTAAGGTATTCTACTTCTCTGCACCTGTTTTTTTTTTCCAGCTGCAAAACTGGAATAACAGCTCATTGGATTACTTTGAAGGTTAAATGTCCTGATGCTTCAAATTTATCAAACTTCTAGTTTATACCCCTCATTTGAACCCTTATATGAACTCTCTCTCTTTTTGTTTTTTTGACACAGGGTCTGGCTCTGTCACCCAGGCTGGAGTGCAGTGGCCCAAACATGGCTCACTGCAGCCTCAACCTTCTAGACTCAAATAAATCCTCCTGCCTCAGCTTCCTGTGTAGCTGGGACCACAGGCATGCACCACCACACCCTGGCTTTTTTATTTTCTTATAGAGATGAGGCCTGACTCTATTGCCCAGGCTGGTCTCGAACCCCTAGGCTCAAGTGATCTTCCCACCTCAACCTCCCAAAGTGCTGGGACTATGGGCACAGGCCATCATGCCTGGCTGGAACACTTATGAACTCTTGATGGTATACCTTTTCTTCCCTTCTACACTGTCAGCTACACCATATCCCAAAGATGATATTCTACATGGTACCCCAAAGATGATATTCATAGCTACCCAACAAATGATTTGTTGAAAGAATGAATAAATAAGCACACCACCCTCCCTCACAAAAAAAAATTAACTATGAGGCCTAGTAACTAGATGTCACTCTGCTAACTTGAATACATTACCCTACCTTGGCTTGTTGGGACTTCTGCAAATACATTAGATAAATAGCAATAGTTACAACACAGGAGTGAGAATCGGAAATGCTTTCAATCAACGCTTACGGCTATAGGCTTTTCCACTTCAATTCAACCCCAGGCTTGGTTTGCAAGCAGGCAATTGCAACAACCCCACTGTTTCTTCTAAAGCTGAAACCACGAAAACCTCATTTTATTTTCACCTAATGTCAACTCCTGTGCTTTCTCTGAAGAGGGATTCTGCTGCCTCCAGCCCTTCCCAGCCTGGGTGCTGTTTCTTTATTCTCCCCTTTCTTTTGACTCAGGATCTCACTCTGTTGCCCAGGCTGGAGTGCCATAACGTGGTTCTGACTTATTGCAGCCTCAAACTCCTCGGCTTAAGGGATTCTCCGCCCAGTCAGCCTCCTAAAGCGATGGGATTTCATGCAGGAGACGCTGCACTCGGCTGTTCTTCATCAACGCTTCGCTCCTCATTACACAGACTGGCGCTGTTTGATCAGCAACAACAAAAAAAAAAAAACCCCACCGATGAGGGCAGCTAACTGCGCTTTCCTGACTCTTTGGGGATTTCAGATACCCTCACCTGCGCCTCCTGTAAAGCTAACCCAGACCTCTGGAAAGAATTTCTTTCTAGCTCTTAAAGTAGTTATCTGCAGCCCATCCCTCCCTCCACCATTCCCACACGGTTCATTTCCATTCCCATAAGCAAACCAAACTCTGCTGAGCATCAATTAGGAGCAGAGGGAAAAGGCTGTGCTTTGAGCAGACTGGCTTCTTCCCAAGCCAAACACACTTATGTGCATCTGACTCCATTACCGCCCAGCCTGCACACGTCCTGGGGCGCCTGGCCTTTCCGGAGGTGAGCTTGTGTTTACCCACTGTCAAGGGGTATTTCCCAGTGGGCCTCTCCTCCCCGCAGTGGAGACTGGCTGCAACCACCCTACCCCCTACCCAGGCAACCAAATGTGACATCCAAAGAGTCCCTGGAGTGGCCATCTGTCCCTGCCATGCCAATGTTTACGCCACATGGGCAGGAGAGGGACAGGCCAGGGAAGACTCCAGGGTATCCTGCATCAGACCCAAGGAGTTGCCATCCCAGGCCGTTTGTGCCACAAAACAAGACAGTGAGAGAATAGTCCTCAGTCTAACCAGAGAGGCTCCTGGTTCCTAAAGAGAAAGATCAAGCTCTTTAACTTCCCTGAGGGTGTTCAAAAGATGTTTCTCCTGCAGATGAGCATCGAGCATCTAAAAATAAAATGAGATCCCTAATTTTTCAGTTTTTAAAATATTACCTGACTGCCCCCCACCAAAGTTAAACCTAAACATGGTATTTCTGACAAAAAAGACTTTAACAAGTTCATAGTGAAGTGCTAAGAGGAACTGGATAATGTAGAAAAGATTCAGATTAGAAATAAACTCCAGCCAGGTGTGGTGGCTCACGCCCGTAATCCCAGCACTCTGGGACGCTGACCAGGGTGGATCACCTGAGTTCAGGAGTTTGAGACCAGCCTGGCCAAAATAGTGAAACCTCGTCTCTATTAAAAATAGAAAAATTAGCGGGATGTGGTGGAGCAGATCTGTAATCCCAGCTATTTGGGAGCCTGAGGCGAGAGAATGCTTGAACCCAGGAGGCAGAGGTTGCAGTGAGCCAAGATAGCACCACTGCACTCCAGCCTGGGTAACAGAGGGAGACTCCATCACACACATACACACAAAGAAACTCAAGAGTCTCCAAATTCTAGAGTTAATATGACCATTAGACATCCTCATCTAAATGTCTCTGTTTATATTCAGAACCAGAGGTCAAGATGTGTGGGAACGGTCACAAGTTTAGAAGTCAGATAAAACACGGTTTGAGTCCAGAGTCACTGCCACAATAGCGAGATTTTAGTCAAGCTACCTGGGTTCCAACAGGTAGACTTGGAAATAAGAATACTCACAGGCAGAGGGGCTGTGAGCGCAATCATGTATTCTATTAGAGATCACAAAGCAGAAGAACGCCAGGCACACAGTAGGCGCTCAACATTTGCATCTTCCTTTCCAGCCCTAGCCCTCCTTCCACTGCGGGGAAGCATGGTAGGGCGCACCCACCATGTCAGCTAAAACTCAGCACACTGACTCTGCTGGGGGTATTTGTTATCTTTCGAATGGGGGACAAAAGATGCCTGACATGCTTCACCTACCATCTGCATGAAATCTGTTGAAATGCATCCCAAGTATTGGGGGTGAATCCACATTATTCATCACATAAATGCACTTAAACTCCCTCCAGGGGGAAGATGGGCTAGCCACTGTGCCTGAAGCCAAGAGATGACACATCCACTCTATGACTCAACTTGAGCAGCTGCAGCGTGAAAATACACACACAGGCTCACACAGAAATGGGCTGACAATTTTTAGATTTGCCCCTTGCTTTTTTTGTTTTTTAGTTTTGCTCTTTAACCTCATTATGTTTCTTTGCTCGCAGAACCTGGAAGCAACGCTGCCATTTCTTTGGACAGCTCTGACCAGGTTTTAATCCCAAAAGAATCCCTTAACACGGTGCCCCGTGTTAAGGGGCTCTCAGGGACGCATGATCCTACTTCAGGGAGAGAGCTGAAGGGTAACATCATCTGAGAAGGAACGCTGGTTCTAAGGGGCAAAAATCACAGTGGCCGGGCAGTCCAGAAAGGCAGGAGGAGGTGGACGTGAGCTGACCCTGAAGGAGAGGTAAAATCTGAATCGGCACAGAGCAGGTGGGAGGCCACAGCGGGTAACTGACAAGGACAGGTGCCCTGAGACAGGACTCAGGAAGGCTGACTCCAGTGCACTGTGTGGCCACTCACTCAGGTAACATTTACGAAGCAGACCATGGCAGTCACTAGAGCCATGCTGGTTCAAGTATAAAGAGAAGTCCAAGCAGCACACCTCAGAGGAACACAATAGCACAGTGGTCAAGAGACCAGACTCTGGGGCTAGGCTGCCTGGGTTCAAATCCTGGTACCTCATTTCCCAGTGCTATTGCTTTGGATAGGTTACTTAGACCAGAGGTAAAAAGTCATGTATGTATTTCTGATTAAGAAGTGTTGGCCAGGTACGTTGGTTCACGCCTGTAATCCCAGCACTTTGGGAGGCAGAGGCGGGCAGATTACGAGGTCAGGAGTTTGAGACCACCCCAACCAACATAGTGAAATCCCATCTCTACTACAATACAAAACTAAGCCGGTGGTGTGCGCCTGTAATCCCAGCTACTCCGGAGCCTGAGGCAAGAGAATCGCTTGAACACAGGAGGTGGAGGTTGCAGTGAGCCAAGACTGCCCTACTGCACTCCAGCCTGGGAGACAGAGCAAGACTCCATTAAAAAATAAAAAAGGAAGTGTTTTCAGAGAAAAACAGAAAATAGGCTGAGATCTTGAAGGGAAAGCAGTCATGGGGCACTCTAGACCCAGGGCAGGTAAGACCTCAGCGTGGCCTGGAGTACGTCCACCTTGAGGGTTAGCCCTTCCTCAGGATGCCCCGGGGGTACAGACACTACCAGGTAGTTAGTCAAAGGGAATCCAGCCCCTGTGGGCACCCTCCAACAAAGACGGCCGGGGGCGAAAGCACTCAGGGAAAGGAAATGTAATAGACAGGTGAAGGGAACCCAAAGGACCGGGCTGAACAAGGACAGCTGGGTTTCCAAAGGGTTGTTATTATTTTGAGACAGAGTATCGCTGTGTTGCCCAGGCTGGAGTGCAGTGGTGTGACCTCAGCTCACTGCAACCTCCACCTCCTGGATTCAAGTGATTCTCCAGCCTCAGCTTCCCCAGTAGCTGGGATTACAGGCATGGGCCACTATGCCCGGCTAATTTTTGTATTTTTGTAGAGATGGCATTTTACCATGTTGGCCAGGCCGGCTCAAACTCCTGACCTCAAGTAATCCAACCACCTCAGCCTCCCAAAGTGCTGAGATTACAAGTGTGAGCCACCACGTCTGGCCTATTATTTATATGATTATTTTTACCCCTTGAAAAGGGCATGAAACCTGATTATGATAATACAATGAGTCTGGATTATCACAGGAAAAGTGAGAGCTTTGGCTCCGCTCTCTGTTGGAGGGTGCCCGTAGGGGCTGGATTCCCTTTCACCAACTACCTGAGAGTCCCTGTATCCGCAGGGCATCCCTAGCAAGGGCTAACCCTGAAGAGAGTGCACAGACAGAGGTCTTATCTGCCCTCTGTCCAGAGAGCCCTTGAAAGGAAGTTTGCTCCAAGCCACTACGTACATTCAAAGAAAGGAGTGGCTACGCCGCTGTGCGTCCGGATGCAGGCAGAGCCGAGCAGCAGGTAAGACTGGAGGAACAAGTCCCAGCAGGATCCACAATGCAGGACCCGGAATGCTGGGTGGGAAACGCTAAAAGTTACAAAAATCACGCCCCAGGAAGCATTTGTGATTCTTGCTTTCTCTCAAGTCCATAGTCTCCTGCTGTGTTCACATTCTGGACCAACCAACATAGGAGCCAAACCTGGTGAAGGTAAAATAATGCATCCCAATGTCACCTGCTAACAAGGTCGAAGTGGGTTCGTCCACGAGAGGAAGGCAAAGTTGAAAAGAACAAGGGCAACTTCGAATAGCTAGAAAGCCCCTTTTGGTTGACGTCATTCTCCTCCTAGGAAGTAAACAGGGACTGCATGGGCAGACATCACCATTCCCACGTAGCAGAGGGAAACTGAAGTACAACAGCCCTTTCTGCTGGAATTCCCTAGAAGGGGTCTGTGCCACATACAGGAAGTAGGGAGGGTATCTTTGCAGCATATTTCTTTTCTTTTTTTTTTTGAGACAGAGTCTCACTCTCTAGCCAGGCTGGAGTGCAGTAGTCTGATGTTGGCTCACTGCAACCTCCGCCTGCCTCTCAGGTTCAAGCGATTCCCCTGCCTCGGCCTCCTGAGTAGCTGGGACTACAGGTGCTCGCCACCACACCTGGCTAGTTTTTGTATTTTTAGTAGAGACACGGTTTCACCACATTGGCCGGGATTGTCTCGATCTCCTGACCTCATCATGATCTGCCCGCCTCGGCCTCCCAAAGTGCTGGGATTACAGACGCGAGCCCCCGTGCCCGGCCCCTGCAGCATATTTCTTCTCTTGGAGTAACTGCGAGCGTTGCACAGGGACCACTTGCTCCGTTCTGTGAAAGCCCCAAGACTGTCATGCAATAAAGACATCCAGTTTCACTGCAGCAGGAAGGCCCACATGAAATATTCCACTTGAACAAAACCACTTAGCAGTTTACATCAATGCTCACCCTGTCTTGTTACAAGTGAGGTGAACCCACGCCCATCAGTCTCAAAACCAGCACGTTGATACCAAGTTTCCCCAGCGGCATCCAAATCAATTCCTTCTTCCCCTTTCCCACTATCATGGGGGCAGGCAAAAGAAAAGTCAGGAAGACAGAGGATTACCCATGGCCAACTCCAAAACAAAATAATCATGGGAACCACCCAGGAAGAATGGGAAAGGTTCCCAGGAAACCCTTTTCGAAGCCTCAGATTGCAACTGGGGAAACTCAGCAACCCTTTAACCACCAAAACCATCGTCACAAACGATGGACTTTCTATTGTCCCCCAAAAAAAGGTGGATTTGGACAGAATCAAGATAATAAAGACTTTAAAAGCTTCAATCCTCATGCTCTAGCCTTCTGCAAATGCCACACTTACCCCATTGGAGACAGAAGAAGCTTTGTCAAGATCTCCAAATGTGCCATCTGCAGGGACTGCTCACATCCTAGGCGAGAGACTAGGATTCAGAGCATCATACCCCATGGTACCAACCAGCCTCCTCTTCCTCCTTCCTGGGCTTCAAGTCTAGAAACGTGGGCCTCAGTCCACAGTGACTCCACCTATAAGAGCAACATAAGAAAATAATGGGATTTGTGCTTCTTTTTTATATACCTCGAGAGACTGCAAGATTATCTTCAGAAACATTAATGTGATAACACAGGAAAAGTACCTCATATGTTGTAGACACTCAATACATTAGTATTTAGTATTATTATTTTCATAAGCAATTCATATTTTAATAAGGAAGCATTGACTGGGCGCAGTGGCTCATGCCTGTAATCCCAGCACTTTGGGAGGCCGAGGTGGTCACCCGAAGTCAGGAGTTCCAGACCAGCCTTACTAACATGGAGAAACCCAGCCTCTACTAAAAATACAAAATTAGCCAGGCGTGGTGGTACATGTCTGTAATCCCAGCTGCTCGGGAGGCTGAGGCAGGAGAATGGCTTGAACCCAGGAGGCAGAGGTTGCGGTGAGCCAAGATTGCGCCATTGCACTCCAGCCTGGGCAACAAGAGCAAACCTTCGTCTCTAAATAAATAAATAAACAAATAAACAAAAGAAGCATTTACCAGGCTTAGTTATCTATAGCTTTGTAGAAGCACCTGGACTGTGGGGATTCTTGCCCACGAAAATCTCACGGTTTATGGAAATACTAAAGCATGTGACTACAGGTACCGGAAGCAGCTTCACGATTCAGTACAAGAGCTCACAAATCAATCCACCCTGAACCATTAAGGAAACAAAACTTTCCAACAGTGATGCTCTCTTCCCTAAAAGCTTTACCAATGAAAGCCACGCTAACACTTGTTTTCAAGCCACGGCACCAAAATAAACCGGAGAAGTGGTTGTTGCCTCCTCGTTCTCTATTCTCATGAAAGCATTGGCTAGAAAATAGCACCACCAGGTCATAGCGGGCAGGCCAGACCAGACACAGCTAGTCAATCTGCCTTTATTGAAAATAACTCCACACTTGAAGCTGATTCACTACACAAAATGTAAACCAAGACTCACTCCTTGGGCAAAGCAGAATGACTTTAGCATAGCACCAGAAAGCAAGTGAAGGCTCTTCCCTGCTCACAATCCCTTCCCATCCCCAGTCCAGTCCCTTGCAAGACTAGATGCACAAATAAACGCTAACTCATTATGCCATTACATAGGACAAGGTCCTAATACCCCAGGAGCTTGTCAAATGAGACACCCTTGGAAAAACCAATGGCTCAGTGTTGGACAAACTCAGGAATGCTATATTCCCTTGTTGGGGACTATTAATCAGTCAAGTTCCTCTATCTTATACTCTAATTGTCCCTTTTTGGCTACGACATCAAACTTAACACCAAACAATCAACACTTCCCCAAAAGTACTTAGAAACTCCAAGGTCTGAAAAAGTGTTCTCAGAAAATGCAATGGCAATACCAAACTGCTATGGCACTCACCAGCATCATCTATCTCCAACTTTAATTCTTTTCTTGTTTTAATTTAATTCTTAGAGATGGGGGTCTCACTTTATTGCCCAGGATGGCCTCAAACTCTTGGGCTCAAGGAACCTTCCTGTCACAGCCTCCTGAGTAGCTGGGACTACAGGCACATACCACCATGACCGGCTTCCAAGTTAAATTCTTGAGTAACGAAATTAAGCAAACGTTTCCTTCATAGAAGCAACCCACTGACTTACATCCCAGTCACTGCCAAGATCTGGGCTTTGTACTCAATTTCATTTTTACACTAAAGGCAGGCAAAAAAAAAAAAAAAAAAAAAAGGAAAGAAAGAAAAAAACAGAGCAGTGGGTAAGAATCTCAAGGAGATGAGATAAACCGGGAGAGAAAAGAAACCCTTGGAAAGTAAGATAAAAATTGGAGGGAAGAAATGGTAGGATAATCAACCAGGAAAAAGAGTGCAAATATTGAAAATACAGAAGGTGACTGATGACGCACTTGCCCGTGAGGAGGGGAGAACAAACGGGGAAAATGGTTTTTGTTTTATTCTGCTGCAGTAACTTTGCCTTACTGGAAGAAAGGCATTACGAGAGGTGGGAAGGTTGGAGACTGGACAAGAAAGGGTCGGAGGCAGAAAACGTTCATCATTACATTGAAAACACTCGGTGTTCACTGTTAAATGCCTACTTTGTGTCAAAGCAGGGATAGAAACCTTACATGAATATTCATAATGAAATCTCATTATTCACTGAATTCATAGTGGAATTTCACAATCCGTTTCCATTTCACATTTGGGGAAATACAAGTTCAGGGAGGGGAGGCAATTTTCCTGAGGCCACACAGCCCAAAGTGGTAGAAGAGGAATTCAAAGCCAGGCCTTTCTGATATCAGCATCCTTTTTGATATATGCAGAAAGAATCTGTTCTGAGACAACAACTTTAAAATGCTCAGACTCATGCATTAAATATGAACCAAAATGAAGTGTCTTCTCAAGTCATTACAGCACATTCATTCTGCTGTTGTACAGGTAAATCTGTATTGTCAAGTGTGTTGAAAGTACCTACAATTCACATTAAATTACCAGCAAGTCTCATGTAAATTCTAGTTATATTTTCCCAGAACAATATCACAGGGTGTGCCTCAAGGAAAACACAAAACCCACCTTGGAACAATTTAGTGCATTGTGTATGGTGTTCACAAACAAAGGTATATTTTAATGAAACTGAAAAAACATAATCTATGTCAAAGATACAAAGATAAATACATGGTGTCCTCCTACTTACGGCTAAGGAACTCAGTTGCTTATTTTCAAAGGCTGTTTTCAGGCCTTTTTTGACAGAGTTCCACGGGGCAGAATTTTAAAAATGAATATAAACTCAAGGAAGGAGGTGGCAGGCCACGCATGGTGGTTCATATAATCCCAGCAATTTGGGAGGCTGAGGCGGGCAGATCACTTGAGGTCAGGAGTTCAAGACCAGCCTGATCAATACAGTGAAACCCCATCTCTACTAAAAATACAAAAAAAAAAAAATTAGTTGTGGTGTGGTGGTGCATGCCTGTAATCCCAGCTATACTTGGGAGGCTGAGGTAGGAGAATCACTCGAACCCGGGAGGTGAAGGTTGCAGTGAGCCAAGACCATGCCATTGGACTCAAGCCTGGGCAACAAGAGCAAAACTCCATCTCGAAAAGAAAAGAAGAAAAGAAAGGAGGTGGGGCCGGGCACAGTGGCTCAAGCCTGTAATCCCAGCACTTTGGGAGGCCGAGATGGGTGGATCACGAGGTCAAGAGATCGAGACCATCCTCATCAACATGGTGAAACCCCGTCTCTACTAAAAATACAAAATATTAGCTGGGCATGGTGGCGCGTGCCTGTAATCCCAGCTACTCAGGAGGCTGAGGCAGGAGAATTGCCTGAACCCAGGAGGTAGAGGTTGTGGTGAGCCGAGATCGAGCCACTGCACTCCAGCCTGGGTAACAAGAGCAAAACTACATCTCAAAAAAAAAAAAAAGGAAGGAGGAGGCCTTTGTTTGTATTCCAATTAAGACACCATCAAAAGCCAAAGTTGATTCTTCCAAAAGACCAATAAAATTGATAATATGTTAGCAAGACTGAAGAAGAAAAGGTACAAAAGACGCCATGAATGAAAAAGGACAGATGCTATAGTCTTTAAAAATGTTATGAGGATATCATGTTCAATAGTATACCAATAAATCTGAAACTGTATATAAAATGGAAAAATTTCTGTAAATGGTCTGGTATCTATTAAACAAATTAACAGTTAACAAAGAGTCAGACATGGTGGCACAAGCCTATAGTCCTAGCTATACAGGAGGTTGGGGTGGGAGGATGACTTGAGCCCAGGAGTTTGAGTCTAGCCCGGGCAACAGAGCAAGACCCCATCTCTAAAAAAAAAGAAATAAGTGAATAAAATTTAAAATATAACCAACCAGAGACAGACCAGCTTATTTACTGGGAAAGGTGGGGAGACACATGAAAAGATAACGATACAGAAATTGTCACTTTCTCTCACATCTACATGGTGATATAACAGCATTAACCCCAATTTCCAATGTCCACGATGGTATCTTCTAACACTCCCATGTGACAATATCTAAAAACCTTTGCTCTATGAATAATGCATTTCCCCTTTCTCTAGCTAAGAATTATTGTTCCATAAAACTCTATTAGTCAGTTTCACCAGCATTATCATGAGATCCAATTTGGTTGTCTTTAGTGTCAAGTGAGTTACTAAAGGTTCCTTGGGAGTTGGGGGCCTAAGGGAGTGGGTCACAGACCTCATGTCAGCATCAATTTCACATCTACCTGCCACTGGGTCCTTTCTTGAGCCCAAAACCAGCTAGAACTCAGAGTTCTAGCCCTGAATCATACAAACTGTTGTCCTTCCCTAGGCTACGTCTAGTATGGTTTAAAAGTAATTTCCCTTCCACCTGTATCTTTAACTTCAAGGAAGCACGAGTCAGAGCAAGCTAAGTGAACTGTGGCCCAGCAGCCTGCCTCCTGACCCCCAAAGTTCAAGGAAATGTATGCTAAGAAAGTCAGGCAATTCCACTTTGATATTAGAAAAATGATAAAATCAGCTACTGACATTTTCCTGACTGGACCCACCCCAGACCTGGGAAATAGCATTTGGCTTGCTATAAATACAACAGGAGCAACACATTTTTCACCTTCGTTTCTTCCCCTAAACGTAAGACGATTCTACAAACATTCTCATGAAGGACCTGCTTACGAAAAACAAAAACCAGCTCCAACTGCCGGTATATTACCAAGTTGTTGATCAGGTAGACAATAACTGCAACCATTAACAGTTAACCCTATAGCCTCCATCTGACCCCTACAGACCCAGGCCAAATGGGAGCCCACTGACCAGCTCCAGGCTTGAAATAAAACCTAAAGCCTGTCTGTGAGAAGCCTCATTTGGGCCAGGTTTATCCTTTGCTGGAACATACTGTCACTTGCAATGATCCCAGCCCCCAGTGCCACCCTCCACCCAAACTTCCTCTCACACCCCACCCAAATTGACTTAGGCAATCAATCCAAAGATAAACCTAGCTGTCACATAAAGACAGACATTAAAAAAAAAAAAGTTCCAGATAAACAAATCACATCTCCACAGCCAGGAACCTAGAACCAAACTAATCTAATCAGATGTAAAATTAATGAGAAACCAGAGACTTCCCATGTCTCACTCCAGAACTCCCATCCAGGTGCGGTCCCGAGCCACAGCTTCTGAGTATTTCTTCGGAACCTTTTTTTCACTTGATTCCCAAGCATGCCATGGGGTTCATTTTCAATGGCACAGATCTGCAATTACCCAACTCGCAGCGGGACAGCCCCGGGCAGGACGCATCCTGGGTGGGTGACAGGATCCCGGTCTCCTCCCCAACACCGTATCCCATACAATGATCCTCGCTTACGGAAGTCAAGGAGGAAAGATGAAACTTTCAAAGCCTCAATCTCTGTACCCTGGAGCCAGAACAAACGTCGGCGTCCCCGTCCCCGGAGCTCAGCCGGCAACGCGCGCCGAGCAGCTTGGAGACACGCTTGCTCCTTCTGGGAAGGGGCTCCGGGGCGCACGGTTCACCCGCCCCAGCTGCACAGCTCAGCTCGGGGCTCTCACCAATCCTCACCCAGAGCCACAATCGGCTGCCCGCCCCGACCACCCGACACAGATTCGCTGGTGGAAAGAATCGATTTGAAAATTCAAGCTCACCCCTGCTCAACAAGGCGCGCACGTTTCTCCCGTCTGGCTTCACATCTCTCAAACTTCCAGTAACAGAAATGAGGAAGCGGCAGCCTTGCCCGGCTGCTGGCGGAGGCAGTGGGTGTAACTTGTGAAGTTTCGTGCTATGATGAATCTGGTCACTTGGGTGTGTTGGAGAGGGTTGGTCGCTCCTCCCTTCCTCCTCCCACCATCACCTCCCTCCTCTCCGCCTCCCTTTCCAATTTACTTCTCTCCGGCATTCGCCAGCTGTCACTCAGAATCCCAGCACCCTGCCCACCGCATCCTTGGGAGCAATGTATTTAGAAAAGGTCTTAAGCCTTTTACGGATGAACCTCGCAACCCTGCACAAAGCACGAGTGACTATCTAATTTTTTCTACAGCACATGGCAAGAAGCAGCGCCTCTTAAAAAATGTTAAAGTCCAGGAATGTTACATAAGCGCCCCCCACAAGTCCTTCAAGGGTAGAAACGGGGGTAGTTCATCAAGTGGAGACCTGACTCCCAAATATCTACCGAAAACCAGTGAAGGGCAGAAAAATAAAAACCAAACTTTCAGTTGGCTGCCTTTTCCTTAATATGTACTAGAAAGTATTTCAAATATATATCCGGGTGCGGTGGCTCATGCCTGTAATTCCAGCACTTTGGAGGCTAAGGTGGGCAGATCACGAGGTCAGGAGTTCGACACCAGCCTGGCCAACATGGTGACACTCCATTTCTACTAAAAATACAAATAATTAGCCAGGTGTGGTGATGCGTGCCTATAATCCCAGCTACTCAGAAGGCTGAGGCAGGAGAATCGCTTGAACCCAGGAGGCAGAGGTTGCAGTGAGCTGAGATTGTACCTGGGCAACAGAGCAAGATTCCATCTCAAAATAATAATAATAATAATAATACACACACACACCGTATATTTGAAAACAATGTAACTAACAACCAAGTGCCCACCATGAAGCATAAAAAATTAAAATTACTAACACAGTGGAAACTAACTGCAACCCTTTTCCTCACTGAAATACGCCCCTCTTTCCTTCCCCCGGAAAGAAAACTGCCCCACATTTCATCTCCCATGAGCAATTTTTGAATCACGGTTTCTAAAAATGTTAATGGGAACATGCTAACCCAAAGTTTACCAGGAGGCCACGCAACGGACACCCCTCTACTGTGCTGGACCTTGGTTTCCAAACAGAAGTTTCCTTAAATAAAACTTAAAATGCCCTCAGGTTAAATGAAGCCTCAGGTGGCTGGTTAAAGAGAACAAAGAAATCACAAAAGAAGAAAACAGTAAATCTAAAGTGACAAGTGAGAAGCTATATCTGAAATGGTTGAAGCATTCATGGATGAAATTGATCAATTAATAAAGCATTATCATTTCATAAGGTTAAAAGCTGTGCCAAAAACTAAGGATACTCATCCACGCTATAAGGAACTTTACCCAAAGACACAGGCTACAAAAATAGAAACACAACATTCATTAAAGAAGTCCTAATGACTCAAATGCCAGCCAGGGAGACAGCCTGGAAACAATACTCCAAAAAGGGAACTTTCAGATACATTTAAACTTGACTCAATATATGGATATATATTCACATATATTTATATACATATATTCACACATATCCATATATTCACATATCTATTCATATGTACATGAACATGAAGAAAGAGATGCCTGGTTCATCTTTATATTCTTGTTAACTCACATAAAGGTTGGCATAAGCAGAAAATCTAATCACCATTTGAAAAATGAATTAAGGAAATAAACAAGAATGTCCACAAACGTATCTAAAAGAACTGAAATGGGCATGATGGCTCACACCTGTCATCCCAGCACTTCGGGAGGCCAAGGCAGGTGGACCACCTGAGGTCAGGAGTTTGAGGCCAGCCTGGCCAACATGGTGAAACCCTGTCTCTACTAAAAACACACAAATTAGCCAGGCGTGGTGGTGTGCACCTATATTTCCAGCTACTCAGGAGGCTGAGGCAGGAGAATCACTTGAACCCAGGAGGTGGAGGTTGCAGTGAGCCAAGATCGCACCACTGCACTTCCGGCCTGGCTGACAGAGTGATACTGTCTTGAAAAGAAATAAATAAACAAACAAACAGAATGAAGAAAGAGAAGAGTATCTGAATAGAGCAATGGTCCTTATTTGGAGGTGATTTTGCCTCCGGGGAACATCTGGTAATATCTGAAGGCATTTTTGGTTGTCACAGCTGGGGCTGCTACTGACATCTGGTAGGTAGAGTCCAGAAATGCTCCTCAACATCCTAACATGCGTAAAACAGGCCCCATGACAAAGAATTCTCCAGCCACAAATGCCAATAGTGCTGCTGCTGAGAAACCCCCATTTAGAAGTTTCACTCTCACCTGTCACTTAATTAATGTATTCCATCTATTTCATATAGCATCATCAATTTGAAAGGACTCTCCAGGGACTTATAAAAATATGAAACAACACTTCTCCTTTTCCACTGTGCAGCATTCAATGGCTGAGAACCATACGTATGGGCTCAGAAGAAAGCAGACACTGAGATCAGAGGCAGGAACGCTTCCCATGGTTCTGGGTGCAGCCTTGGCATCCAGGCACTCATCATGCTAACGACTGACGCTGAATCTGGATGAAAACATTGATGAAGGGGGTGGGAGGAAGAGGATGTAGAGCTGGGGGGACTGGTTTGAGAATCAGAGATCACCTACTTCAGGGAAGCTGACATGGTGTGCAGAGAGAGAAGTGACAGATACAGAGACAAAGTGGGCTTATCGTGGCCCATCAGTCATTTCTCCATTGACAATCGCGAGTCTACGCTGGAAGTACTCCAAGCAGAACAGGAAGGCACTTCATCTCATTACAGCATATAGAAAAGAATGTTACAGATCACTCATGGGAAGAGGAGGGTAAGCACCATGAAGTCTGCAGTCAGAGCAGGGGGCTTACACATCTTGCCTACAGGTTTTCTGGTCTCATGATTACCTGAGAAGGGTTTCTTTTAGTTCTGGGAGGCCATATACTTTTTCCCCCTTCTTTCTGATATTATTATTTAATTTCTGCATGGAGAGAGAGAAGAGCTTTTTTTGTTGTTGTTACATAGTGTTTCCTTTGGGGGAGGCAGGGAACAGAAGGTTTGCTCATCTTGAATCTTCTTGAAGCCACATATATGGTGGGGATGCAATGCATACGTGTTGGATTAAGCCAAGTAGTCCCCACCTTCTTCCCTATCTCTCAGGCCTAAAAGTAAAAGGTCCCCTGTAGATGCTTCTAAAGAAAAATATCTTGAGATCCAGAGTCAGAGCAACATGTGAACACATTACATAATCCCTGCTGGCTCCATATAGTGGCGGGCAGGTTTTCTTTCACAGATCTGAACAGAAGGGCTGACCTGATACAGGTGAAACTCAAACAATATCAGAACTAAAGAGGCCCCAGGCATTGGCCTCAGGCCTTAAAGAGAAGCAGGATTTAGCATCCAAGAATTTACTCCTATAGCAGAAGGGCTGTGTCCTCCTGCCAAGGAAGAATGCCAGGCTGTGGGTTCCCCCGAAACACCTAGTCAAGTGGGCAGTAAGGAAGATGCCCTATCCCTCTTAAAGTACCAGCTTCTTAATCTGCGGTGTTGAAAGCCACTGGTTTTGCTTTTTAAAAGTTGTGCAAATTTAGGAAAAGAAAACATGAACACAGGTCCAAGCCCCATCAACAGCAATGAACTTATACACAAATGTACACTATTTCTGCGCCAAAGAAATGCAACCAGTAGGGGGAGCACAGCTGACTTTTGTTGTTAATTTCTCAAGATCCGGATAAACCTAGGGATGAAGCTGAATGATACAAAATTAATATACATCGCAGCAAAAGAAAAGATTTATGCACGAACATTCCGAGAAACTGTAAACCACGGCAGCCTTAGAAGGGATTTGAATTGTTAGTGGGTATTTGCACAAAAGCTTGCTAAACAGACAGGACTACACAAAAAATGAATTCTATTGGCAAACAGCATGTGGTATGTGGAGAAACGGTCACAAAGCGTTGAACTTCTTTTTCCCTCTGTCAAGTGGATTTACACTCAGAAATGAAAACGTATGGGGTTTATTTAAGCTTATTCTCTCCAAAAATTTCAACTCAGTGTTTAGCTTGTTCAGTCTCTCTTTATAGATCTGTAATAGCTGGCCTTTAAAATTCCTTTCAAATCACATTCTCAATGACACAGATGACTTCCAAAAGCAAGCATTTTCTGGATTGCTGTTCAAGGATCTCCAGAACCAACCTGGTCAGGAATCAAGGTGTCTTCAAGGTCTGCGAATTTGAAGCCATCACCCATAACGGAACTTACCTGCATCTTCTCAAACCTTCACAGAACAACAGCAAGGTAAGAAGTGCCGCCACCAACCCATCCTCACCTATGTTACCTAGCAACAGCCTATCAGCAGCAAGGCCAGGAGGAGTGTCCTTTTCCTCACGTTAGGTGATACACAACAGGGGTGTCAACACCATCAAACTGCCTGAATCCAAACACAACTTCCCAGCATAACTGCAGTTCCAAATTCGGATCCTGTTAATGGAATCCATATTTGGAATGGCTATGAAAACGCAGAAGGTTGTTCATAAATACATTTTGTGGTTGACTACCAACTGATTGCCAAAATCAATTTTTTATATTTGAAACTGATGAAAGGTCTAAATAGGGATCCAGCCCCCGACTCCCATGCTAGGTGATCTGAGGGTCTGTCTGCTCAAGAATACTGCCACATTTGAAAACACTTTAAATACCTGTCTCAGCCCTGGAATGGGGCCTTTCTTTTCTCTGAGAGACAAATAAGGTTCATCATTTAAAGGTAAAGTTTTATAAAAACTTTGTTCGTTAAATTTGATTTGATACAAGAATGTTTTACAACTTCAAAGCAAACCTTACGCCAACCAAGCTCGGAGACTCTTTACATAGTTTTCTCTTTCAGAAAACAGAAAAACAAATACACAGAGATACTCTTAAAAATAGAGGGCCAGCCAAAAGAGGCCGGGAAACTCTAATAGCTGTTAAGCACCATCTCCAGAATGCACTGCAGGGACTGTGTGGCAAATTCCCTAAAATCCGAGGGCTTCAATCTCCTTGAGTATAAATGATAGCTTTCAATTTAATTTTCTCTGCCTTCTGAGTTCTGTCTTCCAATTATATGTTTCCATGATTTTAACGCCCCCATTGCTTTCTTTACCCCAAATTAGATTTCCTTACAGAAGAACAACTTTCATCTAACAAGTGAAAGCTGAGAGGGTGAGCACCCCTTGATGGCCCACATTCTTGTAAGTGAAGCCGGGTTTGTAACTGAAAGGGTGAAGGGGAAAGGGAGGAAGTGCAACCAGAGGATAAAGGTGACAACGAAGGCTGAGGAAACCTCCAGGAGCTCTTAGTTCCTCCCAACAATAAACCATATGGGGCCAGCTGCTGTCCCACCCACACACAGTAAGGCTGTTGATTTCAAGGGCCCTGGGTGCCTTGTACAAATGGTGCATGTATTCGCGGGGGTAAAAGCATCGAAGTTCTTCCTAGTTTGGGAACCTTTCAGATACCTCCTGGCTCAGCAGCAATAAACAATAATAATTGCCATTGGCACTAGACGCAAGATAATATAGAATAACTAATTTAAGAAGATAAAAGGTCAAGTTCTAATTTCAGTCCTGCCTTTTCTTCAAAGAATGCCAGGATAGCTTTATAATCCTCAGTATAGCCTCTTGAAAAAGCTGGGTCAGGGAGCGTCCCACTGGGGAGGCCTCATTTGCTCATGAGAGAGGCAAGGACACAAACCGAGAAGACCCGGTTCAAGTCCAGGCTCCAAAGACAACCATGATAACATAAAGCAAGCCACTCTGCCTACCCTTCAGTAAAATGGGAACTTAAAATAATAGATGCCTATTGGCAATGGAATGTGTGGGTTAACAGGCTTTGTACTGGGCACATGCCCAACACTGTCTCTCAACGGACAAATGGGCACGAAACATGTCAAGACAATTTTCAATCAGGAAATAAGCCAACGCTGTATCTTGAACGAGCTTAGCGTTTATAATGTTCTCAATGTTTTCACGTTGACAGTGCTATTTTGGTAATAAAGTGCAGTTCTGGCACTAGTTATGTGTCGGATGACAGAACGGAGGCCCTTTCCAATGGCGTTGCAGAGGGCTCCCCTCTTGAGCCCTAAGCCCTCCCCACAGAGTCCCTACTATGGGGCAGTGGCAGGCCACGCTTGTGAGAGTGGACACAGTGGGCCACAGAGGCCTGGCACTAACCAGGTCCAGCCAATTTAATGGCATTTGTTTTTGTTATTTATGGGTGGGAATCGTTTTGATTTTCATTCTATATTAAGATACAGTGACTGTCATTTTAAAATTTGGGGGAGGCAAAACACACTGTGGGGTGGGGAAGAGTGAAACTGACTAGGAAGGTGATATAGTTTGGATATTTGTTCCCACCCAAATCTCATGTTAATTGTAATTCTTAGTGCTGCAGATGGGGCTTGGTGAAAGGTGACTGGATCACGGTGGTGGATGTCTCATGAATAGTTCAGGAGCGTCCCCTTGCTGCTGTTCCCATGATAGTGAGTCAGTTCTCGCGAGATCTAGTTGCATAAAAGTAGGTGGCACATCCCCACATTTCTCTCTTGCTCCTGCTCTGGCACATGACATGTCTGCTCCTGCTTCTCTTTCTGCCATAATTGTAAGTTTCCTGAGGTCTCCCCAGAAGCTGAGCAAATGCCAGCATCATGCTTCCCACACAGCCTGCAGAACCATGAGCCAGTCAAACCTCTTTCCTCTATAAATTACCCAGTCTTGGGTATTTTCTTTATAGCAATGCAAGAATGGCCCAATACACGAGGAGACACCTAGCACAGGGTTAGGATGGGAGGTGAAAAGGACCCCACCCATAGACCTGTTTGTAACACGACACCTTACAGAGTTCTACCAACCGCAGGCACATAATCGATTAAAATTAGGTGACTTCTAATGAATAATGGCCAAGTGGATTAATGAGAATCCACTTGTCTTGTCTTCCCTTCCAATTAACACAAGCATTCGATTTCACTCTAGGAGCATTTGCTGCCATCTTCCCTAATGTCAACGAAAACCAAACATGCAAAGATTAATTTCACTCAGAGAACAGAACAAATCTGTATCTCAAAATAGTAAAGGCCCTAACATAGGGTTGATGCATTTAGGGTCACAGACCTCTTATGTAAGAGCAGAAAGGAGGTCTCATAAATCACTCATTCATCTGGAGTCAGAAGGAGTGACTTGTTGAAGCTCATATAATAAAACCATGACAGCTTCAGCCCAGCACCCAGGTCAACAAAAATAAACTTGCTATATGTTCCACTCAATTACTACCTCCTTTAAAAAATATTTCCATAAAATGAACATCCAATGCAGTATATGCACATATAATTTGGGGCCCCAACCTAGTACAAAAGGCACATACAAATAAAAAACAATATGAATTGGGCCCACCTAGAACTAATAAGAAAACCATAATAAGTGGGTACATGAGAAATTCTTGGCTCAGCCCCAGACAAGGAAGCAAAGGGCCTAGAGAAGTGGGAGGGAAGATGCAGTCAGACCCAAATAGCTGGAGGCAGTCTGACTCACCAGTAGCCAGCATCCTCCCAAACATATTACAGTGGCAGGCTCAGCAAGAATGCAGGGGAAGGATCCACATGTGCCCAAGGGGTTAAGATAGCAACCTGGTCAAAGACACAGACTCCCAATTACGAAAGCTCTACTCCTGGAATACCAAGAAATTAAAGTTTCGTCTCTGGCCAGGCATGGTGGCTCATGCTTATAATCCCAGCACTTGGGGAGGCAGAGGCGGGTAGATCACCTGAAGTCAGGAGTTCAACACCAGCCTGGGCAACGTGGTGAAACCATGACTCTACTAAAAATACAAAAATTAGCCAGGTATGGTGGCATGCGCCTGTACTCCCAGCTACTTAGGAGGCCAAAGCAGGAGAATTACTTGAAACCAGGAGGCGGAGGTTGCAGTGAGCCAAGATCACGCCACTGCACTCCAGCCTAGGCAACAGAGCAAGACTGTGGCTCAAAAAAAATAAAAAAGTGCATCTCCGCTAACACCACAAAAGACCATCATTTTCAATTTTCTGTGACTATTCATTGCAGCATTATCACAATAGCCAAGGGACGGAAGCAGTCTGTGTGCCTATCAGGAGAGGAATGAGTAAACAAAATGTGGCAGAGCTCCGCAATGGAATATTATTCAGCCATTTAAAGTAATGAAGTTCTGATCTGTGTTGCTGCATGCATGAACCTTGAAAATATGATGTTAAGTGAGAGAGTCAGACACAAAAGGACAAATACTGCATAATTCCACTTATGTCCAAGTTTTCGACATAGATAGTGGTGACGGCTGCAGAACATTGTGAATGTAATTAATGCCACTTAAGTGTGTATTTAAAAATAGTTAAAATGGCAAGTTTTACGTTATATGTATTTTACTACAACTTTTAAAAAAAGATTCAAAAAATATCCTTTTCAACTTTTTGGCTCAAATACATGTAGCGTTTAAAAAAAAAAAAAGGAAGAAAGAAAAAGGTGTGGTGCAGTGGAGCATGCCTAAAATCCCAGCACTTTGGGAGGCCAAGGTGGGCGGATCACTTGAGGTCAGGAGTTCAAGACCAGCCTGGCCAACAGAGTGGAAACCCCACCTCTAATATTAAGATAAATAAATAAATAGGCCAGGTGTGGTGACGCATGCCTGTAATCTCAGCTATTTAAGTGGCTGAGGCACAAGAATAGCTTGAACCCCAGAGGCGAAGGTTGCAGTGAGTTGTAACCATGCCACTACACTGCGGCCTGGGCAACAAGCAAGACTATGCCTCTAACAAAGAAAAGGAACAAAAAAGTTGCTGCTGAAAACAAAACTAATCAAAACTTTCCACACATTAACCAAGGCTTCCAATAAACCAACTCTCCCTGTCAAATCACCATGATCTTCGCACACCCAGATGAGTGATCTCCTCTGATGGTAAGAGATAAAATGGCATTGCCTCACTGATCCAGGTAAATCTTTCACAATTATAAAGATAAAACAAGGCACACCTTTGCACAGCATGGTGAAGTCACAGCTGTATGGAACAGCTGCTTCCACCAAGCCATCCCAATCCCAAATTGCAAAGCAGATCAAGAAACCAAAAAAGGTCAGATAGGAGTCCAGAACCGTAGTGGGAAATTAATCGAACACAAATTTTTTTTTGAGATGGAGTTTTTGCTCTTGTTGCCCAGGCTAGAGTACAATGGTGCGATCTCAGCTCACCTAACCTCCACCTCCCGAGTTCAAGCGATTCTCCTGCCTCAGCCTCCTGAGTAGCTGGGATTACAGGCATGCACCACCATGCCCAGCTAATTTTGTATTTTTAGTAGAGATGAGGTTTCTTCGTGTTGGTCAGGCTGGTCTCAACTCCCGACCTCATGTGATCTGACCGCCTCGGCCTCCCAAAGCGCTGGGATTACAGGTGTGAGCCACCACACCCAGCCCAAACCCAAATTCTTAATTACAAATATTAAATGGTACATGGTAACTGACCACATTCAAGTGTACCCTCAACCCGTGGTAATTTCAGGAGTTAAGACATCAGCAGGGGTGCCAGTCTAAGTGAAAATTGTGGATCAGCCAGGAATTCCTCTTCCAGTTGCAGGCCTATCCTTTAATCTTCATAAAGCCTCAGTCTCTCACCTGTGAAATGGGAATAGGAGCATTTCCCTCATAAAGCTATGTGACGACAACTCTGATGACAATCAGTTGCTGACATTTCCTGAGCACTTTCTCTGTGAAAGCCAGGAGGTCAGGGGCTGGTCATTCAATTTTATATCTGGACCTCATGACAACTCAGCAAGGTACTACTTACTACTAGACCTATTTAACAGACAAGAAAACTGAGGCACAGAGAGGTTAAATGAACTGCCCAAAGCCACTCAACAAGTAAGAGGCAGGTCTAAAATTCTAAGCTAGTCTCTGTGAAGCTGAGGCCCCAACTCTCTCCAACCTCACTACTGCATTTGGGCTACAATCTTGTCATCCTTGGCCGGGTGTGGTGGCTCACGCCTGTAATCCCAGCACTTTGGGAGGCCGAGGCAGGTGGATCACGAGGTCATGAGATCGAGACCATCCTGGTCAACATGGTGAAACCCCGTCTCTACTAAAGATACAAAAAATTAGCTGGGCATGGTGGTGCGTGCTTGTAATCCCAGCTACTCGGGAGGCTGAGGCAGGAGAATTGCCTGAACCCAGGAGGCGGAGGTTGCGGTGAGCCGAGATCGCGCCATTGCACTCCAGCCTGGGTAACAACAGCGAAACTCCGTCTCAAAAAAAAAAAAAATCTAGTCATCCTTACATTTGATTTATTTGTTTTTATTACTATTGTTATTATTTTGAGACAGAATCTCACTGTTGCTCAGGCTGGAGTGCAGTGGTGTCATCTCAGCTCACTGCAACCTTCACCTCCTGGGTTCCAGCGATTCTCGTGCCTCAGACCCCCAAGTAGCTGAGATTACAGGCACCTGCCATCACACCCAGCTAATTTGTGAATTTTTAATAGAGTCGGGGTTTCACCATGTTGGCTGAGCAGGTCTCAAACTCCTGACCTCAAGCGATCTGCAAACCTCGGACTCCCGAAGTGCTGGATTACAGGCGTGAGCCAATTCCGAGCCTTAGTATTACTAAACATTACCTTTTGTTTCATGAATCTCAGCTTCTGGGCTCATGAAGTCAGAGGGCTGAGTATTACTCCAAAAGCCCACACTTACTCATGGAGAACCTCATCCTCTCTCAAGGACAAATGTTGCAAGGTAAGCAACATATTTGAGGGTTTGTCATGAAGCTCCTGGAAGTTAATCATCCCTCCGTCTGAGAAAGGTGAGTGAACAAGGTATCTAACGTGAGCCAACTAAATTGCACAATAGGCAAATAATATGCATAATGGATGTGTGGGAGACTCCTACAGGTATTCACGAGGCCCATTCACAGAACCAAGGCCCCCCCGCACCATACACCCCCGCCACCAGAAGAGGCAAGTTCGAACTCTGGACTGAGATAATTAACTGCTAGGTGGGTATTTTATACTGACCTATTTATAATACCTCCCTGAAGTACTAATGTTGGGTCACGATCAAAAGAAATTCATACCGAACAGAATCTTGCTTGCAGCTGAACCACCCAACTTTTCGGTAAAACATGACAGGTGACTCACAGGGATGATACACATGTGTAACTCTTGGTACCTGTGCCAGGAACACTGTGTGGAGCAGGCTCAGCCAGCAAGTTGACAAACACTTCACCACATCACCTAAAACACCAGAGCTCAACACTCTACTCTCGGATGCCTAGTTTCTGAGAAAGGGAATTTCTCAGCATGGGTCCACGACACGGACAACCTGCCCAGCTGAGATCCTCGCTGCGGTGGAGCGGACACCAAGATCAGCCCTCTCTGGCTTTCTTTATCTCAGCCTCAGCAACTTCACTCACCTTGCTTAGGCTCGGGCTTGTGATTCAGGCTTCTGACCCCTCCCAAAGCCCTGTACCCTGGGAGCTTTTGTTCCTTTTCTGGCCGCAGATGAACTCAGCCCATTAAAAAACAGCTGTAATCCCTTACACACATAACTTTCCATTGGCAAAAATTAGTCAGGTCGGCTGGGTCTGAGGTCAGCAGTCTCCTGCAGAAACACCCAGCAGACACAGCTCCCCCATCACCAAAAAAAAATGTAGCGGCTAATGAACCTCCCATTACTTGTCTGGCAGACACATACTGGCACATACACACAGATACTACTGGCTCATTCCATTTCAGTAACCAAAAACAATATTCTTGGCCTTTGGCATGAATATCGGTTTTTGTTTCCTTAAGGACATGCGAACAACTTGGTCTGTCTGGTGCCGTGTAAACTTCTTCTTCTTTATATGCAGGTGACCTTAGACATGAAGTCTCTGTTCAACGTCGCCTTCTCAATGAAGGTGTCCTCCTGGCCAGGGGCCCCACCCCCACCATGTGCACCCCTCATCCCTGGCACATTTCCTTTCTTACCTCCCCGATTTATTTTTTCTCTGCTTTATTTTATTTATTCATTTTTTTGAGAGAGTCTGGCTCTGTTTCTTAGGCTGGAATGCAATGGCACAATCTCGGCTCACTGCAACCTCCATGACCCAGGTTCAAGCAATTCTCCTGCCTCAGTCACCTGAGTAGCTGGGACTACAGGTGCCTGCCACCACACACGGCTTGTTTTTGTATTTTTAGTAGAGACGGGGTTTTGTCATGTTGGCCAGGCTGGTCTCAAACTCCTGGCCTCAAGTGATCCGCCCACCTCAGCCTCCCAAAGTGCTGGGATTATAGGCATATGCCATTGCACCCAGGTATTTTTCTCTCCTTTATACACATGCTGAATATTTTCTTATCTTACTTTTTTTTTTTTGAGATGGAGTCTGGTTCTGTCGTCCAGGATGGAATGAAGTGACGTGATCTCGGCTCACCACAACCTTCGCCTCTGGGGTTCAAGTGATTCTCCTGCCTCAGCCTCCCGAGTAGCTGGGATTATGGGTGTGTGCCACCATTCCACCCATCCAAAGCAGGTCTACTTTGCCTTTTCAAAATATCATTTCCTACCTCCAAAACACTAAATCATTAAGTAAAACTTAATTAATTGAAAATGAAGACATAATAACTCATTGCAATTAATAAACCATTATTTATCTTTTTAATAGTAATTCATGAAGACAAGGATTTTTGTCTCTTTTGATCACCAAAGTATACCAAATACCTAGTACACTGCCTAGCACACAGTAGGACCTAAAAATAGAAACATGTGTTGAGTGAAAAAATAGTATTTTCTTTTCACAACATTAGGTTGGCCAAATGAAGCGTAAAGGGACAAAAATAGAACAAAGAAAGAAAGAGAAAGCAGGAGACGTAGAAAATACAGTGAAAGGCTAGGCGTGATGGCTCACGCCTGTAATCCCAGCACTTTGGGAGGCCAAGGTGGGTGGATCACAAGGTCAGGAGTTTGAGACCAGACTGGACAACATAGTGAAACCTCATCTCTACTAAAAATACAAAAAATTAGCCAGGCATGGTGGTGGGCACCTGTAATCCTAACTATTCAGGAGGCTGAGGCAGAAGAATCACTTGAACCTGGGGGGCAGAGGTTGCAGCAAGCTGAGATCGCATCACTGCACACCAGCCCGGGCAACAGAGCTAGACTCCATCTCAAAAAAAAAAAAATACAGTGAAAGGATCTAGTATGAAGAAAAAAAGAGAACTGGACTGAAGAGATACACTGGAAATTCCCCAAAATGCAACAAAGATACCAATCCATAGATTCAAGAAATCCTATAAACCCTGAACAGAATAAATAAAAATATATTTACACCTAGACATGTCACAGTAGAACTAGAAAGCCAAAGGCAGAGAGAAAAACCATAAAAGCAGCAAGAAGGAGACTGATGATCTATTATACAAAGAAGCAACAATGAGGCAGGAGCTGATTTCTCAGCAAGAACAGATGCCAGAAGATAATGAACTGGTGTCTTCTAAGTGTTTGAAGAAAATCACTGCCAACTGAGAATTCTATATGCAGCAGAAATAAAGATAATTTAAGATAGACAGAAGTATAACAATAATAATTAACAATGTCTTAGATGTTTAGAATAGTATAAAAGAAAAAAATTTACTATAACAATATCTTAAAATCCAGTAGAGAACAAAAGGAGTTAATATACTCTAATGTCCTTGTATTATCTAGGAAGGCTTCAAAGCACCAATTTATATAAGACTTTGCAATCCAAGGTAACTATGGTTAATCTCAAGATTTTTTTTTAAGGACAGATATTAAGCCAGTAACATCATTCTGACTCCATTCCAGATAAACACTGATTTACTTAAAAAATAAAGAAGACAGGCCTGGCACGGTGACTCACGCCTGTAATCCCAGCACTTTGGGAGGCTGAGGTGGGTGGATCATGAGGTCAAGAGATTGAGACCATCCTGGTCAACATGGTGAAACCCCGTCTCTACTAAAAATACAAAAAATTAGCTGGGCATGGTGGCGCATGCCTGTAATC
Organism: Leontopithecus rosalia; assembly: GCA_028533165.1. Classification (NCBI taxonomy): domain Eukaryota; kingdom Metazoa; phylum Chordata; class Mammalia; order Primates; family Cebidae; genus Leontopithecus; species Leontopithecus rosalia. The sequence continues at coordinate 45,245,673 of CM052665.1, forward strand.
CCAGCTACTCAGGAGGCTGAGGCAGGAGAATTGCCTGAACCCAGGAGGCGGAGGTTGTGGTGAGCCAAGATCGCACCATTGCACTCCAGCCTGGGTAACAAGAGTGAAGCTCCATCTCAATAAATAAATAAATAAATAAATAAATAAATAAATAAATAAAGACAATAAAATGCAAGCCACATTGGGAGACGGTATTTGAAACTCATGCAACCAACAAAAGATATTATGCAGAATAGGTTAAAACACACACACACACACACACACACACACACACACACACACACTGTACAAATCAATAAGAAAAACATCAACTACCAACTAAAAAATGACAAGTGATTTGACAGGCAGTTCACAAAACAAAATATTCCAAGGACCAATAAACCCATGAAGAGGAGCTTGGCCATACTGATTTTTCACATTTACAAAATGTAAATTCAAACCAGGAAATCCACTTATTACCAGAACAGCTAGAATTGAAATGACTAATAACACCAAGGTTTTCTGAGGGCATGATGCAAGAGGAACTCCCTTATCCTACTAGGGAGAGTGTAATTGGGTCAGCCACTTTAGTAAAGATAAAAAATCAGCAATTTCAATTCCAGAAATATACCCCAAGAAATACATGCACAGGAGTGCTAGGGAATATATCTCCAAAAAAAGTCCATTGTAGCACTATTCACAATAGTCAAACATTGGAACTAACCCAAATGATCATCAGCAGTAAAAGAGATTATGAAGTTATAGCCTATTTATACCATGAAATGGTGTAATAATTAAAGTGTACAAAGTAGAGCTACACTCAGAAAAGTTGAGGAAATAAATCCAAACCCAGAATACTTAATAAAGTATGATTCCACCGATACACAGTTCAAAAACAAGCAAAATTGAACTACAGTGCTTAAGAATGTACACTTGGGCCGGGCACAGTGGCTCACGCCGGCACTTTGGGAGGCCAAGGCAGGTGGATCACGAGGTCAAGAGATCGAGACCATCCTGGTCAACATGGTGAAACCCCGTCTCTACTAAAAATACAAAAATTAGCTGGGCATGGTTGTGCATGCCTGTAGTCCCAGCTACTCGGGAGGCTGAGGCAGGAGAATTGCCTGAACCCAGAAGGCGGAGGTTGCAGTGAGCCAAGATCGTGCCATTGCACTCCAGCCTGGGTAACAAGCAAAACTCCGTCCCTCAAAAAAAAAAAAAAAAGAATGTACACTCAAGTACTAAATGTGTGACAAGAAGCAAAAATATGATTCCATAAAAATCAAGCCCAGTTGTTATCTTTAGGAGGAAGGAAGAAAACTGTCATAGAGAATAAGAAGAGAGGCTTTCTTGGGGGCTGGCAATGTTGCATTTCTCGAGCTGGTGATGGCCACATTACCCAGTAGGCTGCATAGTCACGTTTCGTGCACTGTTCTGAATGTGTGGCATGTTTCACAATTTAAGAAGAGTTAATAAAATCCACATAAACTGTCTTGTAGACAAGTATTTCCCAGTGAATATTAATTCCTCCCCAAATAAGAAAGCCTTTTAGATTTTTGGCTGTAGATTTAAAATCCTGTATAAATATCGCTGCTTCATTAAACCTCTCAAAAGCCCAATGAGTAAGACATTTAACGACAGATAAGACAACTAAAGGTGAAATTTAGTTTAAGACATTCTCCTCTTCCAACTATTAAACTAATAGTAGATGACATTATCATAGATTCCTTTAAGGAAGATAGATTAGAGAGATAGATAGATAGATGAACAGGTGTATACATTTGGCATGTATAAATATATACATATATACATATATATATATATGCATGCAAGTATACATATATGACTGACATAAAAACATGCTCCTTGGCTGGGCACAGTGGCTCATACCTGTAGTCTGAGCTACCACAGAGGATAGACAGAAGGATTGCTTGAGCCCAGGAATTCAAGGTTACAGTGAGGTATGATTGTGCCACTGTACTACAGCTTGGGTGACAGAGCTGTCACCCTGTCTCTTAAAGAAAAAATTATATATATATATAAAATATATAATACATATATATACTATATCAACTTAGGTTTCTGATCCTTGCAATCCAACATTCTAACAGGACCAGAATTTTGTGGGGGGTTTTTTCTGATTTTTTTGTTTTTGTTTTTTTTCCTTATTTATTTATTGAGACAGAGTCTCGCTCTGTCACCAGACTGGAGTCCAGTGGTGTAATCTCAACTCACTGCAACCGCCGCCTCACAGGTTCAAGCGATTCCCCTGCCTCTGCCTCCTGAGTAGCTGGGATTACAGATGCCTACCATCACACCTGACTAATTTTTGTATTTTTAGTAGAGACAGGGTTTCGCCATGTTGGCCAAGCTGGTCTCGAACTCCTGGCCTGAAGCGTTCTGCTTGCCTCAGCCTCCCAAAGTGCTGAGATTACAGATATGAGCCACCACAACCGGCCTTTTAAATAGTTTCATTGCTGATGTTGTTTGCAGGGGTAAGAAGCGAGAAGATCTGCTCCTGTGATCCACAACACTCCTCCGTACCACATATATGTGCAAAAACATCTTGTTAGTCCCTAAGCTTCCCCTAATGACGTCTTTTAAAACCGCACCTTCCATGTTTCTCCTTGATTAACATCCTTGTTTATTACCTCAATCAGTCCTCCTTTTCCCTTTTCCAAATGCTGAATGATCACACGATGAATGTCTTAGATTTTTCTCTCTTCTGTGAAACTGCTGATCATTCTCAAATTAAGAATTGAAAATGGAGCAGCTGGAGATGCTTTGCTAGCATCCAGATTAAAATCTTAAGAGTCCTTCCAAAAGAAAGCTCTCTGGTTCTGAGGAAACTCTGGTTGGTTGGGGCAGCCCAAGGAAGTACCTCAAAAACCACACAGCATGCAATGAAATCACAGGAAAAAAAAGAGAAGGGGGGGGAACCTCTTCCTGTATATTTGCTGAAGCATTTTGCTTAAAGAGAGGATTCAGCGGTGTTCAATATTTTTTTTTTGAGACAGAGTATCCCTCTGTTGCCCAAGCTCCAGTGCAGTGGCACAATCTTGGCTCATTGCAACCTCCACCTCCTGGGTTCAAGTGACCCTCATGCCTCAGCCTATTCAGTAGCTGGGACTATAGTCCCGCACCACCATGCCCAGCTAACTTTTTGTATTTTTAGTAGAGACAGGGTCTCACCATATTGGCTAGGCTAGTCTAACTCCTGACCTCATGATCTGCCCGCCTCAGCCTCCCAAAATGCTGGGATTACAGGCGTGAGCCACCACACCAGGCCAGTGGTGTGTAATTTCAAGAAAGAAATAACTGCAAGGAAAAGCATAGAACAAAACGGCCCCAGAAGACCTCTGCCCAACACACAAGCCTGCTGGCCTCATTTGCATTGACTTTATACATGTCTCCATTATGGTAGTAATAAAGTCTGTGATTTCCGCATTTTACAGGAAGGTAAAAACACATTCATAGTAGCACTAGCCAGTAGCTTTCCTTTTTTTTTTTTTTGAGACCCACTCTCACTCTGTTGCTCTGGCTGGAGTGCAGTGACATGATCTCAGCTCACTACAACCTCTGCCTCCTGGGTTCAAGCGATTGTCCACTTCAGCTTCCGGAACAGCTGAGATTACAGGCACACTTTCTCAAGTATTGCAGGGTGAGCTTCACAGTATCTCCCATTCCTAAAGGCAGACTAGAGTCCCCAGCACTGCATTGTTTCAGATTTCCATTGACCATCAAAAATAAAAAGTATCCCAGGTGGAGTAAATTTGTTAAGCAAAGGGCTACTTAAAAATAAAATTGCGGGCCAGGCGCAGTGGCTCAAGCCTGTAATCCCAGCACTTTGGGAGGCCGAGGCGGGTGGATCACGAGGTCAAGAGATTGAGACCCTGAAGTTGGATTTACTTATCTTCTCTAAACTGCTTCTGGACCACAAAAAGAGACCTAAAAAGCAACATCTGATGCTCAGTTTCAATGGATCAATGGGCTGAACCTAAAAATAGCCACTCTAGAATTTATATGAGCGGCCTCTCTGTATAACTGGAAACTTCGAACCAATTCAATTCAAAAGCAACTCTCAGTTTGTCACACTGTAAAAGGCAGGAAACCAGTTACCTTATTCTTGCCATGACCACACAGATGTTACTTAATGTATGCATGTCCCAAGTGAAAAGAAACATACCCATCCATTAGCAGAGGATGAAAAACACGTCACCCTTTGGCTCCTGAGTTTGGGAACTGATGGGCAGTAAACACACTCCTGGCTCCTTTTTTTCCGCATTCACCTCTCCCTCCAGACCATCCATCAGGAGAAAGCTCAATGTCATCTTCATGGTGGATACTGTGTAGCCATATCCTCACAATACTTAAGTGTTTCCAAGGAAAGCAGAGGCTGTTAAAAAGAGGATGCTTAGGGGCTTTTTCTTCAGAGTGTTGTTCTGTCACCCAGGCTGGAGTGCAGTGGAGCAATCTCGGCTCACTGCAACCTCCACATCTCAGGTCCAAGTGATTCTCCTGCTTCAGCCTCCCGAGGAGCTGGGATTACAGGCGCGCACCAGTGTGCCTGGCTTATTTTTCTATTTTTAGTGGAGACAGGGTTTTGCCATGTTGGCCAGGCTCGTCTTGAACTCCTAACCTCATGCAATCCACCCGCTTCAGCCTCCTAAAGTGCTGGGATTACAGGCATGAGCCACCATGCCCAGGCTCTTTTTAACATTTTATTGGAAATCCTGAATAGAAGTGTGCCAGGGTCAAATCGGTATGCAAAGGGAATACAAAGAACCACAGGAGAATCTGTATGGAAATGACTCATGAGTATTCACATTTGGGTGGGACCTAGAATGTGGCTCCAGAAACATAATTGCAATCTGAAGCAGGAAGCCAGGCAGGCAGGTAAGCAGGCAAGAAGGAAGGAGAAAAGAAAAAAGGGAGGGAGGGAGGGAGGAAGGAAGAGAAGGGTACAAACGGAGCAACTCACCTGGTTCATCCTGAACCCCCACCCATCCTGACAGTATCTTTCAGCTGCAAGCCATATGAACAGCAAAGCAAACAGAGAGCTTTAAAGAATGCCACTATTGCCTTTCTCTAGGTAGGTCTGTCAGTAACTCTTTGCTTGATTGGCACCAAGACTTAATTTCCCAGTCAACAGAATGGGACTAGAAGTACCCAGACCAACAGACCAAAATAACTTCATTCAGTACTCTTTTTTTTTTTTGAGAGGGAGTATCACTCTGTCACCCAGGCTAAAGTACAGTGGTGCAATCTCGGCTCACTGCAACCTCCACCTCCTGAGTTCAAGCGATTTTCCTGTCTCAGCCTCCCGATTAGCTAAGATTACAGGCACGCACCACCACGCCCAGCTAATTTTTATACTTTTTAGTAGAGGTGGGGTTTCACCGTGTTGGCCGGGATGGTCTTGATCTCCTGATTGTGATCCACCACGCCTGGCCCATTCTGTACATTTTTGAATTCACTAGTTATCCATTTTAAATGGTATTTAGATTCTTTTTTCTTTGTGAAGAAGTCTCCATAGCAACTGAACTTGAATACCTTGGTATTCAACCCAAGCTTACTTACCTAATAAGTTTGGCAAAAATGTTTTTATTTTTTTTCCTTACCAAAGGCCACATTTAAGAGGATCCAAAAATTCTGATAGGCATTGTGCATTCTATCTGAGACCAAAGAGCAAACAAGCAAGAGACCTGTTTATCAGCCAAGGCAGCAACGTTCTGTCACCATTTGGGTAAGTCCATCCTTTACCAATTACAGCCCTAGACAGGCTCGTTCCCATTCATCACGTATTTATTAGTGTGTGTTGGTATTAATATTTTCCACATCCTCGTGGGCCACTGTAATATATTTTAACTTCAAAATGACATCTAATTTGGAATCACAAAATCCATATTGTTTTACTGGGTGTTTATCTTCCCTAAACTGCTTCATGGACCACAAAGAAGACCTAAAAAGCAACATCTGATGCTCCATTTCGGTGGATCAATGAGCTGAACCCAAAAATAGCCACTAGAATTTTCATGAGAGGCCTCCCAATATAACTAGAAACTTCATGCCAAGTTTCACGGTCAAAGAATTCATTTTAAAACACATGGGGGGGGCACACAAATAAATTAATAAATAAATAAAACACATTCTCTGGTTTTAAACTTGGTTATTTATATGTTAAAGAGACTTTAACCAACTTGATGGTGAACCTCACAAAAGATGTCTTCATCAAAGGTTTTAAGGGACAATATTTAAGGCATATTAATAACTTCCTATTTTGTTCCATAGGCCTCATTCTTAAAAGGGCTTTAATATTCCATAATAATTGATTTTAAGCTTTCTTAATAACCTTTTCTAAAACTTCAGGTGAATCATTTCTGCAATTTGTTACTGTGTGTAGCTCAACAAATTATTCACTCGAGCTGGCTGAGCCACATGCATAACATTTTTAATTAGAGTGCCACAGTTGACTTCAAATCCAAAATATCCCAATCCAAAATTATTCTGTAGGCTTCGGAGTTGCTGCCAGGAGTCTAAAAAGCTAAAAATACCGACCAAACTTTCACATCACAAGGCAGAAAAAAGCATTTCAAGAAAGCGTACAAGCTTCAAATAGATTCGTGAACAGATCCCAAAAGGCAGGCAGAGGTTGACAAGACTTTAGATTTGACCATCTCCAGTATGCTTTTATTTGTAAGAGAAAAAGGACAGGAGAAAAACTCAGGAAAAAAGCAGCTCATAATGATAAACTACATAGAGTAGCAGCCGGGGAAATACAACAAAACTCATAAAATATAAGCGTCTCGATGCTTCTTTAGTATAAAACCAGAGGTATTAAATTAGCATGTACGTTTTGAAAAAATCCATAATAATGCAAGCAGCAAACTTCAGACTGTAAGATTCTAGGACTTGGACTCTTAAGGACACAGAAAAGAGAAGAAAGAAAGGGAAGATACTGAGGAAGCTACATGAGACCGAAGACATACAAGCATCAGTTGCAAGGTGCTTTGGTCTCAGCGTCCCTGTACCCTTCAAATTCATATGCTGAAATCCTAACCTCCAAGGCAATAGTATTAGAAGGTAAAATATTAGATATTGGTAGGAGGGAGGGGAGGATAAGGAGAGGCTGCTTAACAGATACAGAAGTACAGCTAGATGGCAGGAATAAGTTCGAGTGATCTATACCACTGCAGGGTAGCCATAGCTAAGAATAATTTATAGTATATTTTCAAAAAGCTAGAAGAAAGAATTTTGAATGCTTCCAACATAGAAAAATAATTTTATTTTGAGACGGAGTCTCACTCTGCCACCCAGACAATAAATGTTTAAAATCATGGATCTACTAATTACTTTGATTAGATCATTACGCACTGTATACACATATCAAAATATCATTCTGTATCCCATAAATATGTACACTTATTACATGTCAACTAAAAATAAAAGGAAAAATAAATTTAAAAAAGAAAGAAGATAGGACATTTGGGAAGTAATTGGTGTCCTTACAAAGGGGGCCTAAGAGAGACCCCTTTCCCTTCCACCACGAGGATACAGTGAGAAGACAGCAGTCTATGAACCAGGAAGCAGGCCCTCACCAGGCACTAAATCTGCCTTGGTCTTGGACTTCCCATCCCCCAGAACCATGAGAAATAAATTTCTATTGTTTCTAAGCTACCCAGATTACGGTGCTGTGTTATAGGAGCCAAATGGATTAACACACAATGTATGGGTGTTATTTGGGTTATGATTCAAAAAGATGAGCTGTTAAAAAATTATGAGACATAGAATAAGTTTGAAAACTGACTATATGTTCCACAATATTGAGATCTATAAGAAATACAGCTTTTCTTTTTATTTTTCGAAACCAGACAGAGGCTGGACCAATATGGTTCTCTTTATGTTCTTATCGTTAGCAATATATACAGAGGAAATGAGAGCATATTTGTGACTTGTATCCAGACAATCCAGTATGGGTATGTGGGTGTGTTTGTGTGTGTGCACACGCATGTGTGTGTAGTGACTGTACATGAAAGTACATTGACCAGAGGTTGATATTCCTCAAAGATGGGTGATGCGTATGTGAGTTTCTGTGTGGGGTTATATACTACCCTCTCAATGTGTAAATGTTTGAAATTACCCATAATAAAAAGGTTTTCAAAACACAATCTGTACAAGACATACTGTGGTCTATATGCCCGACTCTACCTCCGGGTGGCCTGAGGGTGTGTGTGGCCCGCAGGCATATTTTGTTTGGACAGCGCACTGTTTAAAAAAATGTTGTTTCCTTTTTGATCCAATATTTAAAAATAAGCAGACTTCACATAAAAATGAGGATTTCCAACTAATCTTGAAAAAAATAGAAAGATCTGGCAACAGTAGGCTACAGCAACAAGCCCTGGAGCAGAGCCTGCGCTGCCCTCTCCCAGACCCAGCACCTACTCACTTCCGGGGCCTCCCTGGTCTGTGGCCATTTGCGTATGGCCCCCAGTGTCCGGGCTTTTCAGAGCAGCAACTCAGTGCCAACCTCCAGGGACAAACTGTCCAGAATGACTGTTCTTCTCTCAGCCCAGACTCCTAGAGCCTTGTTTTCTGACCAGTCATCAAAAGTTCCTGACAACAACTTCAATTCAAGCACTTGAAGAGTTTGAGTTTATATTACACAAAGCGGTGATTCAAAACATATGGGCAGTCAACACACTGCAAAAGCAAACCCCAGAGTTTCCGAAGTTTATTTGGCTTGAGGACCTCTGGCCGGTTCTGCCGACTCTCCTTATCATTCAGGCAACAGGACTGGCTCCTGTCTTGCTCTACAGACTCCCAGAATGCAAAGGAAGAGGAGGAGGAGAGCTCATTTACTACCTTCCTCCTCCTTTTACGATGAGACTCAAGCCAAGGGAGGTTGAGTAATTCACCCAACCATTTTCTAAAAGGTCTCTGGAGGAAAGGATGGGAATGAAAATGTAACGTGAGATGGAGTGCCGACAGCTCCCATACACATCCCAGAGTTACTGGATGACAATTTGTTCCTGCATGTTTTTACTCCCTGCAAAATACTTTCCGAGTATGATTATGGAACAAGAGTAATATGTCTCTAGAAAAAGACAGATTTTCAACCTTAAAAAGGACTAAGGGTTGAACCACGTGCGTCGCGGTATTCCTCTTTAATGGACCACTCAACAAGGAACATCCGTTGACAAGATCTCCTAGCACTTAACTGACGTTCCTCACTTGGACAATTACTTCTCATCAGGCAAGACGACAAATAAACTGGGTGCAGTGGCTCACCCTGTAATCCCAGCACTTTGGGAAGCTCAGGCAGGTGGATCACAAGGTGAGAAGTTTGAGACCAGCCTGGCCAACATGGTGAAATGCAGTCTCTACTAAAAATACAAAAAATTAGCCGAATGTGGTGGCAGATGCCTGTAGTCCCAACTACTTGGGAGGCTGAGGCAGGAGAATCACTTGAACCCTGGAGGCGAAGGCTGCAGTGGGCCAAGATCGTGCCATTGCACTCCAGTCTGGGCAACAAGGCAAGACTCCACCTCAAAAAAAAGAAGACAAGAGGAAGGACAGGAAAGTCCTTCTAACTCCACAGGTTCTCTGAAGACTCTTCCAGATTCTAGGCTCTTCATAACTGTTCTCAGACTCATTCACCCCTTCAGCCAGGCTGAGCCGAAGGAAATTCTCCAGGTCCTGCCGTGGCCACCATATTTGCAGAGCCCACCCATGGTGAACTTGGGTTCTTCCCAGAGCGAACTCACCCATTTAACAATAGACTATTCTTGAAATCTAATTAATTCAATGGCAGACAAGCCGAAAGAAGGAAAATTAAAGCAACCCTGAGGCAATATGAGTCTGGACAGTGAAGCTCATGTGATACTCACAGCTCCCCAGTGAGGAACTCTAGTTCCGCCTCATGGGCTGCACATCCCATTTGCTTTCTCCATACTTCTGATGTGCTTTAAGTCAGCAACTCTTTCCTCCCATTAAAAACACAGGAAAACATCATCAGATTTTGCCATCCAAGGTCTATAGGCACCATAGCAATCACTTGGCTGGGGTTCTAGCTCTCTGGGCCTCAAAAACTGGAGCTCCTTCTGGGCCAGTGGTCACAGGTTATACCACATTAATTAGTCTAACAAATGAACAGGTGATATTTCATAATTGCTCCCCACTGTAACAGAAAAGGTTTGAACTGAGTGCCCAGTAGAAAATACGGAGGCTTTGGAGCCTTAGGGGGCAGCTGTGGTCAACCCCCACTCAGCCAGAACCTGAGAACCAGGAGAGCAGTGGGAGAGGAACCACGGAAACCAGTCTGGCAAGAGAAGACCAAAGTTGAAACTGACACGGTGGCCACAGAGGTAAAGAGAAGATGTGAATGAGAAGGGGCAAGGGAGGGTAGGGGTGAGGGTGGGGTTTGAAAAACTAGGTAGCTAGAGAGGCTATGAACCAACATGACATAAAAAAATACAAACTGGCTGGGTAGGTGGCTTACACCTGTAATCCCCTGGCACATGGAAAGGCCAAGGCAGGAGGATCACTTGAGACCAGCCTGGGCAACACAGTGGTGCAGTGGCTCACACCTCTAATCCCAGCACTCTGGGAGCCCAAGGAGGGCAGATCACCGGAGGTTGGGACTTCGAGACCAGCCTGACCAACATAGAGAAAACCCGTCTCTACTAAAAATGCAAAATTAGCCGGGCATGGTGGCACATGCCTGTAATCCCAGCTACTCAAGGGGACGAGGCAGGAGAATCGCTTGAAACCAAGAGGTCAAGGTTAACAGTGAGCCGAGACCATACCATTGCACTCCAGTCTGACAACAAAAGAGAAAATCCATCTCAAAAAAAAAAAAAAAAAAATTCCTTCTCTACCAAAAACTAAAACAAACACAAAAATTAGCTGGGCATGGTGGCACGTGCCTGTGGTCCCAGCTACTCAGGAGGCTGAAGCAGGAGGATCACTTGAGCCTGGGAGGCACAGGTTACAGCGAGGCAAGATTGCACCACTGCACTCCAGCTTGGGACAGAGGATGAGACCTTGTCATAAAACTTCCTTTCTTTTGCTCTGTATTAGTCTGTTTTCATACTGCTGATAAAGACACACCCAAAACATGGAACAAGAAGAGGTTTAATTGGACATATAGTTGCACATGGCTAGGGAGGCCTCAGAATCATGGCGGGAAGAAAAAGGCACTTCTTACATGGTGGCAGCAAAAGAGGAGAGAGAAGCGAAAGTGGAAACCCCTGATAAACCTATCAGACCTCATGAGACTTATTCAAAAGCCAAACCATATCATGCTCATATAACAAATATGTCTTGAGCACCTAACGTGTGGCAGGTACTGTACAAAAGCGCTAGGATACGAGAGGCAGCAGAAAAGAAAAGGGAAGAAACAGGAGAGGCAGGAGTGTGTCTGGAATGTTTTTCTTTCAAGGGAGTATTAGAGATGAGAGGAGAGGAATAAGGCCATTCAGAGAGATGCTGAGTTACAGAGAAAGCTGATGAGCAGAAGAAACTAGAGATAACTAATTCAAGAAAATGATCAAATCTAGCCATGCATCTATATAAATATACATACTTCTCCCCCATCTTTTCAATCAAAGTCCCACTGATCTGGTTGTTCCCTCTTCCCCTCCCCAACTCCTCCCATATCTTCTTCAACAGCTCCCTCTGGAAGCAGCAGCGTCCTCTCTTCACGCTCAAGCCGGAACCAACGTCACAAGAAGCTCCCCCCAACCACCACATCTGTCACTCTAAATGGCTTTCCCCTCCTTGGTATCCAGGAAGTACCTGAAACCACCAGCCATGTCCTTGTTGGGGAAGCCTCTTCATTTGAATTCTGTACGAATTACAGAAAATTCCATGTGAGTTCCGGGCCCAACTCGCTCAGTGCTTGGTGCCGAGAAGAATGTCAATACCGATATGGAACCCATTCCTCCCAAATGGCATAGCTGGTGTGCAGCAGGCACACCACAAAACAGATACAGGGTGCTGATAAGAACAGGGTAGAAAGCAACCACTGGGCAAACAATCAGAAATATCCACTACGGCATCCACGTTCCCCTCCTATAGCTTTGACAGTTTCTTCCCAAATTTCCCCTGGCTCCCGTTCTTTCTCTCACCTCGTATACCTACATATATGGAATATTCGGCATCCATCCCTCCAAATGCCCATTGGAGCTCCCTTCTTTTATATCACTGATACCATCTAGGGAACTTCAGCAATTCACACATGCACTGGAATCCAACTCTCAGCACTAAAGAGCAGATATCCTTCCTCCCCCACTTCCCGAATTGACCTGAATCTCAGGATAGGAGGAAAAGACAGACAGGAACAGGAGGGGCTGTGAAACCCAAGACTCCCTGGAGCAAGCTGACACTTGCTCTGGGTTCCCACCCATCACCCTGCTCCTGTAAAGAAGTTTATCCCATCAAAGTGAAGGAAAACATCAGGTTCCCAGCAGGGGGACAGATTGTCCCAAGGCAGTATGGGATAAGACCTGGTTCCCAGAATTTATTTATTTAACTTCTAGGACCAAAACGACAACCAGCCAACTGATAATTCAGGAATATATGTTTATAAAAGAAAAAAGTATTCATTATTCCTCTGGGCCATTAAATTATTTTAAACAGATAATGCCCTCCTTTAAAAGAAGATTCAATTTCTACTATCAATCACTGAAAATAAGTTTGACCCAGGTTTCAGTGAGGAGGGGAAGCAGAGAAAAATTTAGCAAGGAATGGCAGAGAAAGGGTGAAATTTCTGTACTTTACATTAGATACAGTGACTCAGATTCTTTAGTTTTTGACCTTACATTAGAATTCTCTATATGTTTTTTACACACAGCAGAGAAATGTGCCCACTTCTGAACTCTTAATTTTGGCTCTTTGTTCTTTACTACTGAAGAATATTCTAAGAAACATCCACTATGAGGTAGGCTTTAACCAACATGTCAGATAAAAAAATATCAGAAAGTCACTGTTTAATAGAAAAAAATGTAATTTACAATTACTACCAACATTCAAACAAACATTAACAGAGCAAAGTCATTGACATCCAGGGAAATGCAGTGTTTATGTGCAAAACTGTGCATGCATTGTGCATGAATATGTATGTATCTCTGAGTAGTATACATGTGTATGTTCGAGTAATAAAGACTAAAGAATGGGCAAAATACCAAAATATCAGCGTCACTTTCAGGGTAAGTAAATAACAATTCTTTTTCCCTTCTTCCACCTTTTCTGGGTTTTCAAACTTCCCATCATGATCATTCATACACAGAAAAGGAAAATCAACAATTATCACACGTATAAAGATGGAGTTTTTACAAGGTATGCTCATCTCCTTACATCAAAAAACCAGACACTAAATAGAAACCCATACACCCTGCCTCAAAAAAAAGAAAAACCCATACATTGGGAAGTGAAGCTGAGTTTTTCTTACTATATGTAAACCATTTTATCAAGAGGAGAAAAGAAGAGTCCTTTGTGTCAACTGGCTAGGTATATCCTTCAAGTGTTTCAGAAATGGCACCACCAGTCTTCCCTTCATTTTTTGAGATGTCTGGTTCTCTATTTCCTTAATTGTGCTTCCCCATATACAGCTAAAATGAGTAGCAATAGTGGATGTGCACACTCACACACGCATGTACACGCTCGCACACTCACACACATCCCTGATAAATGCGTCTCAGTCTCTGACCATAACAGCGATCACCAAGACACGATCTCCCCAAACCCGAGGTGCTGTCTCGGGCTCTTGGGCTCACTTTCGAGCACTCCACAGGGTGCAGGGTACCCAGGTCTCCCTCTGCACCCTCTTCATTTCATGTTTCCGCAGGAGAAGACATAGAGTGCTTAAAGCAAACTCCTGATTATGCACGCTAATGAAGGCAAACATTGGCACAGATGCGTGTTTGGCACGAGATTTCTCTAATTGCATTTTGCTTAGGCTACCATCAAAATTAGTTAGTGTTCCCCCAAACACATGCACAGCAGAGCGGGGAGGAGATGCCCATCGAAAGGACTTCTGGGTGATGGAAAGATGGCTAAACTGTGAAATCGGCCTCAAATAAAAGAACCTTTTCCATACTCAGTGCCTACCTGCTGACCAATGTCATGTTCAACAGGTCTTAAAAGAGCAGAGGAAATCTAGAATACCTTCTACAATATCCTGATGAATGGTAAGTGATGGAGCTCCAATCTAGGAAGCACAAAATTTTAGGCAACTCCTTACGCCATTTCTGAGATAGAAATTTTTATTTTATTTTATGTTTTGAATCAGAGTCTCACTTTGTTGTGTGGGTTGGAATGCAGTGGTGTGATCTCAGCTCACTGCAACCTCTGCCTCCCAGGTTCAAGCTATTCTCTTGCCTCAGCCTCCCAAGTAGCTGGGATAACAAGCAGGTGCCACCCCATGCCTGGCTCATTTTTGTTTTTTTTTTTTTGAGAAGGAGTTTCGCTCTTGTTACCCAGGCTGGAGTGCAATGACGTCATCTCGGCTCACTGTGACCTCCACCTCCTGGGTTCAGGTAATTCTCCTGCTTCAGCCTCCTGAGTAGTTGGGACTACAGGCGCGCGCCACCATGCCCAGCTAATTTTTGTATTTTTAGTAAAGACAGGGTTTCACCTTGTTGACCAGGATGGTCTCGATCTCCTGACCTCGTGATCCACCCGCCTTGGACTCCCAAAGTGCTGGGATTATAGGAGTGAGCCACGGTGCCCAACCTGTATTTTTTTTTTTTTTTTTTTTTTAGTAAAGACAGGATTTCGCCACATTGGCCAAGCTGGTTTCGAACTCCTGACCTCAAGTGATCCACCTGCCTCAGCTTCCCAAAGTACTATGATGACATGTGTGAGCCACTGCACCCGGCTGAAAAATTCTTTTAGATAAAATTTAAGAGAGTTTTTTTTTTTTTTTAGATAGATTTAAGAGATGTCTTTCTGCAGTGCCCATATGCTGGAGAAACTCAGACCAATACTTTATCATTTCTGTATGCTAAGCCTTCAAATAGCAGAAGGAAGTGTCCTGTCTTCTCACTGTTTCCTCCTCCAGGTAAGCTGCTATCCTTGGCAGGGTTTCCTGCCACCATTTTGGTTCTACTTGTCTGACTTCTCAAGTCACTAGAGGTCTTCCTTAACCTTGGAGCTGGCTACAGTCCTCAAGGGCTGGGGTGTCCTCCTGAAAATTCAGTGGGATCAGGACACTATGCTTCCCTTAGCCCAAGAGTGGATTCACTCATCTGCAGTGACCACACCATGCCTCTGACAGACACTAATGCCAAGCCAAACCCTTCCGTATATGTACAGCTATTTATTCTTTTTCCCTCATCGTCCCCAAACTGTACAGGACATCACATTCCTGCTTTTTAAAGGTTATCTGGCAGGTTTCTACCTGCCATCCTGGGCTACTAAGGGTATTTAAGTTTTGTACTGAAGACCCTGCAGGGGTCTTCTTGAATACCACATCTCCCCTCCAGATGTGATATCCAAGTTCAAAAACAGCAGCCACATTTTTGGCTGTGCCCATGCAGAAATAAAATAATAAGTAGGCTGGGCACAATGGCTCATGCACATAATCCCAGCACCTTGGGAGGCCAAGGCGAGTGGATCACCTGAGGCCAGGAGTTTGAAACCAGCCAGCCAGCCAGCCAGGCGTGGTGGCACATACCTGTAGTCCCAGCTACGAGGGAGGCTGAGGCTGGAGGATCGCTTGAGCCCAGGAGTTCTGGGCTGTAGTGTGCTATACCAATCAGGTGTCCGCACTAAGTTCAGCATCAATATGGTGAACCCCTGGGAGTGGGGGACCGCCAGATTGCCTAAGGAGGGGTGAACCGGCCCAGGTTGGAAAGGAAGCAGGTCAAAACTCTCATGCTGATCAGTAGTGGGAACACACCTGTGAATAGCCACTGCACTCCAGCCTGGGCAACATAGCGAGACCCCCATCTCTAAAAAAAAAAAAAAGAAAAGAAAATTTAAAAGAAACCAGCCAGCCAGACCAACATGGAGAAACCCTGTCTCTACTAAAAATACAAAATTAGGCTGGGCACAGTGGCTCATGCCTGTAATCCCAGCACTTCGGGAGGCTGAGGTGCGTGGATCACAAGGTCAGGAGATTGAGACCATCCTGGCTAACATAATGAAACCCGTCTCTACTAAAAATACAAAAAATTAGCTGGGTGTGGTGGTGTACACCTGTAGTCCCAGCTACGAGGGAGGCTGAGGCAGGAGAATTGCTTGAACCCAGGAGGCGAAGATCGCACCACTGCTCTACAGCCTGAGCAACAGTGCGAGACTCCATCTCAAAAAAAAAATACAAAATTAGCCGGGCATGGTGGCACATGCCTGTAATCTCTGCTACTTGGGAGGCTGAGGCAGAAGAAGCACTTGAACCTAGGAGGCAGAGATTGTAGTGAGCTGAGATTGTGCCACTGCACTCCAGTCTGGGCAACAAGAGCAAAACTCTGTCTCAAAAATAAATTAATTAATAAAATAAAAACTAGAAATTAAATTATGGAAGTGTACATTTTAAATGGATGAACTGGAAGGGGTATAAATTATAGTTCGATAAAACTGGTTTTTTAATCCATTAGAGGATAATTAATCTATTACCACAGTATAAAGAGAAGGAATAGACTCAATAACCCTAGTTTTTTTAGTTCATTAAAATGTGGGTCAAAATCCTAAATTTAACATATCCACAATGTTCATAAAGCAGTATATACAGTTAATTACATATCATTTACATTATTCCAGATTGGTTAGGGACAGGGGCTTTGGAATAGAACTAGGTTTGAGTCCCAACCCCTTCACTCCTAAGTTGAATGACCTTGGATCCTCCTCCAAGCCTCGGCTTCTCTACATGGAAAATGAGGAAAATCATAGTGCTTCTTTCACCGACGAGTGAGTATCTGACACAGTGGAGCACTCAATCAGTAACTTTCTAAGTAAATAACAACAAAACCAACAAGTGCCTGCGTGCAATACACTAAACCTTGCTGGAAGACACAGACAAAACAGTCCCTTTCTTCGATTATGACACCAAGCGAACTGTTTAGTGCTGCAATTATAAAAATGCTATGGACCGAACATTTGTGTCCGCCCAAAATCCATGCTGAAATTCAAATCCGCAGTGTGATGGTATTTGGAGGTGGGGTCTTTGTGGGGTAACTAGGTCATGAGTAGAGCCCTCGTGAATGATATTAGTGCTCCTAGAAGAAATAAGAAGAGACACTCCCAGCCTAGACAACACGCAGAAACCCCAGCTCTATAAAAAATACAAAAAATTAGCCAGGCAGCCAGGCATGGTGGCTCATACCTGTAATCCTAGCACTTTAGGAGGCTGAGGCAGGTGGATCACTTGAGGCTAGGAGTTCCAGACCAGCCTGGCCAACATGGTGAATCGCTATCTCTACTAAAAATATACAAATTAGCTGGACGTGGTGGTATATTCCTGTAATCTCAGCTACTTGAGAGGCTGAGGCACAAGGATCGCTTGAATGTGGGAGGTGGAGATTACAGTAAGCTGAGATCACGCCACTGCACTCCAGCCTGTGCAACAGAGTGCGACTCTGTCTCAAACCTAGCCAGACAGGGTAGAGCCCACCTGTAGTCCCAGCTACTTGGGAGGCTGTGGTGAGAGGATCACCTAAGGCTGGGAGGTCGAGGCTGAAGTAAGTCATGGTCGCACCACTGCACTGCAGTCTAGGTGAAAGAGTGAGACTCTGTCTCAAAAATAGAAAACAAAAAGAACAGACACTAGAGACATCCTCTCTCTCTGCCATGTTAGGATACAGACAAAGAGAGAAAGGCTATCTTCAAACTAGGAACCCAATCAGCCAGGACCTTGGTCTCGGACTTCTCACCTTCAAAACTGTGAGAAATAAGTATTTGTTGATTAAGCTGCCCAGTGTGTGGTATTTCATTACTGCAGTTCAAACTGCCTAAGACAAAGACCAATAAAGTATTAGAGGAGAGGTTTGTGCGAAAGACATTTAAACTGGGTCAAGCAGAAATTCTTGGATTAAGAGAATGAAAAGAGGGAAAAGGAAAGGAACAAAGTGATGAGCACATGTCCCATGCAAGCCTTCTGCTAACTCTTCTGCAAACACCAGAGACTTCCGGGCGTTGTTTCAACGCTTATCAGCGCACCGTATATCCATATGAAAAACCACAGGTAAGGTAGAAACCATTGGCTAAAATCACAGGTGACAAAAGGCATGACATGAGATTTGCACCCTGTCTAGAACCAACGTAAGGGCGGAAGAAAATGAAAAGCAGAGAGATTAATTGTCTATTTTGACCAAGGTACCAGGATCAAATACATAAATTTCAATTTCCAAATTGCTGATCATTAGCTGCCACACTCCTCTGCATCTCATGGACAAAAGCAAGAAATGAACTGTCTCAGAGCCAGACAACCTCCTGACAACGCTTTGGTCTGTTTTTCTCCCAAAGACTGATGACCTCCAATGACACTGTTCTCTGAAAAGGCATTAATGAGATGGATGTCGCACACTGAATGAGAGGATTAAAACACCTATGCTTTTTCTTTTGACGGTCTGTAAAACAGATTTTTTTTTTTTTGAGATGGAGTCTCTCTCTGTCACCCAGCCTGGAGTGCAGTGGCGCGATCCTGGCTCACTGCAACTTCCACCTCCGGGGTTCAAGCGATTCTCCTGCCGCAGCCCCCTGAGTAGCTGGGACAACAGGTGTGCGCCACCACGCCTGGCTAATTTTTGCATTTTTAGTAAAGACAGAGTTTCATCATGTTGGTCAGGCTGGTCTCGAACTCCTGACCTCATCATCTGCCCACCTGGGCCTCACAAAATGCTGGGATTACAGGCATGAGCCACTGCACCCGGACAAAAACAGATTTTTGTTAACATGTCAGTCAATTGGGGATATTTTAAATGAGATCATAAAAAATCAAGGTCTTTGCTACAAAAACAGGAAACAAACTAAAAAAAAGAATGAAAGCATGTGATTCTAGTGTAAAACAGAGACCCATGTGACATTACTGGTTCAAGAAGTATGCTTCCGTGCCTTCAATAAGGAAAAGTAATAAATTTCACCTGGGCGAATTATCATTATGCACTTATGTTTAAACTAGATGTCTCAATATTATCAATATCCTTTAAAAATGTAAAACATAGGCCAGGAATGGTGGCTCATGCCTGTAACCCCAGCACTTTGGGAGGCCGAGGCGGGCAGATCACCTGAGGTCAGGAGTTTGAGACCAGCCTGGACAACATGGTGAAACCCCATCTCTTAGTAAAACTACAAAAATCAGCCTGCTGTGGTGGTGGGCACCTGTAATCCCAGCTACTCAGGAGGCTGAGGCAGGAGAATCACTTGAGGTTGGGAGGCGGAGGTTGTAGTGAGAGGAGATCATGCCACTGCACTCTAGCCTGGGCAACAGAGCCAGACTCCATCTCAAAAAAAAAAAAAGTGTTAAACATAATAGTTTCATAAATTCAGAATACTTAAAAGAGTAAAGTTTTTAATCCCAGCCTTGTCACCATCTAAACACAAAGTGATTCTCTCAGTGCCATGGGCCACTAAGCATGACAAGGATGGTGCAAAATGAGGTTCAGTGAGCAGCTATTATGTGCCCGATCCTGGGCTACATCCCACTCCCCAGGAACTTAAGAGCTGGTAGCATGAGTCCTTTCCCAGGCACCTCGTCACACTTCAACAGTCTTTCACTCAACCTTACAAACAGGCACAAAATGGGCTTTCACAGATTCGCCAAACTGATACTGGCCTTGTCCACCAACGCTACACACCTATCCCTTTCAGGCTGTCATTTCCAGGGACAGTTCCTGATACGTCTGGGGAAAGACAACCTCCGTATTTACATCGGATTGCAGGTGTCATATTATACACGTGCATCTTCATACCCTGTATCTATCTACATCATAAGGTTACACACCAACCGGACTTGTCCATGTAAACAAGGTGGGCATGAGAAATGAACAGCCAAGCTCGTTACAGTCTATGGGGCACTTGATTTCCTGAAGACCAATAACAGCTTCATTTGCTGTTATTTTCCACTTTCCAGAGTGAAAACCTGGAATGGAAAATGAAACGTCGTTTCCAAGGTTATGCTGCAAATCATCAGAACAATCTGGGCCAAAGGACAGGTTTCTCGATCTGACAGCTGCTCCTCTTTCCGCTGGAACCTGCTGTTTCAAAATTATCATATGCAATCGCTCACCGCGGGAGCAAGGCAAATTGCTAAAACCTAAGTAGAGCAGGTGAAGACATTTGCTGGCTGATGACCATATTCTTGTAACGCACTATGGGCCACATATTCTGCGGTGTTCATAGATGTGCTTCCAGTCTCAAGCAGGGGACTGGGCGCCTTGTAAATTTAAGTTGAATAAATGAATAAGGCAATTAAGATACTCAAGGCCAGGTGTGGTGGCTTACACCTGTAATCCCAACACTTTGGGAGGCCGAGGTGGGGGATCATCTGAGGTCAGGAGTTAAGAGACCACACTGAGGCAGAGGTTGCAGTGAGATTGCGCCATCGCACTCCAGCCTGGGCAAGAGAGTGAGACTCCACCTCAAAAAATAAAAATAAGTGGCTCACACCTATAATTTCAGCACTCTGGGAGGCCGAGGCAGGTGGACTGCCTGAGGTCAGGTGTTCGAGATCAACCTGACCAACAGGGTGAAACCGTCTTTACCAAAAATATAAAATTAGCTGGGCGTGGTGGTGCATTCCTGTAATTCCAGCTACTGAGGAGGCCGAGGCAAGAGAATCGCTTGAACCCAGGAGGCGGAAGTAGCGATGAACCAAGATCGCACCATTGCACTTCAGCCTGGGCAACAAGAGCAAAACTTTGTCTCAAAAAAAAAAAAAATACTCAAGTACATACATAACATCTGAAGAGGCCTTGGAAATCAAAGTAATCAAGCAAACACACCATCAAATGAAAAAAAAAATCAAAGATCAAGGGAGAAGGTGCCTAAATTAAAAATGTTTTTCCCGGGAGACCAAAGCAGGAGAATTGCTTAAAGCCAAGAGTTCAAGACCAGCCCGGGCAAAATGGCAAGACCCTACCTCTACAATTGTCACCATGCCTGGCCTGTTTTTATGCCTCAATTTCTTCATCTCTAAAATGGGGACAATTGAATCTACATATCACAGAGTTCATAGAAGAATTGAATAAATTAAAAATCGTAAGCACTCAATAAAAGCATTACCTATCACTATAATTCAACACAAATTTAAGGTAAAATCAAGAAGACAAGGGAAAAGAAGGGAAAACCAAAGGCTGCCAGCAGCAACACACACCGGCTCTGCTAAACCAGGGTTCAGAAAACTTTTTTTTTTTGAGACACAGTCTTGATCTGTCACCAGGCTGGAGTGCAGTGGCACGATCCTGGCTCACTGCAACCTCCGCCTCCCGGGTTCACGAGATTCTCCTGCCTCAGTCTCCAATAAAATCTTATTTGTGGATCCTGACATTTGAATTTTATATAATTTTCCCATATCACAAAGTATTACTCCTCTTATGATATTATTCCCAACCGTTTATTTTATTTACCTTATTTTACTTTTTGAGATAGAGTCTCACTCTGTTACCCAGGCTGGAGTGCAGTGGTGGGATAGATCACTGCAACCTCTGCCTCCCAGGTCTAAGTGGTTCGCCTGCCTCAGCCTGCTGAGTAGCTAGAACTACAGGCACAGCCACCATGCCTGGCTAATTTTAGTATTTTTAGTAGAATCAGGGTTTCACCATGCTGGCCAGGCTGGTCTCGAACTCCTGACCCAAGGTGGTCCGCCCATCTCAGCCTCCCAAAGTGCCGGAATTACAGGCTTGAGCCACCACGCCCAGCCTCCCTAACCATTTAAAGCATAAAATCTATTCTTAGCCTAAGAAACAAAACAAGAGTGGCTATCTAGGTTTTGAGCCATGTGCTGCACATTTATATTCATATGAAGAGACTGCTGGCTGTAAAATCAAAGTCCCGTGTGCTGGACACTGCCATTTAATCTCTTGTTTTCGATCTCCAGAGAGAGAAAGATTTTAACCAATATTTGATGAACCGTCTAACCTACTTAGTGAGAACAAGCTTCAATTTATCTATCTTAGCCCTGGTATTTTTCTATATAAATCAATTCCTAAAGCACATATTTATAACTATAAATGTCAAGCCTCCTCACTCTGAGTTTTGGGTTCTTCATTCTGTACTCCACCACACATTATGTCCAACATGACAAATTTATTTCATTACATTCAGTAATCAGGAATATTTCTAGTGGTAGGAAAAAGCCTTGGAACATATCACTTTGCAGTATGGCTTTCTCATTTTAAATAGATTTTTTTTTTAATCTATTAGAGGAATTTTTTTAGAAAGCACAAACACTTTCTTAAGCAAGAATGAGAAAACGTGAGAGATTTTTGGAGAATTTAAACTTACTCATTCCTCGGTACCCACTTTGTGGATGTAGTATTATGGACATAATGTTTTCAGTTTTGATTAAATAATTAATGATGTAAAAACAAGCTATTATTTTAATTGTCTCCAATCACCAGGAGAACAGAACCTCAGAACTCCAACTTGCTTGTTTGTCTACATTCTTCAAAGCAATTTGAAAATTTCACTAATGAACAATTTGTAAAACTTTTGTATTACTGTTACCAAACATGACAAGAGGTTTGCCAGTATACACGTTCATTTCACTTTCGTACTTTTTATGATAGTATCTTTTCACCTTTTAAGACAGTAGCTTCCAATTTAAACTTGATCTTGGTTTTGCCTTTTCCTGTGTATTGAAATTACATTAGCTCTTCTCATCAACATCCCCTTGAAAGTAAGAATGAAGAGTGCAGGAGCACCTATACAGATGTGATGAGCGGGAAGAAGACCATCACAGAAGATGCCAGGAAGTGAAACACTGCATCAGCTCAGAAGACAGCCATGATCCCTGGGACCAAAGATCGACAGCTTTTAAGCAAAACTTCACCATGGTTCTTGAAAAGTAAAAAGTCTGAAAACAACACCAAGTCACCTTATATAAATGTATCATATATTTTGCTATTTGAGCAAGCCCAGAGCTTTTTTCTTTTCTCTTTTTTTTTTTTTTTTGAGATAGAGTTTCGCTCTTGTTACCCAGGCTGGAGTGCAATGGCGCAATCTCAGCTTACCGCAACCTCCGCCTCCTGGGTTCAGGCAATTCTCCTGCCTCAGCCTCCCAAGTAGCTGGGATTACAGGCACATGCCACCATGCCCAGCTAATTTTTTGTATTTTTAGTAGAGACGGGGTTTCACCATGTTGACCAGGATGGTCTCGATCTCTTGACCTCGTGATCCACCCGCCTCGGCCTCCCAAAGTGCTGGGATTACAGGCTTGAGCCACCATGCCTGGCCAAGCCCAGAGCTTTTTAAATGAACCTATGCCAGGATACACTGATGTTCACCCATTAAAAACAACTTTTTAACTGCATGCTGCTAAATTCTAATACATTCCAAATGGAGGCTTCTCATTGTCCTGTCTTTATGCTAAAAGTGATGACTAGCTTTTCCAGGATCAAAACCAGACCAGTGTTCAAAGATTCGTATTAGGACCTGGGCACTCACATCAAAGGGACTTCTCTGGCCTTCTACCAATCACACCCCTTCTTAAAGAGGCAAGGATTCCTGGGCAGACAAGCACATGCCTTTCTGGATGACACGAGGGCACCCTGGACCCCATGTCCATGTCCTGGCCCTCTAGGGGCTCTTTCTTAGTTCTGATCTGACAATGCCACGTGTGTACTCATAGGCCCAAGGGTAGCTCTTGGTGGGGATTTTAGAGGGGGCTTCTTTGCATAGGCTGTTGTGTCCATAAAACCTTTCATGGTCCAAGATGGAGCCAGGGGTAGAGGATAAGGAAGGGTCATGGCTGGGGCCAGCTTTCCCCCGCCTTAGGTTCCCACATGGTATTCCAAGGAGTCTGACAATTGTAACTCTGAATCCAGCTTTCCAAGTCATCATGAATGTCTAGGCCGGGCACAGAGGCTCCCTGCCTATAATCCCAACACTTTGGGAGGCCAAGGCGGGAGGGTCATTTGAGGTCAGGAGTTTGAGACCAGCCTGGACAATATGGCAAAACCCTGTCTCTACTAAAAATACAAAAATTAGCTGGGTGCGGTGGTGCATGCCTAGAATCCCAGCTATTTGGGCGGCTGAGGCAGGAGCATCACTTGAACCCAGGAGGTGGAGGTTTCAGTGAGATGAGATCATACGATTGCATTCCAGCCTGGGTGACAGAGCAAGACGCTGTCTCAAAAAACAAAAAGCCTATTTGT
Source organism: Leontopithecus rosalia (assembly GCA_028533165.1). NCBI lineage: Eukaryota > Metazoa > Chordata > Mammalia > Primates > Cebidae > Leontopithecus > Leontopithecus rosalia. Next base: position 45,269,963 of record CM052665.1, read on the forward strand.
CAAGGTAGGAGAAGACGTTTTATTTTACAATTTGTTCGCTTGACTTACAACAACTTTCAGATATCTAGACAAAGGTTATGTGTGCCTTCATTTGTATTCCTGCTGGCAGGCCTGCTTTCTTCCACCAAAAAGAGATCATGAATACCTAACATTTTTAAAATTAAAAGTTGCTAGACATACAGAGAGTCCCTGATTTAGGATGGTTCCACTTCCGTCCTTGACTTTACAATGGCATAAAACCAATAAACATTCAGCAGAAATCATACTTTATGTACCCATACACCCATTCTGTTTTTCATTTTCAGTACAGTATTTAATAAATTACCTGAGATATTCAACACTTTATTATAAAGTAGGCTTTATGTTAGATAATCCTGCCTAACTGTAGGCTAATGTAAGTGTTCTGATAACATTTAAGGTAAGTTAGGCTAAGCTAGGATGTTCAGTAGATTAGCGTATTTAAGTATTTTCAACTTACAATGGGTTTACTGAGTCGTGTCCTCACTGTAAGTTGAGCATCTGTATACTCCCATTCTCAGAAGCAATGAAAGACAGTATTTTTAGGGTTGATGTGGTATTGTTTGCCTTGTTAAAGTCAAAAATGAACGTCAATACTTGATATATTGTAGACATTTGTCTCCTCCAAATCCCATGTTGAAATGTGACCTCCGATGTTGGAGGTGCGGCCTGGTAGGAGGTTCTGGTCATGGGGGCTGATCCTTCATGACTGGCTTGGTGCCCTTCTTGCAGTAATGAGTGATTCTTGCTCTATTAGTTCAAATGAGTGTTGGTTGTTTAAGAGAGACTGGCACCGCCTACACTCTCTCTTGTTCCCTCTCGCCATGTGACAGGCTTGCTCCCCCTTCATCTGCCATGAGTAAAAGCTACTTGTAGCCTCACGGAAGCCAAGCAGATAACGGTGCCCAGCTTATACAGAACCATGAGCCAAGTAAACCTCTCTTCTTTTTTTGAGACTGAGTCTCACTCTGTTGCCCAGGCTGGAGTGCAGTGGTACGATCTCAGCCCACTGCCACTTCCACCTTCTGGCCTCAAGCAATTCTTGGGCCCAGCTTCCCAAGTAGCTGGGATTGAGGTACCTGCTACCATGCCTGCCTAATTTTTGTATTTTCAGTAGGGACAGCGTTTCACCATGTTAGCCAGGCTGGTCTCGAACTCCTGACCTCAAGTGATTTGCCCACTTTGGCCTCCCAATGTGCTGAGATTACAGTCATGAGCCACCATGCCCGGCCCTCTCTTTATAAATTACCCAGCCTCAGGTATTGCTTTATAGCAATGAAAAATGGATTAACACAGTACTTTGCCAGATTTTTTTTTTTTTTGAGACAGTCTCACCCTGTCCCCCAGGCTGCAGTGTAATGGCATGATATCAGGTCACTGCAACCTCCGCCTCCCAGGTTCAAGCAACTCTCCTGCCTCAGCCTCCCAAGTAGCTGGGTTACAGGCATGTGCTACCATGCCTGGCTAATTTTTGTATTTTTAGTAGAGACGAGGTTTCAACATGTTGGTCAGGCTGCTCTTAAACTCCTGACCTCAGGTGACCCACCCGCCTCAGCCTCCCAAAGTACTGAGATTACAGGCATGAGCCACCATGCCTGGTCAAGAATTCTTAAAAATGAAAAATGAAATTGGAAGAGGCTGTCCACGGATGTCCATTTCTGAGGCTACTTTTTCGGCATTACTATTCCATTAGCTCAACACCACCCTGTCCTCCCAAGCAGCATCCTCTGCCTCTGTACCCAGAACATGCCCAGGAAATACGGAGGGTCCCAGAACTGAATGCAGTCACATCCAGCCTTATACAAGCTGTGTGCGTCTGAACTGCTGGATTCCACATGAATGTCTGGAATCACCTCCACCACCACCAAGAACCATGGCTAACGTATATTTGAATTTTTAAGAGAAAAATGTCAGTACTTCCTTGGACTACAGTTGTTTGTGAGGACTTCTTAGCCATTTGGTAAAGCTGAGAGTGTTTGAATGTGGACTATCATAAAAAGTCACTTAAGAAGTAGTTTTAATGGAAACAGAACCAGCATCTGGAATGCCCTAAATCTTTCCTGTCTCTACCACTGACTGTTATACTATAAAATAACCATATGGCCTGCATTTCCAGGAGAGTTCCAATTTCATGTATCTTATTACAGTAAATTAATAAATAGGCTTATACTGATTCTTAAAGATTTTCTTTTTAATATTTTCCAAATGTTATGCAATAAAGCACGTTTTTTCATAATCAGAAACAAACTTCATTTATATACTGTGTAAATATACATTTATATTTATATTATGTTTACACAAAAACATGCATGTGAATGCTTGTAGCAATTTTATTCATAATTGCTAAAACTCGGAAGCAGCCAAGATGTCCTTCAGTAGGTGAATGGATAAATAATCAATGGTGCATCACACAAAAGAATATTATCTGGCACTACGAAGAAATGAGCTAGCAACCCATAGAAAAATATGGAAGAACCGTGAATACATATTACTAAGTGAAAGAAGCCCATCTGAAAAGGCTACCTTCTGTATGTTTCCAGCTACATGACATTCTGGAAAACGTAAAACTATAGAGACAGCAACAAAAGCAGTGGTTGCCAGGGGATATGGGGGAAGAAGGGATGAACAGGCAGGGAGCAGGTTTTTCGGGCAGTGAAACTAATTCTGTGGGATACTCTGTGGTGAACGCACATCATTATACATTTGTCCAAACGCACAGAAGGTACAACGCCGAGAGTGAAGCTTGGTGTAATCTATGAACTCCGGGTGGTGATGACAGCTGACTGCTGGTTTGCTGTCTGTGAGAAATGCACCAGTCTGGGGCAGGATGTTGATAGTCGGGGAGGTGGCCAGGAGTGACGAAGGAGGGATACATGGGAACGCTCTGTGCTTTCCATCCAATTTGGTTGGAGATCTAGAACTGCTCTAAAAATGAAAATCTGGGCCGAGCTCAGTGGCTCATGCCTGTAATCCCAGCACTTTGGGAGGCCAAGGCGGGAGGACCATTAGATCAGGAGTTTGAGACCAGCCTGGACAACACGGTAAAACCCCATTTCTATTAAAGAGGCAAAAAAAATTAGCCAGGCGTGGTGCCGGATGCCTATAATCCTAGTTACTTGAAAGGCTGAGGCAGAACTGCTTGAACCCAGAAGGCAGAGGTTGCAGTGAGCCAAGATCATGCCATTGCACTCCAGCCTGGGCAACAGGGTTAGACTCTATTTCCAAAAAAAGAAAAAGAAAAGAAAAAAATCAGGCCAGGCGCGGTGGCTTATGCCTATAATCCCAGCACTTTGGGAGGCTGAGGCGGGTGGATCACGAGGTCAAGAGATCGAGACCATCCTGGTTAACGAGGTGAAACCCTGTCTCTACTAAAAATACAAAAATTAGAAGGGCATGGTGGTGCGTGCCTGTAGTCCCAGCTACTCAGGAGGCTGAGGCAGGAGAATTGCTTGAACCCAGAAGGCAGAGGTTGCAGTGAGCCAAGATTGTGCCATTGCACTCCAGTCTGGGTAACAACAGCGAAACTCCATCTCAAAAAAAAAAAAAATCTACTCATTCTCTTTCTCTCTCATACATATATACACACACACACTGCCAGAGAAGCTGGGGCAAACACACAGGGCTCATGTTACGGCCACTTGCCTGACAACAGTGGGCAACCATTCCCTCCACCTCCTTGTCCACAGTCTTGGTTTCTTCTTCCATGGCATAAATCTATCCTAATTAGGAAATGACATGTACATGCTTGAAAGAGCAGGCCAGCAGGGAGGGCCTGAACAGAAAAAAAAAAAGGAGCGAAAACAAAATAAGGCTGTCTAGCAAATAAATGGGTGCATCATTCTCCCGCTAGATTCTAGTTGCTACCGATGAGCTACAGACATTATTATAAAACTAGTAAGTGGGGCCAGGCATGATGGCTCACACCTGTAATCCCAGCACTTTGGGAGGCCAAGGTGGGCAGATCACTTGAGGTCAGAAGTTCAAGACCAGCCTGGCCAACACAGTGAAATCCTGTATCTAACAAAAATACAAATATTGGCCAGGTGTGGTGGTCTGTGCCTGCAGTCCCAGCTACTTCGGAGGCTAAGGCACCAGAATTGCTTGAGCCTGGGAGACAGAGGTTGCAGTGAACTGAGATCGCACCATTGCATTCCAGCCTGGGCAACAGAGTGAGACTCTGTCTCAAAAAAAAAAAAAAAACGGAGTGAGGAGGAAACAAAACTAGAGCTCTCTGGAGATGGCACTACTTCTCAGGGGGCTGCTTCTAGTGAAATTACAAATGGCCCCACATACAGATGACTGCTTGCCTCCAGAGAGAAGCAGTACACTGGAGACATGGTGCCGCTGCAGCCATGTGACAGTAAGGGCAGCTTTCACCACCAGAGCCGCAGAGAAAATTGGACAAGAGGAGCCCCTGGAGGCCCAGGTCATCTTAACACAGCCAATCACCAGACATGCCACAGAGGCAAAGGGGAGGGTCAACCCTGCATTCTCTGCCACCGGAGAACTGAGAAAGCAGATTGCGTTACATTTCCCCGCATAAATGACCTTACACAGAGAGCATGGGGGTAGCAAAAGGTGCTGGACGGGAGAATAAATATCGACTAAAACATCCGTCTTGGGGAGGGGACACGTGTTCCCTTGGCTGTCAGGTGAAAATTTTTGCTTTGTAAATTGGGGAGGTTACTAAAAGGACATGGGATGCATGGGATTCATGAACAACTATCTGCAAAAATCTATCCTAATTAGGAAATAACATGTACATGCCTGAAACAGCAGGCCAGCAGGGAGAGCCTGAACAGGAAGAAAATAAGGAGCAAAAGCAAAATAAGGCTGTCTAGCAAATGTGCACATCATTCTCCCGCTAGAGTTAAAATTCAACAAGAACATGGCTTTTTTCCTCAGTAATAGCTGTGAAATTGATTGGGATATAGGCTAATGGAGGTCCCCCGAGAGCTAAACTAAATTAGAGGAAGTCCTATAATTACAGCTAGCAGTTAACTATTATATGATGTGAATTGTAATCAAAGTAACAGATACACTATTATTTTCCATCTTCTCTGCAAAAACACATCTAAGTCTCTTAAGAGGAGTAGAGGGGCTTGTGTTGTGGTTCCATTTACACCGATTCTTACTGCCCAAAATCCAAACAAGAACCTCGCTCCTGCAGGTGACTCTGGCTGTGACCTCAGCCCCTGTCCCGCTCCTGCCTTTCCCACACATGCCTGCTGCCAATCTTCCACACATTTGCAGGTCCCTCTGCCTGGAATGTTCTTTCTCTGGATTTTCATGGGGTCTCTCCCTCCATGCAGACCTCAGGATCATATCTCCTAGGAGAAGTACCCCCAGACCACCCTGTCTAAAATAGACACCCACCACCCCCTGTAGCTACCCGCCCCACTGTAGCTCCTAAAACACTGACTGGCTCTGAGTAGGGCCTCAATAAATATTTTAAAAATTAATAAACATAAAATGTATAATATTAATATATTATCATGTATACTAATTATATTAATTATATTATCAATAACAATCATATCATATTTAATATTAATATAAAATAAAACATTTAAAATAACATTTTATGCCCTTCTGCCTTTTCAATGGCAGAAAGAAACCAAAGCAAAAGAACCCTTCCATCACTGTGAATTTATGTTGTCCTTTTTTTTTTTGAGACACTGTCACCCAGGCTGTAATGCAGTGGCTCACTGCAACCTCCGTCTCCCGGGTTCAAGCGATTCTCCTGCCTCAGCCTCCAGAGTAGCTGGGATTACAGGCACGGGTCACCACACCTGGCTAATTTTTGTATTTTTAGTAGAGACAGGTTTCACCATGTTGGTCAGGCTGGTCTCAAATTCCTGACCTGGTGATCCACCCACCTCGGCCTCGCAGAGTGTTGGGATTACAGGCGTAAGCAACCTCGCCCAGCCAGCATCATTGCCATTAAGTGAAAAACATTCTAGCAAGAGCTATGTTCAGACCGGCCTGGAAGTGACAAGGTCTGCAGCATTCAATGTAGCTGCAGATCTTTAAATGCAACATGAAGGTAAGGAAAGGGAATTGAGATTTTTGAGGTATCTTTTATACACTAATACTAAGCACTAAGTTTGGCTCTGAAGATATATGATCTCATAACAAAGAACTATTACGCCCATTTATAAGTGTCATTTTATAAATAGCAAAAACTGAGGCAGAAAAGTTGGCCAAAGTCACACATACAGCAAGTGCCAAATTCCTATAGAGATCTTTTCGCATCCAAAAGCTCTGCTAAGATCCCATGTTTCAAACTGCTTCCTTCCTCTCTTCCTTTCTCTCCTCCTCTTTTCCTCCCATTTTAATTCCTTTGAAAAAAATTCAGAAGTAGAAACCAACACACAAAAATCTTGATACCTACCACCCAAAATGAACGTTTCTAATTTAAATTATGACAATCACATAGACCAGTACCAAATCAGCTCTTGGTTTAACTTGCCCAATATCCCCGTGCCAGAAATTAGATAACAGGACAAAGAGTTGGTGAAACCTCTTTCAAATTACAATTTATGGCCATCCTTCCTGGCTTGGTGCCAACACATTATGATCCAAATCTGTTAGGGGGAGTCTTCCCAGTCAAAGGCAGCTCTGTGTAAAACAAACTTCTCTATACAGAAAGAAATGCTTTCATTCCATTCCAGAAGTCAGAATGTGAAGATGCGGGGCTGCTTTCTGCCAGGGCAGAAGGAAAGACATGGAAAAATGGGAAAAGGAGAAGGGGTAGAGGCATCAGGTCTCAAAGTGACCATTTACAGAGAACAAAGGAACTGCAGAATTCTTCACTGCTACCTTGTAGAATGGATGAACCACGGAATACCTGATAAACTTCGAAGCAAGCTTCAGCCTGCCCCTGTGCAGATTTGCACAAACTCCAAGCCCCTCCCACCGCCATGAAATGAACATGGACCAATGTGTTGGCTTCTCTTTGACCTCCCCCTACACGCCCCCAGCCTCCCCTCTGCACCAGCAGAACGGGACCCAGGGGCACAGGAAGTGCCTAATCTCTGCAAGCCAATGTCAATCTTCAGGGCAAAAAAAAAAAAAGTCTTTGTTCTTTAGAACCAGAGTTGAAACTAGGTTGAAATGACCACATAAATTCACTAACTTGAATTCACAAAGGAAGCACCTGTTTTCAGAAAGGCGTGGAAAATTTTAAAACAATCTTACTTTTTATGCCGTCCTTCTGAATAAAGAACTATGGAGAAGCCGGGCCTGAGGGAAACCTGGTTATTTTTCCTACACAGTGGTAATGGTTTGTGTTACTGAAGAAAATGTAGATTTTTTTTTTAATAAACCACCACATAATTTTACACCACTAAAAATGAAAAATAACATAGCCATGAGAAGTTGCCCACATCTTTTCTATTTTCCATCACACTTCAAACATCTAAACACATGACCAAGCGCATAAATAAATGGTGAATGTGCTATCATTGCAAAATTCCCACTGCAGGCAGAACTTTGCCATCCGCATAGTACACAGTTCTCAGATACGAAAATTCTTTGTGTTCTCTCAGTAAAGGAGAAAAATTATGACCAATTACAATAACAAGGGCATTAGCCACTGTGATAAATATCTAAACAAGCTTCAGTCTGTGCCTGGGCAGATACAGAGAACTATTTAGTGTGATATGAGAATATAGAGTTGATCACTTATCATGTGAAACTGAAGAAGAAAGAGAAATGGAAATGTCAGCATCTCTTACCACCCAGGCTCTGTCTCTTCTCAAATAATTATAAATAGCCTTTGGGCTGGGCCCGATGGCTCATGCCTATAATCCTAGCACTTTGGGAGGCTGAGGCAGGCAGATCACCTGAGGTCAGGGCTTTGAGAACAGGCTGACCAACGTGGTAAAAGCCCCATCTCTATTAAAAATACAAAATAAGTTGGAAATGGTGATGCATGGTGATTCAATTGCACTAATTTAATTCAGCATCCCAGCAACTTGGGAGTCTGAGGCAGGAGAATCGTCAAAGGAGAAAAATTATGACCTGGGAGGCTCCCTCACTAAAGGGAGGCAGAGGTTGCGGTGAGCTGAGATCACGCCACTGCACTATAGCCTGGGCAACAAAAGCAAAACTCTGTCTTAAAAAAAAAAAGAAATTGGCCAGGCTCAGTGGCTCAAGCCTGTAATACCAGCACTTTGGGAAGCCGAGGCTGGTGGATCACGAGGTCAAGAGATCAAGACCGTTATGGTCAACATGGTGAAACCCCGTCCCTACTAAAAATACAAGAAATTAGCTGGGCACAGTGGCGCGTGCCTGTAATCCCAGCTACTCAGGAGGCTGAGGCAGGAGAACTGCCTGAACCCAGGAGGCGGAGGTTGCCGTGAGCCGAGATTGCACCATTGCACTCCAGCCTGGATGAAAAGAGCAAAACTCCGTCTCAAAAAAAAAAAAAGAAAAGAAATTACCTTTGCCAGAAACCAAAAAGAAGTAGCAAAGCCAAATTTAATTCCACAAGGCAGAATTAATTGCTTTACTTATTTATACTATATATAATAAAGAGTAATACATTTCTGTTATTACAAATCTTACTTTGACATTTTAGATATAACATTAATGCCCCCGATATATACTAAAATTTGTCTATAAAGCAGGGAAATTTTTTTTAATATTGGCTTGGATAAGTTCTCTCTTTAAAACTTCAATTAAAATATCCTTAAATACTTCGTGCCATGTCAAACTGTCATGATTTTAAGATATATTACAATCTACTGAACCTTTAAAAATAATACATTAACATTTAGGTCAACTAAATTAAATAATTATATACAATATATTATTGCTTTAAATCCCAAGGCAAAGAAAAGAAATTGCTTCTTTTAGCTGACAGAATAAATTACATGGACCCACTGTGGGGGGAAATATTTGCTTCATCTAAAAGAGCTTGCCCCAAAAGTTTCTATTTCTCACAGCAAAGTTTGCAAAATGTGAAAGTTTTTTAAATGGAGGATTTTGTGTCTTGAGATATATGTGATAGCCCAAGAGATGAGTAAACCATAGCTGTTACAAAGAGGTGTTATCTGAAATTTTCCAAGTGTAAATTCAGTATGACATTTAGGGTTATTAAAATCTATTAAGATTTTTGACTTTGAGTTCATACAAGAAAAATGAGTGGCCCCTGCACAAACAGGCGTGCCTTTCCCTGGATCATCACAGCCAATATATAGCAGCTCATAAATGTCTCTCACAGGTTTTCTTTATTCCCCCAAAGCTAACTTCACGTTTGCCTTGGAAAACAGACCTTTTTCAAAGAATGTTGACACTCGCATTGATTTCTCTGGGCTCCTGATAGCATAAGGGCACACACATGCACTCACTCACACATCCTGATTTTTCTAAGTTAGAGAAGTCTGACTGTCAGCTCTATATAGTCCTATCTACCAACACAAGACAAAAGCAAAAACAAACTCCACTAGAATTTTAAAGAATTGGAAGGAAATGTTAGGGGAAATATAAGGACGCTACTCTTTCTTTTTTTTTTTTTTTTTGAGATGGAGTCTTGCTCTGCCACCCAGGCTGAAGTGCAGTGGTATGATCTCGGATCACTGCAACCTCCGCCTCCTGGGTTCAAGTGATTCTCCTGCCTCAGCCTCCCGAGTAGCTGGGACTACAAGCACCCATCACCACTCCCTGCAAATTATTTTTGTATTTTTAGTAGAGACAGGATTTCACCATGTTGGCCAGGCTGGTCTCAAACTCCTTATCTCAGGTGATCTGCCCACCTTGTCCTCCTAAAGTGCTGGGATTGCAGGCAAGAGCCACAAGTCTGGCCAGACACCGCTCTTTCTGATTTATAAATTAGAGTGGTGGCAGCACATGCTGAAATATACGCTCCAGGACAGCAAGATCTTTGTGGATTTTGTGCACTCCTATATCCCAACTGCCTAGTACAGTGCCTTTGAATAGATCAGCTCATGGAATCCTCTCAACGACATTATGAGACAGATACTACCCCTACCCCATTTTACAGGTAAGAAACTGAAATTCAGAGAACTTCGTTACCACAGTGACACAGCTGGTCAGTGGGGAAGATGCCTTTAGGTCTTGCCCAGTCCTCTTCTCTGTCTTCACCATTTGGTTCCTGTATTCCTGTTATCCAGTGACTTCAACACACATCAGAATTCCTTGATTATAAAAGTGTTATCACTGCAGGGCGAGTCTGTATTTTTTAAGTCCAAGTTAGGAACTCAAAAAGTAAACATGTGCATACGGAAAGACGAATTCAATTGCACTAATTTAATTCAAAAGCATGAATGAAAGTATTTTTTGAACTAAATATTCACTGGCGATGTCATGTACCCAAACGACCTGTCTCTAGTCAGTGTTAGTAACCAGCTCTTCATCAGCTACATGTAGACTCCAGCACGTCTGTACCTTTTCCTCATTCTACTGTCTAGACCTGAAATTTTAAGTGGGAAAAGCTGGAAGCTAACACAAGGCAGGAAAAAAATGGGCCCTGCCTTCCTAATGTAGCCTAGAGCTGAATATAAACAATGGTGAACTGTTCCTTTATTGGGATATGGCAACCATGTCAATCATGGCCTCCCAACAACCCTGCCTTCTGGAGATCCCGCCTGGGCAAGTCTGAGGCCACCCATCATACATACACCCTTGCATCCCAGCAAAAGCTAGGTGAATACATGTTGGAAATAGATGCTCAGTGCCGTAAAGAAAAATCAGCATTGAGACAAAGGAATTTTCAGCAACGCAATTTTTACTTCCTGGACTGCAGGAAGGGTGCCCTCGCTAGCCATCTTGCCACAAGAGTACAATAAACAAAGGGAAACACACAAATGTATCCCTTACGCATTTGGGGTCATCCTTACTGCTGTGTCTGATCTCCATTGGTTAGAGTCAGACCTCACAATCTAAACTAAAACCCAATTGGCTAACAACTTAAAACTTTTCTAAACAGGTAAAAGCAATGGAGAGCAGGGACATGCCTGTGAGCATGTCCAGCACAGATATCTTGGTTAAAGTACAAGGACACAGAGTGTACTTCATGTCTGTAAGAATGGCATGTCTAACACCTACATATGATAGGGCTTACAAAGTTATTAGCACACTTATTCTTTAACAAGAAAGGAAACTTTAAAAAGGAACTTTTTCTACTTCCCACAATACATGACTCAGTACTGGCCAACCAGACTCTGACTCAAAATCTGGAATTGAGATTGGGTTCATGCCTGTCATCCCAGTACTTTGAAAGGCTGAGGCTGGAGGATTGCTTGAGCCCAAGAGTTCGAGAGCAGCCTGGGAGACATAGCAAGATCCCATCTCTACAAAAAAATATAAAAATTAACTGATCATGATGGGGGTGCATGCCTGGAGCCCTAGCTAATTAGGAGGCTGAGGCAGGAGGATCATTTGAATCCAGACATTTGAGGCTTCAGTGAGCTATAGTCACACCACTGCCCTCCAGCCTGGGAAACAAAGCAAGACCCTATCTCTTAAAAAAAAAAAATTGGAATTGAGACACTGGGAGACTAAGACAGTTATCTAGAGGAAAGGTCATGTCGTATTGGACTAGAGCAACACTGCACCAAATCCATGTTATTTGGTAAGCAGTAAATCTGAGACATCAGAGGCCAAGCAAGAAAGTCAGTCTGCAAGTAGGGACAAGAGAATGGCAAAACCTTGCAGAGAAAAGCAAACATTCACACTCTGGGGGCCTTTGAGAGACACGGGGCCAGCGTCCCTTCCTGATTTTCCCGTTTTACAATGCCTGAACATCCTTGGCTGCCCACAGCATTTCCCCATATCCCTTCAGTAACACCATTTTTACATGAGCTCACTTGAGAGAGATGCTTCACATCTCATTATAACCAAATGATCCCAAGAACATAGTATTTCCCCTTATTAGAAAAGGTGACTAAAAGAATATATCTTCCTATATGTCTCCAAGAAGACAGGGGCTCACAGCACCACTGATGATGTGCAGGGGTCAAAATCACAGACCACTGCCAACATCCCTGAAATGCCGAATCCTGAAAGGCAGCATGACTCAGAAGAATCTGAATTATCCAAGGTTAACAGTTAAGTATAAAGGTGACATATCTTTTCCTTTTTTTTTTTGAGATGGAGTCTCGCTCTGTCACCCAGGCTGGAGTACACTGGCACGATCTCAGCTCACTGCAACCGCTACCTCCTGGATTTCAGCAATTCTCTGCCTCACCCTCCAGGTAGCTGGGATTACAGGTACCCCCACACCATGCCTGCCTAATTTTTTGTATTTTTAGTAGAGACGGGGTTTCACCATCTTGGCCAGGCTGGTCTTGAACTCCTGACCTCGTGATCCACCCGCCTTGGTCCCCCAAAGTGCTGGGATTAGAGGTGTGAGCCACTACGCCCAGCAGGTGATACACTTTTTTAAGAAAAAATTCCATAGTATAGAGAAAACAAAAACAACTCCCCACTGCTTTTTTTTTTTTTTTTGAAGAAAATCTCCCAAGCTCTCAGGCTGTTTTTCTGCTATTCAGGTGGAGCTACAGAACAAGGCCAGTCTGACTCACGATAGCTCAAAATTATAAAATAATCTACCATGGATTAAGCCTTACTAGTTTCAAATACACATAACATACAAACAGATGCCCAGATAAATACATAAAGAAGTGAAGCTAGAATGAAGGGACAGTTTAAAAATGGCTGGGGGTGGGAGAATAAAGAGATCCTTTCTGCTCAATGCATCTTGCTTGATACTAGGAGAAAGGAGGAGAAAAGTCAAAAAATGAATTAGTCCCTGCCCTCAAAGACTTCCTAGTCTACTCAAGAAGACAATCACTCTCACGAATAGCTCAAATCCAGGGCAGATAGTGAGAGAGGCTAATTGGAACTCTCAGCAAAGCGTGATGGGATCGCGGAAGCAGGAGCAATTAATCACAGGCCAGCCAGGCAGGCAACACGTAGCCACAACTCATCTAGGGCTGTCACTGTAAAAGCAAATCCACTCTAAGAGTTATCTTGAAATTGTATCCATGATCTTTGAGTCTTATCAGTCCACACCTTCTATCTGATTAATCGAAATCCCACCCTTTGCCAGGGAAAACAACATTTGTTTATCATTCCCTCCGAGAGCTCTTAAGATGACACCATGACCTTGAATTATCCTTTTATCTTTAGAAAATATCCTCTCTCTGAAAAGGCAACAAAAAAGTAAAGATAATATCCCCAAAGAGTTCAAGACCATAAATGAAAATAACCAGACTGCTTGGTCTCGATCCCATAACTGAGCTGCTGGATTTCACATTCCACTCAACTGTTTTCTGTGTTAAAAACACTTAAGCAAACAGAGTTATGTGAAAACCATGTGTCTGTAAAGCATGTATCACAGTCTTAGTCAGAGGTTCTCTCCCTCATCAAAAAACACTGGTGAAATTTTACACTAAGACCTATTTTAAAAGAAATGAAAAAGTGTATGCCAAGCTGGTGAAATTCCAGTATGTCTTTATTATTTTTGTTTTTGTTTTTGAGATGGAGTCTTGCTCTGTCACCAGGCTGGAGTGCAGTGGCATGATCTCAGCTCACTGCAACCTCCACCTCCTGAGTTCAAGAGATTCTCCTGCCTCAGCCTCCCAAGTAGCTGTGACTCCAGGTTCGCACCACCACACCCAGCTAATTTTTGTATTTTTGGTAGAGACAGGGTTTCACTGTGTCAGCCAGGATGGTCTCGATCTCTTGACCTAGTGATCTGCCCGCCTCAGCCTCCCAAAGTGCTCAGGTGACAGGTGTGAGCCATGGCGCTCAGCTGGTTTTTCTTTTCTTTTTTTTTTTTTTTTTTTTTTTAAGATGGGATCTCATTATATTGTCCAGTCTGGTCTGGAACTCCTAACTCAAGTGATCCTCCTACCTCAGCCTCCTGAGTAGCTGGGGATTAGAGGCCTGAGCCACCACTTCCACCTATTATCTGTAGTTCTGTGACTTGCATTGCACCAATTTCAATTTCCTGGTTTTGATAATGCATTACAGCGAAGTAAGATGTCACCACTGGGGGAAGCTGGGTGGTGGGTACCCAGGACCTCTCTGTATTATTTTTCAACTTCTTGTCAGTAACTCTACAATTATTTCAAAATAAAAAGTTTAAAAAAGCACTCAATGCATTTATCACTTTCAGAGCTCTGCCAATATCCAACCGCTCCCTTTTCCTCCTAGATTCTAGTACTTTGATACTGGTCCTTAAAACTTGCAGATACAGGCCAGGCATAGTGGGCATGCCTATAATTTCAGCACGTTGGGAGGCCAAGGCGGGAGGACTGTTTGTGCCAGGGAGTTTGAGACCAGCCTGGGTGAGAGAGTGAGACCCCCATCTCGACACAAATAAAAAATTGCCAGGTGTGGCGGTGCGCACTTGTGGTCCCGGCTACTCAGAAGGCTATAGGCAGGAGGATCACTTGATCCCAGGAGGTCAAGGTTACAGTGAGCCATGATCATGCCACCACACTCCAGCCTGGGTGACAGGGTGAGACCCTGCCTCAAAAATAAATAAATAAATCACATAACAAAAAACCTACAAACACGTGACCTGGTCCTGGGAAAGGCAGCCAGAAAGGGGCATCTAGCAGCACAGTTCACTCTCTTTAGGAGTCCAACAAAGTCAGCTGGGCATGATGGCTCCCATCTGTAATCCCAGCACTTTGGGAGGCAGGGCAGGCAGGTCACGAGGTCCGGAGACCGAGACCATCCTGGCCAACATGGTGAAACCCTGTCTCTACTAAAAAATACAAAAATTAGCTGGACATAGTGGCTCACGCCTGTAGTCCCAGCTACTCCGGAGGCTGAGGCAGAAGAATCACTTGAAACCAGGAGCCAAAGGTTGCAGTGAGCTGAGGTCACAGTACTGCACTCCAGCACTCCAGCCTGGCGACAGAGTGAGACGCTGTCTCAAAAAAAAAAAAAAAAGTAGGCCTATAGAGCAATGATTAAGAATTTGATGCTACAGAGGTCAAATCCCTTCAGCTGGATGCATAGAAACCACCCTTTAAGACCTGAAAAACCTTAAGCAAGTTACTTAAACTTTCCCTGCCGGGCGCGGTGGCTCAAGCCTGTAATCCCAGCACTTTGGGAGGCCGAGGCGGGTGGATCACGAGGTCAACAGATCGAGACCATCTTGGTCAACATGGTGAAACCCCGTCTCTACTAAAAGATACAAAAAATTAGCTGGGCCCGGTGGCGCGTGCCTGTAATCCCAGCTACTCCGGAGGCTGAGGCAGGAGAATTGCCTGAACCCAGGAGGCGGAGGTTGCGGTGAGCCGAGATCGGGCCATTGCACTCCAGCCTGGGTAACAAGAGCGAAACTCCGTCTCAAAAAAAAAAAAAAAAAAAACTTTCCCTATAAAATGGAGATCATGATAGCATTAGTTAGAATCTTCCTCCATATAATTTTCAGGAAGATTAAGTAATACAAAAAAGCTTTAGAACAGTGCCCACTCTCTACCAAGCACGTGTTGTCTATTATTATTATTAACACAATAAACTTTTATCAAGCACCTGGGTCCCAAACTCTATGAATCCAAGATAAAAGAAGGCACAGCCATGATTCTGGAAGAATCTGCATGTTACTAAACATTTAGACAGAGAACGGTCAGACAGTGCTGGTGCCGCCAGCCCAAAGGAGCTGTTAGCCCTGTAGGCAGAACTTATAAGTCACAAATAAGATAAAATTTCATCAAAGCAGATGTGAAATGTCAGTGGTATGTGTCTCTCTGACCCCCTCATTCAACTTTCACCTTAAAAAAGAAAAAATCAACAAATTCCCAAAGACACTGCTCTGTCTCACACAAAGCTGGTGCCATCAGACGAGTTTTTCAAGTTCTGCAGATAATTCTATTAAAATACCAGCCATCCCAGGAACGCTGCAGCTACTGGCCACAACCATTCCCTCTCCTCCCCACTGCTTCTTGTCCTTTCCCAGGGCACTTTTATCATCATACACCAATGACATCCCCAATGGGGAATCCATGAGCAAGAGAAGGATTCCCAGGAAAGGAAGAGCTCTCACAGGAGGCCGAGTTCCATGCAGAACTGATGAGGTTCTCTCGCAGCAGCTCTGAGAAGCAGGGGGTGCTGAAGCATTGCCAGTCACACAAAGAAGGCCTAATGCATGGTTTTCAAGTCAGTTTTATAAAATGATTCCAAACCTCTAAGTGTGAGAAGCCAAAATTGTAAACACTGCTAAAATCCCTGAAGTTGTTTAATATTATTTATTACAATTCCTCTTGGCACCTCCAAAGTCTCTCATCCTGAGCTCACGGAGCATTTTATTAATTTACACACCGTCAGTGGAGTTCACAGATGGTGGGACCTAAGCACGAAGAAGCAGCTCGAGCACCTGGGCAAAGATCCTAACAACTTGTAAATAAAACGTAGCTCTGAAAGAGCCAGAAGTCCCAGTCGCCCCTCCCAAGCACTACTGCTACCACTGGTGCTGGGGTGAACCACTGAATAGCCTGGCCAAAACCAAAAACAGGCCATGGCTGGTCATTGGGAGCAGACTCCAGTTCTAAGGTTAAGGTTTTCAATGCTCTCCTTTTCAATGAGTCACTTGCTCTTTAATTAATCATTAAGAGGATTTTTTTTTTTTTTTGAGACAGTGTCTCTGTCACCCAGGCTGGAGGACAGTGGCACAATCGAGGCTCACTGCAACCATGCCTCCTGGGTTCAGGCAATTCTCCTGACTCAGTCTCCTGAGTAACCAGGACTACAGGCACATGCCACCATGCCCAGCTAATTTTTTGTATTTTTAGTAGAGACAGGGTTTCACCATATAAACCAGGATCCTGACTTCATGGATCCACCCGCCTCAGCCTCCCAAAGTGCTAGGATTATAGGCATGAGCCACCATGCCTGCCCCCTTATAAAGATTTTTAAGGAATCAGTGAATGCCTGACCTGTCCAGTGTGCCCACAGAAGGAAGTAAGAGCTCTCTGGAAACTTTCATGCATACAATTGAAAAGTTTTGCTGTATCTCGCATTACAAAAATCCAATCCAGGCCGGGCGCAGTGGCTCAAGCCTGTAATCCCAGCACTTTGGGAGGCCGAGGCGGGTGGATCACGAGGTCAAGAGATCGAGACCATCCTGGTCAACATGGTGAAACCCCGTCTCTACTAAAAATACAAAAAATTAGCTGTGCATGGTGGCACGTGCCTGTAATCCCAGCTACTCAGGAGGCTGAGGCAGGAGAATTGCCCGAACCCAGGAGGTGGAGGTTGCGGTGAGCTGAGATCGCGCCATTGCACTCCAGCCTGCGTAACAAGAGCAAAACTCCGTCTCAAAAAAAAAAAAATCCAATCCAAACTAAGGACAAAGACATCAGTTCTGTTAAAAACCCAGGATTTACTTCTAAACCATTCAGGATATTCTTGAAGCACCTGATTATACTGTTTACTATGTGTCTGTCTATCCTTCTTTTGTTTATATTTTAGTTATTTTTACATTTGTGGCCAAAATCTTACACTTGTAAAGAAAAGCAAAAGACAGACAAACAGAAGAAATGAGAGTCTGTCAACTGAAAGTTTAGGTCACGGCCATCAAGCGGTCATCCTGGTATCAAGGGGACAAACCAGGATGGTGAAAGATGGGAACCACTTAGGCCCTAGAATTTTCTCCTTTTCTAAAGAAAAGTTCAAATGAGGGACTCTCTTTCCCGAGTCAGCTAAAAGAAATCAAAATTACAAAGAGCCAAAACTTGGTTTTGAAACACTCTTCCTGTTTACAGTGAATAAATTCCCCAAATGCAGAGGAATTAGATTTTAATGAAAGTCTCTACTATCATGCATTGCTCAATAGCATTTTGGCTAAACTGGCTTAACCCTTTCCAGAACTGAGAAAATTCTGACACTCTCATCAACGTGATGGAAAGTAAATTCCTATTCTTAACATCCAATCAGCTTTATTTTTCATCTTCTCCCCACGTCTTAGATGAGTTCTATTTTAAGGACGCTTCTGAGCTCTGTCTACCTTTCTCACATGAGGACAGTGGTACTCTCTCTTTTTTATTTTTCTTTTGAGAGGGAGTCTCGCTCTGTTGCCCAGGCTGGAGTGGAGTGGCGTGCTCCCAGCTCACAGCAACCTCTGCCTCCTGGGTTCAAGCAATTCTCCTGCCTCAGCTTACCAAGTAACTGGGACTACAGGTGTGTGCCACCACACCCAGCTACGTTTTTGTATTTTTAGTAGAGACGGGGTTTCGCCATGTTAGCCAGGATGGTCTCGATCTCCACAAGAGTGCCAGCATCACCCAGGAACTGTTAGACATGCAAATTTTCGGGTCTGACCTGAGACCTAATAAATCAGAAAGCTAGAAGTGGTTTACAAAGCTTCCAGGTGATTTCAATGCAACATGTTTTGAGTTCCACGGCTCTCAGCCACTGAAACAGGTCATCTGTGTCAGCCTCATCCCCCGACCCCGCTCCCTGTCCCCAGGCTTCACAGTTTGGTAGGTCCTAAGACTGTCTGTAAACACATTGCTCCCACACCCATGCTCCTCACTCCCTAAATGGCAGCAACTGAACCTTCTTCTCTTTTTCTTTTTTTTTTTTTTGAGAGATTCTCACTCTGTCGCCCAGGCTGGAGTGCAGTGGCACAATCTCAGCTCACCATAACCTCTGCCTCCCAGGTTCAAGCGATTCTCCTGCCTCAGCCTCCCGAGTAGCTGCGATTACAGGCATCTGCCACCACACCCAACTAATTTTTTGTATTTTTAGTAGAGATGGGGTTTCACTAAGTTGGCCAGGCTGGTCTTGAACTCCCGACCTCGTGATCCGCCCACCTCAGCCTCCCAAAGTGGTGGTTATAGGCATGAGCCACCTCGCCCGGCCCTTGACCTTCTCCTTAAATCTGTCTGACAGTCTCAAAGTTGCATTTTCTCACATGCTGCCCCTCCAGCCCGCCTCCTGCTCCTCACATCTCTCTAGGATGAGGTCCCACAGTCCACAGTCACTCTGCACATCAACTTCCTGCTCCTCGGAAGCCAAGCACACGGGACTCCATGCTCAGCTCCACACACCGGCACCGCCACCCCTCCGGGAGCCCCATTTGGACCTCCACACCTCTGGCCCACCTCCCTTGCGACCATGGCTTGTCCCCGCTATTCTGCAACTACACCCCCGCCCCTGTCCGTCTCTCCTCCAGTAGCCTTTCGGCCTTCTCTGGGCTGCAGGAAAAACTCATTCTCTTCCCCAGGCCTCCCTCCCTGGTGGGGGGCAGGGGACAGCTGGCTTTTTCTAGCTAAAAGTTGTAACCCTGCCCACAAAAGCAATGAGAACTAGGTGAGGGGGCAAAGGGTTAAGGAGGCCTTTTTTTTTTTATTTGGGAGTTTGGATTTTGTTTTAAGCAGGATTTCTAAAGGCTGGCTGCTGATTCCTTTGAGAGAGGAGAGGAGATCCAAGTTTTCTCCGGCGCTACACGAGACGGTCAGGGCGACGCAACATCCTGTCCTGGGAATCAACCAAAGCAGTTAGGAAAGTCAGTGGAGTGTGTGCGAGTGTGAGGCTGTGTGAGTGTGTGACAGCGTGGAGTGTGCATGTACCTGTCAAAGAGCACATGTCAGACAGGAAGGATGTGTGTCTGTGAAACAGTGATTGTGTGTTTGTAAGACTGTGTGCGTATGTGAATGTGAGCGAGTATGTGATAGTGTATACAGTTGTGTGGGTATGTGAGATTGTATGTGATAGTGTATGTGTAATATGAGACAGTGTGAGTGTGTGAGTATATGTGTGTGTGACTGTGTGAGTGCAAGTATATGCATGTGTGAGCAACTGTGTGTGTGATAGTATGTATACGTGAGACAGTGTGAGTATGTGAGTGTGTATGTATATGAGGCTGTGTGTGTCACTGCTTGAGTGACAGTGTATATGTGTATATGAGACAGTGTATGAGATGAGACTGAGTTTATGTATAAGTGTGAGCATGTATGAGCAACTGTGTGTGTATGTGTATGAGACTGTATGCGTGAGTGTATGTATGAGTGTGAGCGTGTATCAGTGACTATGTGTAAGAGTGTGCATGTGATGTGTATGTATGGCACAGGAGGTGAGAGTGTGTGAGTGTGTATGTGAGAGAGACACGGGAGAGAGAGGCAGAGGGAGAGAGAGAAGAGAGAGACCAACAAAGAGACAGAAAGCGAGAGAGTCTGAATCCAGTCAGCGTGAGTCCTCCATGTCACTGGCAGGCAGATAAATTACCTGGCGGTTTCCTGTGTCTGACAGCAACTAACATGAGGCATGCAAAAGCATGAACTCAGCTGGAGTGAGAGCATTAGGGGCCGGCCCTAACTGGACCATGTTAAAAGAGCCCCATGTTACAACACGGCCACAAGGCAAGTGGCTCCGAGGGCGAGTGGGCTCCTGACATTTAGAGCGGGGCTGTCTGGAACACTGGGGACCATTTAGAGCCTCTCTCTGGCTCCCACCTCAATCATAAAACCCCCCGCCTCATAATCCTAAATGTCCTCAAGAGGGAAGTAGCACCCCACAGCAAATGAAACTCCTGAAATAAACCAAGGGCAAAGAGGAGAGTAAGAAGCTGGGGATGTGCGTTGAATTTAAAATAACAGTAATAACAAAAAGCAGCAAATGTTAAAAGCTAGAGATTTTAAAGACAGGGGATATCCTAGATTTCACTGTCAGGATAAAGGTGACTACAGAGCAGCAGTCGGCAAACTTCCTGTAAGAGACCAGAGAAGAAGAACCTCAAACTCCGGGAGCCATTCAGCATGTCTCAACCCTGACAAACAGGCAAAGGGAGCCATGGAAGATAAGGGAATAGATGTGGTCATGTCCCAAGAAACTTTTTCTTTTTTGAGACAAGGTTTTACTCCCTCGCCCAGGCAGGAGTGCAATGGTGCCATCTTGGCTCACTGCAGCCTCCAACCTCAACCTCCCAGGTTCAAGTGATTCTCCTGCCTCAGCCTCCCAAGTGTCTGGGATTACAGGTGCTCGCTACCATGCCCAGCTGATTTTTGCATTTTTAGTAGAGACAGGGTTTCACCATGTTGGTCAGACTAGTCTCAAACTCCCAACCTCAAGTGATCCACCTGCCTCAGCCTCCCAAAGTGTTGGGATTACAGGCATAAGCCACCGTGCCCTGCTCCTGCCCTGCTCCTGCCCCAATAAACTTTATTTACAAAAACAGGTGACAGGCCAGCCGGATCTGGCCTGTGGGCTGTGGCTTGCCGACCGCTGGTTATCAGGTATAAGAACATATGTAATGGGCACTGGAAAAACACTAGAAAGTGCACTTCGACCACTCTTTTAAAGAAACAGGACAGTTGCCCAAAGAAAAAGAAATCATTATATCAGAAAGACACCTACATTTTATATTTATTGCAGCAAGAGTCATAGTAGCAAAGATACAGAACTGACCTAGGTGTCTATCAACAGATGACTGGATAAAGGAAATGTTATATATATACACAACGTAATAGTATTCTGTTGTATAAATGAATGAAATCATGTCTTCTGCAGCAACCTAGATGGAACTGGACACCGTTATCTTAAGACATACACAGAAAGACAAGGATTCCAAGTTCTCACTTCTAAGTCGGAGCTAAATAAAGTGTACTCATGGATGTAGAGTGTGGAATGACAGACAAGGAAGACTTGAAAGGGAGGTGGAGTGTGAAGGGGGTAGATGATGAGAAATTACTATGGGTACAATGTATGTTATTTGGGCCATAGATACTCCATAACAGCAGTCTCCAACTTTTTTGGCACCAGGGACCAGTTTCATGAGAGACAATTTTTCCATGTAGGGATGGTTTGAGGATGAAACTGTCCCACCTCAGATCATCAGGCATTAGATTCTTATAAGGAGCATGCACAGTGGTTCACATCTATAATCCCAGACTTTGGGAGGCTGAGCAGGTAGATCACCTGAGATCAGGAGTTCGAGACCAGCCTGGCCAGCATGGTGAATGAAACCCTGTCTCCACTAAAAATACAAAAATTAGCCAGGTGTGGTGGTACATGCCTAGAATCCCAGCTACTTGGGAGGCTGAGGCAGGAGGATCACTTGAACCTGGGAGAGGGAGGTTGCAGTGACCTGAAATCACACCACTGCACTTCCAGACTGGGCAAAAGAGCAAGACCCTGTCTCGGGGGGGGAAAAAAAAGGCACGTCCAGTAGCTCCCTTACAGGTACAGTTCACAAGAGTCTGTGCTCCTGTGAGGATCTAATGCTGATGCGACAGGAGGCAGAGCTCAGGTGGTAATGCTCACTCTCGGGCTTCTCACTTCCTGCTGCCTGGCCTGTCCTAACCAACTATAGACAGGTACTGGCCCATGGCTGGGGGATTGGGGACCCCTCCCCTAAAAGCCGTGACTTCGCCACTATACAATCTATGCATGTTGCAAAATCATACAGGTATCCCATAAATTTAGACCAGTAAGTGAAAATACAAAGAACAAAATAATATCATAATTCTCCTTTCTCAGATGCTTCTGTTCTGGATGGGAAGTTCTCCCCACATCCGCTAATTTGTATCTCCTTTTCCTCCCGGCTTGTGCATATCTCCCTCTTTCCTTTTTTAGAGACACAGTCTCGCTCTATCGCCAGGCTGGAGTGCAGTGGCGAGATCCTGGCTCACTGCAACTTTCGTTTTCCAGTTCCAAGCAATTCTCCTACCTCAGCCTCCTGAGTAGCTGGGACTATAGGCATGCACCACCGCACCCAGCTAATTTTTTGTATTTTTTTTTTTTAGTAGAGACGGGGTTTCACAATGTGGGCCAGGATGTTCTTGATTGCTTGACCTCGTGATCCGCCTGCCTTGGCCTCCCAAAGTGCTGGGAATTCAGACGTGAGCTACCGCGCCCAGCCACGTCTCCTCGTTCTACCTATTTCATTGCACTCCATTCTTCCCTCAGTCTTGCTCCTGTCTTTGTGGCCCTGAGAAGGGAATATAATGAAACTGATTATCATCCAGCTTCATTAAAAAAAAAAATGGGTAAAATGTATTATCTAGCACTCGCCAGGCCTCTTATCACAGATATGTTATTTCTTGATACCAGCTCCAGACCACAATCGTTTTTTTGTTTTGTTTTGTTTTTTGAGAGGAAGTCTCACTCTTTCACCCAGGTTACCCAGGCTGGAGTGCAGTGGTGCGATCTCGGCTCACTGCAACCTCCACCTCCGGGTTCAAGCAATTTTCCTGCCTCAGCCTCCGGGCAGCTGGGACTACAGGCACACACCACTATACCTGGCTAATGTTTTACTTTTTAGTAGAGACGAGGTTTCACCATGTTGGCCAGGCTGGTCTCGAACTCCTGACCTGAGGTGACCGCTCCTCCCAAAGTACTGGGATTATAGGCGTGAGCTACCACACCCAGCCTCAGATCACAGTCTTGAAGAAGTCCCAGGCAAAGAACACACAAACAGACCAACCAGGTGCCATCTCCTTCCACAGGTTCCTGCTGCTAAATGAGACGTCGATCCAATCCCAAAGCTGTGAGAGTGACTCAGCCAGCCCCCTGCAACACGAGCTGGGGTTACATCACCTGCACAAGGTCAACATCTGGAAAGCCACAGAACAACCCTGGTGACGGGAGTGGGGCGCGGAGAGCTCTCTTCCAAGTTCAAGGTAACTGCAAACATGACATTTGGCAGATGGCAAAGGCCTAAAAGGAGAGTTAGGATTTGGCTCAACTCTGTACTTCATCCCCCACCACCTCAGGCTTTCAGGAGCCCATGGATTTTGCCACTCTGAAAGCACAAGAAAGAAAATTCCAGAGTTGCAGAGAGAAAACTTTGGCAAGCCTTGAAAATAGCCAGAACTCGTTTTCTTTGTGACAGCAGAACACACAAGCTAAGCGTCCTGCGTAAAGGTTCCCAACCTCTTGTGAATTTCCCTAACAACAGGGGAGCAGTCAAGTGTCCGTAGAAAAGCATCAATATACAGCTTATGTAGACATGTCTGCTGCAGGTGGTTTTCATCAAACTTAAAAGCGAAGCTGCACTTTTTCTTCTCAAATCTAACAGGGAAGAATCCCAAAGGATATGAAAAGCTCTCAGAATGAATCAGCCACCACTGGGAAAAGCCTACTAACAGGGCCAGTTCCAGAGGCCAGTTGCAAACGGAGGTGGGAGCCACAGACCCTTCCTATATGGCCAGTGAAGAATCAGAAAAGCATCCCAGGTCAGCTGAGGACCCTCCACTGCCTCCTCCTGTCTCTTGTCCAACTTGATGACTTCCAGAACTAGAATATTAACGAGTGTCTACGTCAGGAAGTGACACCAACCAGAACAACACGAGTCTCTGAAGGACAGGTGTCTGGGCGGTTGGACCTGGACCACAGAAAAAAGAAATTCTCTCTTCTGTTGCCACCGGTGCAGATGGATGAGATCCGAGGATCATTTCCTCAGTGAGCAAAAACCCAGGGAAGAGGAACTGGAAAAAGGTCACGTCCAAATGAATATGTCAACCAAATGAAGAGAGTCCCCAAAGGCAGAGGCGGACACACACCGCCCACAAGAAGAGAAATCATCATGCATTCCAAGGAACATTCCCACAAATGGCCCCTGGGAAGTTTGTGTGGTCAGGTGGTCAGATGGCCCCAGAAGGCAGGAAGCCACAGAAACAGCTTACCCATGAGGAATGGGGAAGGTTCTGTGTGACTCTTCCAACACTGAGTGTCTCCTTCCACCTGTAAAACCAACACTAATGCAAAATCACCAGTCCATACAAAACAAACGGGAGTGCCTCAGCGATAGAAGGTCTTCTTACCCACAGGCCCCAAAGTGTTAAAGAAAATCCCAACATCCCATATAAGATGTCTCTACAAAGTGCTTAGCACAAGGTCAGGAATTCTCAGTAAAGTTAACCAAAATTTATGTCACTGGTTACCTTATTAACAACAAGGAAATAATATTCACAGCTGCCAATAAAACAGGTGTTCCCTCCAGAGATGAAAACTCAGTTCCTGTCTAAGCAAATCCATTGGTTAGCTAATGAACCACTTTCTAGAAATCATAGCTATTCAAAATATTCTTTCAAAGCCCAGTATCACCCATGTACAAACACTGGCGGTGTGTGCCCCTTCTTCCCCTCCCATTTCTAACCCAGGGACATGGGTGATCAGTTACTGTTGCTAGGACCCAATGTCCTCATTGCAAAAACACTGTTGGTGGGAGTGTAAATTAGTTCAACTATTGTGGAAGACAGTGTGGCGATTCCTCAAGGATCTAGAAATAGAAATCCCATTTGGCCCAGTAATCCCATTACTGGGCATATACCCAAAGGATTATAATCATTCTATTATAAAGACACATGCACACATATGTTCATTGAGGCACTGTTTACAAGAGCAAAGACCTGGTACCAACCCAAATGCCCATCGATGATAGACTGGACAAAGAAAATGTGGCACATATACACCATGGAATACTATGCAGCCATAAAAAATGATGAGTCCATGTCTTTTGGGGACATGGATGAATGTGGAAACCATCATTCTCAGCAAACTGACACAAGAACAGAAAATCAAACACTGCATGTTCTCACTCATAGGCGGGTGTAGAACAATGAGAACACGTGGACACAGGGAGAGGAGCACCACACGCTGAGGTCTGTTGGGGAGGGGTGGCCAGGGGAGGGACGGCTAGGGAAGGAACTGCAGGGGATAGAGAGGTTGGGGAGGGATAACATGGGGAGAAATGCCAGATATAGGTGACGGGGGATGGAGGCAGCAAACCACCTTGCCCAGTATGTACCTATGCAACAATCCTGCATGATCTGCACATGTACCCCAGAACCTACAGTACAAAAAAAAAAAAAAGCCACTGCCTTCACCCAGTTGCTTTTCTCTGTCACCACAATTTTTCTCTCCACCTTTACTTCTCCACTTTATGAAGAAATGATAGGACTGCTGTGGCCTCATCTGATTTTCTCATTCTCAGCTTCTAGGCCCTTTTCTTCATACTGGTTTCTTTCCAAGGGTTCCATGACTCCACTTTCCTGGTCAGGGGAGAGGGTCTGAACGTTTGCGCTCCTGGGTGATGAGGAGAGAAAACTGGCCTCTCATCCATTTTTGACCATGACCCAACAGAATAACAGCATGCCTTCCCCAGAGTGTCTCCTCCATGTCTCCATCTCGGCCACCTCCCAGGTCAAGCTCATCTTTTTTTTTTTTTTGTGAGATGGAGTCTCTCTCTGTTGCCCAGGCTGGAGTGCAGTGGTGAAATCTCAGCTCACTGCAACCTCCACCTCCTGGATTCAGGCAATTCTCCTGCCTCAGCCTCCCAAGTAGCTGGGACTACAGGCACACGCCACCACGCCCAGCTAATTTTTTATATTTTTAGTAGAGACGAAGTTTCACCGTGTTAGCCAGGATGGTCTCGATCTCCTGACCTCGTGATTCGCCCGCCTTGGCCTCCCGAAGTGCTGGGATGACAGGCATGAGCCACCGCTTCTGGCCTCAAGCTCATCTTCATCCTAGCTGATGACCATAGGCTCCTAACAGACATCCCTGCCCTCTAGGCCTCCTCCAACCACCAGCCTTCCTAACGCTAGCCAAGGGTTTTCTCTATAAGGCAGGACACAGATTTCATTCTTCCCGAATGAAACGTTTTCAGTGGTGTTAGCTTTTAGTTAGTGAAATTCTAGCTCTTTGGGGTTACCTTGAAAAAGACCTCCATCACATGACTACAGCAGCGCTTTCTCTTCTCCCCTCCCACCAAATCCTCACAAATCCTACACACCAGCCCCATAGGACAACTCCTCTCCTATCATGCCCCGCCCCTCACAGGCCACCACTTCCCTGCATGGTTTGCCACCCCACACCTTCCAATTCTTGCTAGTCTTCAATGCACCCTACAAGGTACGCCTCAAATACTACGCACTCCACAGAGTGAATTTTTGTAATTTCAATAGTTTTTGAGGTACAGGTGTTTCTGTTTATGTGGATAAGTTCTTTGGTGGCGATATCTGTGATTTAGGTGTACCTGTACCCACCGCCCAAGCAGTGTATACTGTACCCCATACGTAGTGTTTTATCCCTCACCCCCTACCCAACCTTTCCACCTAGAAGTCCCCAGAATCCATTATATCACCCTATGCCTTCCCATCATCATAGCTTAGCCCCCACTTATAAGTGAGAACATTCAGTATTCGGTTTCCATTCCTTAGTTACTTCACTTAGAATAATGGCCTCCAGCTCTATCCAAGTTGCACAAAAGACATGATCTCATCCTTTCTCATGGCTAACATCCCAAGGTGTATATATGCCACATTTGCTGTATCTACTCACTGGTTAATGGGCATGCAAAGTGAAGTTTAATGTCTAGATAAAAGTCATCACAGCTGGACGCAGTGGCTCACGCCTGCAATCTCAGCACTATGGGAGGCCGAGGCGGGTGGATCACGAGGTGACATGGTGAAACCCCGTCTCTACTAAAAATTAAAAAAAAATTAGCCGGATGTGGTCGCACATGCCTGTAATCCCAGCTACTTGGGAGGCTGAGACAGGAAAATCGCTTGAACCCAGGAGGCGGAGGTTGCGGTGAGCCGAGAATGCGCCATTGCACTCCAGCCTGGGCAATAAGAGCAAAACTCTGTCTCAAAAAAAAAAAAGTCATCACTTCGCTCAGGGCTCCCACCCACTTTGCTTACACGACATACAGTAAGGCTCATGTTAGAATTACTTGTGATTATATCCACCTTCTCCAGCAGACTATAAGCTCGGTAAAAATGGTGATCGTCGGCCAGGCGCGGTGGCTCAGGACGGTAATCCCAGCACTTTGGGAGGCCGAGGCGGGCAGATCATGAAAGGTCAGGAGTTCAAGACCAACCTGGCCAATATGGTAAAACCCAATCTCTACTAAAAACATAAACATTAGCCAGGTGTGGTGGTGTGTGCCTGTAGTCCCAGCTACTCAGGAGGCTGAGGCAAAAAAAATCACTTGAACCCAGAGGTGAAGGTTGCAGTGAGCCACGATCATGCCACTGTACTCATGCCTGGGCTACAGAGCAAGATCACCTCCAAAAAACAAAAACAAAAGACTGGGCATGATGGTTCACACCTGTAACCCCAGCACTTTGGGAGGCTGAGGCGGGTGGATGACAAGGTCAAGAGATCGAGATCATCCTGGCCAACATGGTGAAACCCCGTCTCTACTAAAAATACAAAAATTAGCTGGGCATGGTGGCATGCGCCTGTAGTCCCAGCTATTCAGGAGGCTGAGGCAGGAGAATCGCTTGAACTCGGGAGGCAGAGGTTGCAGGGAGGCGGAGATCACAGTGAGCCAAGAACGTGCCATTGCACTCCAGCCTGGCAACAGTCTCAAAAAAAAAAAAAGTGCCCTCTGGATACTCTTTAGAGATGGGGTGGTGGTTTAGAGACAGAATGGTGGGAGGGCAAGAGAAAAGCAGAGGGCCCCATCCAGTGGTGGAGGGAAGCACAGTAACCCCAGGGAGAAGGCTCCAAGGCATCCAAACTGAACAGCTGCTGTTTCCAGGCAGGGTCTGTGCACCAACTACCAGCCTGGATTTGAGAAAACGGCCAAAGGTGTCTACTCTCCCCCACCCCCACAACTGCACATACAAAGCCCCGCAGCCACCCTGGCGAGGGATGAAAGGAAAGCTCTCTGCAGTTTTTCAGGCCAGCTCCACAGAAGCTATTAGAAAGGTTAGCAATGAGCATGGCCCAGCTTTAAACACAGGGGCTAGACGGGTCACCCCGAATGAAAAGAAGACTGAGAGACAAACTTCTCTTGGGAGCTCCCCTGGAAACAGAGGAAAACACACACCGCCAGAGAAGAAAGGCGCCCTGCAGATACCAGTGACTCTGGACTTTGCACAGAATCAGCTTCAGAGAGAGGCCTTTGCGGCAAGCAGGGTGGCGAGGCCTCTTGGAACTATCGCTTCTTTTACTGCAGTTGGAAAGAAAAAGGAGTCAAGGTCACACACTCAGGTGGCTTTGAAGCCCAGCCCCCTACCGAGTGGTCTAGCCCAGTAATCCTAGGTTGAAGATGTGTGCAAATTGCCCTTCTCTGCACCTCCCATGGTCTCCGAGAGATTTGCTGGGCATACCAGGACTGGCCAGTGACCCTCCTGAAGGAGCTTCAGCTCCGGAATCCACTTAGCTGGAGACCCAGGTAACCAAACACCTCCACCCTCCTGACTTCTCCTCTAAATGAGATTCATGCATGAAGACGGCACTCAGCAGAGAGTTATTCTTGGGATTATTATTGCTAATTCTCTTAAACTGCACATGAATGCATGAGAAATTCATTTAAAGTAAAATAATGAAAACATTCACGGTACCATAAGCAACAGATGTATCATCATTAAACAATGGAGTGATAAAAATAGGATGGTGACGCACCTTGTATTACTGATGTGTCATCTTAAACATTTTCAAAGAACAGAAGACCCACCTTAAGTTAAATGCCATCCTTCCCAAGATGTTGATCCTTCAGAGATACAAAATCCTCAGCAACACTTACAAGTGAACTGTTAACACTAGTGTGTTCAGATGCTGATGACAGCATTAAAACCCTTTCTGGACACTAATTCAGCAGTAATATGCATTAGACACATTTATCAGTTTAAACTCTTTACCCAATAAATCTCTATCTAAAAATTTTATCTGAGGATATAAGAAAAGATACAAAGATTTACACCCAAATAAGTTAACACTCCCTGCAAATAGAAAAACAAAAGTGGGGAAAAAAAGAAAAACAAAATAATGAGCAAAAGACGCAATTAAATAAACTGTATAACATCCTAGGCTGGGCGCAGTGGCTCACACCTGTAATCCCAACACTTTGAGAAGTCAAGGCGAGTGGACTGCCTGAGGTCAGGAGTTCAAGACCAGTATGGCCAACATGGTGAAACCCCATCTGTACAAAAAATACAAAAATTAGCCAGGCGTGGTGGTGCACGTCTGCAGTCCCAGCTATTTGGGAGGCTGAGGCAGGAGAATCGCTTGAACCCAGGAGGTGGAGGTTGCAGTGAGCCAAGATTGTGCCACTGCCCTCCAGCCTGGCCAACAAGAGCAAAACTCTGTCTCAAAAAACAAAAATAAAAAAAAAACTATATAACATCTTTATGAGAAACTTCTCTGTAATTTTTGAAAAAGTGACTTTAGGAAAAATATCTATCAGGAGAACCTGAGCCACCTGACAACTCAGCAAATGAGCAACGTTGGAAGAGAAGCAGTTTCCTGGCTTTGCTATGTAATAATAATAAGTCATGGTATAGAAAACAAGCCTTGAAAGAAAAAAAAAAAACACCTAATAGCTCAGGACAGCCACATCAGCCTCCACCCCTGTAAAAAATACCCATGGGTCGGACCCTCCCCTCTCCTGCTGCATCTCCTCTGGATAACAGTGAACACAAGCTCCACAGAAACTCCAGGAACTAATAGAACCAGCTGACCATTCCAGGGAGGCTTATTTAAGGGGAATTTGTAAAAACTTCTCCAGTATCCCAGACCCTGAAGAGTCTACAGGTAAGTACAAGCAATAAAGCCTCGAAGCAGAGCATGTAAGATTGTCCAGAATGACAGTTCAGAATTCACTGGAGTGACCACCTGACTTGTTTCACTGTTTTCTTTATCCCTGTTAGTGTTGACTGTGGTTTTAACGAAGCGTGGACTTTTCAAACTTTGTTCAACAGAGTAGAACTGCCTTCAGAACTCCAACTTCTATATAGTGGGTCAAATAGGGTCTCCTCCAAATAGTGAGTCAAATAGGGTCTCCCCAAAAAACTCACATCCACAATGTGACGTTGCTTAAAAATAGGGTTTCTATGGACGTAATCAAGTTAAGAGGCGGTCGGCTGGGCGCAGTGGCTCACGCCTGTAATGCCAGCACTTTGAGAGGCCAAGGCAGGCAGATCACCTGAGAACAGGAGTTCGAGACCAGCCTGGCCAACATGGTGAAACCCCATCTCTACTAAAAATACAAAAATTAGCTGGGCATGGTAGTGGGCACCTGTAATCCTAGCTACTTGGGAGGCTGAGGTAGGAGAATCGCTTGAACCCAGGAGGTGGAGGTTGCAGTGAGCCCAGATCATGCCACGGCACTCCAGCCTGGGCAAAAGCAAAACTCCCTCTCAAGAAAAAAAAGATGAGGTCATACTGAATTAGAATAGGCCCTAAAGCCAGTGACTAGCGGCCTTTAACAAACAGAGAACATACAGAGAAGGCCAAGTGAAGAGAGAGGCAGTAACAGGACATTGCAGCTACAAGCAAAGGAACACTAAAGACTGCCAGGAGCCACCAGAAGAAGAGTCGGGAAGAATTCCTCTGTAGAGAGGGGTCCCCAAACCCCAGGCGGCTGGCCAGTACCAGTCTGTGGCCTGTTAGGAGCCGAGCCACAAGGCAGATGAGCTCAGGTGAGTGGGCAAGCTTCACCACCTGAGGTCTGCCTCCTGCTAGATCAACGGTGACATTAGATTCTCATAGGAGCATGAACCCTATTGTAAACTGAGCATGCAAGAGAGCTAGGTTGCGCACTCCTCATGAGAATTGAATGCCGATGATCTTAGGTGAAACAGTGTCATCCTGAAACCTTCCCCCACCCCTAGTCAGTGGGATAAATTGTCTTCCATAAAACTTGTACCTGGTGCCAAAAAGCTTGAGGAATGCTGCCCTAGAGCATTGAGAAGGAGCATGCCAGTTGGGTGCAGTAGCCACGCCTGTAATCCCAATGCTGTGGAAGGCCAAGGCAGGAGGATCGCTTGAGGCCAGATGTTTGAGACTAGCCTGGGCAACACAGTGAGACCCGATCTCTAAACAAAAAAAAAATTAATCAGGCATGGTAGCACACATGAGTACTTCTAGCTACTCTCAAGGCTGAAGCAGGAGGATCACTTGAGCCTAGGAGGTTGAGACTGCAATGAGTTATAATCACACCACTGCACTCCAGTGGAGTTGCTACAGGTAAACAAGAGTTCCACAAGCCTAGACAGGTGACAGAATGACCTGTCTCTAAAACAAACCCAAAAAAAAGAAGGTATCATGCCTTGCTGACACCTTGACTTCAGACTCTTGGCTTCCAGAGAACTGCAAGAGAATACATTCCTGTCTTTGTAAGCCACCAAGTTGGTGGTAATATGTGATGGCAACCCTAGAAAACTACTATGACCCACAAACAGAAGTCTCAATATAAAGATAAGAAAGTCACACACAAGAGGGATTATTGAGGGGAGAGTATGTTAAGAAAATATGCTACTTTACAGCTCCATCTCAAGATACGTGTCAAGGATGGAAGATACTTCTGAAGAAATGCTGAAAGCTAAAATTAAGATTTTTTAAAGCAGTTTTCTTGTTTCTCTGAGCAGTGGTTTCTAAGCATTGGTGTGCATAAGCATTACCCTGGCAAGAGCATTAGAGTGCAAACTCCCAAGCCCCAATCTGAGGTCTTTGTACAAGAGACGGTATTTTTAACAAGGAACCCCAGATTCTAGTGACACTGGCCTCTGGATCACATTGATGAAAATTCTGTTGGGAGGTGAACACACATATAACAAAAACATCCTCTGGGGATGTTCATCCAACTCCCTGTCCAGCAACCCCAAACCAGGTAACTACTTGATGCCTGCGCTCACACCATCCGTGACTGATGCCAGCAATGTCCTGTGCCTCCAACTGCACTCCACCTTTGCACCAATGGGCACCTCTCCTGAACCCACTGAGTATGTTTTTACCTTTGCTCATGATCTCTACTTAGAAGTTTCTGTCCCCCCATCCACATACTGTATTTCTAAGGAACTTTCGTTCGCCTTCCAAAATCCCAATTAAGCATCATCGCTCCCTAAAGATTCCCTAGCATGCTTAAGAGAGAATCATCCATTGCTCCTTCTGCACACTGGACCAGCCTGCAGCATACACAGCTGTCTGCCCATGACATGGGGGGACCCCCTACCACGCCACATAGGCACAGTCTCTCTCTCTCTCTCTCTCTCTCTCTCTCTCCCCCCCCCCATCATTGTCACCTAACAGAGTCACTTAATAAACACTGATTGAGGGGGTTTCCTGATAAGAAATCTGTGAACAGCACTGTCTTGAAGATGTAAAAGTCAGAGTAGCCTACCCTCACGGTCCCTGCCCCATCATTATACACCTTCAGAGAATCCAGCTTCTCCATTATAGAAACTAGCACACTTGTGATTAATATCAATGTGCTAATTCATTTAATGTCCATCTTCCCCACAAGCCTGTGAGTTCTCTGCAGCCAGAGCTGTGTCTGCTATTTACTGCTGTACCTCTAGGCCCTAGACCTATAACAAGCTCATGGTGATAAATGAATCCTTCAAATGTGAGATGAGTTGTCATCCTAGAAAGTTGTAAGAAAAAAAAAAAACCTTGAAAACATTATGCTACATGAAAGAAGTCAGTAACAAAAGGCCACACATTTTATGATCCCCTTTATATGAAATGTCCAGAATAGGCAAGGTCATAGAGAAAATACATTAATGACTGCCTGGGGGTCAAGGGTGTTTGGGGAGAAATAGAGAATAATCTGGGGCATGAGGCATGTGTTCTGAAGTTGACTGTAGTGATGATTGCACCTCACTAAGAATACACTAAAAACCACTGAACTGCATGTAAAGTGTGCATGTGAATTACATCTCAACAAAGCTGTTAAAGTTACAGAAGTTCTGCTGTTACAGATATTTGAAAATTAAGTTTGCTCAGAAAAGGAAAAGGGTATAACTGGGAGAGACCATGGAAAGCTTTCAGAAGACGCATGGACTCCTTTTTTGTTTTTAATAGATGCAGATTCGGTTTTATTTAGTATCCTGTAACTAGAGCTTAAATGCTTGTGAACATCTGGTCTCAGCTGCTCATTTTTAAAGAAATAAAAACTGAGACTCAGAAGTTCGGTGATTTGTCTACGATCTCACAGCCAGTGTGCAGAAGCTCACGATTCAGACTCAATCACAGCACATTATTTACAAAAGAAAAAGGGGGGGTTTGGGGATGCCACTCAAGTATACATCAACAGGTGTGTGGACAAGCGAAATGCGATACAGACAGTCCATGGAGTATTATTCAGCCTTAAAAGGAAAAAATTTCTGACACGTGCCACAATACGGATGAACCTTGAAGACATTATGCTAAGTAAAATAAACCAGTCACAAAAAGAGAAATCCTATGTGCTTCCACTTACATGAGGGAACTAGAGTAGCCAAATTCATAAAGAAGGAAAATGGTGGCTTCAGGGGCTGGGGGAACAGAGAGAGAATGAGGAGTTATTATTTATTAAATGCACAGGCCAGGCCTAGTGACTCACACCTGTAATCCCAGCACTTTGGGAGGCCAAAGCAGGTGGATCATGAGGTCAGGAGATCAAGACCATCCTGGCCAACCTGGTTAAACCCTGTCTCTACTAAAATACAAAAAATTAGCCAGGCATGGTGGTGAACGCCTATAGTCTCAGCTATTTGGGAGGCTGAGACGGGGAAATCGCTTGAACCCAGGAGGTAGAGATTGCAGGGAGCTGATATCACGCCATTGCACTCCAGCCTGGCGACAAAGCAAGACTCTGTTTTAAAACACACACACACACACACACACACACACACACACACACACACAGAGTTTCCATTTTGCAAGATGAAAAGAGTTCTGGAGACTGCACGGCAACTTAACACTACTTGAACTGTACACCTCAAAAGAGCTAAAATGGGCTGACGCAGTGGCTCACAACTGTAATCCCAGCACATTTGGAGGCCAAGGCAGGCGGATCACTTGAGGCCAGGAGTTCAAGACCAGCCTGACCAATATAGTGAAATCTCCTACTAAAAAAAAAAAAAAAAAAAAAAAAAAAAAAATTAGCTGGGCATGGTGGTGCACACCTGTAATCCCAGCTGCTAGGGAGTCTGAGACAGGAGAATTGCTTGAACCAGGGAGGTAGAGGTTGCAGTGAGCCAAGATCATGCCACTATACTCCAGCCAGGGCAAAAGAGGACTCCATCTCAAACAAACAAACAAACAAAAAACAAAATAGCTAAGATGGTGAATTTTATACTATTTTACCATAATTAAAAATAAAGTTTCTTTTTTTTGAGATAGTGTCTCACTCTGTCGCCAGTCGCCAGGCTGGAGTGCAATGATGCGATCTTGGCTCACTGCAACCTCCGCCTCCTGGGTTCAATCAATTCTACTGCCTCAGCCTCCCGAGTAGTTGGGACTACAGGCATGCACCACCGTGCCCAGCTAATTTTTTTGTATTTTTAGTAGAGACGGGGTTTCACCATGTTGGCCAGGATGGTCTCGATCTCTTGACCTCGTGATCCACTCTCCTCAGCCTCACAAAGTGCTGAGATTACAGGCGTGAGTCACCGCGTCCAGCAAAAATAAACTTATTTTTTAAATCCAAAGTTAATTCTCCTAACTTCCATCCTCAACTCTCTTCCACTGAGGCCCTTCCCAGACCCAGGAATGCACAGATGGAAAGGAAAGCAGGCTGCTTGCTCAGACTTTACAATCAAGAAATCAGAAAGGCCAAAGTCACTGCTTACAAGGAGTTTCAAGAATTTTAACAAATCTCAGCAGGACCAATCAGTAGACAGATCAATAAAATGGAGGCCACTCCACAGGTCTGAGTCATCCAAAAGACAACTTGCCAAGAGGTAAATGGATAGCAGCAAAAGGTATCTGGTATTGAGTGCCAAGCTGGTCAGACAGCTTCTCAGACTTAAATGAACCTAAGTCGACCAGGGATCTGGAAATTCTGTGATTCTGGTTAAGTTGGCCTGCGATTATGCATTGCTAACTAACTCCTAGATGATGCTGGTCCAGGGACTGCTGTTTTTAAATTTTTTATTTGAATAGTTTCTTTTTCTTTTCTTTTTTTTTGAGACAGAATCTCCAGCCTGGGTGCAATGGTGGGATCTCGGCTTACTGCAACCTCTGCCTCCCAGGTTCAAGCAATTCTCCTGCCTCATCCTCCCAAGTAGCTAGAATTACAGGTATGTGCCACCACGCCTGACTAACTTTTTGTATTTTTAATAGAGATGGGGTTTCGCCATGTTAGCCAGGCTGATCTCAAACTTCTGACCTCAGGTGATCCACCTGTCTCAGCCTCCCAAAGTGCTGGGATTACAGACATAAGCCACCACGCTCGGCCTATTTACATAGTTTTTGGAGATCAGGTGATTTTTGGTTACATGGGTAAGTTCTTTAGTGGTGATTTCTGAGATTCTGGTGCACACCTCTCCCGAGCCACGTACACTGTACCCAGTATGGTATCTTTTACCCCCACCCACCTCCCACCCTTCCTCCTGAGTCCCCAACATCCATTGTATCAGTCTTATGTCTTTGCCTAAGGGCCCACTTTTTGACACTTTGAGAAGCTAGGGTAGCCATGAAGTGACATCACATTCCTTACCCCAAATGAGAAGCCACCTTCTCAGACTTGGGGCTCCATGGGATCATTCCATTTTCAGTAGAACTAAGCACACAATCACAAGCCAATACATCTCAGCTCACTTTAGGCTGAGTTAGAAAACACACATAACACTTCCATGGTTTGTGAAAATGAAAGCTTCATTATGTTAAAACTGAGCCGGCGGAGTGGTTGCTTGATTGCATGGAAAGGAAAGAAACCAACTGTGGTCTGTTTCTAAAGGGAATATGAAATAGGATTTAAAACTCAGAAGTCAGTGCAACGTGGTCGAATAACTGATTCAGAAACTGACTCCAGCCCCTTGGTAACTCACAATGTCAAAAGCTCCAACTGAAAGAGAGCCCAAACATTCCACTTTGTAGAGTCATGGATAGCACGGTTTTTAACTTTGGTTTTCATGAAGTCTGGGGTTTCATGCCAGTTCTTGGTGAAAATTAACTAGAAAGAAAAGTCATCAGAACAGTAAGAAATAGCGATTGGTAAGGCCCAGGGCCTCACCAATCAACAAGACAGATATTATAAAGACAAGCACTTAAGGGAAATTAAAATATTTAATAACACACTCTGTTTTTTGGGGGTTTGGTATCAGTGCTTTTATATTTTATTTTTATTTTATTATTTTTCAAATCATAGGATTTGTCACCCAGGCTGGAGTGCAGTAGCACAATCATATCTTACTGCAGCCTCCAAATCCTGGGCTCAAGCAATACTCCCACCTCAGCCTCTTGAGTAGCTAAGACTACAGTCATGTGCCTCCATGCCTGGTTCACGTCTTATATTCTGTAGAGACTAGTTCTCACAATTTGCACAAGCTGGACTCAAATTCCTGGCCTTGAGGAATCCTCCCACCTCAGCAACATACTCTGTCTTTAAGATTAAAGGTCACCAATTAAAATTAAAAGCATTATTGAGCCAGGCACAGTGGCTAATGCCTATAATCCCAGCATTTTAGGAGACCAACTGTTTGAGCTCACGAGTTCAAAACCAAACTGGGCATCATAACGAGAGATCGTATCTATGAAAAATTTTTTTAAAAAATTTTCAACAGCCAGGTGTAATGGTGTGCACCTATAGTCCCAGCTACTCAGGAGGCTGAGGTGGGAGGATTGCTTGAGCCCAGGAGATTGAGGCTGCAGTGACCTGTGATGACACCAATGTACTCCAGCCTGGACAAAAGAGCAATACCCCACCTCAAAAACAATAAATAAATCTAAATAAATTAAATTAAAAGCAGTCTTCTTGTAGAAAGGGAAAGAAAAACATTTTTAAAAAAGAAAGCAAATAATTGATTCCTTGCAATCAAAAACAATCCCCAAATCCTCTACAGAAACTGAATGTGGCCAAGCGTGGTGGCTCATCACTGTAATCCCAGCAATTTGGGAAGCCGAGGCCAGTGGATTACCTGAGGTCAGATGTCCAAGACCAGCCTGACCAACATGGTGAAACCTTGTCTCTACTAAAAATACACAATAAGCCAGGCCTGGTGGTGCATGCCTATGATCTCAGCTACTTTGGAGGCTGAGGCAGGAGAATCACTTGAACCCAGGAGGCAGGTTGCCTTGGGCCGAGATTGCAACACTGTACTCTAACCTGCCCAACAGAAGTGAAATTCCAATTCAAAGAGAGAGAGAGAGAGAGAGAGAGAGAGAGAGGGAGAAACAATGTTGCAATAAACTGACTGCACCAAATAAGCTTCTAACTTCACTGCACTTATTAATACCCCTTCCTATATACCTGTCAGCTAATTTACCTCCACATTTTATTGCTATTATGATTAGTAAGTCCCCAGGACAAGAGAGGGTGGTTTACCTATTACTCATGATATTTATTAAGCAATTTTCTCAAGGTTCAAAGCCACTAGTGTTTACTTGTTGCAAAGTCAATTTAATTAAATATATATACACACAGCTCTTCACTTTAAAGGTTGGAAATAAATCAAATGGAAACTTCAAGATGTAAAAGGCAGACCTGGCACATGCCAGTAATCCCAGCACTTTGGGAGGCCGAAGTGGGTGAATGGCTTGAGGCCAGGAGTTCAAGACCAGCCTACAAAACCCCACCTCTACAAAAAATACAAATATTAGCCAGGCATGTGGTGCATGCCTGTAGTCTCAGCTACTGGGGAGGCTGATGCGGGGGGATTTCTTGAGCCCAGAAGGTCAAGGCTGCATTGAGCTGCGATCATGCCACACACTCCAGCCTGGGTGGCAGAGCCAGACCCTGTCTCCAAAAAAAAAAAAAAGAAATAAAAAGAAAGATGTAAAAGTAGAGCAGATACAGTGCTAAGTACTACCCAAGGTGAGGTCAGATAAGATGCTTCATATTCTACTCTGGTGGCAGAACTGATACAACTTAACTCGATTTGTTTGTTTAAGGCAGGATATCACTCTGTCGCCCAGGCTAGAGTGCAGTGGTGTGATCACAGCTTACTGCAAGCTCCACCTCCTGGGCTCACACCATCCTCCCCTCAGCCTCCTGAGTAGCTGGGACCACAGGTGTGCACCCCACCCCAGCCAGCTAGGTTTTGTATTTTTTGTAGAGACAGGGTTTCATTATGTGGCCGAGTCTGGTCTGGAACTCCTGGGCTCAAGTGATTTGCCCGCCTTGGCCTCCCGAATGTTAGGATTACAGATGTAAGCCACAGCACTGGCCAACCCACCTTTGTGAAAAGTAAACTGGCAACATCTAGAGTCAAAAATATTCAGGCCCTTTGACCCATTAATCCTTGTTCTGAGGATCCTGACCCAAGGAAATGATCCAAGATTCAGAAAATGTTGAACGCGGAAATAAAGACATCCACTGCAATATTTCCTAAAAGAGAATAAAAATCGGAAATAAAACCTGGGGAGGCGGTGGGGGATGGGGGAATCACTGTACCTAAGTGGCTAAGTCAGACCTCATTTCCCAGAATTCTCTCTCCCGGACAGCAGGGAGTGGGTGGCAGCCATGGGGAAATTTGCTCGGTATGTGAAAGCAGGGGTGCAGAAGCAAGTCAAGCGGAGTTGGGGGGCATACCACCTGTGGGTGCAGCCTCCCACAGTCCCTTGGGTTCCTGGGTCAGGCACTGTGCAGTCCAACGGCAAGGGCATGGAGTCTTCTGTGCGCCACTCCCAGTCATCCAGATGGGAAGTGGAAGAAACAGCGGCTGCACCGCGTCCTGGTTCCGCCCACGCCACATGCTACTTTTCTTCTTCACTCCTGGCCCAGACAGAGGCACGGACAGAGCCTTCCACAGACTTCTTTCAGCTCCCACAATTGCATAGGGGGAGCCGAGAGTGGTGGCTCACACTTGTAATCCCAGCACTTTGGGAGGCCAAGGCGGGTGGATCGCTTGAGGTTAGTAGTTCAAGACCAGGCTGGCCAACATGATGACACCCCGTCTCTGCTAAAAATACAAACAATTAACTGGGTATGGTGGCTGGTGCCTGTAATCTGGCTACTCAGGAGGCTGAGGCAGGAGAATCGCTTGAACTCAGGAGGTGGAGGTTGCAGTGAGCCGAGATCACCATTGCATTCCAGCCTGGGCAACAAGAGCGAAATTCCGTCTGGTGGGGTAAAAAAAACAAATTGCACAGGGAGGAATCCACGTGATAAATCCTCTGCCATGCCCCTCACCAAATCTTAACTGATACATACATTAGCACACACTGAAACAAGAGCGAAGAAAACCCCAGTGCAGTACCCATAGAACAGGAAACACTTCAACACTTGCTAAATGATTATTTACAAACGATTAAAAGCTACTTCCTATACAACCATTTTTAAATGGGAAAAACTCAAGCTAGAATTTAAACTTACATATTACATATAATAAACAAAGACCAGACAAAGAAAAAAAAGATAAGATCAAAGTACAACTGAAAAGTAAACAATAGTCCAGTCTAGGCTGAACTGAGTTCGCTTTTGTTTCTTTGTTTTTTAAAGTTTTCTGTAGATTTTCTGAAGGGTTTGTTTTAGAATTAAAATTCTTTTCAGATTTTGCTTTTTTTTTTGTTTGGAGACAGAGTCTCACTCTGTCGCCCAGGCTGGAGTGCAGTGTTGCTATCTTGGCTCACTGCAACCTCCGCCTCCTGGGTTTAAGCAATTCTCCTGCCTCAGCCTCCTAAGTAGCTGGACTACAGGCACCCGCCACCACACCCGGGGAAAGTTTCTGTATTTTTACTAGAGATGGGGTTTCACTATGTTGGCCAAGCTGGTCTCGAACTCCTTACCTCAGGTGATCCACTTACCCTGGCCTCTGAAAGTGCTGGGATTACAGGCCTGAGCCACCACACCCAGCCAAGATTTTGGATGAGTTTCTAAGAATTAAGTGCTACGTTCTTTATTGTTATCTTCATTGAAATTCTTTATCGTTCTGTATCTTTTTCTCTTTCATTCTCAGCTTAGATTTTGCAACTATTATAAAATAATTTTTTCTAATTTAAAAAGGCCCTGTTTTTTGTGTATACACAAGAGAATTGCAAATATGATATTACTTTGTTTCACTGCTAACAAATCTTTTGATTATTTTCCAGAAGAAAAGTCAAACTTCTTGGCATGATCTGGCCACTGATCTTGCCAGCTTAGCCCATCTTATAACCCTGACATAAGAATATGTAATAGTCATAATATGGACATAATGACAGTAATAATAATTGTCATCCCCAGAGGGGACCAACCCTTTTATTGTTCTGTACTTCTGCATGTGTGGGTCTGCTGGCTTGAAATGCTCTCCTTCTCCCCCTTATCCATCAGAAGAACAACCACTCATCATCTGAGACTTAACTTAAACTTGACTCATCTGAAGACCTACCTAATTCTCCATTGCCTTCAACTTCACCTCCTACACTACTCTGAGATGCAGTCCACATACCTTCAGTAGCTATTACCAGACTACTGAATGTGTCTATCACCCCACCTGGAGCGCTTGTTAAAACTCAGGTCATTCTGGGAGGCGGAGGTTGCAGTGAGATGAGATCGCACCACTGCACTCCAGCTGGCGCCTAGCGACAGAGCAAGACTCTGTCCCCCCAACCCTCCAAAAAAACCCTCAGGTTGTTGGGCTGTATCCCTAGGGTTTCTGATTCAGTAAACTGGCGGGGTGGGTGGCGGGGGCAAGAATGTGCATTTCTAGCAAGTTCCCAGATGATGCTGATGTTGCTGGTCTGGGAACCACAGTGGGAGAACCACTGAGCTAGACTCGACTCCCAAAGGTGGTGACTGTTTTATTCATTGTTGCATCCTATGGCCCAAGAACAGCACCTGACACTTAGTACAAGATTGGTCAGAAATTATTTTCTCCATTTTACTTTGTAAAATGCAGTCATATATAGTCATGCATCACTTAACAGATACACATTCTGAGAAATGCCGTTAGGCAATGACGTCATTGTACAAACAACAGAGGGTGCACTTAGACAAACCTAGATGGTACAGCCTATTGCCTTAGGCTACAAACCTGTATAGTATGGTACTGTCCTGAGTGGTATTCGTGTATTTAAACATATCCCAATGCTGGAAATAGATGCTCGGTGCCGCAAAGAAAAATTAGCACTGAGACAAAGGATCTTTCAGCAACACAATTTTTACTCCCTGGACTGCAGAAAGGGTACTCTCACTAGCCATCTTGCCATGAGAGTAAAATGAACGAAGGAACAAAATAAAAATAAGAAAACAAAACCAAAAAAAATGAACAAAGGAAAACAGACAAATTTACCCCTTACACATTTGGGGTCATCCTTACTGCTGTGTCTGATCTCCGTTGGTTGGAGTCAGACCTCACAATCTAAACTAAAACCTAACTGGCTAACAACTTAAAACTTTTCTAAACAGGTAAAAGCAATGGAGAGCTGGGACATGCCTGTGAGTGCATCCAGCACAGATATCTTGGTTACAGTACAAGGACACAGAATGTACTACGTGCCTGTAAGCACGGCATGTCTAACAGCTGCATAGGACAGGGCTTCACAAAGTTATTAGCAAACTTATTCTTTAACAAGAAAGAAAACTTTAAAGAGGAACCTTTTAACTCCCACCACCCAATAAAGAAAAAAAGTACAGTAAAATATGCGACCACCGTCATGTATGCAATCTTATGGGACCACCATCATGTATGTGATCCATTAACCAAAATGCAACATGTGCCGCCTAATGACTAAACAAAACCCATTCCCATACATACGGTGACCATCACCAGAATGCCACATCACATGCTGTGCAGAGCTACATGCCATCTTGGTCTCCAAAGCACTTGGATTACAGGCGTGAGCCACCGTGCCCAGCCGCTACAAGCCATCTTACGACTATTTCCTTGATGATATCTTTGTGAAATCTGGAAACCTTAATAAATACGGAATGAAAATGTCAAAAATCAAAGATTCCCTTTTTTAATACATACTCTTTGTGAAAAATTATTCACCTAAACCCCATCTTTAAAACAAAAAAAAATTTTTTTTTTAAAGGCTGAGCATGGCCGGGCGCGGTGGCTCACACCTGTAATACCAGCACTTTGGGAGGCCAAGGCAGGTGGATCACGAGGTCAAGAGGTCGAGACCATCCTGGTCAACATGGTGAAACCCCGTCTCTGCTAAAAATACAAAAAATTAGCTGGGCATGGTGGCGCGTGCCTGTAATCCCAGCTACTCAGGAGGCTGAGGCAGGAGAATTGCCTGAAGCCACGAGGCGGAGGTTGCGGTGAGCCAAGATCGTACCATTGCACTCCAGCCTGGGTAACAAGAGCAAAACTCCGTCTCAAAAAAAAAAAAAAAAAAAAAACCAGGCTGAGCCTGGTGGCTCACGCCTGTAATCTTTGGGAGGCCAAGGTGGGTGGATCACCTGAGGTCAGGAGTTCAAAACCAGCCTGGCCATGATGGCGAAACCCCATCTTTAAAAAAAAAAAATTATTCACCTTATACATAACCATTATACTTTCTCTGTTACTCCAAGGAAAAGGAAATGAAGCCAGAAATAGGAGAGGGACAGAGAAGACTTGGCTGTTCTTTCACTCCAACTTATTGATGGCAAAAGTCTAGATCATTGTCCCAAATGCCCTTCCAAACACTTTTTTTTTCCTGAGATAGAGTCTCGCTCTGTCACCAGGCTGGAGTGCAGTGGCACAATCTCTGCACCACTCTGCACCACCACCTCCACCTCCGGGTTCAGGCAATTCTCCTACCTCAGCCTTCCAAGTAGCTGGGACTACAGGCACATGCTACCATGCCCAGCTAATTTTTGTATTTTTTGTAGAAATATTATTTCCCCACATTGGCCAGGATGATCTCGATCTCCTGACCTCGCAATTCACCCACCTCGGCCTCCCAAAGTGCTGGGATTACAGGCATGAGCCACGGCACCCAGCTCTTCCATACTCTTTATTCTGCCTCTGAGCTTCCACCTCTATAATGATGACAGACTGACAGTACCAAACCCAGCAGCGGGACTCGGGTGATCCAGCCTGGTTTCTAAATTACCTT
The DNA here is from genome assembly GCA_028533165.1 of Leontopithecus rosalia. NCBI lineage: Eukaryota > Metazoa > Chordata > Mammalia > Primates > Cebidae > Leontopithecus > Leontopithecus rosalia. The sequence continues at coordinate 45,313,814 of CM052665.1, forward strand.
CCTGCCAACAGTGACTGTGGCCGTCCCAGACACACCCTCCAGCCAGTGTGAGAGAGGCATGGAAATGCAGAGAAGAAAAGCAATGCCACTTATAAATGCTGGAAAGACGTGGCAACATGCATGACATGGGAGGGGAAGGCACAGCGAGAATGATTTTCCAGGGAAACAGTAGAAACAAACACAGAGGTGTTAAAATAAACGGCATGCCCCTGCAATGCCAGGACATGTGCCCTGTGGCTAAAATATAATGTGTGGTGGGAGACAAGCACAGAAAAGAATTTGGGGCCAGACTGTGAAAGGTCTGAAGTGTCTTATCACAAAGATCAGACTGTAATCTGTATGTGGTCACTCCCATCAACAGAGAGTGGCAATGATCAGAACTACATGTGGGAAAACAATTCTAGTGGCTGGATGAATGATAAAGGGGCATTAGAGAGGACATTCTGTGCCTTATAGATAAAGAAATGCCAAATGAAACTAAAAGGAAACATGTAACAGATTAAAATGCACGTGGGTATGTCTTTATCCAACATTGAAGTAAAGGCCTTTTGTGTTCTCTTTTCAGTCTCTCTCATGTCATTCCCAAAACAACGTAAGCTAGGTGAACAAGCAATTGAAGCCGTAGGTACTAGAAAAACGAGAGTCAGAGCTCTTCAGAGCAGGGGAGACACCCAAGCCTTCCTAGATTTGATCCTAGCCTTTAAAAAAGAAGAAAAGCTTCACCAGAATGAACAATCCCACTTCCAGTTATTGGTATCACTTAGAGCTATGCAGAAGAATCAGATTTGCCTTGTTCTTTATGGCCAAAATCTTCTGAAATGTGCCTTAAACCCAAATTAACATCATTCAGGTGATTAGACTGAGCAAACTGAGTAGAAGGAGAATGCAAACAAATAAATCAGTTATGCCATTTGCAGATACAACGTTTCCGAAAGTAGATAAAATAATGTGATTTATACTTCAACTGCAATAATGTTTTCTGATCCATTCTTTTAGTTGGAAGCTAGAGCAATGCATACCAAACTCTGGAAATTCAAATCATTCTTCTTAGAACATAAGAAGAAGAGAGAGCAAATTTAAAAAAGGATTGATCCCTTCCTTGGTGGTCGAGAGATTCTGATTATCCTTTGAGATGAGGGTGGTAATTGACTTATACTCTGAAACATCTTAACTCAGCGCTCATATAGACACAATGATCAGATTGTCAGGGAATATGTTATTCCACATATAATGTGGAATTAATCACATTAATATTTCTAAATGTCCATTTTGTTGCTGTTGTTTTTCGAGATGGAGTCTCGCTCTGTCACCCAGGATGGAAAGCAGTGGTGCGATCTTGGCTCACTGCAACCTTCGCCTCCCAGGCTCCAGCGATCCTCCCACCTCAGCCTCCAGAGTAGCTGGGACCACAGGCAGACGCCTCCATACCCGGCTAATTTTTGTATTTTTGTTAGAGACGGGGTTTTGCCATGTTGCTGGGACTGGTCTCAAACTCTTGAGCTCAAGCGATCCACCCACTTTGGCCTCCCAAAGTGCTAGGATTACAGCCACCACGCCTGGTCTAAATGTCCAAATATTTTTTTAAATGTGTTTAAATCCGTATTTTTAAAGGAAAAAAAAAGGCACTGTAACATATATTGCAGAACTTCCTCATCCGACAAGATGAAATAACAGGGGGCAGATTTATACTCCCACTGGAAACAATTTAAAAATTGGACCAAATCTATGAAAGGATGGTTTTTAGACACTGACGAGCAGGTAGCACAGGACACTGATCTCTAACAGACTGAAAACCAACAGGTGAGCCTGGCAATCGGCCCCAGTGTCCCAGCTGCTAGTTCTCAGCACAGGCAGAGGGAACCCGAGCAGAACCTGCGGTGCCCAAGTCGACGCTAAAACAGATAGCCATGCCACCATTAGACATGGGCATGCTAAAGCATTTGCTTCTTGACGGCAAATGGTCACTTGTATATTATGTCATGCTTGAATACTGTGACGACCATGGTTGAGAGATGAAAATGTTTCTTCTCAATACTGCTGAACTTTTTAAAATTCAAACAAGCTCTTTTTTTTTTGAGACGGAGTTTTGCTCTCGTTACCCAGGCTGAAGTGCAATGGCGCGATCTCAGCTCACCACAACCTCCGCCTCCTGGGTTCAGGCAATTCTCCTGCCTCAGCCTCCCGAGTAGCTGGGATTACAGGCATGCACCACCATGCCCAGCTGACTTTTGTATTTTTAGTAGAGACGGGGTTTCACCATGTTGACCAGGATGGTCTCGATCTCTTGACCTCGTGATCCACCCACCTTGGCCTCCCAAAGTGCTGGGATTACAGGCGTGAGCCACCACACGCCCAGCCCAGACAAGCTCTTATAATGAATTTTTACTTCCTCACTTCCTAACAGGCCATCCCTGCAACTAACATCCCTGCAACTATTACTGCAGTTCTCACTGCAGTAATAGTTCATTGCTCCTTACATCTCTCGATTCCCAAATGCAGTAGCTCTGTGTATGTGGACAGGCTCTAGGTGAGACCTGCAGTGACCCTCCAGAGTGGAGCAAAACTACAAGGACTGTGGTGATCTCTGTGTTAATAGCCTGGCCACAATACTCTGTAATGTCCCAGGGAGAAGATTTTGCCAGCAAGTGACTTCTGGCCTGGTACTCAGCAGGCATGCAATGAATAACCCCTGAATTAATTAATTACTTAGCAAATGAATCAAGTATTACGGTTAAAAATCTCAGGCAGGCCGGGTGCAGTGGCTCACACCTGTAATCCCAGCACTTTGGGAGGCCGAGGCGGGCAGATCACGAAGTCAAGAGATCGAGACCATCCTAGCCAACATGGTAAAACCCCATCTCTACTAAAAATATAAAAATTAGCCAGGTGTGGTGGCGAGCACCTGTAGTCCCAGCTATCTGGGAGGCTGAGACAGGAGAATCGCTTAAACCCAGGAGGTAGAGGTTGCAGTGAGCTGAGATCACTCCACTGCACTCCAGCCTGGGTGACAGAGTGAGACTCCATCTCAAACTAAAACTAAAACTAAAAAAAGATACAAGAAAAAAACTTCACCATTGTAGAAAACTCTGAAATATTTACATTTTTCTCATCTCAAAAGTAATGTCTTTGTAAAAGGAAAAATTTGGTAAAATATCACATTATGAAGAAAATAGTTCTCCATTGTTCAAACTATAGACTTTCCAATCTATTTTTAATGTAAATATATCAAAGTTAAGCTCATATTATATATAGTTATTGATCTAATTTATTTTCTATCTGATATCGTAAATATACTCCCATGTCACTAAAAAATTATGGCTGAGCACACTGGTGCACATTTGTAATCTTAAGGATTGCTTGAGCCCAGGAGTTTAAGACCAGCCTGGGCAACATGGTGAAACCCATCTCTACTAAAAGTACAAAAATCAGCTGGGCGTGGTGGCAGGCACCTGTAATCCCAGCTACTCAGGTAGGCTGAGGTGGGAGATCAATTAACTCTGGGAGGTCAAGGCTGGAGTAAACCATGACTGAGCCACTGCACTTCATCCTTGGTGACAGAGAGAGATTCTGTCTCAAAAAAAAAAAAAAAACTACATAAGATAGTGACACGGTTTGGATTTGTGTTCCCGCCCAAATCTCATGTCGAATTATAATCCTCCCACCTCACTGGTGGGAGGTGACCGAATCATGGGGGCAGACCATGCCCTTGCTCTTCTCATGATAGCGAGTTCTCACAAGATCGGATTGTTTCAAAGTGTATAGCACCTCCCCGCTCTGGCCATGTGAGACTTGCCTGCTTCGCCATCTGCCATGAAAATAAGCTTCCTGAGGCCTCCCAGTCATGCTTCCGGTATAGTCTGTGCATCACAAGCCAATTAAATCTCTTTTCTTTATAAAATACCAAATTTCAGGTATTCCCAGCAGTGTGAGAACAGACTAACATCTAGGACATTCCATTACTTAACCATTTCTTTGTTTTTGAACAGTTAGATCACTTCTGGTAGTTGGATATTCACAAAATTATCTCAGCTTGCATTTTTAATAAAAGGTTAATCTGTCCAAGATAATGGTACAGGAATTTCTGAATGGAGTAGCTACCCTCACCAACTACTTTTTACTAACACCTTAAGCACAAGACAGCAAAAGGTCCCAAGAAGTGACCATGTTAGTAGGCCACACATACACAACTGCCTATTTGTGAACTTTTTTTTCTTTGAGACAGAGTCTCCCTGTGTTGCCCAAACTGGAGTGCATGGCGTGATCTGGGCTCACTGTAACCTCAGCCTCCCAAGTAGCTGGGATTACAGGCACCTGCCATCACACCTGGCTAATTTCTGTATTTCCAGTAGAAACACGGTTTCGCCATGTTGGACAGGCTAGTCTTGAACTCCTGACCTCAAGTGACCCACCTCAGCCTCCCAAAGAGATGGGATTACAAGTGTGAGCCACTGCACACAGCCATATTTGTGATCTTTTCCATGAGTTGACTCTCTATGCTGTTTGTCAAATAAGGCATTGGGGAGAATGAAAAGATCTGTGCACAAACGGACCATAAGCTAACCTGTTAAGATGTAACCCTTTTCCCCCTTTTTCTTGCACGTGTCCTGCTCTTTCCCATAAGTCCTCTTTTGTATCCCACTTCTTACTACCAACTACTGGTTAAGAAACCTTCCAAAGGTCAGAAGTCTCAGTCTCAGTGCTACTGACATTTTGGGGCTGAATAATTCATTGTCGCAAGGGAAAGAGAGAGGTTCTGGGCACTGTAGGATGTTGAGCAGCATCCCTGGCCTCCATCCACTGGGCATCCAGTAGCAACCCACCACAACCCCAATTTGACAATCAAAAACAACTCTAGACATTGCCAACTGTCTGTCTCCTAGAAGGCAGTTTCATTCCCCAGTCGAGAAACAATCATTTAAATTGATCAATTACTTACTTGATAATAAAGGCAAGGATAAGATCTACTAGAGCTGTGAGAATTCAGCTTCGTTATATTAATATGCTGACTATAATCAATTGGCAGTGATCACCTGATGTCATGCAGGGGAAAGTGCTCCTGTTGACTGGGGATGTCTGCCACAGGTTGGGCAAGGGCAGCCTGTCATCCCCACTACCTCACCAGAAGCAGCTGAACAGGAACAGGGGAGGCAACAGTAACTAAAACTAGACTTGAACCCACGAGACCCAGACCCAATACCATCTTCCCTTGAACTCACAGAATAATAACAGAAACCTGGTATTCTTTGTTGTTTTTGAGATGGCATCTCGCTCTGTTGCCCAGTCTGGAGTGCAGTGGCATGATCTCAGGTCACTGCAACCTCTGCCTCCTGGGTTCGAGTGACTCTTGTGCCTCAGCCTCCTGAGTGGTGGGATTACAGGCATGTACAACCACGCCCAGCTAATTTTTGTATTTTTAGCAGCGACAGTGTTTCACCATGTTGACCAGGCTGGTCTCGAACTCCTAACTTCAAGTGATTCACCCACTTCGGCCTCCCAAAGTGCTGGTATTATAGGCATGAGCTACTGCACCCGGCAAGCATTGTACTCTTTAACACGCATTTGATTGTAACATCCTACGAAATGATCCCCAGAAGAAACTACAGTTGACCAGTCATTAATATGTATAAGCTTCCTATTCTATCTAAGCATGCTATTCACAATCAAAGGCTGGTAAGAAATAGAACTGACTTTACCCACATCCTCAAAAAGTTGGCAGCACTGAGTGCTAACCCAGAAACCATAATTATCACGAAAGGAAATAGAACCACTTTCTGCTGAACCATGTAATCTATGTTTAAAAAAGGGGGCGGGCTCTCTCGAAGAACCACTGGGTTGTCTAAGAATATAACAGCTAGTGCAGAACAAACCAGACTTAGATGGAACAAAACCATGGATGGCTGATGCTTCTGTCGATGAGGTTTTAATCACCAGCAATGCGACCTTGCAGTTATTTAACCTCTCTGTGTGTCAATTTCCCTCATTTGGTAAAACAGGGATAAAATAGTACTCATACCTCCCAGTGTTGTTACGATGAAGAAATAAGAGAATAACAAAAGCCATCTGCAGTTAAGTATTCTACAAACACAGATCTGTATCAGTTAAGTATTCTACAAATGTTAGCTGATACTGTATGATGTCAGAACTATATTCAACCAAGACAGCATCCAACAGCTTGTGTCATATTTGCCAGCAGCTTAGCAACTGAAGGTGTTAAGAAATGAGAAACTCAGAAACAGTCTCACTCAAAGACTGTATTCACCGTCTAGCTTTCCCTCATAGTTTCAGTGTGCTCAAACTACATCTCATGCAGGTCCAAATATTTCTTCTTACCTAGTCCTTAGTGGAATTAAGAAAATCTGATCACCACACTGCTGACCCCCACCATCCCCCAGCCCCACATGTCTACTTATAGCCTAATTCCTGAAATAAACCTAAATTCTTGGCCTTTAAACAAAAATCACAGCACAAATGGCCAAGTTAATACAGATGCTATCAGGGTTGTCCTGGTCCCAGAGGTTAAGGAAACCTTTAAATTTCCAATGGATTCAAAGAGACAAATGAAGTAGTAAACTGTCCACTTTAATTGGTTGCGAAGGAAAACAGGCATTTACATTTTCTGTACTCCCCATTCTAGTTCCCAGCACCCCATCATGGAAGAAAAACACCATAAGGTAATATCTCAGTAGGTTCCCAAAGCAGAAGAGTCACAGCAAAATGATTATGGTACCAGTGGCTATTTCATCAGCTGGTCTTAACAGGTCACCTTGCTTTTACAAACTCAGGATATGGGAAGAATCCATTGTGATTTTGCTGATTCAATTTCTCTTTTCATCTTAGAGGGAAATGCTTGCCTTTTTCCATGTGAAAAGTCACAGCACAACAGAATCGTAGACCATTAGGGTTGGAGGGCTCTTAGCAAATATTATGTACAACACTTACCAAGGTGTGGTCCAAGCATTCCCTGCATAAGAGTCACAAGTGACACTTGTTTAAAATGCAGATTCATGTGCTGGTATTCAACAGACTCTATCCCTCTTCTTAAATGTGGCTGCATGGTTTGACTCTAGTCAAAAGGAATGTGAGTGGAAGAGACGTGTCTGCCCCTCTCACAAGCCTGCAAGCTCTTTCCCCTTCTAAGACTTGACTCCCAGGAATATGGCAACATTGGAAGGCACAAGTTGGCAATAGCAGAGCCACAATATGGAAGGGGCCTGGGTCCTGGAATCACCATTTGGTAAAGAACTTTTATGTGGACAAGAAATAACCTTTTGTTGAGTTAAGCCACTGGAATTTCAGACTTTGTTCCAGGAGTGAGCCTTCCCTACCTAACGTACAGATTTCCTATCTTAGATATAGCAAGTAATATCTGGAGGTCACTGAAAAAAAAATTATTCTGACACTTGTTAAAAGAGTAATGAAGACTTAATACAAAACTACTGGCTGAACATGATGGCTCATGCCTGTAATCCCAGAATTTTGGGAGGTAGAGGTGGGTGTATCACTTGAGCCCAGGAGTTCGAGACCAGCCTGGGCAGCATGGTCAAACCCCATCTCCACAAAATAAATTACGAAAATTAGCCAGGCATAGTGGCACATGCCTGGAGTCCCAGCTACTCAGGAGGTTAAGGTGGGAGGATCATTTTATCCCAAGAGGTAGGGGTAACAGTGAGCTGAGACTGTGCCATTACACTCCAACCTGGGCAATGAAGTGAGACCCTATCTCAAATATACATATACATGTGTTAAATAAGGGTATTGTAACAGAGGAAAGAGATCAAGCTCAACTCCAAACACAGCAAGAACAGGTGGGAACCTACAGCCAAAGAGCAAAGTTGAAAGGGTCAGTGGATGAACAATTACCAACAGGAAACATGAGCAGTAGGGAGATTCCTTTTTTTTTGCTTTGAGCTGGAGTCTACCTCTGTGGCCCAGGCTGGAGTGCAGCAGCATGATCTCAGCTCACTGCAACCTCTGCCTCCTGGGTTCAAGTGATTCTCCCACCTCAGCCCCCCGAGTAGCTGGGATCACAGGTGCATATCATCACACCCAGCTAATTATTGTATTTTTGGTGGAAACGGGGTTTCACCATGTTGACCAGGCTGGTATTAAACTCCTGACCTAAAATGATCCACTGCCTTGGACTCCCAAGGCACTGGGATTACAGGCACGAGCCACAGCGCCCAGCCAGGAGATCCTTGCAATCGTGCGGAAGCGAAACTGGCCTAATAGAATTCTTACTAAATACAGCCAAGGACTTACCCATCAAAGGTGGAAAATGAGGAACCTGATCGGGTAATCAAGGGTGGTCAGATATCAGGAATGAGAGGATAACCTAGCAGGATTCTTTGCTAAGACCGGACTGGACAGGCCAAAGAGAGGATGGGGCCAGGGCCGAAAACAGGGCTCAGAGGAGCCTGACTACAGTTTGATCAAGGAGGGAATTACTGTCAAGGTAGGGCTCTGGAATTCCATATTTAACAAGCTCATTACGATTTAGAAGGAAAAATAAGCTGCAGAAGGAGAAAGACCATGCACCAGGTCAAGTAGGCAAATATGGAACCGCCAGGACCTGAAGAAGTCCCCACCGATTGGTCAGACTGGATCCAGTGTTTCAATAAACTACTGTATTAAATACCAAATTGCAATGCAGCTCCTACATACATGTTACCCGCGACTGAAAGCAACTATGAACCATCTTGGAACAATTTCTGCAGAAAGCGTAGGAGAGAAACCTGGCTGGGTGTGGTGGCTCACACCTGTAATCCCAGCACTTTGGGAGGCCCAGGCAGGCAGATCACGAGGTCAGGAGATCGAGACCATCCTGGCCAACATGGCCCCTCTACTGCAAAAATAAAACAATTAGCCAGGCATGGTTGCGCATGCCTGTAGTCCCAGCCACTTGGGAGGCTGAGGCGGAAGAATGGCTGGAACCCAGGAGGCAGAGGTTGCGGCGACCTGAGACCGTGCCACTGCACTCCAGCCTGGCAACAGAGCAAGACTCCATTCTCAAAAAAAAAAGAGAAACCTTGGACTGTAGAGTTTCATTTTACACCTTTAACTCTGAAAAAAGCAAAGGGAAAAGAGGATAGAAAGGAATGGGTTACAAAAGTGCCCAACATGGGACATGGCCAGGCCTGTCAGACTCCCCAGCTGCTTTTGGTCATTGGGAATAATTAAACCCTCTATTAACAGACAAGAAATAATGAACAGATATTTCAGGGCCAGCTCCCCAGATATCAGAAAAGCATGGGAAGTGGGGGAGGCAATCTCTTCCCACAAGACAATTACAGTAGAGATGCGCCCATAACCCAAAATGCTGTATAGAACTGGGGTCAGAGTCTATGGACCACGCTGCTGTATGTCACTGGTATAATTCTTTTCCTTTTAAGGAAAGATCTCATTTATTTTAATGTTTTTTTAAAAGTTACCATACGGAGCTAAGAGTTAATGTTTCTTTGATGCATTCTCCTGTTTTTAGCCTCTCTTGCCTTCCTTGCAAATCTGCCTGTTAAAGCCCTCTTTGACCATCAAGGAACAGTTTAAATGCCCTCACGTAAGAAATCTCATCTAACCCACCACGACCACCCACTCCTGTGGTCTATCAGCAATGAATCTCTTTTAGCGTCTGAAATATAATTTCTGATGTTTATTCGAGGCAAAAAGAATCATATTTTATAGCCATGGTTTCTATAATGAGCCCTAAACTATTGTGGCTTTCCAAGTTTTCATTCTCAAGCTCGGGGCATCCCTGTCCCTCCTGCAAATCCCTAAAAGCTGGGATTTGAAATTCACTGTAGGCAACATAAATCTGACTGGTTACATAATGTAAAACATCAGCCAGAGCTGGCTTCCATTCAAGTCATTTAGAGCATGTTTCATAAAAGCTCAACCTCATGGGAGGCAGCCTCTCAAAACCAAAGCAAAGCTGCAGTTCATCCTCAGACCCTCCTTGGTCTCAAATTAAAATATCCAGGAGGATAGAAATTGATGAGATTTCATTAAGTTAAAAATTTCATGAAAATCAATCCTAACCTCTGTGGCTCCCAGCAGCAGGACCTGTGTTTATGTGAACAGCATTAAAGATAAGCTGTCCCACGGAAATTACGGCAGCAGTTATCAAACAACTTTAATGCAGTCTTAAGTGGAGGCACTAAAATATAGAATTCGCACCGGCTTTTCTGTCGTTCACAGCGTGGCGCTGAGTCAGCCAGCAACCACAAGAAAACAGCTGCTGAGAAATACAGCTTCCTGATTTAAAAATAAATCAGTACATTTCTACTAAAAATTTCTGTTAAATGCCTTATTACATTCTATTTCAAAGGAGGGGTGAAATGTCTAGAATGCCACCATGGTTTTTAAGCATAAGGGGTTTGATCTGATGAATTTCATGTTTGTGCTCTGAGGCTTTACTAGAAAAAATGAGGGATAGATGACTAATTGCTACAATATTAATTTTATACTTACATTCCCCAAAAGGAATGAAGCACGATTTGTCAGCTTGAAGGAAATGAGACTGGACTAATTATCAGGACCTCAGCAAATAATAATCCAATATCCAAAGAACTGCAGTCTCCCATTAAACATGTGACAATCAACAAAAAAGTCAGCAAACTTTTCTAATAAGAGAAGGCAAAGACAACTTCCGCTTTTGCTCTCAGTAATTTTATGACCAGTAACAAGTAGATAAAGTTTCTGTGGGAAATGTCTCCTAGCCTATGAGATACAACCTCAACTGTCACAGACTAATGTTAGAAACAGTCTATGGTGATAAGTGAATCCTGACTTTGAGCAAGACATGGAAACTCCAAGGCCTCAGGTTTTGCTTTTAAATCTATAAAATAAGAAACTAGGCTCATTTTATTACTGTGCTCCTGCTGGCTTCAACCTTCTGTAATGCTTACTCTGTTTAATATGTGTGTCTTCCAGAATGTTCTTTTTTTGAGATGGAGTCTCACTCTGTTGCCCAAGCTACAGTGCAGTGGTGCAATCCTGGCTCGCTGTAACTTCTGCCTCCCGGGTTCAAGCTATTTTTCTGTTTCAGCCTCCCGAGTAGCCGGGATTATAGTTGTATGCCACTACGCCCAGCTAAGTTTTGTATTTTTAGTAGAAGGGGTTTCACCATATTGGCGAGGGTGGTCTCTAACTCCTGACCTCATGATCCACTTGCCTCGGCCTCCCCAAGTGCTGGGATTACAGGCGTGAGCCACTGTACCTGACCCAGAATATTCTTTAACCACAGTTCTTCTGTATGACATTTCCTCTGGTTTTGCTGAAAGAGGGGCAATGCTCACTTCAAAAGATGCTCTTATGTAAGTTCCAAACTTAGTGGAAAATAATCTGGTAAATCCATAACCTGGTAAATCCAGGAGAAGTTATATTTCCCCCTTGCCATTCTGGATGGCACCATTCTGGATATCACCTATAATTCCAATTAACAAACGCACAGCCCATTGGTAACCGAACAAAATTCTATCATCCCAAATGCTGACCTCTCACTGCCTACCCTGCAGAAATTTCAAGCACTCAAAACTGCAGGCAGTATCCAAAGACCTGTACTCTTTATCAGGAGGCCCAGGAGATCCCAAATCCTTGTAAACTTCAAGAGTTGATTCAAGACTATCATCCATTGCTTCCTGAGTCAGATTATACCCATTAAATTTTAACAGCCCTCTCTGACTCAGGGACATGAATATGGCCAGGGCAAGGAGCGGGGGAGAGACGATAAAGGAGAGATTGGGGTTTTGTTGGTTGTATTTTAACGATCGGGTTTTGGGAAGGTTGGTTTCACAGTTTTGCTTTGTTTTTTTGAGGAGTGTCTGTGTTTGTTTCTTAACTAACCCTACCATTGTCTGAAATTTCTGCAGCTGAGAAATAGAACCAAGTTCCAGTTGCTTTCTACTGAAGATAGACATGTAAGCTGTGGTTACCTCATGCTTCATGACCCAAACAGCCATTCCAGAGGCACAGGCAACGGGCGGCATGCATAATTCCATCTGTCTCGTGCTAAGAATGAGGGGTGATCCCTTTCAGAGAGCACGCTGAGCTTCCAGTGAAACCTTACACACTGGTTTTCGTGGCGGACTGCAAGGTCAACATTTATGGGCACTACTGAGCGAAGGCCAGGGAGTAATGAAGTGTGAACGAGGAAGATGTAGAGAAGGCAAAGAAAACAGAAAAGAAATACAAAGCACACGCCTCTGACATAACGATGGGAGATACTCACTCACCACAGACAGGAAATGGAACAAGGAAGACCTCTAGCCACGGCGGCAGCAGCTGGGCTACTCTCAGCCAACCCACCATCGCCTTTTCGTGCCAAATGTCATTGATGTGCTGCACATCTTTAGTGAAAACAAATGCTAAGCCCAGAAAAGGTGCAAATCTTCCAGTAAAAGCAAAACAGTAAAGTTCCAGCAGAAACATTTTATTCATCTTTTTTTTTTTTTTTGAGACGGAGTTTCGCTCTTGTTACCCAGGCTGGAGTGCAATGGCGCGATCTCGGCTCACCGCAACCTCCGCCTCCTGGGTTCAAGCAATTCTCCTGCCTCAGCCTCCCGAGTAGCTGGGATTACAGGCACGCGCCACCATGCCCAGCTAATTTTTTGTTTCTTTAGTAGAGACGGGGTTTCACCATGTTGACCAGGATGGTCTCAATCTCTTGACCTCGTGATCCACCCGCCTCGGCCTCCCAAAGTGCTGGGATTACAGGTGGGAGCCACCATGCCCCACCCCCCATTAGGTATTAATGTGAGTAGAACTAACCTCCTTCAGCCATGTGAATTGATATGTTATGTTATGTTATTTATTTATTTATTTATATTTTGTCTTTCTTTTACGTGGGTTTGCTTGTCAAGGTATAATTTATTAGTAGTACATATTACTAGTGAAGAAAATAGTCTTTGGACTTACTTTCTATTTCCCTTAATACTCACTGGTTATAGCATTTGAACATTTTATTCATCTTAAAGAAAAGAAGACTTACTTCGAAGAAAGTAGGGTGGCTGGAGACATTCTTGGAAATTCTGGTTTGTAAAACCATTGGTTTTGTTTACTACGAGGGATTTTGAGCTAAGACAAATGATATCAGTATTATTCTTACCCCTATGAACCACAACTATTACAGCCACTGCGGGCCTTAAGGTAGGACAGGATAGGGTAGGATAATAAGAAAGATGTAAAAGTAGGCCAGGCAGTAGTAGCTCATGCCTATAATCCTAGTACTTTGGGAGGCTGAGGCAGGAGGATCACTTGAACCCAGGAGTTCGAGACCAGCCTATACAACAAAGGGAAACCCCAACTCTACAAAATTTTTCTTTCTTAATTTTGCTATAGCTGCTGGCAACTGGGAATTTTTTTTTAATTAGTGGGCTGTAGTGATGTGCACCTGTGGTCCCAGCTCTCAGGAGGCTGAGGTGGGAGGACTGCTTGGGCACAAGAAGGTCAAGCCTGCAGTAAGCTGTGTTCGCACCACTGCATTCCAGCCTAGGCAATAGAGAGACCCTAGCTCAAGAAGGAAAGAAAAAAAAAGAAGAAAAGCAAAAGGAGAAAAGGAAAGAAACATGGAGAAAGTAGAGAAAAGGGAAAGTAATTTTCCCAAGATCAATAAATTAGAATACGGAAGGAAGAAGGTGAGAATGGTCTGAATGTGTTAAAAACTGAGCTGTGAGTTCAGAGATAAAAGGGGCAAAAGCGCCAGGCGCGGTGGCTCACACCTGTAATTCCAGCACTTTGGGAGGCTGAGGCAGGCGGATCACTTGAGGTCAGGAGTTCAAAACCAGCCTGGCCAACATGGTGAAACCCTGTCTACTAAAAATACATAACAATTAGCCAGGCATGGTGGCGCTCGCCTGTAATCCCAGCTACTTGGGAGGCTGAGCCAGGAGAACTGGTTGAACCCAGGAGGTGGAGGTTGCAGTGTGCCGAGATCACACCATTGCACTCCAGCCTGGGCAACAGAGCAAGACTCCATCTCAAAAGAGGGGTAAAAGCAAATGGAAGTGAAGAGACTGTGACTCACGTGTTTCCCTGAAGCACCTGCAAGTATGTTGGTCAGATGCCTGTCAGCCTGAGAAATAAAGTGGACAGTGACAGGGATGAATGCTTGTACTAGTGAGGGTTCTCATGAGAAACAGGACCATCCATACATACATTCCTACACAACACACATACATATATGTGCACGAAGAAATTTATTATAAGGAATGGACTCATGCAATTATGGAGGTTAACATACTAACATACCTGAAGATGCGCGGTTGGCAAACTGGAGAACCAGGAGAGCAGTGGTGGAGTTCCAGTCCACGGATGAAAGCAGGAGGGAAAAAATGATGTCCCGGCTCCAAAGACAGTCAGGCAGGAGAGACTTCCCTCACTCAGGGGTAGAGCCAGACTTTTGTTCTATTCAGGCCTTCAAGTGAATGGAGGAGGCCCACCCACATGAGACAGAGGCCAATCTGTTTCACTCACTCTACTGCTTTGGAAGTTCATCTCATCCAAAATACCCTCAGAAACAACCAGAATAATTGACCAGATATCCAGGCACCTTGTGGCCCAGTCAAGTTGACACAAAATTCACCATCACAGCACTGTTTGTGTAGCAGGCCTCAACAGAAACATGTGAGGAACACTGCTCACTCCTAAAACAGCTACACTGACCAAGATTAGAGGACAGAATCGAAATTAGCAGTGCAACTTGGAGGCCACGTGCAGTGGCTCACGCCTGTAATCCCAGCACTTTGAGAAGAAGAGGTGGGTGAAACACAAGGTCAAGAGCTCAAGACCATCCCGGCCATCATGGTGAAACCCCATGTCTACTAAAAATACAAAAATTAGTTAGGCGTGGTGTCACGTGCCTGTAGTCCCAGCTACTCGGGAGGATGAGGCAGAAGAATCACTTGAACCTAGGAGGCAGAAGTGGCAGTGAGCTGAGATCCCACCACTACACTCCAGCCTGGTGACAGAGTGAGACTGTCTCCCAAAAAAAAAAAAAAAAAGAAGTGCAACTTGGAGAAGCCCATAGAAGGTGCTGAGCATAGAGGTATCTTGCAAATATTCCTTCCCAACTCTACCAAAGACCTCAGGCTGCAACTTCTGTCACTCGAGGCTCCACAATCAGAACTGTGGTAGCTCTCAGAACTGCTATAAGACAGGATGGCAAATTCCCAAATCACAGGCAGGGGTTTGGGGTCAGAAAGTCCAGCTCTCCAAGTGGAGCCCCCTGGCATCTACTTCTGAAAGTCCCTGTGGCCTGGGTACTGGACCTTTCCCAACCTCAGTTTCCCCATTTGCAACAGCAAATACAACAGCACCCACTTGCTAGAACTGGTTTTGGGTTTTTTTTTTCTGAGACAGGGTCACACTGTTGCCCAGGCCGGAGTGGTGCCCATGGCACCATCATGGCTCACTGCAGCCTCAACTTTCCAGGCTCAGGTGATCCTCCCACCTCAGCCTCCCGAGTAGCTGGGACTACAGGTACACACCACCACATCCAGCTAATTTTGTATTCTTTTTAAAGATGGGTTTCTACCATGTTGCTCAGGCTGGTCTTGAACTCCTGGACTCAAGTGACCCTCACATTGCAGTTTCCCAAAGTGCAGGGACCACAGATGTGAGCCACCACGGCTGGCCAGGATTGTTATGAGATGAGAAAGAAATAATGGTTACTGAGGAAATAGCCCAATAACAGACACGTAGTAGGTACTCTAAAAAAAAATCATCATAATTCTGTTTTTTTCTTTCTTTTCTTTAGGTTTTTTAGACAGAGTCTTGCTCTGTCTCCCAGGCTACAGTGCAGTGACACAATCTTGGCTCACTATAACCTACGCTTTCTGGGTTCAAGCGATTCTCCTGCCTCAGCCTCCCGAGTGAGTAGCTGGGATTACAGGCATGTGCCACCACACCTGGCTAATTTTTTATTTTTAGTGGACACGGGGTTTCATCATGTTGATCAGGCTGGTCTCGAACTCCTGATCTCAGGTGATCTGCCCGCCTCGGCCTCCCAAAGTGCTGGGATTACAGGTGTAAGCCACTGTGCCCAGCCTGTTTTTTAATTAAATGCTTGTTCCCTCCATAAAGTTTACACCCAGAAAAACACCAGCCACTTCCACAGAGAAATCTTCCTGGCACTGTCACCAATCCCTTTTTCTACTGAGGGTAGGCCTGGGTTTACAGTCACACAACTGACTATGTCAAGTACCAAGAGAGGTCCCAGCAGATTGACCAAGCCTAGGCAGAAAATGTTCACACTGAGGCATAATTGAATAAGGGGGGAAAGCAAACGCCTGGGTTGGGTGAGAGGAAGGCCGGAGGGGCCTGAGGGACTTCCTTTGGGCAGTCAGGCCAATAATCAGGCAGCAACCACATAACCAGCCTTGCCTCTTCCCTCCCAGCAGAATAGAAGGGATGATAGAAGGAGCTGCTCGTGAATCATGCAGCTGCAGAAAACAGGCCTCTCGGCCCCGAAGGCACGGCTACCCATTTCCCCACGGCCTGGTATTGGACAAAGGCAAGATGCAATTTCCCTTCATCCCAGAATATACAAGACAACGCTGTATCCTATCATAACTGGAATCCTCCAAATTACCTCTTTTCAGAGAGGCCTCATCCAACTTCCCTACAGAAACAATAGTGCCTCTCTCCTATTCCGAAGAGAAGCAAGTCCGAAATGTTTTCTTGGAATGTTTCCTTGACTTTCTGCAAGAGACAGGTCCTGTTTAACAGTGGCGGCTCCTCCTGCGGCTCTATAGTTAGGGAGTGTCACTCTTGTCCCTGGGTGCCCAACTTCCCACCCAGATCTGAGACTCTTCAAGGCAGAGCAGGTGCCTTCTCCCTGTACATTACTTTCCTGGGCCTGGGCAAATGCAGAGCACATATTCAAAGGAACTCGCTGAAGAGCAGTGTTGACCCACAGAGGCACCAGGGGGACAGGAGGGCGCTCTTCCCTCCTTGAGAGTTGTATCAGGCTATTTTTAAGTTGCTGATAAAGACATACCTGAGACTGAGTAATTTACAAGAAAAAAGTGTAGGCTGGGCTCAGTGGCTCACGCCTGTAATCCCAACACTTTGGGAGGCCGAGGCAGGTGGGTAACAAGGTCAGAAGATCAATACCATCTGGGCTAACACGGTGGAATCCCGTGTCTACTAAAAATACAAAAAATTAGCTAGGCGTAGTCATAGCTGCCTGTAATCCCAGCTACTCGGGATGCTGAGGCAGAATGGCTTGAACACGGGAGGCAGAGGTTACAGTGATCCGAGATTATGCCACTGCACTCCAGTCTGGGTGACAGAGTGAGACTGTGTCTCAAAACAAAACAAAAAAAAAAGAAAGAAAAAGAAAAAACTATAATGAACTCACAGTTCCACATGGCTGGGGAGGCCTCACAATCATGGCAGATGGTGAAATGCACCTCTTCCATTGGTGTCAGGCAAGAGTGAATGAGAGCCAAGGGAAAGGGGTTTTCCCTTATCAAACCATCAGATCTCACGAGACTTAATCCCTACCACGAGAACAGTATCCGGGAAACCACCTCCATGATTCAATTACCTCCCACCAGTCCCTTCCACAACATGTAGGAATTACGGGAGCTACAATTCAAGATGAGATTTGGGTGAGGACACAGCCAAACCAGATCAAGAGTCCATCAAAACAATCCTTGTGAGCTTCAGACATCATTAAGCAGCACCTAATCCATCCAGTAGTCAATTACGTAAGCTAAGAAGCCAAAATGAGATTTTCAAAGGAAAAAAAAGGTTCGTTCAGGATGCATATGGCCCAGGCCACATGCTAGGACAGGCCCCAGCATCTGCATCATCCTGTAGAGCAATCTGCGGCTCCGAGGCCAGCATGAATCAGGCCCAGAGCCACAGGCGCAGCCAGCACTCCAGGCTGCCGGCCTGCCACAGCGCCATCCATCACCCTGGCTAACACCAGGCTGCCCAGCTACTGGCAGAGCCAGCCACAGGGACAGGAGGGCTTGGTGACTCCGCTGCCAAACAGCAGCATGTTTGATTTAGTATTATCATATTTTTCTCATGAATTTTTAAATGCAGATAATTCACCCCGCCTTACTTTTATAGATGTATATACACATACTGCATACAGGGAAATGAGCCAAGTCTATACACGCTGACAATTCCAGTGACCTTGATGATTCTAACGTAAAGAAAGCACCAGGCTTAAGTGGACCAGAGTCTGCAGTTCAGAGAAAGAGCAAACGCGGAGGCTTGAGAGGAGTAACAGGAGATGTGGCCGAGGATATCCCAGGAAGGAGAGACAAGCTCCAAACCAACACAGCAGAAATGTGGAAGTGAAGCAGTTTGCTTACAGAGAAAAGGGTGGACAAACCAACACCAGACACTAGACTCCGGGAAAAATTCAAACCAGACGGAGTGAAAGAGTGAGAGTGAGAGAGAGAGAGAGAGACAGAGAGAGAGAGAGACAGAGAGAGTGTGAGTGTGTGTGTGTGTGTATGTGTGTGTGTGTGTGTGTGTGTGTGTGTCAGAGAGACAGACAGAGATAAAGACAGTGAGAGATACACAGTGTTTTGGAAGACGGTTTACAAAGGACATGCTAAAGAAAATTTGAGAGTACTTTGTAAGTGCAAGGGTGCTGAAAATGACAAAGAAAAACAAGTGTCAGTGCTAACAGACTAAAAAGCGGGTGGTTGGAAGCCTGGAGGTGATGCTAATAGAGATGAGGAAGTTGGAAGACGGAAACAGTGAGTTCGGGTTTGAAGTTGAACTTTCAAGCTTGGCAGGCCACCTTGCAGAGGGCACATCCTGAGGTGATCGATTCTTAGTGATCTATGTTCTTCTATAACCCCTTCCCTTGAATGTGGCCAGGACATGACAAAAATGATGGGGTGTCACTCCATTGATTATATTTCATTATGTAAGACTTCATCTAAGCCAGCTGGGCCTTGAAAAAGCAAATCGCTGAGCTCAGGAGTTCAAGACCAGCCATGCCAACATGATAAAATCCTGTCTCTACTAAAAAAGCTGGCCAGGCATGGTGGCACATGCCTGTAGTCCTAGCTACTCAGGAGGCTGAGGCATGAGAATCGCTGGAGCCTGGGAGGCAGAGGTTGCAGTGAGCTGAGATCACACCACTGCACTCCAGCCTGGACCACGGAGCAAGACTCTATCTCACAACAACCACAAAAGAAAGTCAGAAGTGCCGTGGCTATGACTAGTGTCAAATTGCTGGCCGGTGTTTTAAGAAAACCAGGCATCTGGATTGGACTCTGGGGTGTTCTCTGAGGGACACCTTCGTCACTCAAACTCTGTACTTCCTGGAATGGATACTTGTATTTATCTAGTACCAAGTTATGTGCACCAAATTATAAAAGACTTTTCCATAATATTTTCTCACTGAAACTCCCAGGGCTTTTAATATCTCTAGAATATATTTTTCCATTTTCCGTAGGACTCGAAAGTTAGTTAAGTTCTAAAAAACATACTAAAAAGTCACTGCAAAAAGTAGAAGATGAAGAAGACTCTGATAAGGAAAGCGATCATGATGAGATGAGTGAGCAGGAAGAGGCGCTCGAGGATGACCCTACCACAGTCAAAGACTATCAAGACCCGGAAAAAGGAGGGCAGTCTTTTCGGTACGATGGCGTGCTGAGGACAGGCCTCAATATTGGAAGAAACGAAATGGAAGATGCGTTCTGCAGAGGTGAACTCCAGCTGAATGGGGAAAAATCGTGGAAGAAAAGCAGAATGCTCACAGTGGATGAGACACTGGATCTTCTCATTGGAGAGGATAAAGCAGCAGGAACAGAGACAGTGATGCGGAGTCTCCTAAAAAAAGCGTTTAGAAACACCGCATGTTCTCACTCATCAGTGGGAGTGAACAATGGGAACACATGGACACGGGGAGGGGAGCATCACATACCCGGGCCTATCAGGGCGTGGGGCCAAGGGGAGGAATAGCATTAGGAGAAATACCTGATGTAGATGAAGGCTGATGGGTGCAGCAAACCATCATGGCACATGTATACCTATGTAACAAACCTGCACATTCTGCACATGTATCCCAGAACTTATAATAACAGTAATAAAAAGCGTTTGAAGACTAAAAGTGAAAAATCACAGCAGTGGGAAAACTTAGTTCCCCAAGAAGAGAATGTCTAAATAAATTGATTGCTTTTTAGCAATAAAGTTGCTTTCCAGTGGTAGAGGAAGGGGTCAACTCCAAAAAAAAAAGAAAGGAAAATTGCCATGTTCGAACTGCCCATGGAGGGGCTGTGTGGCAGGAACTGTGGGCGTCTACAGGGAGTGGGAATGACCTCTAAGTGCTGAGGTGACTTCCAGCTGACAGCCAGTAAGAAGCCAGGGATCTCCTCTCAGTCCCACATCTGCAAGAAAGTGAATTCTGTCAACAAGCTGAGCAAGCCTGGAGGCAGTTTCTCCCCAGCCTCTGGATGAGAAGCCAAACCAACACCTTGACTCCAGGCTTGTGAGATCTCATAAGCTGAGCCCAGACTCCTGATACCTGCTCCAGAGCAGCAGGGAGTAAGCAGGACGGGGCAGATGGTGGTGCTCAAGTTCTCAAAGGCAGAATGTTCTGAAAAAGGTAAAAAAGCGAATGAAAGGGCAAAGCCAGCACCAAGGGAGGGAAAAAGATGAGCTGGAGAAAACTGAAGAAGCATCAGATAGAAGGTGCCCTGGAGGATGAGCAGATTCAGTCCAGGGTCTCACTCATCAAGCCACCAGAACATCAATGAAGATGTTAAGAAAGATCAAGAAAAAGTGAGTCCCAGGCAAAGTCATCAGATGAAAGCGCAGTAAAAAAAAGCCGGCGTGATGGCTCACGCCTGTAATCCCAGTGCTTTGGGAGGCCAAGGTGGGCAGATCACCTGAGGTCAGGAGTTTAATACCAGCCTGATCAACACAGTGAAACTCCATGTCTACTAAAATACAAAAATTAGCTGGGTGTGGTAGCGCATGCCTGTAGTTCCAGCTACTCGGGAGGCTGAGACAGGAGAATCACTTGAACCTAGGAAGTGGAGGTTACAGTGAGACTGCACCACTGCACTCCAGCCTGAGTAATAGAGCGAGACTCCATCTCTAAATAAATAAATAAATGGTAAAATTAAAAGAAAGTTCAACAAAATAAATATATTTCTCTGGTTTAAAAGAAAATGACCAAAAATGGGAGAAAAATAAATGTGCTACCAAGACCGACATGACGTGGCTGCTTGACCACACTGAACCTTCTATACTCTCCTTCTTGCTCAGCCTAGTCCAGGCACACTGGCCACATTTCTGTGGCTCCTACTCCAGCATGAGCTATTACGACCTTTTCCCAGGATGCTCTTCCTCCATAGCCACATTCCCTTCCATTGTTTGCCTAAAGCCTTTCCCATAAATGCCTACCCTGACCACTGTATTGTTAATTGCCCTCCAGTTACCTTATGTGCTGTGGTGCTTTCATCCAGCCTATTTATCACCTTCCGTCATGCTATAAGATTTACTATTCATTATGTTGATTGTTTTTCTGTCTCCCCTGCTAGAATGCAAGCTCCATAAAGACTGATTTCTGTCTGTATTTTTTGCTGATAAATTCAAAGAGTTTAGAAAAATACATAGCACAGAACAAGTGCTCAGGAAAATATTTACTGAATGATTCAAGGCAATCATTAAGCAATGAGATCGGTCTACATGTATTACTTAGTAAGATGCCTGTGAGACCTCATAAGGTTAAAATTTTCATGAGCATGTCAAAACACAACATGTGTACTATGATCCTTTTTATGTATGTCTAAAACAAAAACCTTCCTTTCCAAGCAATCCATTTCTGAAGTCTTAACATAAGCCAGAGTAAGGCAGACACTCACATAGGAAGGGGAGGCCATGGTGTCATTGAGCAGGGTGTCCAACCCGACCCAGCAGGGTGAGGAAGGGGCCATGTAAAACAGCAGCCCAGCATGCATGTCCAAGCCAAGCACAACAAGGAGGGCACCCACATGGGAGGAGGTACAGTCAGGAAGGAGAGATTGGTTACATGCAAGCCAATTGACCAAATAAGTAAAGTTATGATGGATAATGAGCACCAGAGTTTTGCTTATTGGAGAACCCATTTAAATGTGGAAAGGGAGAAAACTAGAATGAACCTTGTAGAGCTGAATGAGAATTGAAGGCATCAGTGTGAACTCACGTGTGTAAAGATGTAACTAACCCCTTTTTGAGCATCTTGGGACAGTGTTTCCCCAATAAGCAATGAGCACACCTTAAACCCAGATTTTGGTTTCTACCTCCCAGTGTCCACTAAAAAAAAACATGACTCCTTAGAGAAATGGCTGGTTTCCTGGCTGGGGCAAGGAAGGTATAAGATGAGCCTAGAGTCTGGGCACAGTGAGTGGCTCACGTCTGTAATCCCAGCACTTTGGGAGGCTGAGGCAGGTAGATCACCCAAGGTCAGGAGTTTGAGACCAGCCTGACCAACATGGTGAAACCCCATCTCTACTGAAAATACAAAATCAGCTGGGCATGGTGGTGCATGCCTGTAATCTCTGATACTCAGATGGCTGAGGCAGGAGAACTGCTTGAACCCAGGAGGCAGAGGTTGCAGTGAGTTGAGATTGCACCATTGCACTCCAGCCTGGGCAACAAGAGTGAAATTCCACCTTAAAAAAAAAAAAATGAACCTACATCATAGGCTAGAAAGTAAGGAAGTACTCAAAGAAATATAGCACAGAGAAACCAGCTCCTCTCAGCCAGAAGAGTGGCAACATGAGTATCAAAGTAATGAGAGCAGTAGAATATAGGCCACTGAATAAGGCACAGCAAACTAGGAGTTAATAGTAGAACAGCTCAAAATCTGGACCACCAGATGGGAAACGCTAGAACACAGCAATTCTGTGACACTGCTGCCAACAATGCACAACCAGAGTCTAATCTTGAGAAAATAACAGGCAAACCAAAACTGAGGAATCTTCTAGAAAACAGCCTGACATCCTCAAAAGTATTAAGGAAAATCAGGGCCATCAAGGAAAAACTGAGGAACTGTTTTCAACTGAAGGAAACAACTAAATGATTCTGAACTACGTCCTTTTGCTTTTAAAGGACATTCCAGGAAGAACAGGATAAATCCGACTGGGGTCTGAGCACTAGAAGGTAGCAATGTATCCATGTTAATTTCCGGACGCCAATGGCTCTCTCGTGATTATGTAAGAGAAGGTTCCTGGTTGCGGGAAGCACACACTGAGAATTGCAGGGTAGCAGAGCATCAATATGTCACTACACTCAAGTGGTTCCAGAAAGGGGTTGTTGGAAGAGAAATCTCTTTTGCATTATAGTCTCATCTTTACATGACTGTTTAAAATTTGTATATTATCTAGAGAATAAAACATTTGCCAAAAAAGATAGGTTGGTCCACAGATCATTTCTGGAAAGACGCAGGAGAGATGGAGGAGGCTGAGGAAGGAAGACTCTCCTATCAGCTCCGCAGGGACACTATGAGTTCTCTGCTGGCACAGAGAGGGTCATACCTGGCGGAACCTGGGACCAGGTGCATGAGGATCGGGAGCATCCCTGCCGTGCTGGCAAGGGTGAGCTTCCTCGAGCTCCTGTTTCCATATCCGCTTGTCACACAGGGCAAAGGGTCTTTGCCAGGGAAACTGGGAAACGTCTGCTACATTTGGAAGATTCCTTAAGATAAGATTAAATAGTTGGCAAATTTCTCACACTGTTTCTTTATTGATTACTTTAAGTTGCAAAGAGGTTTGTGATGTACTGCAATTGATCAACTTTGAGGTTTTTAAAACGTTTTACTTGGAAATGTCTTATGATAGGTACGTAATCCGCAAGTACGATATGGCTTCAACTATTCAATCCTACTTCACTACACTCCCCCCCAAAGGCTGGCTGACTTATTCTGAAGAAAATAAGCATCATATTATATCATCCATGAATACATGAACACTTATTTCTAAAAGAGAAGGACCTTTTACTTAAATAACATCCCACAACCCACCCCACAAAAATCTTTAATACCACCAATTACCCTATTCCCTGGTTAAATGTTCCTAATTTTGTCTCCCTCTCTCTCCTTCTCTCACAGTTGTTGTGTTCAAATCAGGATCTATACAAGATCCAACATTGCACTTCGTTGATTTGATTCTTCAGTTTCTTCCACAGGTTCCTTCTATTTCTTTGCCCTTTGCAACGTTTCCATAGTTCTCCTTTTCCAGATCAACATCTTTGCAGTTTAAGATGCTCCTCCCTTCTTCCTTTTCTCTGACTCCCTATGTCTCTTCCCTGATCAATCTTTTCAGAAAATTTCTTATTAACAAATCTTCCGGCCAGGCGCGGTGGCTCACGTCTGTAATCCCAGCATTTTGGGAGGCTGAGGCGGGCGGATCACGAGATCAAGAGATCGAGACCATCCTGGCCAACATGGTGAAACCTCATCTCTATTAAAAATACAAAAATTAGCTGGGCGTGGTGGCGTACACCTGTAGTCCCAGCTACTTGGGAGGCTGAGGCAGGAGAATTGCTTGAACCCGGGAGGCAGAGGATGCAGTGAGCCGAGATCACGTCACCATACTCCAGCCTGGCGCCTGACAACAGAGCAAGACTCTGTCTCAAAAAAAAAGGTAAATAAATAAATAAATAAATCTTCCATGGGCCCAGAATATTGGCACCATATGTTCAGGCTCTGACAGGGAGCTCAGTGGAGGAGGTAGAGAGCTGTGCTAATCCCAGCACCAACTTCACAGTGAACAAAAGTGCAAGTAAATTCCACAGAAACACCCAGACTTTCATTGCCCTACCATTAACCACAACTTGGGTGCACCACTGTCCCTCTTAGCTTCTTCATCTTTAAATTAAAGTGACTGAACAAGATCATGATAATGACAGCAATGGCTGAGGAGAGAGCTGCCACTTCAGCTTAGGTTCTCAGGGAAGCCTGTCTGGGGAGGCGACATTTGAGCTGGCAGCCGAAGGAAGTGAACGGCTGGCCAGGCGGAGCTTGGAGGGAGAGTACTGCAGGCATGCAAGAGGAAAGCCTGCAGCAGGGGCAGGCTGCTCGGATTCTAGTCTCAGCCTCCCGAGTAGCTGGGATTACAGGCATGTGCCACCACACTCACTAATTTTGTATTTTTTAATAGAGATGGGGTTTCTCCACGTTCATCAGGCTGGTTTCGAACTCCCGACCTCAGGTGATCCGCCTGTCTTGGCTTCCCAAAGTGCCGGAATTACAGGTGTGAGCCACTGCGACTGGCCTCTGCAGGTTTTTAAACAACAAGCCCCAAACCAGTCTAGCACCTGGTGGACTCCAACTCCCCAGGAAGTTACCCTGAGATCTGAAGCTAAAGCCACTGCCCATATGAAGGAGTCTGCCTTCTCCTCCCTGACAAACCCGGGCAGGAGTGGGTGGGTAGTCAAGCGTTGGAGGATAGTCCTCTGTCCTAGTCCTTCTACCATCTCCTTCGACCACACACACACAAAAGGCAGGTAGCAAGACCCCACAATCTGTGCACCACTTCGGAAGTGCCACTGTTCAAGGCTGGGCGTGGTGGCTCATGCCAATAATCTCAGCACTTTGAGAGGCCAAGGTGGCCTGATCACTTGAGGTCGGGAGTTCCAGACAGCCTGGCCAAGGTAGTGAAACCCCATCTCTACTAACAAAACAAAAATTAGCCAGGCGTGGTGGTGCACACCTGTAATCCCAGCTACTCGGGAGGCTAAGGCAGAGGAATCGCTTGAACTGGGAGGCAGAGGGAGGTTGCAGTGAGCCAGGATGGTGCCACTGCATTCCCGCCTAGGCAACAGAGCAAGACTCTGTCTCAAAAACAAAAAGAGAAAAGGGTGTTCTCCTGTTCAAGAACAAGTATAGACATCCCCCCACTGTAAGAGGCCCCTCATCCACCCAAACTCAAGCTTCACACTTCAAAGATTGTTAATTACACACTATGATACCAATTATATCGGAATGCATTATAAAACAGAATCTTTACTAAGCAAGTTTTTCTTCCACCAATCTTTTCTTCCACCATTTTTAATAATTAAACTCCTGTTTTTATTACATTAAGATGCAACTTTAAAAGTCCTTTAAATGTTCAGCCTGTTTCTTTTTTTTTTTACATAAAGAATTCAACAGTCATTTATAATAATGTAGCACGCAATATAGCCAAGAGACAAAATGAGTAACTTAGATAAAAGATGAATTCCACTTAGGAGGAAAAAGTACAAGTCTACTTATTTTGAAAACCCTTAACTTTAAATAGTCAAAAATACTAAGAACTCCCGACCAAACACAGATAAAACAAGCCACACAGTATCATACTCCTATGAAAGAGAAAGCTTTCCCGTTAAGGAAGAGGAGGCAGCAAATCAGGTCTCAAAATGCTGAATTTAAGGCCGGGTACGGTCGCTCACACCTGTAATCCCAGCACTTTGGGAGACCAAGGCAGGTGGATCACTGGAGGTCAGGAGTTCGAAACCAGCCTGGTCAACATCGTAAAACTCCGACTCTACTAAAAATGCAAAAATTAGCTGGGTGTGATAAGCATATCTATAATTCCAGCTACTCAGGAGGTTGAAGCAGGAGAATTGTTTGAAGCAGGGAGGCAGAGATTGAAGTGAGCTAAAATCGAGCCTGCACTCCATCTGGCCTGGACAACAGAGAGAGGCCCTGTCTCAAAAAAATAAAAATTAAAAAAATTTAAAATGCTGAATTTGGGGATTACCGGCATTCAGTTATCAATGAAGTAAACGGACACCATTATTTAGTGTGAACTTACCCAGGCTGAATTACATTTCAGATATAAGGATAATGTCTCACATGTACAAGAGTCAACAAGGAAAATTAAATAATTTTGACCTGGCCAGGCGTGGTGGCTCAAACCTGTAATCCCAGCACTTTGGGAGGCCAAGGCGGGTGGATCACGAGGTCAAGAGATCGAGACCATTCTGGTCAACATGGTGAAACCCCGTCTCTACTAAAAATACAAAAAAAATTAGCTGGGCGTGGTGGCACGTGCCTGTAATCCCAGCTACTCAGGAGGCTGAAGCAGGAAAATTGCCTGAACCTAGGAGGCAGAGGTTGCGGTGAGCCGAGATCGCGCCATTTCACTCCAGCTTGGGTAACGAGCGAAACTCCATCTCAAAAATAAAAATAAAAATAAATAAATAAATAATTTTGACCCTTTTTGTTTGAAGACCCTGACCTCGCTCTATCGCCCAGGGTGCTGTGCAGTAGTGTGATCATGGCTCACTGCAGCCTCAACTTCCCAGGCTCAGGTGATTATCCCACCTCAACCTCCCGACTAGTTGCGACCACAGGCATGGGCCACCATGCACGGCTACTTTTTCTACATTTTTGTAGAGATGGGTCGCTCCATGTTGCCCAGGCTGGTCTCAAACTCCTGGGCTCAAGTGATCCTCCCACCTCAGCCTCCCAAGGTACTGGGATTACAGGCTTGAGCCACCATGTGTGGCCAATTTGGTACTTTTAAGCCAGTTTCACATTCATGTGTACCAAGGCTGAAAGGTATATCTGGACAAAGAGTATTTCTGTGTGATCCATCTACTACTGCAGCCTTATTTATCCTGTTTATCTTCTAACCCAAAGATCAGCAAACTTTTTTAAAAAATAAAGGGCCAAATAGTAAGGACCTCAGGCTTTCTAGTCCATATTTCTCAACTACTCAACTCTGCTGCTGTACCAAGAAAGCACAGCTATAGATAACACATACACAAAGGAGTGTGGCTGTGTTCCAATAAAACTTTATTTACAAAAACAGGCCCATGGGCTGTGATTTGCTGACCCCTATTCCAGTTCTCAGGGTGCTAGAAATGAGGAGTGAAGCAGAGACACACTTAAGACATTCCTATAAGAACACAGCAGGAATGAGCAAAGAGATCCAGTTGATCCAAACGTATCCAGCGCATATAGCCAATTACACCCAGGAGTATTCTTGCAAGACAAAACCAAGTCTAGAGGTATTCAGTTGGTGCAAAAGTCATTGCAGTTTTTGCCCTGAAAGTAATGGAAAAACTGCTACTACTTCTGTACCAACCTAAAACAGGGAAGCATCATGTCTCAACAACCACAGCTCTTAAGACACAAGGGCTTCTCCCTCACAGAAGCAGCTACCACTCTGCCATGGGGTTTATCCCCCGAACAGCATGTCCACAGAGGGTCTATAGTGACGTTCCCAAAGTGCCTACGCCCCCACACCTTTTTTTTTTTTTTTTTGAGACCGAGTATCTCTCTGTCGCCCAGACTATAGTGCAGTGATGCAATCTTGGCTCATTGCAACCTCCATCTCCCAGGTTTAAACGATTCTACTCAGCTGGGATTACAGGCACGTGCCACCACACCCGGCTAATTTTTGTATCTTTAGTAGAGACGGGGTTTCACCAGGTTGGCCAGGTTGGTCTCAAACTCCTGATGTCAGGTGGCCCACCCTCCTTGGCCTCCCAAAATGCTGGGATTATAGGGGCATGAGCCACTGTGCCCAGCCAGCCTACCACTTCTTGTAGCTAGCAGCATACCAGGACTAGGAGCGCAGAGCGTGGTCACCAAGTCAAAAGAGGTAACTAGTCTACCAGGGAATTACCCTGCCCTGGAACTCATCAACTACTCAATGAGAGCTCAGGAGAAAAGCCTTTCCACTCCAGCTTTGAACTCCTACCTGCTGAAGGGCCAAAAAGAGCCAGGGAGCCCAGAGCAGCCGTGATCAACCACTGTCACTTCACAAACCCCAAATACACGGGTTCTTCCCTCTCCTGGATACGTCTTCCCTCATACCTCACACTCCACCCAGAAAAAACCCTGTCAACTGAACTCTCAAAGGGTATACAAAATCTGCCGCATCTCACCAGCTCCATCGCCAGCACCCTCATCACTGGCGCCTCCTACTTGGTCTCCCTGACTTTGCTCTTGACCTCACTCCCAACAGAATATTGTCATGTTGAAAAAGAAGGGCATGGTGGCTCACGCCTGTAATCCCAGCACTTTGGGAGGCCGAGGTAGGGGGATCACCTGAGGTCAGGAGTTTGAGACCAGCCTGAGCAACATGCAGAAACCCCATCTCTACAAAAATAAAAAAAGAGAAGAGGCCGGGCACAGTGGCTTATCCCTGTAATCCCAGCACTTTGGGAAGCTGAGGCAGATGGATCACTTGAGGTCAGGAGTTCAAGATGAACCTGGCCAACATGACGAGACCCCCGTCTCTACTAAAAATACAAAAATTAGCCAGGCCTGAAGGCACATGCCTGTAATCCCAGCTACTCAGGAGGCTAAGACAGGAGAATTGTTTGAACCCAGCAGGTGTAGGTTGCAGTGAGCTGAGATCGCACTACTGTACTCCAGCCTGGGCAACAGAGCAAAACTCCATCTCAAAAACGAAAAGGAAATGAAAAATAAAAAAGAAGAAAGATCCTGTTGGTCCAGTGGCCCCCAAAATCCTTACGATGACCTGTAAGGACCTACACAACCTGGATCCCAACACACTCCCCCAATCCCCTCACCTCCCCAGACACTCTTTAGCCCTCTTCTGCTCCTTCACACTGGTCTGGCCACAGCAGCCTCCTCCTTGTCTCTCTCGGCAATGCCAGGTGCATCTAAACCTCAGGGCCTCTGCATGTCCCTTCTCCTGGCCTGGAAAGCTCCTCTCCTAGACAGCCACCAGGCTTGCCCCCTACCTCTTTCCAGGCTTTGCCCAAATGTCTCCTTAGAGAGGCCCTCTACTAATCACCCTATTAAAAACACACCCTAGCTGAGCATGGTGTTTCATGCATGTAATCCCTGCACTTTGGGAGGCCAAGGTGGGCAGATCACGAGGTCAGGAGATCAAGATCATCCTGGCTAACACAGTGAAACCCCATCTCTACAAAAAAAATACAAAAAATTAGCCAGACGTGGTGGCATGCACCTGTAGTCCCAGCTACTCGGGAGGCTAAGGCAGGAGAATCACTTGAAACCGGGAAGTGGAGGTTGTAGTGAGCTGAGATTACACCACTGCACTCCAACCTGGTGACAGAGTGAGACTCCATCTCAAAAAAACAACAACAACAACAAAAAAAAAAAAAAACAGCCTTAGGCAGGCGTGGTGGCTCCTATAATCCCAGCACTTTGGGAGGCCGAGGTGGGTGGATCACCTGAAGTTAAGAGTTGGAAACTAGTCTGGCCAACATGGTGAAACCCTGTGTCTACTAAAAATACAAAAATTAGCCGGTGTGGTGGTGAGCACCTGTAATCCCAGCTACTGGGGAAGCTGAGGCAGGAGAATGGCTTGAACTTGGGAGGCAGAGGTTGCAGTGAGCCCAGATAGCGCCACTGCACTCCAGCGACAGAGCGAGAGTCCATCTCCCCCCCCAAAAAAAAAAAAAGGCAGGGGGTGGTGAAAATCAGCAAACAGCAGGTTTTGGGGCTGTGACAGACAAACAAGTGAAAAAGCAAATTTATTCACATACCCTTGATGCCCCTAGAAGGTCCTTCAAAGCACAGGACAGGGCGTACCTGAGAGTGTCAACTGCTCACCATGTGACAGTCAGGCTTCTGAAGCTCTTCACATCTGGAATGTGACCATCAACCTGGAAGGTAAGGAAAAAGAACAACAAAAAAAAACTTCTGAGTGACAAGCAGCTTCCACAAAGCCCACGCATCTTATTCCATAGAAGAAAAAGAAGTGCGTCATTTATAAAACACTAGCAGAATAAAACACACACACACACACAAGCACTAGCAGGAGGTGACAGTCATTGCTAATAGCAGAGGAAAGAAACAAGGGACTTAAAATTAGAAGCAGAGAAGCAGAACCATCCAGAACTTTGGAATAAAGATGGAGTCCGCACAGAGCGAACCCCAGCGTTATCACCCTAACGGCTTTCCACAGTAACGATGTTCCCAGGTTGGCAACGCAGGTTCAACCAGGCTCAGAATCCTGTTCAAAAAAACAAGATGAGTAATACGTTTTTATTCTATTTTTATTTTCCTAAGATGGTTAAAATTGGGCCAGCCACAATGGCTCACACCCCTAATCCCAGCACTTTGAGAAGCTAAGGCTGGCAGATTGCTTAAGCCCAGGAGTTCAAGACCAGCCTCGGCAACGTGGCAAAATGCTATCTCTACAAAAAATTTAAATACAGGTCAGTGGCTCACACCTGTAATACCAGCACTTTGGGTAGCTGAGGTGGGCGGATCATTTGAGGTCAGGAGTTCAGAGACCAGCCTGGCCAACGTGGTGAAACAACTTCTCTAGTAAAGATATAAAAATGAGCCAGGTGTGGTAGCACGCACCTGTAATTCTAGCGACTTAGGAGGGTGAGGCACAAGAATTGATTGAACCCAGAAGGCGGAGGTTGCAATGAGCAAAGATGACACCACCGCTGCACTCCAGACTGGGCGACAGAGCGAGACTCTGCCTCAAAAAATAAAAATCAATTAAAAAATACAAATACCAAAAAATCAGCCAGATGTGGTGGTGTGCACCTGCAGTCCCAGCTACTAGGAAGGGTGAGGTGGGAGGATTGCCTGAACCTGGGAAGTCAAGGCTGCAGTGAACCGTGATTGCATCATAGCCCTCCAGCCTGGAAGACAGAGCAAGAACCTATCTGAAAAAAAAAAAATTAACATTTTCAGGCCGGGCGCGGTGGCTCAAGCCTGTAATCCCAGCACTTTGGGAGGCTGAGGCGGGTGGATCATGAGGTCATGAGATCGAGACCAACCTGGTCAAAATGGTGAAACCCCGTCTCTACTAAAGACACAAAAAATTAGCTGGGCATGGTGTCGTGTGCCTGTAATCCCAGCTACTTGGGAGGCTGAGGCAGGAGAATTGC